>OX387279.1:10477735-11727735 GCA_947562105.1 Shargacucullia verbasci
TTTCGGTACGATTAACGATTTGATGTATTGTAAGCAAAGCAAAGCAAGTTAATGTTTGTGTTACCGCTGATCCACTTTCGCCAAAGTTGAATTGTTTCAAGGCACGATGTTGAATGGCTCTATGAGAACGACGTAGACATTCCAAAATCGGATGAAAGTGAGCAGGACACAACACTGAGCAGCAAACATCCAATATCATCGAAAACTTAGAATCATGGTTTCGGGTGTCATGGACTGAAGACTGTTAATTGTAATTAATATGAATACCAAAATTTTAAAAGAAGTTTTTTTTTGTTCGTAATATTACTTAAGATTATAATATTTGTTTCTTGCTTTATGTTGAATACCGCTTTAATAAAGTTTGTTTAAATGAATATTATGTGCGTTAAAGTCCTCCATCCTAAATCTATTTTCTTATTTCTAGAATTATATCTGCTGCTCATGAATCACTAAAAAAAAACAGAATACATTAAAAGAAAAATGCATATAACAATGTTTACGTAAGCATAGGGGGTAAGAGCTTTGCTTACTTTTGCTGACAAGGGGGATGGGGGGGTAAATAATTGTAATAAATCTGCTTACGTAATACTTGAACGGCCCCGTTTGAACGGCACGTTTCTGAAAACATGATAGTAATCAAGGAATTGCAATGAAATTTTACCTAGATATATTATTTTACAGTAAATAAAGGCATGTGAAAACTGAAACTTATTTTCAGTAAGAACGTTTTTTTATAGAATATTCCATTATGCAGCAGGTCTAACTGGCTACTGTGCAGGGTCACACGTTACGACATAATTGAATTCCATTGACGAAGCGAAGCTCGTCTGTTAGTTCGGAGCAAACGTTCAATCAGCTAATGCAGTTATTGCTTAAACTAGATAACTAAAATTACTTTGCAAATTAGGCTTTTTTAATGGACAGCATTAGTCGGATTGGCTGGGTATTAATGATTTTTTATCATTGCACCGCACTAGGAATGTAACTGTTAACATTAGAATTATTCCAGTATCGTGAGTCGATTAATGAAAACAAATCTTTACATGTACAAACACCCAAGTCTGGAACGCGTTTCTGTTGGCCGTAGAAATGTTCTGTGTGGGAATCGATCCAGCGCGAATGAATCACGTTGAAGTTTTCGACTTAACCTTTCGCTTTGAAAATTGTGGTATGGGAGTTTAGGAAGACAAATTATTTTTCTGTCTAGTGCCTTGACAACCACATACAACGATAACCTATTAAGAACATAATTCAGTATTAATTAAGGAAACAACCCGGGTACGTCTTAAAACTGCGGCCAGACACCGGAGGACGGGCAGCAGCGGCCTCTCACTAATCGGTGAGCCACTGCGATCCCCAAGCTGCCTGCCATTCAGCAGTGGAAGTCTTCTGGCTGATGATGATGAAGGAAACAATAATCCGTAGCTAAAATGAATCAACTATTAGAAAATATAAATGCTTTTTCTTTCTTTCTATATAGTCCTGAAACAAATTAATTATGCGCTTTCTCCGTCAATGATGACATAATGCATATCGCTTAAACCAAAAACAAGGTTAAACCACTATCAAAGAACTATCCTGAAATTTTGTATTTGTAAACCTTTCCACTACCCGACTAGACTTCTTATGAGTACTGTGAGTCTTGACTTAAGACAGCTTCGTTTGTCTCCCGATATACTGAAGTACAATCCAAGCCTTATAACAACAAACAGAGGCTTTGTCTGAGCAGTCACTATGGCCAAAAAACTTACCCCTTTTTAAGTTCCTATATCTAGAATAATATAAATAGAATTATTGGAATTTACTATTTCATTAAAATAACAATAAAAAAGTCGGTATCTCATTTGCTTTGGAAATTATCATATGATCATACTGAAAACCTTACAACAGCAATAGTGTCTATACACATCACTACTTAGACTGATAAACATGTGGATACAATAGTATAAATGTAAAAGTAAAATTATAAAAGTTTCTACTTACCCTTTAGGTACGAATAAAATCACCAGAGGACAGAAATCTTCTAAAATCTATATTATGCATTTTTATTAGTATTTAAATCTAAGTAAAATTAGTGAAGAAACTGAGTTCTTTTGTACGTAGGCTTGGTAATTATGTATATGTAACGAAATCCGAAGGCTTGCGGCGCTGTGTGGTGAAACACGGGCTATATACATAGTTCGGCAAGGGATGCTAATATACCCACAATAGTAAAAATATTGAACACAATATTGTTTCACTTGCTTACCTAGCTCATACTATAAATAATGATTTCAATAAATTTGGTTTGATAAATAATAATATTATTATTATATTATAACTAAACACCTGCCCCGGCTTCGTACGGATGCAATTTACTAATTTAAGATTTTAATACAAAAATACCATGTTCCAAAAATTTTCTTTCATACATACCTTGTCCTGACAATAACGAACACAAAAATAAAAACAGCCAAATCGGTCGAGACGTTCTCAAGTGATGCTCCGTCATACATGTTTACATAGGTGGCAATTGATTTTTATTTACATAGATGGTATTTAGCCGAATGTTCCTTGAACTCCACTCGTCGAAACAACAAACTTGTAACTTTCTTTATTTCAAACATAAAATCTGATTGAATTTCGAAGCTTATTACGAAACCATTCATAATGTTTATGGAATACCCATTTAATTGGGCCATTAGTGTAAATTAATCGGGAGCAGCGATATCATAGCGGTTGAATGGCTGTCTTCCATGCAGGAGTTTCTTGGAATTTGATTGCGAATCAGAATTCGATATATCGGTTCGGGGAAGGAAAGCTGCTAGGCTAAACTGCATACCCGAGAGACCTATTTTTTTTTCGAAGTATGTGTAACCTGTCAACCTTCACCAAGCTAGCGCGGTAGACCAAGGCTTAAAACCCTTAGGCTCGCTCCCTACTACATGAAATTTAACAACGATACTGTCGAACTTTGTACATATAAATACACGTTTGCCTACCCCTTCGGAAAACGCACTCGTGAGGCTGTTACTATAATTGGACTTACCGTCGGTTGGCGTGGTCTGCTGGCTGGAGTTAATCCGCGGCCGCTCCTCCCCGGCAGCGATGTGCTTGGCGGTACGGCGCGCCACAGGCCGCAAGTCCGGCTCTCCGTCACTCGTCTCCTCCTCTTCATAGCTGTATTCCATTTCTGTAACACAGTGTCGGGTCAATATACGCTTTAATTTCAGGATCTGCACTATTTTAAATAACATTTTTGTTACAGGTGTGACCTTTGTTGTGTTTCATGGAAATCGCTTTTTGTTTACCCATTAAGTGTTTTATTGAGTTCGCCATAAAGCATTCAAAATGCATAGTTTTTTCATCAAAGGTAATTACGCCATCAATTTACAAAGCAATATAGGTATTCAAAAATATCTTTCATATGTTATATAAGCCTTCGATTTTTATCTGCCTTCATTAAAATAGTTAGACTGAAACCTAACTTTAAAAATACAGTCACAATTTACAGATATTTTTACCGATGCTGCACAAGTTTCATGGATTATTAGGTTGTCTTTTGCTAGCTAGCAAAGCTTTTGAAATGGAACTTTCGAAAATAACACTTAATAAAACGACCTAATCGAAGTATTTCTTGGGTTTTTGGGTTCTCTATAGAATTTTGCAATAGGAGCACGCGGTTTGGAACTGTGCCTCTTGACAATAATCTTGCCCATTATTTTAAGGGACTTAATAATAACATCAGCGAAATGTGGTTAAACAATTAAATCATCCATTCATCTTCGACAGATACAGGCTACATGCCATGTTATGTGTCTTTTATATTTCGTTTATGAATTATCATTATTATTTAAAGATTTTTTTTTCCTGTAATAAAAACATAATAGGTTTAGTGAACCTGTCCACCAAAGTATAGTTTTTGATGGTATAAGGGCAACCAAGGCCAACAGGGGTTATTGACATCAATTTGCGTATTTGGGTCGACGGGATTGGTCGGCGCGTGTCGTCTTAGTCGAAATCTTATACGCGTAGACAAGACTATTCGTGCGGCAGAACTTATTTTATGATAGGATATTTCGAAGCGCTATCTCCTTTTTACTCCACACTGTTGTAGCGTAAAGCGGTTTACAGAAAACAGTTTGCTCATGTAACTCGATAACATTAAGCAGTGAAAGAACTGCAACAGAAGAATTAGGTATATTTGATAAGACGATCGTAACATACAGTGACATATCATGGGTAGACGCGTGGACGGCGAGTAACTCTTCTTTCTACTATAGTTAATAAGCCATTTCTAATTTGCATTTTAAGAAAAAAGGATTTTTTTTTTCGCATTACTATGGATCTCGAAAAAGAACCTACCTAATTACCATATAACGTTGATTTTCAGGTGCAGCCCAAATTCTTAATCTGATAACTTTCTTGGATCCTTAATACGGATATATGAAATACTTAGTCCCCTATTACACTCAAACTGGTCATTTTTCGTATAATTACACGATATAAGACAAATATTCTCTCCGATTTATTTATAGCATATTGTTTAGATAATTCTAAGTTCTTAGAGTCTGCACTAAAAGTTTCCTATACGATAAGCAAGACGCTTACCTACGACACATATTTATTCAAAGACGGTATATTTTACAGGGTTTCCTAGCTCGTAGTAGAAGGATAAAATAATTTTAAATTCCGAAGACTTGAGCGATAAAAGGATGCACCAACTATAAATATTCTGAGGAATATTCATCGGTATTTTTAATTTTTCTTGTCAGTCAATTTTGATTAATAACGGGGTGCACTCAAATACGTTCACGAACCAATCTGCTTTAGTGGATAACTGTAATATAAGTTGGTACACTTAACTTTAGGAGTATAAATACGTTTTCTATTAACCATAACTATAAAATAAAAGCCTTGATAATAAATAACTCGCAGAGGAAGGTTGTGTATCGCTATTTTTTTAATACATTTTAGCAATTTGGGTTTGAAACTGCTTACCGTAAAATTTTTAATACTCTAATATCAAACAACATAATATTATTATTATAAAAGGATTTCGCTGTCATTGTATCGAATAAGAATAAAAGTATTAAATGCAAAGAAAAGAACGTAACATAAAGACCGTGCCGGCACCGTCAACCTTGTTATAAAAGATCAAATAGTACCAGGAGAAGAGACGAGGCCATATCTTCACCGGGAACGTATTTATAGATATTATTGTGCTTCATTCAACAAACCGTACACTGTATGAGTGCAAGTGACTATGCGTTATATAAATAAATAGGTTCTTCGTTGTTTTACAAAACACCTGAGTTGGTGTTTGGGGTGATATTTGAATTTGGTTTTTTGTTTACTTTGTTTGGTAATGTTATTTAAGGGCTAAGGAATGTTATTAAACATTTGGGCATACTAAAAACTTATGTTTAATTTTTTAATTAAATTTTATCTAACATTAGGTATGTATATGTATTTATAAAGTTTTTGACCTATTTTCAGCGGCAGACCGTGATAACTGTGATAATTTGCTTTTTTAATAGTAATTCCTTTCGCTCTAAACGGTTTGATTTTTATTCGTCGCTTTGTTTTTAACCTCTGCTATTACATAGGTGAAAAAAAACCCTAGAAAAATTGGTGCCGAAAACTGGTTGATTTCCCTAGAAAATTTGGTGCCGGAAACTGGTTGATTTTACCCTATAATCCCTCAACAACCAGATGCGTTTAAATAAAGCTACAATACATTAAATCAATTCATTCTCTTAATTTTTTTACACGCAACTGTAGTGATTCGTGTAAATATTACGGTGACTTTGACGGGAATTTCCAATCCATTCATCATTGTCTATTTTGCTATACCTCTGATACTAAATACATACATTGCTTTGGACCGTGTGAAAATACAGCCGTCTACAATAATATTAATGGAAAATGGCAATATGTATTGGATTAGTAACTAGTAGACTTCAACTAGGTATTAATAATTATATTTAGCTCTTTAATTAGCAAATTAGCTACCGTACGATCTTTAAATCCGAATAGCTTTTAAATTAATATTTTAGATTGTGTGTGTTACATGAACACCTACTACTTGAATATAAACTGCGTTATTGGTCTAATATTTGCAAGTGCGGCTGCTGAGCTTGGAGTCCTAGGTTCGATCTCAGGTTAAGTAATATTATATTGGGTTTTTCAGTTAGGAAAATCACAGTAGCAGACCGGAGTTTGGAATTGTGTCCGACAGATGGCAATGGCATATAATAACGGCATTGGCGAAATGTGGGTGTACAATATTTGGTAGCTCTGCCTCACCCTTCAGCGAATACAGGTTTAATGCTACACTTGAAGGCTATTTAAGCCTTTCCGACTGTTTACTAAACAAGGCGAGAATTTAGTAAACTACAATTTTCAATGGCCTACAATCAATTGAAAATTTATGAAGACTCGCGAGGCACCACTTTCTTATTTATTTACGTGTTCAACTAAGTCTCTCGTTTAATCTTTTGTTTAGTTGCAAACCAATGTTATCACCTTTGCTCGTGTAATAGAAGAGAGAATTTTCTTATCATCACCCCTGTATTTCCCGAAGGGTTAGGGGTGCGTCTCATAACATGTGATAATACCTATTCGATAATATATATCGATATTTTAATAACGTTTGTGAGATATAAAAATGAGACATACCAACAGCAATTCATATAATTTAATTCATCATCATCATCAGCCAGAAGACGTCCACTGCTGAACGAAGGCCTCCCTCAAGGGGGGGTTTGCCATAATCCCCACGCTTGGCAGGCTTGGGGATCGCAGTGGCTCACCGATTAGTGAGAGGACGCTGCTGCCCGTCCTCCGATGTCTGGCCGCAGTTTTAAGACGTACCCGGGTCATGTAGTAGTAGATAATACCTATTCGATATATTGTTATTTTAATAACGTTTGTGAGATATGAAAATGAGACATACCAACAGCAATTGATATAATTTAATTACTTATAACACATTACGGGACCCCGACAGGAATAAGTTAGGTTAAATTAGAACGGTGTTCCCCATTGTGTTGTTACTATTAAAGTTGTTTTTACCGATATTTCAGTCAAAAGTACTTAAGAGCAATATGATTATAATTTATTTCATTATAATACTTTTACTGATCGTTATTATACCAAATAAAATTATTGATTCTGGTGTTATATCTTTTAAATATTAGAGATTTTAAATTGATATCTATGTATAGTTTGTTATATTTACTGATCTTTCTTTCTTTTTTTGCTAAACGTTGCCCCACACTAGCAATAATTTCTGTATAGTGGGTGCGTTAACAAACACATCTGATCACATACACAAAGACCCACAGCCTGATTACCGATGTAGCGACAGGCGTAGATCGCGCGATAACTTCTGTCAAACGTCATTTTTGTGACATATAATGTATTGGATGACCATAGACTTAGAATTTCGCTTACGTGGATGACAGTGAGATTGCTGTCGCGTGGCTGTCGCGTTGCAATCGTTTTTTTACGTAATTAGGCCGCCGGACCCGACACAATTATTGTAGATCATACAAATATTTAATATTTGAACTATAAAAAATGAGTTTCTCATACTACACGTTATTAAAGCTGCGCTAAGCTTTAAAACAATGATTAAAATATTCTACAATAATTAACCCAGCTTAATATCATTAAATATCGTGTAAAGGAGACTGATACGCTTTCATAAATTCTTGGGCCTGGATATAAAAAGATGAAAGCTTATATACTATCAAACCATCACTGAAAATTTTGCGGATTTTGGCAATCTGAGAGCAGAGTTATAAGAGACTAGCTGTGCCCGCAACTTCTTATTATTTGGTGCGAAACGCCATTTAAAAAAAAATATTATAAAAGTTACGTGAAGTTAAGAAAACCAAATGCACTTAACCCTATTTTTTTCAAAAATAAAAGAATTTTTCTAAAATAAAAGTAGCCTAAGTTACTCCTTATTACATCAGCTAGCTGCCAATAAAAGTCCCGTCAAAATCGGTCCAGCCATTTCAGAGATTAGCCTATACAAACAGACAGACAGACAGACAGACAAAAATTGTAAAAAATGTTATTTTGGTGTATGTACCGTGTATATATTCATATGCATGTAGTAAAAAACGGTTATTTCAATATTACAAACAGACACTTCAATTTTATTTATATGAGATTTAGTAAAAGTGAGGTCATGCAATAAGTTGTCAACAACCAAAATAGCTGATTTTTGAAGTGCGATTGCTATTTTGTTTTAATAGACAGTTGTTTAATATATTAATATACATATTATTTATTGTATTGTATTGAGTGGGAGGATAATAGGAAAGTCACAAATAGATTAAAATCAATAAAACAACGGGAAACAAACTCAAAACACACACGCACTAAACGATACGAGACGAGTAATCATGCTTCATAGGTTGAGATTGAGAGTCAGGCAGGAGCTGTCACTGTCAGCACAGACTAAAAATACAGCTGACAAACACAAGTAATAAATCGATTTGTAAACGAGAATCGATTTTATGATGTCTTTCTATTATGTTTATATATATTTTTTAACTGTTGACATTATTTTAATCCTAATATAGGTATGTAATTGCTTTGATTGAATCAATCATCCGCTGTAAGTGGTTTTTATGTTTAATTGTTTAAACTCATTACATTAATTGATTAAAGCAATCGATATCCTAGTTTATTCATGACATAAACTTATTTTTGAGATTTCTCGTCTTCCAGATTGTGAATTGGGCTAAATTTTTACATTATATAAAATGGAAAAATATAACTTTTTTTTTTAACCATTTCTCAACTTATTACAATCTGGCCCAGAAATCCCCGTCTTCTTTATTTCTGTTGCTGACTTTAAATACAAAAGTTCAATGTAAGGCATTTTCTATACCCATATCCGATGACCAAGGCAAAAAAATAATAACTGAATGTTTCAAAAGAGCTGTAAATATTTCGCTAATCGTTGACGATTAATTAACCAATTTTCGAGAACTCTGGTATAAGAAGGAAATACTCGGCAACGAATGTATATAATTCACGGCACCCATTGCCCAATCGACGTTCACTCACAAGGCTGGGAGGGCCGGGTGGATAGAGGGCGCCGAATCCATGAAAATCGATCACAATTTTCAAACACCCAGTATGCTTACGGATCGAGAGGCGAAGCTCTGTAAATACAGCCTTTCACTGAAATACGTGCGCTGGCGGACGAATCCTACTGATGAAAATTCATATTTAAATATTTAGAGATGAGAGTGGGAAACCGGATAATATAGACTGAAACGAATAAACATTTTCATCCATGCCTCAGGTCAGCAATACGCTCGTAATCGTATTCGTACCATTAAATGAATCTGTTTCATTTTGTTTATATATGTAAAATAAAAATGAATCGACATGATGGTTCATATATTATTATAAAGTATACATACTTTATGATCGTATATTAACGATCTGAAATCTTTGTATTTTTTTTTAAATAGCCTTTAAATAATGTCAACTAATATAAAAAAACAATTAAACAAGAAATGCTGCATTGTTATATAGATTATTAAATTGTATTGTGGTACCAGTTGTTTTAGAAGCAATTAAACATGTAATCTGTATAATCTACGAGTCACAGTTAAAGTAGGACTGGCACTCAAATATTATGATAAAAAAAGTTTTTTTTTTTTTAACATACCTATTTACCGATTTTAAATTTTTTATTTGGGATCTTCACAACCTAAAAACATGATTACCTTTAGTATTTTTTCTGTAACGGTCAAAAAATACTGCCGTATACCTGTCTAAATTAGATAACCAGTGGTAATGGTCCGGGTGTGGGTATTGAAAATCAGCCGCAGTCACACTTTACGAAATAGCTACAAACACTAAAACCACTTCGGCCGCATTCGATTACCATTTAGGCTACATGGGTATTTGAACACAGTGAGATGTATTGAACATGCACAAACAAGTTATTACTGATGTGTCGCCGACATGCCTTGGTTTACGGTTAATAGACTGGCTATTCGGTTATTACCCTTACCAAGTAACTACACGACTACGTTTACAAATATAGTTATTATGACGGAAGAAATTGTGGACTGTAGTACCGTCTGCAATGAACAACACTACCAGAAAAAATAATTGGCACGCGGTGATGCCGTGTAGATTATACCATAGCGCCAATACGATTTTTTCGCTAAGAGACGGGACTAAAAATAAAGTATTTTTTAAACCAAACCAATTTTCACCTTTTATTTTTGTAGAAGAAATATTGTACAAAAAAATATTAATAGGATTACGTAAATTAGATTTATGTACGCTAAAATGAAAGAAAAGCTTGAATTTGGGTAATGCAGATGGTAGAGGAAATGGCACGGTACGCCAGA
Source organism: Shargacucullia verbasci (assembly GCA_947562105.1). Lineage (NCBI taxonomy): Eukaryota > Metazoa > Arthropoda > Insecta > Lepidoptera > Noctuidae > Shargacucullia > Shargacucullia verbasci. The sequence goes on from OX387279.1 coordinate 10,488,112, forward strand.
GGTTGTGAATTTAAATTCTGCTCGTGCAAATTTTTCTTTGTGTGTAGTATTCTTTGTAGAATTTAGACCATATCACATCTTAAAAATCCAATGAACTTAGTCTCTGCGAATGAATTGCCACACTTGCCACAGCCGGCTATAAAGTAATTAAAAATAAACTTTAAACTTTCTAGTAATTATTTTTATTTCACGATTCCAAATAGTAGGTCCAATGTCGTTACAAACCAGCGCGGTCTTCAAAATAGGAAAAAGACTCTAAAAGATTTGCCAGCGACACGCTCCCTCAACGTTTGCCGGAGCATACCGGAGGATTCCACCGGCCGCTTCACATCGCCGTATACTATTAACCTTTTGAGCGCCACGATCTTCTATAGAAGACAATCGTTTCCGTGCCCTCCACGCCACGTCTTTATTAGAAGACAATATCTAATTATAACGTTTATTACATTGTGGCATGCCAAAGCATCTAGGCCAACTTCGTAGTTAACTTTCAGTGTTCATTAAGTTTCAAATAAGAAATCAAGTCCCTCTCTCAGAAAGGGACCTGAATCCCATCAGTTGGAACAATAATCCACAGTACCTATAAGGTATGCATGAAAAAATCAATCAGTCTAGTATAGACCAGAGGGCTGGTTATGATGAAAAATATGATTTCGCAATAGCAATAACTCACAAATAACATGATAGATGAGAATAAAAATCAAAAGAAGAAAATCTATAATAGTAGAATAATATTCTTTATTGTTTATAGATTTAATAACAGTGATTGAATAAGTGTGTTATGATACTTTATATCGGAGTGCGCTCTGGGCTTACATATACATCAGACAATACATGTGGTTCTATAGAACCAGACAGGCTATGACAAAGCGGCTTGCTGATGCATGCATCAGTGAGCTGGGGGCAAATCGAGGGTAAAGGTTTTGTGTGTGTTCATTCTAGTGATTCAGACTATGCCGAAAGATTGTATGTCGCATGCCCAGACCAGAAAAGAAAGACACAAATCAAAACCCAATTGGTAGTTAAACAAAATAGCCTACTCCTATAATCATAGTCTTCTTTTTCTTATTTAAGAGCCTTGCTCTTGTCGGTGTGGGTGATGAAGTTATTTCCATCTTTTTCTCTCCAGTGCGGTCTCTTTTACCTCTTTATACAACATTACGGCAACCTTTTCCTTCATTTGGCTCATATAACTTATCCTTGGTCTTCCTCTCCCTCTCGTTCCTTCTGTCTTTCCTTCAATTTTGTTATTAATTAAACTGTCATGTCGTATAAGATGTCCTTTCATCTTTCATCGCCATTAAATTTGACGCCCCTGTCAGATGTTTCGTATATTTTCTTTATTGCAGATTCTATGAAAATGTTGAATATTAACGGTGATAGTGAACAGCCTCGTCTTACTCCTTGTCTTATCTTAGCGCTTCCTTTTTCGTTTCCTACTTCTGTTATAGTTTCTTGGTATTTGTATAGTTACTATATTATTTTCTGTCTCTAAAATCTAGCCCAACTTCGTTTATTTTTTTCCTCATCTTTGTCCAATTTACTTTGTCAAATGCTTTCTCTAAGTCTACAAATGCTATGTGAGTGTCCAGCCCAATATCATAGAGTAACGTCGATTAAATTATATTGCTTTCAACTGATTAAGCACTGTACAGACACTTAAACCATTTTATCTGCTACTGATCGCTGACGCGTTGGCAGTAGAATGATTTATCCTTACGCTATAAAAAAAGACCGTGACATTTATCTTGGAACCTACAGCTATTTTTTAACGTAGGTAACTTTACCAAAATATCAATAGTTTTTTTTTTTTCAATACATATATTATATCCCTAATACTCTCCTGTAAAGTTCGTAAAATGTCGTTTCAAACAAAAATAGCCTTTCACCCCTCGACATAACGTATATTATAGAAATATAATTACTCAATTAATTTGACTCGATAGATTTCCGTTCAAAAACCTTTACACTTACAAAACAGAAAATTGTTTTGACTGGCAGAAGCACTGCAAGAATAAATTCCTCAGCAATAAGGTATTACAACCATTTTTGAAAAGTGCCTTAATTAGATTCTATAGTGTTAATGAAACACTAAAAAAATCACAATTTTTTTATTCAATCGTTAAGTGCCATAAAAATGCATTTAAATTTTGCATTTTCAAATTTCGAGCGTAATTTGACGAAAACGCTGGACGCAGTGGACGCCATATTGCTCGGTGGTCATGACGTCAGTTGGCTGTGTAAACAAATGCAGTGATATTTTGTAGGTTATGTTAATTGTTTATATTTTAAAAATGAGTTATTATTAGTTATTATTTTATAATGCAAACATATTGTTCCCTCTTTAGCTGCACATAACCTATTGCATCATCGCCGTAAGACTCCCTTCCAGACCTGAAAACAATGTTTGAATTTTAAACACCTCTTATCGCTATCAAATAGCTTTTTTCTGTGTAAGAGGGTTAGAGGGCATTACTTACATCGAAGTTTTAACATTCCGTAACTCAGCAGAACAGAAATCGGGATTTGCAGCAAAGAATTTACCGACCATCAAAGAGTTTATTCTTGGTAAATTTGTGTTGTATCCTTTTATAAAACCGTCCTCCATGGTATTATTTCAATAAAAATTACGTTGGTTACGAAAATAATAAAAAGCCTTTATAGATTAAAGGTACGCTGATAGTTGACGGTTGACACTTCTAAGTTTACATAGCCGTATGACGTAATAACATGGCGACTACTATTTGATGGTGTTATGAAACAGATTAAAAAACCTGAAATCTTTTAATTGAATCTTAAAATTTAGTTTGCTATTTTATGAACTAAAATTAACGTTTTCCGACTGCTTTTTGCCTAAGCTATCTCAATAATATATTTTTAGATTTTTTCTCATATAGAGTAAAATACCCTATTGGGTTAAGGTAGATGCTTCCATCGTACAAATAATTTTACCACTTTTTTATGGTGAAATGTAGTCACGTATACAATATTTACTGAAATTAGTAATCTTGAAATTCGTAATAAGGAATATAACTAATTCACAGGTATCTTGTCTAAGTAATATAGGACTAAAGCGAGCTTTCTATCTTCAATTAAGTCACCTTCATCTGCTACGAGGTACGACACCTTTCTTTTCTTCGCCACATTCATATCTGTAGCTTTATAAACATAGTCCAGTTACAAGCGCTATGGCTTCAGAGCTTTTAAATCTGGAATTAGAGTAATTACACTCTAAGTACTCTCTAGACTTTCTGACATAGTATTATATAAGGATACTTAAGTAAATGTTCTTAATTGCACCTTACATAAAGCTTAAGTTACATAAGGAACTGATTTCGGTTTGTGAATATTATGTTTTACGTATGCATGCTTTTTAATGTAGGAAAATCCTTTTTTAAGCAGACGCCTTCAATCTATAAAACTTCTTGCCAATTTTCAAGTTTGTAGGTTTAAAAGTCCTGAGATTTTGCGATTAGTGGGTGAGTGATCGATTGTTATTTTAGGTTGTATACGTATTGTAAAAAAAAAACAGTGAAAGTGTCGTCCGCGTCGCGCCTTACACCGCATCTTATTATCTATACTAAAGTAAATCTACTCATACGTGTGATTCTTAAAAATTGGCTTATTCATTAAAATTTCTGTGTAATATTCAAATTTCGGGTACTTTTTACTTCCTATGAACTAAAAGCGTCTCAACACCTCACTTTTGGTACAAAATTTTAATCTAAATAAAAAAATTGTTATATCAAACGTAAAATTAATTAAACATACCTTTTGAATGATGTTCTTATACAGCTCCGCAAACAAATCAATAAGAATCTAAAATTAATTTAAATCGGCATACCTAAATCCGAACATAGGGCAATAAAGACGTCTCAAAAAACCTGCCAAATGAAAGTTAATAGGACCCGAAGTATTTAAATAGACCGAACAATTTTACACTCAAAGAAATATGCATTAAACTTGCTGAATTGACTTGTTCAAACCAGACAACACGAAAGCGAACACAGCCACCGTGAAAAACTAAAAAGCATTAGAAAAAAGAACGCTCCAGAGAAATATTATCATTCCCGTCGTAATAAATTCGTACTTGAATTGACAATAAGCGGGCACTGAAAAAAATACACCACCGTCGGAAAGAACCAGCCTTTTCCTGCGCTTACAGGCAATAGCATTTGCTTGCAATTAATACGGCCACAATGCGTTTTAGGATACATGCAAATGTGTTTCCATTTCGCAGCAAAACGCAGCTCCGCGCTACCTTTGTTCGAAATTAGCAATGTATTTCGAAGTTCAGTACGTATATGAATATGCAAATGTCTAGGCTCATTGCATAAAAATGAGGAACCTGTTATTGGACTAGTTATGTATGTATGTCGATGTTTTTAATAGACAACGTTGTTTGAACCGGTAAACGCGAATTTATACTATTTAACTTAAAATATTTGTATAAGATTCTGATAAATGTGTATTTTAATGAATTTCAGAATTATAACATTTGTTACTCCGTCCACGTAAAAGTTTTGTACAAATTTTGAACCCCTTATTTCATCCCTCAGGGGTTGAATTTCGAAAAATGTTTTGGAAACTGCCTACACCCTCTTAAATTTCAAATTCATCATTGGCTTTATATTCCGTGAATAGTTGGTGAATGGAAGATATTTCGCTATTTATTTCTAAAATTAAAACAATGTATTTAGGTATGATATAAAGTCCTTTGTTTCAGTTGACCACAATCCACTGATATAATCCGCCAATTAAAGCCGGAACCAACACGCTGTCAGTTCGGAACAAACAACGACGGCTACAGCAAACGTATGCAATCGTCTAACAAACTGAACGTATGCACTCCTAAGGTAGGTACCTACTCGTTTTGTAGTTTTTTTTTTGTTGGTATTTAATATCATCCGCCTAATTTTTTTCATAATTGTGCTCTGGTCAACTCCTAGTCTAACCAGTTACGTCTAAATGTCAATATTTTAAGGAACGGCAAATATTTACGTGTAGCGTTCAGATTGTGTCGATATGAGATTATCACGGTTGCCCGATGATCGCGCGTGCAGACGCCACACTGAGCGCTGCGTCCGGCCGGTCCGACCGCAGGACGCGTTGGTTTGATAATTTCGCTACAAAAACTATTGCAGTAACTGATCGCCACCGCGGCCGCTATCGTGCACGCAGGTTGGACGCATTGGTTTGGCGGTACCTTTATATGCATCGACTGCCACCTGACCTCCACCATCCAATTACTGCGTGACACTGGCACTCTCAGGTTAGACCGGTTGTCAAACTTTTTGAATAGCTAAATTTGGAGACAGAATTTTTGCATTAGATATACAATTTAACCAATGTGTCAGTTAAGCTGCGTCATTATTTTAGTGGTTGCTAGCGCGACTGATGAGCTTGAGGTCCTGGGGTCGATTCCCAGGTCAGGCAAAATGTTATCGGGTTTTTCTTTTTACGTAACTATTAAAAATTTAATCATACATTCCAGCATTAGGTTTAAAAAACAAACTTTTTGCTACTTACGTTTAGGATTAAACCCGTCAAACAAACGTCATACATATTTGTTGAAATTTTACGAGTGCCAAGATTTTAATTTTCTGCTAAACTTGGTTTTAGGTAGGGAAATCATTGTTATGGCATATTTTATATAAAACGTGATGGAGACGACAAAATTGACGTATGTTCGTTTCCTTAGACCTACGATATTTTTGCATATACATATATTCATAGAATAATAGACGCAAAAGTTTTTATTTAAAAATCACTACTACTAATCAATAGTATTTTTTTTTTACATAACATTTTTTTAAATGAATTATCTATTTAAATTGTACGTATTTTGGTTACATTCGTTTATTGAAAACAGAATAGAAGACTATTATCTTTGTCATAGATTAACTACCTATAGATAAGTAGTCACCGTAACCACTATAGTCTCTCTCGCTCGGACAATAGATGTTGCCAGGAAAATCAATGTAGGTACATTACATAAGGTTATTTTGAACGTAAATTTATTTTTACCCTGATTGTTTTATATAATAATGAGAATGTATTTATTATAATTAACATTATTATTTATATTAAATAAATTTTCTTTTATTGTCAGGTCAATGTGTATAAATTTAATTAATGTTTAAGATTCATAATATTTAACTGACAGTGATTCATATATTTCAGGTTTTATTTACATAAAGGTAGGCGGGCTAAGGAAACTCAGTAAGCACATTCTGGTTTTTTGGTTTTTATTTGTAAACTAAAATAATTTGAAATGTCAGTGTCCCTTAACGGTCCATGAAAATTACGTATTGGTTATTTATAAATAGCAATTTTGCCACCCGGTAGCGTGAATTTATTTTTTTGTCATCTCAAGATCTACTGTAAACCAGTACAATTCCTGTAAAATACACATTCCTAAATTTTAATATTCAATTTGTATAAACTACTTGGAATTAATAGTGAGGTAAATAAAAGAATACAGTAGCAACACTTAATATTTCACGTGTTAGGTTAGGTTACAAACAATAAGCAGAATGACGCATTAATTTCACAGTATATTCAACAACAAGTAGTCAGTTCCTATCCAGGATATCTGTAATGATATCTCCGACGTTATTGAAACTCTAATAAATTGAATTATGTCTACTTACGAGTGAAATGGTACGCACGGCATCTTTTCGTATGCTACAGTTTATGAAGCCTAAAACAGTGCAGTATCCCATAGCGCATACACCACACACACTCTGGAGACACACTTGCTACTTTATATGAACTTATTTAATACAGAAAACTAAGATTTAAGCGAATTTTATATCTCGTGTTTACTTTAGCATATTTAATTAGCCACAGATTGCCAAATTTGACAAACTGTGGCTAAAAATACCGGCTACGCAGATAAGGACAAAAAATAAAGATTGCATCTCCTTCTTTCATATGTTTCGTAATAATCGTTCCTTGTTTAATTTGCCGTGACGTCAGTAACGCTCTTTCTATAGGTAGTATTTCTATGATCTTTGTCATTATGGGCATGACGTCAGTGACGATCTCTTGTTTTTGGTTAAATTTGAGAAAAACCAGGTTTTTCGAGTATGAATTCCTTTCCCTTCACAATAATTTATTGAAACATAACATATTTTGTTTTTCACAATTTATGGGCAGAATATGTTATATGGTTAGGTAAATTGCTAAGAGAAGGAAGGAGATCGCATGGAATTGCAAACTCTATGGTGCAATAATTTATTTATTAGACAGGCGGGTAGGTGGCCTGTTTGAAAACAGTTTCTAACGAGCTGATAACAAAAGTTATGTTTGCGTGACATTTTACAATTTCCATAATACTGTACGATAAAATTGATGATAGTGAGTGCCAACTGGCTCAATAAAATTAAATGTGGCATTAGCTATTACGCTAACTATAAAAAAATACAGTTTAATGTAGGTATTTTAGCTCAATTCAGTGAGTAATTTGTTACGCAAATACGGGTTTGTTTGCTTTTCGATCAATCAATCAAATACGTATAAAATTTTATTGAAAGCAGTAAAACCCGTAAGATAAAAGAAATAATTATAATTTCTTTCAGAAAGGCCTTATGACACTTTGTTAGTAAATAATCGTAAAAGACAATCCTTGTCTTAAGATGGAACTTAAAAATACAATAAGTCTGTTTAAGACCATTATTCATTGTTAATAATCAAAAATTAATAACATAGGCCACAAAAATTAAAATGTAATGATAATAATATTTGTTTGTGAACAAACCTATTTATTTCCAAGATAACATAAACTATTTATTACAATATATAAACAATACATGATATTTACACACTATCCAGATTAGAAAAGAAAAAATTATAAAGACATTACGCATCAAAAACCTCTTCAGCATCGTTGTCAACCGGCACTGTGCCCAAAAGACTGGCCAGCCCTCTGGTCACGTGTAGAGTAAAGTAATCGCTTTGCGATCTCTATCAACAAGAGGCGAGCACTCGGACCTCATGACCCAAGTGTTTTGACCCCAAACTGGTCGAAAATTTAGCCACTCATCATATTTTCACCGCTTAAGGGCCTCTGCAGATGCGGCAGCATCAGCACAGCTCACCGAGCTGCGAAGATGAGATGGCTCAAGGGTGACGACGCATGTTGCGTCCTAAATCCAACTTCCATGAGCCAGGAGACGAGCTCGTTCAGCAACATCAATTGAAGTATTGATTAAATTATTCCAAACCAAGCTGCAGAGCGGCCCGTCCTTATGCCTCTGGAAAGATGGGTTGATGAGAAGGTCTGTATTCGGGCAAGCCATTTTTCAGACATGACATGACAAATGAGAAGAACGGAGAGTATATGTGAATCGTGGGCCGAAATAGCAGTATCGAATTAAAGTTATAGCCGAATGCATATTGATTTTGAACAGTCGTTCCGAAATTTCACTTAAATTTTGTATTTTTTCTTAGTTGAAGCATAAATATGACTCTTCCAAGATTGGGGGTCCCAGGCGAATGAGAGAATCTTTTTCAATACATTTTATTGCTGGGGCTATTGCGTTAAATTTTTCATGGTTGATTGTATGTTAGTAGCTTCGGGTATATAAATTTCACATTTTGAAAAGTTGAGACGCAAATTAATCAATAGATTTAAATCAAAATTTACAGATCTTTTAAAACTGTGTCTACATCGCCTCCCAGGGTTCCATCGTCCAAATACCATACGTTAAATTTTACATTTAGTTGTTCAATGATGAATAGACAGCTAAACTAAAAAAATGGGTGGCCCGAGGGGAATACCTTGTTAGCAGTCAACTGCTGATTCTAGTATATTGTTCTGTTAGAGTAATTTGGAAGCAAAACTATAGCACTTCCAGAGGTAAATAATCCCGTTAGGATTTTCTTTTTATTAGAAGAATCCTATATGGGAAGGTGAGACGATGTTCCCAAGTACATTGCAAGCTCTCCTGGGTGGCAAGACGGACACAGCAGGCTAATGCTTGAGCGATCGAGGTTGTAGGGGTGCTAAATACATTTTGGGATTTGTGAATCTTCCCAAAATGCACGTTTAGACCCATGGTTTGACAAGCAACAGTGCCGGATTAAACACGTAGCAAGAGTAACAATTGCTCGTACACCACGTATCATACGAATTTCATACGGTAAACGCACAAGTTCTACAAAAAGTCACTTTATACTTAAGAGGCCATAGCAGATCCTTCCGCATTGCTTCCAGTTACACTTAACCTTAACTATATATATACATATATTTGTGTATTAAACTTATGGAGTTAGATACAATCATATCTACAAAAAAAATGAAAAGTTATAAAAAGGATTGACATCGGTGTTCTGAGTTATAGCCTATTGGGGGCGAAGTGTGCTGTTGAGGACTGAACATATTATTTCGATGGCTGTTGACGCGCCGCAGGAACGTAGGGACCAATCAGGGACGAGTAATTTCTGCTGCTTGATAACGGCGGAATGTTGACTCCGAAACGTCAGTGCTTTATGTCTTTCTTGTCAAAAATGTTTATTGGCATTCTGGTAATGCACACGCCTCTCTACACCTCTCACCCTCACATCGTACTCATCCGAGGTATAGCGGGTTAGCTGTATTGTGCAGTTTCGCTTATTAAAAGGTGTTTGAGTCTTTCGTTGATATATAAAGATTTAACACGGAGGAGCGTTAAACTTTGACGCTTTGACGAGTCGTATGTTGACACTTCCGTTCCGTTTTTCTTTTTGAACATTTTATACCTATACGTAAGAAGGTAGAACGTATATTTTATAAGCAAAATATACTATAACTACCTATCGAAATATAAAAGACTTTTTTTTTTTGGTTATAAACCGTTACCACATTTTTTTCTTCAAGATGAATGAAGATAGTGAACTTAGTAACGTAGGTACAAGTATTCGAATACAGTTCTGACATCTTCAGATATCAGTAAAAAAAGGACAAAACAAATTATGTGATATTCTAATTCAAACATTTTAAATTTTACTAAGAATACTGTCTTACCCGTTATTATGTTTACTTTAATCCTCATTTATGACAACACACTAAATTCATTTTATGTACTGTGCAAGTATCAAAATATGTTATTGTCTATTTAATTTCGCTCCAGTTTCGACAGCGTGGTTGCTCGGCTGACATAATTACAGCCTCGTTAAAACGCCAATATATTGGAACAACAATTCCAATCACCGGTGACGATTAATTGTCTACCTATGTTTCATCATTGCCACCGAACTAGATTAATAATTCCCAATTTATAACAGGAGATGAATACATTGCAAATCGAACGCTGCTATTGATTAAACACTCCTTGGAAGAAATACAACGTAGGTGTACTACTTCTTCTAAATTCGATTCGATTCTTCCATAAATACATCGATTTATTCCTTACGAATATTTTTAAATATTTACTTAGTATCAGAATTTACAATATAATTTGTAACCTACATTTGAAATATTCGGCCCAAGAGAAACGATACGATACGATAGAGAACGATATTTCAAAATTTTCGTGCATGGTCAGTCTGTAGCACACATTTTCTGTAAGGTACAAACGGTTTCCACGTTTAAAATCTATGTTGCTAATAATTAAATTCTCTTTTTTTATTTATTTATTCGTTTTATCTTTATTATACGCTTGTATGGTGTCTTTAGGATACCGGTAGACTTAGTTACGAGCAATGTATGTAACCTGAGTTCTCCAATCCAATTAATACGAATACACCTAAGTAGGCCCTGAAAGGGTGGGCGACATTGATCGTAAGTATGTGATCTCGGAACCGTAATGTTATTAATAAAGCTTGCTAGCGGTAACGCATGCTATCTACACTTTTTTTCCTAAGATGATATGGAATGTTTTGATCTTTATCCTTATTTATTGCAACTTCGCCGCGCGTTGTCTGTTACGTTCGAGTTTGAAACAAGTCAGGCATTCCCGAATAAACATGTCACACTTCACCAGCCAAAATAACGCATGGGGATAGCAAAGCAAACTTCGAAATTATCGCAAAGCTACTCTGAATATACAGAAGGCACAACATAGATTCAGGCTATTATAGAGACGGCGTTAATTTCAGGGCCAAGTTAAACTAATTTGAAAATCTTGGCTAGATTTTCTCGAAGTTTCTATGTTATCGAATTTGACTGAGAACTTTAGGAAAGATGGTAATTTAATTTGTCTAGAGCACAGCGGCTGCAGACCGCGAGGTGAAAATAACTAGAGGTAACATTTTTAAGCCGGTAATATGACAAAGTTGGCGGAAGTCCAAACGGGCGATGACAAGGTGATGGCAATCCTCTCAAACATAATTATATTAAAATTCCCGTAATAAATAGATCTTTAATATTTACATTGGAGCTGTGTGCCAGACTACTATGGCAAGGCTCTAACAATTTTAAGCAAAATAAAAAAAGATTACACACAATAAGTGTGACCTTATAATACCGTCGGTAAACTAAATAGATACTTATAACGTACGCTTTAACTATGATTTTAGTCAAGGAAATCTTGTACTGGTAACATTCATACATAGCGAGTAACTAGTAACCTTACAATACACGATATAATAGCGAAAAATAGCGTAGTGATCGTAATACTCTATGACTAAGGAGAGCCGATAAAGGGCGTTGGTTCTAAGTAAACGATTAATATAGAACTGATTATCAGATTTGCGATTCTTTGAGTTAGATGGCTAATATAGCAAGAATTCTCTGCTCTTTTTCTAAAGACTTCTACAGATTTTTCATGTACCTACATAGCTAAACGTCAAAATTGAATCAAATCGTTATTATGTTGTATAAAACGGTGAACATCGGCTGCGTGTCTTGTTTTGTTCCTTCCGCCCTGCGCACAATTTCCCATTTTCCGCAAAACTTCCCATAATGCGCGCGCATATTATGTATACATGTACCAGGAGGACATATTATTTCGGTGACGTGTACCTGTCTTTTTAATACTCAATGGTACCTGTATATTTAGAAAACTTGCGTTTGACACAGAGTTCTGAAAAGGATTTACTTAGTGTATAGACTCCTTGAAAACTAAAATGTTGGCATGCAGTAACGGATTTTCAATTCTATACAAGTAGTTTAAAATAAAGCAAGTCGGAGCAACACACTCGGCATAAAGATGTGTTTAGTAGCATGTTTTCCAGCAACCCCACCACACACAAACTTACCTTTGCTGCAAACATTTGAACAGTGTACCGAGTGAGTTTCAATTCACTCTTAGAAGCATAATTATGCGCTGCTAACTGTTTAATTACTACATACTATTATTTATTGTGCTACTTTGACGTTTGTGTTGCGTGATTTGCAGGCACTAACTGTGGAGACTGTACCTGTGTATCGTCGAACAAAGAGGCGTACCGGGTCACCTTATAAACATGGGGTTTTCTCATGAAATTAAGATACATTAGTAATAAATTATTTCGTTACTAAAATTGCCTCATTGGTCTATAAATAGAGCATGAATTTGCATTTCTTGGGTAGGGCAAAGTGTTATTAGGGTTTTTCTGCAAGGATATCCTCAGTAGCACAAGCAGTTTGGAACTGTGCCCCGTAGATGATAATAGCCTCGCCTCCTATTACATCGGCCTCAATAACGTGACTGGCGAAATGTGGGTATACAATAGTAGTGATGGAATTTGATGACCAAAAACAATCCCTATTCCCTATAATATTATCGATCAGACAAGTTTGTATCGAAGGTAAATTAATTCATCTTTTTCTAACCAACCAATTTAGAGCCTGACAACGAGGAATCGGGCCAATTTAGAGTTAATACTCCAAATTGGCCCGATTCGTCGTCCATCTGATGTAATAGGTACTTTTCGCGGTAGTAGGGGAGAGCAGGTAGGATTCGTACAATTTTTACTTTAAGCCGCATAGAAGAGAAACTATTACCTGTTTTAGAATAACTTCAATCTTGCTATATACCCTACTTATCTGGCTTTAATAATAGTGAAGTGCAGTATCGATACAAATTATCATGACAAAGTTACGGTAACTTTTCTAAAAAATGGAAAACTTACGAAGCTACCCCACGTGTGGGGTAGCTTCGTACATATATGTGGGGCACATTCGTACACAGTGGGGAACCTCCTTACAGTCAAAGAAAATGCCATTTATTCAATATATTAAAATCATTTATTGAGATCAAAGTTAACACAGAATCAGCCTTCATATAGTAAACTATCAATTATTGTGTTTACACTACTTATAACTGCTTAAACATAAATATAGAACTAATGAACAGTGATTGACCTTCATATAGTAATAATAAAATTATTGTTTTAAGTACTTTAATACTTATAACTAAGTACTTATAAATAACTTATAAGTCATAAAAATATTTATGTAATACAATACTTTTTTTTTTCATTCATAAATGGTCTAATTACAACATTATAAATTTTATTATTAGAGTAAAAGGAAAACAATTTATAAAAAAAAAATGGTTAAACTATCCAACGTTTCCGTGCTTAGCCCTTAGTTTCCTCTCTTGCTCTTGTTTCTTTAATTTTTTTGCTTTTTCTATTTCTTCTCTCGAGTCTACCCCACTCATAACTGTACGAAGGTACCCCAACCCAAGAAATCAACAAATTAATTTGAAATAAAAATAACCGCCATAGTTAGGCTAAAATGGCTAATTGCACATTAAACGAAGATTTTAATGCATAAAATAAAATAAATCACTTTTATAATACGAGCATTACTTATAGCAGCCAAGCGTGTTCAAAGATGAATACAAAAAATACTTACGTAGAGCGAAAACACGTATTGACTCGCTCCCTCGAAGCCGGCGGCCGCACTGTCACCCCGCGCCGCGGGTAGCCCGTGGGTATGAGCGGGAGTCACGCATACAAACGCGAACACGTTACTGTATTGGATAGTGTAGATATCTCCACTGTACGAATGCTCCCTGTGTACGAATCCTACCTGCTCTCCCCTACCTCGAGTACCTATCTTTTGAGATCTACAGAAAATAATAATATACGATCATTGTAAAAGCTATCCACAAAAGGTGTACGATATGGCAACAAAGGGGGTCGCCTCTTGTTGTCATACCCCGCACCCCTGTAACGTCGCGACTTGTGAGCAATGTCTGAGATAAACAGTTGGAATAGGTATGTTGATTATCCATAGAAGGCGAAGTGTTCGCAATAAAAAAAAATACCAGAAATCGTCATCATGACGAAAACGATAAATACTTTTCGGTCACAATGTACAGTTCTAGGAATATACACATACAACTCGTACGCGTTACAAATAGAATTACTCTATGAAGAAACAAATGTAAATAATTAAACTAATTACTACAGTCAGTCCTAAATTCGTGTGAAGGTCAAACGTAGATATAGTAGCCTCGGAGCCCATTTTATTTGTTAAAACAGTTAAATAGCCCACATTAGATACTGGCTGGTATATACAAGTAGGTATTACGTCACTTAAGTGTGAATTTGCTTTTTAAACAGATATAATAAGCGTTTATCGTGAAAAGTTACTATTCGATACCGATGTACCAATCAGTTTGTGACAGGCGTAGAGTGCACGATAGCTACTGTCAGACATCATTTTTATGTCATATAGGCATCGAAATAGTACGTCGTTAAGGGACTGGATATATTATTTCGATGCATATAGGTATCGGACGACAGCGGTCAAACTGCTGTCACCTAGCTTTCGGGTTGCTGTCGTTTTTTTACTTAATTAGGCTGCGGGACGCCTAGACGTATCCTTTGCCTTTTCCCTACATAAAGCGAAGATTATCCCCCAAACGCACCGTAATGTGCACACACGAAATAGTATAATTGTATTGCATCGCGCACAACAATTTAACTAATTGAAACGGCTACCTTTATTACTTTAGTGATAGCATAAAAGTGTCACAAGAGTTGATAAACTTTTGTTAAGTATTAAAGGAATTTCATTTATTTTTTATATTGAAAGCGACTTTAAATGCCATGAACTAGGACTTTCAAGAGCGGTTGTCAGTATGGGCACGTTATCAATACCTATAATAAATTTATTCCTGGACATAAACCTTCAATATAAAAAATCGATCAATATAAAAAAAAAATAACTTTATAATCAATCAGCACAGCCTATCCCAGTACACTGCTGAATATAGGCCTCTCCCTGATTGTGCCATAACAACAAATTGTAGTAGCCTTGATTCTGATTATAGTTTTTCACATAGCTTACAGTGATAAACTAGATATTTTATGAACAATTTGTAAAAAATGTTTCGAAAGATCCAAGAAGCGTTTTTGATCGATCGGAATGCTTTTTATTTTTTGTTATATAGGACCTTTTGATATGTGTTACCTGCCTCTTTGTGAAATAATTTTAATATATATATATTTATTTATAGTATTGGACACAAGTTAGTACTTACAGATGTTAACTCTCTAACACCTATTAACCCGTCCTCCGCGGGGATTCTGACCGTTTAGTTAGTTAACGCGGCGCCTTTTCTTAGTTTTTCATCATCATCATCATCAGCCAAAAGACGTCCACTGCTGAACGAAGGCCTCCCTGCCTTCATAGTTTTTACCAAGGACTTAAAAACACTTTCATAAATGTTACAGTTTATATACAGTTACAGAAAGAATTGATTACAGAATTAAATATGTAACACTTTTGAATATGTTTTAAAAGTGTTAACGAGGTAAAAGCTACTAAAAATTATACATCAAACGCCAGTGCCAGTGCAGCATTTTGCTTTGGGGACCGTCAGTCACAATGGGCGTAAAACAATTAGAAAAAAAAAATACTAGGCCTTTTTATAATCTTGACCGCAGTACGGACAATGTCAATCCTTTTTTGAACTGACTCATCGAATCTTAACCTATCTTTAATAGCGAGTTGAAAAGTTTGCTTAAGCACATGAAATAGATCCTATTTGGAAAGATGGCAAAAATTTTGGCGAGTAAAATCGGCTTGTTATTGTATTTAAAATAAATATTAAAAAAGAAAAGAAAATATTATATTAATATTTTTAAAATGTTGTCTTCACTTTGTACGATTCAAATTATTTTTAATTACATAAATGTTTATTAAATCCTTATAAAACAACCTATATACCTGTGTCACAACCTGTAGATGAAAATATCTGAACACATATGTATTTATGAAATTACCTATTATAACAACAAGTCCACCGCTCGTACTATCAATGTACGAGGCGATTCTCCGATTACTAAAGGTACAATTGTGCCTAAGCAAGATGGCGTCTTCATTTGTAATTTGCTTTTTTTTAATATAGCCTCATTAATATACACGTCGATTTCTCCTGTATCGTAGTAACAGTTTACAAACAAACATGTCACATGCACACACAACCAGACCCGAAACAACTATTCGTAGATCAAACAATTATTTGTTTCGTGAAGGAATCGAACCCGCGTAACGAAAACTTATCGCTTAGCCACTGTGCAAACAAAACTGTGACGTCGTGTTTGTTTCATCGTGGGCGTCTCACAAAGACGTCGTGCCAGGCGTCTCACAAAGACGTCGTGCCAGGCGTTGTTGCTATACCGCGCAATCGCAATAGGCTCTTACCTACAACTGCTTATCTGTTACAATTATTAACACATAAAATATTACACTATTGGATCTGTTGCATATATAAATGTGTTTCTTCTAAAACAGTAATAAAAACATTGTTCAAAACACAGGGTTATTGTTTGAGTACACAACATTTTTCTTTCTTTTTATCATAAAATAATTAAAACTCTTTTGGTTAACTGGCCAGGGTTCATCAAGTTATTTTTTGTAGATAAACCACTTTTATCAAACTTCATTCCCAGAAGAAAATCTACTCTTAGTGCCTGACGTCGTAATAAGGAAGGTGCAAGGCAAAGTTTTAAAGCTAATTACTGTTGAAAACACGTCTTCGGAGACAGAAAAGTCCATATCTTAAGAATTCCAAAGACTCTAAGTTCCTAATTATTTCATATTTTAATTCTGAATAATTTAATTTAATTAATGTTCCGTCATTTCGTTTTTAAGCATTCTTTCAACTAACAGCGAAATAAACAATAGATTATAACCGAGACGAGAGACTAGCCGTAACAATAATATTTCCCTTAGCCGAGTGAAGGGCGGTCATTGTGTCCTTAGGACGACTAGAGTATGGGGCGACTACACACCTATAACCTTGTTGTTTATGTGCGTTATCTATAGCTCATTAAGCATTGTTCACGCTCCAGGGTATGAGAATGGCGACTCATGAAATGGGTGAACGTCTACTTGAGATGGAAATTAGGTACGATATATTATTATGTATGTCGCAGAGTCGCGACTACGTACTGTTTAGAGTACGTTAGCCTTTGAGCCGCCGTCACGGTCACCTTCCACTCTGTAGTTCACCGACATCTGATAGGTCGTGGCGAGTCAACGAACGCTGGGACTCACCAACTCAACCATCACACAGTACACACCTCTCCGTGACCTTTCTACTTTTATGCTGACTATGCTGAAAACGAATTGATTATTGATTCGATTGCGGCATAACTTTAGTGGCTCGTGAACTCGCAGGTGTCGTTGTTATTGGCAGTTTGAACATTACCACAGTGTAGTAAACCATAAAGTTTATTACACTGTGCCATCACTGCTGTATGTTTAATCTTAGGTTTCGTGAAATTGTCATTTTGTATATTATCATCTAATAGAACTGTCAATGGCAACGCTAAAATAATGTTTTATGAGTTACGTATTCTACATATTTTAAGATTAGATAAAAATAAATAAGAATTTAGTTGTGTTCTCTTTATTGTTTAAAGTCTTGTCTTTATGAGTGACATACTGCGGCGTGGTCGCTAAGTGACAAAGCCAACGATACAACATGAATAAAGTAATGACTACTTCAAAAACTCTATTTATATAGTAAGCAATTAGTTACTATTTTGATAAGCATATAAATACCTCTGAGTAACTTGCTGGTATCAGCTATCTACTGGATAAGAATATACAACTGAACATTTGTCTAGCTATGGGTAAAACAATGCAAAACTAAAATACAATTCAAATGCATAAATAAATAAACAAATCTTGCGTCTGTTCGGATAAACGTACAGCATAGTTAGCGCAGTGGTTGAGAGATCGACTGGTTCCCGCACGGAACAAATATTTGTATGATTTACAGATAGTTGTTCCGGGTTTGAGTGTATGTCCATGTAAATATTTGAGTTTGTAAACGCACCCACGATTCAAGAAATAGTCATAGTGCGGGGAAATTAAAAGAAATTGTTTATTTTGCAATTAGGATTTTCCAAACACTTTTACACGTCTTTGTTTAAACTAGATGGCGTAGGCAAACACGTCCTACGTTCAATTTAAAAGATTTTTTTTTTTGAACTTTCATAAATGCTGTGTTCACAAGCTTGCCGCAGATAAGCTTGTCAACCGAGGTTGGTACAATGCAGCCAGTAACCGAAAAATAAATAAAAGAGACTGCAATGGGGCATCAATAAGCTTCAACAAACTAACAGCAAAGCTTATTTACACAAGTTTAAACACCGTTGCGGAGCCTCCATTTAATAACAATCATTTATTTCTCGGTTTTAAACAGCTGATAGTGTGCAACATAAAGTTTAAGCTATTTATTAAACATTCCGAAATTTTAGCAGGACAAAACCTTTTAGTTAGTTGGTTGCTGAGATGTATATGAACAAATTTTGACTGCAGAAGTCGAACTCAACAGAAATTATTTAGCATTAACATCTTGAACTGAACGACTAAACCACTGAACGTCTTGAAACTGAAATTAGATTTTAGGATTTTATGATCTACACTGGCTGGTGCCATCAGACTATTCCATAGGCGAAATCTGGTGCCGTCCCCGACCTAAGATTCCTAACCTGTTAATTTCATTAAGATGAAATTGGAACAACAGGTGTGAAGAGAATTGGATGCTGTCCCTCTGAATGTAGGGGGCATCCAGGCTCGTGATAAGAAAAAGTTCTTAACATCGTTCTTAAGACTAATATCCCATAAGTCGTACTTAAATTCATGTGTCTACTTAGTAAATTATAATTATCAGTATTGTAAATCTCAAAAATATGAAATATTTCATAATCATCCTAATCCCAAGCTACCATTTTGTAAAGTTTCGTTACGATCGGTTCAGTGGTTTAGTCGTGATAAGGTAACAAACAGACAGACAAACTTCCTCATATTTGTGTAAATTAATTAAATATTCTATAAGTTCGTGAGGCAATGTTTGCTTTTACAACTGATTTTCCTAATTAAAGCATATTCAGCGTAATTAGACGGGTTAATGAAAATATTAATTTTAATTTAAATATAATTAAATCTTAATCAGATTTGCTTATTTGATATATGAAAGAAATACACATCTTTAACAATGTTAAATCTCCAATTATCTCGACGAGCATAAAAAATACATCAATCGTTTGCAGAGTCAACTCCAACTGTTTCCATTTCAAACTTTAAAACAGTTCAGGTAACGATTTTGTGTTTTCCCAATTTTTTTTTTCTGTAGTTACCTCTTATCTGTCCACAGTGGACCAACTCTAGAAAAATTCCCTAACTTTCTCGAGTTCGGTGACAACTATGGGAAATTGTTTTATTAAAAGTTCGTCGCATCGTAGGAAATTATGGCGATACATTGTTTGTTTCAATCACGTATTTCGACAAAGCTATTGAAGTAAATTCCTTCCTATTAGAAATGACGTTTGGAATAATGACGCGTTGAATTCATGTGTCACTACGGTGCACTATGTCCAATGTTTGTGTACAAATGTTAGGTTAGGTTAGGTGTTCTGTGATATGTGGATGTGGCCTGCGGCTGTTTAATTGTATTTCCTGTGGCCGTTGTTGGTACACAGTCAGCGGATTCAAACAATTAAATTATTGTAATTGGTTGTTAACCGTCATAACTAAAGTGAAAATAAATAAATTAATTAAAATTCTTGTATACTTACGCAAAAAACACATTACATTCTACAAATGCACTATTATTTTTTTAGTCACACAGTTGAGTCCTGTAATGTTGTCCTGTCTGCCAATGGTATATTTAAATGTTTTCTTATAAGCAGGCCATTAGAGGGTCAAAAAATATATATTTATATTGGTGGTCACATTTCATCATACGCCGTGTTGGAATTATTTTTAAATATCCGATCGACGGTTCCAATGGCCTGGTGTAATAATTGTATATTTGACCTCAGCGTCGTGGCCAGTAACAGTAAACAAAGTGGGACCGCCAGCAACTACCTCGGCTAGCGTTGCGGCCTGCTGAGCTTAAGAGTCATATTCCTAGTAGGGATATTACTATTTTTTTAATACATACAGTCTGTATTCCCCTAAGTGTTAGGCAGAGTTGCACTATAAAAACATCTAGTACCATTGTACCTGACCCAGGATCCCAGAATCCCAGTCCCTACCCAGGACCTCGTGCGCAGCCGTCGCGCTTGCAGGCAATGAGGAAGTCTAGTTTATATACTTATATTAATTGTAAAATAATTGCTTGTATTTCCGCTCATTTAACGTTCCAAAGAAATACCAGATTTATGTTTAATCTATACTAGTTTATATTAAGGAACTGGTACTACTCACACTAATTCTATTGCTCTATGTTTTTGATTAAAATCTCGACTGTGTCGTTTAATTTTGTTCGATTTCCAGCGTTTGGTGTTGGTGTTGAAATTATGATAATATATTAATATACATTAATACAGTTTATAATTCCGAAATTTAAGTAGAAGACGTGTTATTTTCACTGTTTTATTTTTATAACAAATTGACTGTAGAGCAGATAATGGGGGCACATAGGGGTAGACACTCACTCTGTAGAAGTCACAGTAAATGTGAAATGACAAAGATCTTTTAATTTTCAAGTGTGTCGGAACATAGACAAAATTATGATACAATATCTGCTTCGTACTATCGTAAAGAAGCCGGAAAGGCGTATGTAGTTTTACATATAAATCGAGTCACTCTGAAGTGGGCCTCTATGACATCTTTCAGGCTATATAAATTTCTCCGTTTAGTGAGGCTTAAAATATAATATTTCTGTGTCTTCTGTACGTATCATGTTATTCAAAAATTATTTCTACGTTTCTGTGAATATTATTTATTAAGCAAATATACTTATTTAGGAGAGTTTTCGTCAATGGGCTGCGGTAGACTGTTTGTGGGTGCGTTTACAAACACAAATATTCACATGGATATGCCACTCAGACCCAAAACAACTATCCGTAGATCGCAGCAATCAATCGCTCAATTACTGCGCCAACCGTGTCGTCGATGTCGTGTTTCGATACGTCGACGTGCGTTTAATGTTAGTTGCTACTACGTGCACTGCCAAGTGGCAAAGTGCTACGAGTACCTATGCTCGTAGCCGAACGCCTACGCGCGTTGTTGTGCCAGTGTTATACAGTGTATATTCGTGGAGAGCGAAAATTCAAAATGAAATCGCTACGATTCATCTGGTTTGTATGGAATAACGCTTATGTAAAGCGTAATTAATAATAGAAAGCATGGGTTATTGGTTCAATGGAACGGTCAGCACATTGGATATATTTAAAAATAACATAGCTCGTTAAGGTAATTAAGTTACTACTAAACAAAGTTACTAACTTAAGGTGGCCATTACACCATATCACGACAGTATGAGGTCCTAATAGGCAAAAATAACAACGAACAACCATGTTTAAAAACAATAAATAAATCTGAGTACACAATATACTACAATTTTTGATGAGGAGGTGAGGTGTATTTGGCCCGTCTGGAAAATAATAAGATGCTTGTAGAATTTCAGAAATATAATAAGGTTAACAATTTCCCCCTTTCGAAAAGTCAAACAACTGTCACATGCAACTTTATTTCTACCATTTTATCTCTTTTAAAAACAATTGGCTATCATATTTTTATTTTTATTTTCAACTTCCTACATTTCAATCTGGCAATTTTAGCCAAAACGAATCCTAGCAACAGCCGAGTTTACATAAACGAGAATAGTACGAAAATGCGGTTATCCCCGAAAATTGACAATATTTATTTTTGTTGACACACAGAAAGTTCAGCCAAACGGGACGGATAACGAAAAATTTCAACTATGCAATCTCCCTATCAATAAAAATATGCGTCGTTCAACTTGTAAACCGATTTTTTATTGGTCCGGATCTAGGACTTCCCAAAACGATCAGGTTTGCCTTCATATATGTACATGTGTGTTTAGTTTTCATCGTATTGTATCATTATGCCTGGCCTTTTTCACTATGTACGAAGAATCAGATGAGTGTATAATTCCAGTAACTGCTAATTACCAGGTGTATTTCAAGAAAATGACTTCAGTGCAGATATTATCTCCTTTTCCCCGCCACAATTTAAAATAATGCTGCTCTGAACCCCTTACTAAATCGACTTGTTGAGTTGAACGGCTGCAATTGTGCATAAGAAACTACAGACTGCTACAAGAGCAAGCACTTCACAGCCCTTCAAGTAGTGTAATATCTTGTTCTCTGCCGTCTCTCGCAAATAGCGCGGGACAACAAGTAGCTGATTCATTGTACTTAGTGATTCTAGGTTTCTCTTACAATTTTTAGTCTGTCTTTCATCATGCCGTTCAATATAGGTAAGACTTAACATTTCGTTTTGTGCTCTGATATTTTATGGAATTATGAGAAGCCAATCGGAAGGCGGAGAAATTTGGAAGAGACCCGTGAACAGCGGAGGATTGTGGTTAAGTGATATAAAATGTATACCTACATAATGTAGAATCGCTTGTTTAGTTTTATGATTGGTCTTAAAGATTTCAAATTATAATAAATTGTTGATTTGAAACTATCATAAAAATTTCATTGTATAACAATGTAAATATTTCATTATAATGATTTTTCTCGTTTGATTGTGTATAGGTATTGCAAAAGAGAGATAATAATTGATTGGTAGTGAGCAGTTTCTCTAACCACGGATTCATCGGATTAAGCACTGCAATGCCGTAAGCGGGGAACCTAAAAAATAGGTACCTGGTTGTTATGTTAGGTGGACTCTGTGGTGGGGGTGAATAGTACACAGGCAAACTTTTTTAGTTTGCCTCACAAAACCAGATTGTTCAAACGTTTAGTTTCCAATCGTTAATGGAGTTTGGCTTAGCTGTTGGTTACATACAATTCAATATTTCGTTTATTTTGGTAACTTTGGAGATCTATTCATTGAATTGAAAAGTTATTTATTTAGTTGAAGCCGTTATTTACTGTGTTAAAAGAAGATAAAGTTTTATAGAACTCACTCTCTCACTTGAAAGTTTGACTGTTTTGGAATTCATCATTAAAATTATGTGTAATAACGAAATCAATATTATTAAAATCCTTATTAATTTAGCGTAAATTATTTCACCTCATGCATGATGCAGGTTGACCAACAATACGTAATTGAAATAAATTGGTCTGAAACGTTATGGCCATATCGACCGTAATGCTGCCAATTAAAGCATTGACCGGGTTTCGTGGTTCTATGGGCCAATTAAACGTTTATATGGAACACATTGATGATGGAACTGCTTTTATTTTCTTTTCATTAATACTTTATCAGTTAGCGGGAAACTTTTTGCTGGCTTTTATTTTGCGAGTAATTATATTAATTTTTTTTACTTTGCTTATAAATTGAGTTAAAGTTGTTATCTTTATATAAATCATTCTTTTGTACGTGTGTATTTCACCAAACTCCTCCTAAACGGCTGGAGCGATTTTGATTATTTTTTCGTGTGTCTGATTGGTTGATTTAGATTCAAAATTGGACCCGGTAGGTGGCGCTGCGATCGAGTTCTAGGACAGGTTCGGGTAGGACAACGTCTGTCACGTCCGCTAGTAGCGGATATAAATTTACGTAAAGATAACGATTCTTTAAATACACGATATGACAACAATACATTTTTTTTTAGATCTTCCGCTTATTTATTATGGGCTTGAATATGTTATGACTTTTTAGGTGAGGATATATGAACATTTAATCATGATAATTGATCTTGTAAATGTTCTTCGCCGCCCTCATGAACATTGAATATGCACCACCAGTTGATAACGGATGCCTTCCACACCAGTCGAAAACTCCTAATGACGCAGTTATATTTTCTTTTAAGCATTTGTTGAAATGATTGGTACCATGAAGGTTTTGTTTTTAAGGTTGTCATCAAATATTTTTTTCAGTGAATAGTGTTGCTCTATTGTATGCAATTGTATGTATTGATATATATATATATATGACTTTTACATCCATTTCATTATTCATAGCACATCCATTGAGAATCACATCCTCTGTAGCCATCCAGTATTCACCCGGTCATAAACGGGTGTGACTGATGTTTCAAAGGTGAATAAAAAAGCTTGTTTTTTTTTTTTTCAGCCTTATTCAATTTCTATGTCGCAGATTTGAGTCAACCGCGGTTTTTATTGTAGGTGCCGTTTATGCATATAACACACTGTGTATGGAAACTTGTTAAATAAACTCAGCAAAGAAAGAGCAGACCGCCTACGCCAGCCGGTTAACAATTATGGACCTATTTAGACAGGTGTTCGAAAGCTTTGACAAAAGTTATACATGCCATGCTTCTGATATATCATTATTTAATTAAAAGTACCTCTATGTAGGCCCTAACTTACACAGGAAACGTTTGAAACTAATTGATTTGACGCAGTTCCAAAAACTAGGCAAGTTAATCTTAACTTCACTGTTTAATAACTTGAACATTATACGATGCGAAATTATAATTTTTATTTACACGGTTTTTCAAGAGATTTTATAAACATTTCCGTTGATATTTCTTATAACTAAAATTTTAAATTTTAATTGGGATTTCACATTTTGGTCACGAAAGATACCTACAGTATGTACTTAAGCATGGGGGCAATAGTATTCACTTTCAGTTTTTGCATCTGAGTCAGGTGAAAGGCTTTTATGTGAGATGAATGATAAAGTTAAGTTAAGCAAAGGCAGTTTTGGAGAATATTTATATAATATATATTTAATATTCTAGTTATTTAACGTGGAACAACAAAATGGACTTTGATTGAACGTATTATTTAAACAGAGTGTCTTTATAGCAGTAATAGGGACTGTTTTCAATAAACACAACGTTAATTGCTCTAACCAATTTTGTTTACAGTATTTTTTGTTATTAGATATTGTCGTTAAATATTCTAAACGGAGAATTTGAAAAATCAGTAGTTGGTGCACGAACAGACACTCTGAGCGTTATTTCTCGACCGTGAACGGTTAAAAAAGGTGAAGCCAATGAGTGCCCTCACTTTAGATGAGAACAATAGATTCCCGGTTGTTTTGAAACATGACGCTACTTACGTCACTTGTTCTAATAACGATCTAACACGAACTAAATTGTTGTTACTCTGTTTAAGCGCTCCATTGTTGGATTAAAACTACTCATTTCGCTACAGCTACATTGCAATTATGATAACCGTTCCGTCATTTCAGTAACAAAGTATGTAGACAGTGTAATATCGCATTGCAGTCATTTAGAAAAGAAACAATCGCCGTTGTAGAAACATATATTTACCGATATTTAAATTAATTTTATATAATGTATCATTATGTATTTGTCACATAATCATTATAAATACGTAGAAAAAAGGTAATCTAAGTAAATAATATTTGTAGCTATGTACCGTTAGAAACGTCGATATTCGTAAGGTTTCACATGTTTATCTGTCATGATTGCAGAACGTGAACATTCTGCGATGATTATGAAGTATATTTTCGACGCCCAGCCTCGTTAGATGTGTAATTTGAGATGTCAGCGAAGCAAGGCCGACCGGACAAGTTCGTCCTTGGCAAGGACAAAGCGAAGGTGACTCACCAAGGGGCTGGTGGAGAGCTGCGTGCGCGTCGCAGTCCGCACAGATGGTGGAGCGGAGCATCCTCTCACGCTGCAGGCGGCGCAGCAGCTGCAGGTGCTGCGGTGTGAAGACTGTGCCGGAGCGTTCGCCCACCAGCAGCACGTCCCCAGCTTCCCACCATGCCTGCTCGCGCAGCGTGCCGTCCCGGTTGAACAGTCCCATGTCCTTATACCCTTCGGGCGGGCTGAGTGCGCCAGGTTCCGGCTCCTGGTACCGCTCGCATGCTCCGCAACCAGAGCACTCGTCGCCTTCGCCCTCATCAGAGTACCCGCACTCATCGCGTACGACAATAATATAATCGGCCTCAAAAAATTCATTAGCGCTCTCATCGAAGACCACTCTTTGCTTTTTGGTCTTATTCCCTTTTTTAAGTGATGACTTTAAGTTATCGTGATCCTTATTGTGGCGCGTGTCGCGCGCGGCGCGGTCGCCGCGCATCGTCGCGAGTATTCGCGACGCGAACAGTCGCCAAAGTGTCGGAAGGCGAGCACGGACGGCAGGCGTCAGGCGGCGGTGTATACCGACTGCAGCGCCGCGCCCGCCCTATCGATCGCCGCCGCCCGCCTCGATGGGGCCCAGCGTTACGCCGACCATCGACACACAGCACCGAGACGATTTCCCACTTGCCATGCTATAAACATTGAGCACCGCGCACGCTCATTAATTAGACACATAAAAAATAATTACGGAAAAAAAAATCCGTCTACTGAAAATTTTAAATTAGAAACGTGAAATTAAAACTTATCTTAATCAACGATTGTAAGTATAACTTATGAATTCCAACCCAAAAACGCTAGATTGAACAGATGATGTTCATAATTAATAAGTAAACACTGCTTCACAAGTTAAAATATTTTTAACTTTATTGTGACACTTTAAAACCTGTTTGTTAACCGACACGGCCAATAAACAAGCAAAGGATTAAGTTACACTGCACAGGACTGCACTCATTAAAAAGAAGCGGTCTGTACCTATTCATATTAAAACGTTTAGGTAAATACAGCGTGTTTACTTGTCAACATAGAAAGGGAAAGTGAAGCACCACGGAGCCTCAAAAATACTTACGACATAAGAATTGCGCAAGGATAATAAATAAGCAAAAATTATCCGGATTCTTTGTTTCACAGATCCAATGTCCACTGAAAATACATAGATATTATATATGTTCGTGCAATGTTAAATAAAATGTTGTTTTCTTACAAATAAGACTAACATTTTATTAACTTAAACATTATCATTATCATTCTCACAGTATAACACGCAACACAACATAATCTATTGTATTTTCTTACATATATACAATATTATGTATTCTCGCATACGTATATTATATTTTCCTACTCATACTTATGCATAATGCGTTTTTATTTTATATTCGAAACACTTGTTTAACTCATATTGTATTGCCTCATTATGTAAGTAGCGTTCTATTGAGTTTGTATTTTTTCTTATATAATGCATGTTAATTTAAGATTTTAATTGTAAATTAACTTTTTGTTTTTGAAAAGAGTATCCTTGGAGTTTCTTGCCGGTTCTTCTCCATTGGACCTACCCCCTTTGGAACCGTGCGCCTAGAGTCTCGACTTTTTAAAAGTGCCTGAAAAGGCCTTCCTGACATAAAAAACTTTGACTTTGACTATATCGACAACCGCAACAATTCCAAATGTTTAGAAATGTTCATGTCAAGGCGGCCTTAGACGGCAGAGCGGCTATTCTTCAGCATTTGGTTTGAAATAATCAGTGCGACGATGCACTTTCACCACACAACCAACCTTGCACCACGTGCCGGGCAATCGCCCGATAGCGGTGAGATCGAGAGCAAAGCAGCGACGAAAATAACATTTTTACTTACTATTTAAGAAAAGGTAAGGAATTCTTTTAGATAATCTCTTTATATTTGAGTGCTTTCAGTATGCATGTACCTACTATTTGTTCCGAAATGTAATACAGAATGAGAGAGGAATTCATTTCATATTTTTTATTTCGTTATACTAAAAAGGCCGAATAAAACAAAACGGCGTGAACAAAGCGGCCAACTGATTTTATTATTAATTGAATATACACATAATTGAATGAATTGAATGACATTTTATGACTGAATTTTATGTTACCTATATTTTAAGTTATGTTGAGGTTTATGGATTGAATGTTTTTTAGTTTATTATATACCTATGGAATATTAATTTAAGAATAATCTCAATACGCATTATAATAAACACAGAGATTGATGAATACGTACGTAACTGTACTTTTAAAAATAGTTGTTTAATATTGTTTTGGCATTTTATTTAGTCAAGCACGAAATATATTAAAAATAACATTAATCCTTGTGAACGTTACGTTGCCTTTACTGACATGGCCGCTTTAGGCATCCATCCGAGCAAAAGAGTTATTTGACAAGTTGAATTTACAATTTATACAATATATATAAATTTTCTACCTACGAATTAAGTTACTATTAGATAAATGTTATTACAGTATAAACAAATATTTAAACGATAAATCTCTATAATTTATTTATACAATACACCTAAGTACAATTAATTTTAATAATATGTATTACCATTAGATTTAAGTTAAATAAAGTACTTCGCCTATCCTACTTTGCTGTGCCCAACTGGGTCCACATACCACGGTCCACATATATATTTATTGCGTTCCACATACATTGTGGAACGCTATAAATATATTGAGTATAATCTTCAAATATTTACAGTTTTTAAGTAATTTAAGCCACTTTAAGCTGACCTCGAATATTACTCTAAATCCTAATGTTAAAAGTTAATCAACAAACAAAGGCGCACATCGAGAATGTTGGAGTATTTTCGCCTCTTACTATTTCAGTTAAAATTGAAACACAATTACATTTTTATCGGATAGGTATATGGAGAGCACCAATAAATCCAGACAACCGGTGCTTGAAAAACATCCGATATTTGCAGAAAAGCCAAAACAACATATAGAAAAGCGCGAAATGAAATGTCATTTCAACTGCCATTCGATCACTATACACCTACATCATCATCATCATCATCATCAGCCAGAAGACGTCCACTGCTGAACGAAGGCCTCCGTCAAGGGGGGGTTTGCCTTAATCCCCACGCTTGGCAAGCGGCTTGAGGATCGCAGTGGCTCACCGATTAGTGAGAGGACGCTGCTGCCCGTCCTCCAGTGTCTGGTCGCAGTTTTAAGACGTACTCGGGTCTTCACCTACATCTACACTTACTTAGAGTGTATCACGGATAAAACCCTTACTAATCCGTGTCAAAAATACAACTGATTATTTCACGAAAATAATAGAAAATTATTACAACTTATGAGGTGATCATGTTCATATTTTCTTTTTGTTGTGTTTATTCAGATGTGTCGATATTTGGGCAGTCCGTATAACTGGGCCTGTTTTACTTAAATACAAACCATTTAAAATAAAAATATAATGAACATTTATGAATTAATATAAAAATAATAGTAATGTTTCTAGGAATATAGTCTTTTTAGTTCCATTTTTATGGTATCACTGGTATCACTCAAATGCATCGACATACTATAAATTTCGTAGTCAGCCATAGCTAAAACGGCAAAAAAAAAAACTACGAAATACAGGTCCGCACTGCACAGAAACTGTCACTCAAATAAAACGTAGATGAAATTATAGCTATGACCTCATATCAATGTCTCATCAATCATCAGTTACAACTTTACACACTGGCCAATCGCTCCGCGCTAACGAAACGATGTAACAGGAGCGACTTTTGAAAAAAACATTAATAAACTTTATGTTTATGTTATTTAACACAAATATAAACTTCATTAGTAGGTAATATTTAACTCCAACCGTTCTAGTTATACAGTTTAAAATACATTAACAGTTTTATGCAGTTTGAATATTTTTAAGAATCTCTGTGGCAGCTATGTTACCTGTTAAAAGCGTTACTAATAAAGTTTTCCATCTAGGATTTACAAAACTAATTAAAACAGCTATTATTAAGGATTTTTCAAAAAACGGTAATTTTTTTTTTTTTCATATAAATTAAATTGTCCAATGTGTTTTGTACGTCTAGCAAACAAAATGTATTGCATAAGTTGTCTTAACTTACCTAATTACACAAAATGCAAGCTAGTTTCATCAACATGAAATGAAATTAAAAAGTTTTATATATATAATATGAATAACATTTTAATATTTACAATAACTAAAACAACAATTTTACAATAAATAAAAATCATTCTTCTACGAAAATCGATCCAACTGTTACAGTTTTGATGCATTTGAAAAGATGTTTTTCTAAAATCAAAACTTCAAATCGTAACGGTTAGCTCACCTGCTGTAAAGACTGATATTTGTATGGTGTATTATAGTGTAAACCATCAGTCGTTATCGGTAAGTATACGAAAGACGCTGTTCACATTTTTTTTTTATGATATCATGATATTATTTCCCGTCGCCACTCTAGTGCAAAACCGTGTCGTCTCTTGCACGAATTTCCCTTTTCTATAGTATAAAATTAACTTCTACATCCCCAGCTCACAACAGAATCCCATTCGACATGATGCTGTGGAAATACGCGAAATAAATTAATTTAGCTATGGCTGCATTAGCTGTATTCCTCGAAGGTTAAGGCAGAACTGTACTATTGTCCCATGTAATAGGGAGCGAGCCTATTGCCATCTACCGGGCACAGTACCAGTCTCCATGCTGTTTGTAAGAATTTCAGTACATAAAAACCCAATAATACTTTGCCCGACCTGAGAATCGAACCCAGGACCTCACGCTCAGGAGTCGTGCCTGCGATCACTAGACCAGTGAGGCAGTTGAAACTACCAGTTATAGTTATCAATAAGGGCGATTTTAATTTACTAAACCCTCATTAAACAATAGTGCCTATGAGTGTGAATGTACATAGTAAACTTGTTGGGACAGCCTGGATATCGTATGTGTACCAGCAGGTATTATAGAAAAGGGAAATCAGAAACGGATTTACTATTTGTAATAAAAGAACATCACGGTACCAAAGGTGAACAAACCGATACATTTCCAACATAATATGAAACATTTGAACAACTACGTAACTAACCATGTAACTTAGCAAATTGAAATAGTGAAATAGTAAGTAGGACCGTGTTCAATGAATAATTAAGCTCATATTTAAAACTTTTTGATTTCACCTTAATTTATTTTTTGCATTTTTAATATTAACTAGCGACTCGCTCCAAGTTCGCACGGGTGCAATTTATTAATGCAAAAAATGAGTAATTTCATATAAAAACGCCATCCAAATATCCGACATTTCCGGTGGTTTTACAAAAAAAAATCTTTCTTACAAACACTAACCTGACAAAAAAAAAATCAGCCAAACAGGTCGAGCCGTTCTCAAGTGATGCTCCGTCATACATGCGGTAAATTAATTTTTATTTACTTATAGATTTGGTGCAATTTTATAAGACTTAATATTTGGATTTACAGGATGACTGGTGTTTGGACTAATTCCTTGTACACGTTTCGTATAGAACATTCGCAACTATAAGTTCTCGAATGTACAAACAAAGAAATAAATTCGAAATCGGTAAAATTCTGTCACTGCAGATTCGAGAACCAATAGTTGCGTTCAATAAGTTGTGTTCAAAAACAAACATTTACGGAGCTGTCAAACGTTCGTGCTATAAGTACACTCGAAGTCTGCAATATTTATCTCTCAAATCACTCACGTTTGAGTTAGAGATATTGTAGACAAATTGTTCGGATGCTCTAATTTTGACTTTGAAAATACGTTTCAAAAATATTTTATTAATTAAGTGCAAAACAAGAAATTTAAAATTTATTCGAAAGAATTTCTGTAATCGGGCTACATTCGAACTCGTTACCCGACGATAATATATTAAAAATATATTGCTAACTTTAGATATATCGTGATGTGTTTTATCACAAACAGGTAGATACCTATCCATCTCTAATTTGTTACACGATTGGTGGAGTGACTAAAAAAATAGCTATCTGTGCTACGTGTCGCAAATTCAATCCCCGCACAAAACAAATCTTTGTATGAACTACAGATAGAACTTTTGATTCTGTGTGTGTGCATGTGACATGTATGCTTGTAAATATTACTGTACCCACGCCACGATACAGAAGAAATCCTAGTGTGGAGCAGAGTTTAAGAGAAAAAAAAAACACATGAAATATATATTCAAAATATTAGTTTGAGTACAATAAAAAAGCTATGGGGTTTGAAGAATAAAAATATTATAAAATCACCACTAAAACCCGTTCGTTTCGAGTTCTAAAAAAACTACTTCGATATATTTATGGCGTTACTTTCCAAATAGAAGTCGCTATGGTTTGTAGTGACATCTAGCAGTAGAATGCAAAACTATTTAGCAACGTGTTAAACTAACAACATTCGGTGGAAACAATTCGAATCGACCAATTAACGCACGAAGCCTGAATCACGCAAGCGAAAGTTGACTGTCAAAACAGAATATATACAGACCTAGCTTCGCCAGGCAAGAGCACTTTGCCAATTCATAGGGCCCCCACCCCCTGTGCTAGGGTGGTAACATCCCATCACAACCTGTGACGTGACGTGTGACGTTACGACAATTAAGGATAGTAAGCGCTTCCAAACAAATGAATATTTGTGTATTGACGAGTATTAATAACATGGAGTTTTATATCAATACCCAAATAATTTATATATTCAAATTTCCTTTAGAAACTAGGTCCTATTTTTATTTATAGTTAACCCGCGGTTTCGCCCGCATGGATTACGAACCCATCCATGTTTTCGTGATAAAAGTAGTCTATAACCTTCTTCATTAAAAAGGTTATAACATTCAAAACGAATTTGTTTATAGTTCTAGAGATTAGCGCGTTCAAACAAATAATATAAAGAGTAACAAACCCACGTATCCATCCATACATCCTCAGAAAACTTCGCGGTTTATAATAATATAATTAATTAGTAGGATAAGTAGTCGTTACGGGTGTCAGTAGCCAAAAAGTCTGACATCCATTCTGACTTTACGGTATCAGTTCTCCCCATTAGCGTAAGCGAAATTCTAAGTCTATTGTTCTGCCAGAATTTGGTGGTGAAGATCATTAGATCATTTTGACAGTCGCTCTGTGTACCTAAACCGCAACCAGTTAGACTGGGAGCACACCCCATTGTAATTGGAATAAAAAATACAATAGACTAAACCCCGAGATTACTTGTCACCTAGTGATATAATTAGTTTGTACAGTAAGGTATAAAATATATTATACAAAAAGTTACAAAAGCACGCAAAGCACAAATATTAAAATGCTAAACTAGGTTATTATATTAAAAATAAAATATAAGACATTTCTGTATTGCGGGAGAAGATTCCATCCGACGCATTCCTTGACTCATAATGACAATAAAGTCATAGACTTATATTTTGCTGCCTATGGGACTGAACCATTAAGCGATGCAGTGGGTATTTTTTTTTTTTGGTAGAATCATTTCTTCTCAAAATGATCAATTTTACCACCCGAGTTTTTAATTTGCTAATAATACTATGACCTGATAATAATCCGTATGGTATATCTACTTCATGCGTCAAGTTAATAGTTACATGGAAGCCTAAATTTTAATAACCAAATTATTGTGTATACTGCAGATGATATGCTCCATGCATTAAAAAGTTAATTCTATGGTTAAGCTGGTGAAACTAATCGACATGCCTCAGCTACTAAGGCCCAATTTCACCGACAACATAACAGACGATGAATTAATGCACAAATCAGCCGTTTGACAGGGATTTTTATATGGGTAACTGTCCGATTTGAATTTAAACATTGTTATTTATTTATTTATAGGTACTTTATGCACTATGTTCAGAGGGGGACTTCATGCCTTAGGCATTCTGTACCAGTCCACCTTACAGTGATGCTGAGAGAAAAGATGGCAGGTACACGATCAACGTATAACAAATAATATATTTGTAGAACAGGATTTAAGGATACAGTAGGGTTGTCATACTCAAATTCTGAAAACCAGGATGTGAAATAGGAAATGCCAGGACATTTCGTGCAGCTCCGTTTCTTGTTACAATGTTGTGCTCGCCCTAACGCTGGTGACCCCAAGTCGCTCTGCTCAAGTCGTTGGGTTAATTCCAGGATGCGTTGTCTGCTGTAGTGGTAACCCTGACTGGATATACTGATACTGGTCTGGATGCTGGGGGTGCCGCAGTGGGATGATGGTCTGCTCCATTAAAGATTGCTGTTCTTGGTCCCATCGGGTCCATGATGAATGTTCATTACTTATAGGCGAACGAAATGTGATGTGAGTGTGCGTAGTCCCAGCGGCAAATGTTGAATTTCTTGATTTGAGTTTAGTAGACAATTAGAGCATAACTTCGTGTAATTGTGATAAAACTGTGTATGAAAACTTGGAATTTGTATAACCAATCGTTTTTAAAGATATTCATCAAAAACGGTTTCCGCTGGGAGAACGTTCGCCCAACGACACTTTTTTCAAAATGGACATACAAGAATAAAAATTGCTTAATTTACCAATTTTTATTCTTGTAGAGCATACTGAAAGTTAAATGTATACGCATAAAGATAATTTCTGTCATAAGACTCCGAAGATATTCTAGATTCCGCTGTGGTAACGTTTGGTCGTTTGCTGAATATCTCAAACGGTGAGGCGAATAGTTGTGATTGGAAAACGTCCTTGAGTGTTAACATTGATTTAAATACATAACCTGACGAACGCGATCTTGTATTCGGGAGTGGGAAACGCTTTGTGGATCTATATTAAAATGGAAGATAATAAAAAACTGCAATCTAATATTTAATAACGTACCTACCCGTGCGAAATCAGGACGGAAGTAAGTTACTAGATTATGAAAAAAATATATATATATATTTATTATACATACATGCGGAGGTATACCTACTATTGTACAGTCAGCGTCAAAAATATGTAGGTATAGTACACGTAGCGCAGTGAAGATTAGGATTGAAATATCGGCTCTTAGCATAGGTGGGGAAGAGAGCCGTGGCCCAGTTCCCAGCCTAAGATCCCAGGTGATACGCCGGTGTAGACCGGGTTGGCCTGACACATGATCCGAGGATACTGGGGTATTCCAACCCGATCCGCACACTGGGAGGCTTTGGGGAGAACGCCCCCTGCACGTAGCCAAATTCAAACGCTTATTTTTGATTAAAATCATTAAATTTTTAATGATTATATATTTTTATGTATCGACACAGGCGGCGAAGGGCGTAGGCGACGTGGACTCACAGTCCGAGAGACCTCGCCGCGCCTCAAACATATCATCTATTAGATGATGATAAGGCTTAATGCTGTTGTTTTAAAAATAAGAATATTTGCGACACTAGAGGGCCTCGAGGAATGATGTGCATACCTTCACACCACATCAAATTTAGGTCTTGCCCCGCCACTGCACAGATATTATGTGTAAAATTGGTAATGATTTCAATCACTATTTTCTATGAAAATCCCTGTTGTATTTCATTAAGTGATCTGATGCATCTTTTGATGCTGACGTTGACCTACATTTTTTTACAACAAATTTGAGTGCCTTTGGTAGCACGTCTCCTGATGGTAAGTGACAATACTGCCGAGGTTGGATCACGCAAGCTCAAATAATGTTTATTCACTCTCGACTCGTCGATTCCTCGGTTATACGAATAAAGACAGTAGTAGTAGTAGACAAGCAGAGAATTCTATTCCCTAGCCGTCGCACGAGAAACGATGAAGCAAAAGACTAAGTGCCTATAAAAGGAATATTAACTACATAAGGGTGGAAGCCCTCCCCACGTCTGGTCGTGCATTTCGCCGATGCAGTAAAATTGTGTCCCATGTAATAGGCGGCGATCCTATTGCCATCTACTGGGCACAGTACCAGTCTCCTTGCTGATACTAAGTATTTCCATATACCTAATAACATGTAGCGACTACTACTCGCAACATGGCAAAAAGTAAAGCGCCATCTATTAGAGTGATGCGACAACAACAAGCCCATCACACTATGACAGTTTACAATAATTATATCACGATTCTAAATCTATGTATACGAATGTCCGATATCCACCATTAGGCTTCGGTCCGCAAGGCTAACTACTTTGACTGGTCAGGGGATCCTCCCTTTTCAATAGAGGAACACCATACCTCGTTCCTCCACAAACACTTTGCCCGAACTGGGAATCAAACACAAAACATAAAGCTTAGCAGTCCCGCTTGCGAGCAATGAGGCCGTTTTCACAAATAAGCCTTATTAGAATTCCTTCCAATCGAAAGATCGAAAATATGTCAATACTCGACGAAATATGTCGACTATTGACAAAATCTAGCTTTTTGAAAAGCATAGGGAACGGGGAAGTTTATTACGCATTTTTTACTCGATATTGCTAGGGAATCGGGATATGCAATTTTACATACGAGTATAAATTATGTATGTGAGTCAATTTATATCTTAGGGTGTAAGAATTTTAGACATGATTTTGCATTAAAAGGCTCTCATGTTACTCACCTTTCTGAAAAAGTCTTGTGAAGGTGTATTGCTACTAAGTATAATAAAACTACTCATGTCACTTGGATCATGCCAATCTTCAGTCCTTTGACATACTCAAGTTCCGACCTTGACGCACTACACTGCGTCACCCACGATCGTCTGAAATGTTCCCATCGAAATAACGCGGTAGATACCCACCTAGTTTAAACAATGAAGACCACCACCGTGATTTATACCTTAAGTAGGTACCTTTAGATTCTTCAAAGTGGATGTAATTGCAGTGAAGAATGGCCTCATTTTACTGAATTTGGCTAAAGATAACTGACGCAAATCTGTATTAGGTAAGTACTAAGTTGTACATTAACATAGAACCACGCCTGTATTCCCGAAGCATTAGGCAGAGGTGTACTTGTACACCCACATTTCGCCGATGGCGTTATCGAGTCCCATGTAATAGGGGGGCGAGCCTATTACCATCTACCGGGCACAGTTCTAAACTCCGTGCTGCTACTGAGAATTTCCATACAGAAAAACCCAATAACACTTTGCCCGACCCGAGAATCGAACCCAGAACCTCACGCTCAGCAGTCGCGTTTGCGACGACTGTACCAATGAAGCAGTCAATACAGTAGGTAGGTAAATGTAAGCAGTTCCACGAAACCGACGACGTTGTCTGTACAAATATTTATAAAGTTATCATAACGAATAACTACCGTGCATATATTAGGAAGACGGCAGTGTTGATATTTTTGCCCGAACGAGTCTAATATTACACACACTATTCCCGGTAGTTATCTATCAACAATTTGCTACGACCTCGTACCGTACTACAAGTAATACAGGTATTTAGAATTGTAGAAGTCAGCTCTGAGGCACCACTGCTTGTTAAGAAATGTTTCTTCTAAGACTGTAATGACCATTATATATTTCATTATTTTGGAATAGGTACTTACTTTTAATGAGCCGAACATAATAAATACCTAAGACATTTCTATACACACAAAACAGTTATTGCGAGCGAAACGTGGTGCCTTAATCCTAACACTAGGAATGCTAAATCTCAAGATCCAGATCCAGATAGACGCAGTATAACTAATTCTTTAAAAAAAATATATAGATAGACTGTTAAATATAGGAACAATAATCATTTATTGTCAACGTAATACAAGCAGTTTACAAAACTTTCAAACTACAATATATATCTCTATATATCAAATAGCAGGCAATAAACCAAGTATCAAAATTGTAGCGCCATCTAGCGGCACAGTAGAGAACTAGGTAGCAACGTGGCAAAGTAACCTGAATCACACAAGTGAATATTAGAATACAGACGCTCGGCCCGCTAAGCACAATACAATACCTTCCCTGGTCAGAATATACTCCTCTTGGAAGGTAGAATAACACACACAGTCGGCCTACACAGTAAAAAGGAAATGTTTATGCTGTAGACTCCACACTTGGTCGAGCCTGTCTCGTTGAATCCATATGATATAATTGATTACAAAAAAAAAACTATAGTTACTTGCTCGGATACGCTGATTTATCCATAGAATAATATATCTAATGGTAATGGTAAAGGATTAAAAATATACATTCATGGAACAAAGATAATAAAAACACATTTATTCCCATATAATAGGTGTTCCTATTGCCATCTACCGGGCACAGTTTCAAACTTCAAGCTGCTATTGCAAGTGACCATGCAAAAAAGCCCCATTTACTTTTTAAATACCATATAATTATAATTTAGGTACACATATTGTGTGAAGAACTACGCGTACAAGTAACTTTTTGTGATATCTACGGAGTGTGAGAATGTAGGTAAATATATTATTACATCTTTGTCTCCGTAGATATCACAAACAAATACCTATCGCAGATTTTACAAAGTTTTACTATTTGTAATAGTAAGTATAATATGAAAATACATAAATTTTAGTTTGACTGGTGGAGTTCCCACGCATTGAAGATTCCGATAAGGCCCTTTGTACATATATTTTAATACATAATTTGTATTAAATAATCGAAATAAAGACCCGGACGTCTTAAAACTGCGGCCAGACACCGGAGGATGGGCAGCAGCGTCCTCTCACTAATCGGTGAGCCACTGCGATCTCCAAGCCGCCTGCCAAGCGTGGGGATTATGGCAAACCCCCCCTTGGGGGAGGCCTTCGTTCAGCAGTGGATGTCTTCTGGCTGATGATGATGATGATGAATCGAAATAATTGTTTGTAGATAAGATTTTTAGCAGTATCAAATCTTCCTGAAAATGCACTTTGAGTTACTTTTTCTTCAATCTTTTTATGAAGCATCTGCACTTTGTGGTCAATTTATGAGCTGTAACAGAATTTCAGAATATTGATATTACAAATGTGTCTAAAATAATATTGTAAGCTTTAGGACCGTACTTTACGTAGATAATATGTGTTAAAGAAATACTATACATACCTTCTCTCTTATCAAAACCATCTTTTTGGTTGTTTTACTTAAGATTGCTCCACACACCGGATATAATCTGAAAATAGTGGAAAAATAAAATTACTTACTACAATCAATTGAAAATATAAGCGAGATAAAAATATGGGAAGCAGGGTAAATCTTTGCCCGGAATTGTTTGTTGTTATGTTTATCATTATTGTCTAAGTACGTACTTAAACATTTTGGCCAAACATGATGGGAATAGTTCTTAGTATCACATTATTCCATGAGGGAATTTCATATACTGTTCATTTTCCTTATTAAGATGTGTTCTTATGTACTCTACTAATTTATATAAATAAAAATCAATTACCAAAAATGTATGTAAGCGCATAATTTCAAAACGCCTATTTGGTTAATTCTTTTTTTTGTTGTGTTTGTAATTGTCAGGACAAGGTTTGCGTGAAAGAATTTTTTTGGAAGATTCACCTGAAATGTCGGAAATATGGAAGGTATTATTGTATGAAAATCTCAATAAAAAAATGTAACGTTCACATTGACAGTTCTGCTTTCACATGAATTGCACCCGTGCGAAGCCGGAGCGGGTCGCTAGTTTGAAAATAAAGAAATAATTTGAAAAAAATACCTATTGATTTTGCTTTCAATATTGATTTGAAGTGGTTTTTGGAAATTATTCATATTTTTTTAAGTCCTTCCAAATGCCCTAGCACTGTGTCCTAAAAAGAGAATAGAGACTATTATAAAGATGTCATGCATACATATGTACATATTATGTAAATTAATTATATATGAATCAGCACATTTCTGTCTCACTACTGAGCACAGGCCTTCTTAAAATAAGAAGGTTGATCACATGGATATACATAAATCTGAACAACTCATTATGAGTTTAATATTGTTTGAACTTACATTGCATAACTAGTAAATACTTCAATCATTCGCTCCACCGATAAGAGCCGCGGCTCGAAGTTCGCTCCCACATGAAATTTCATCAGGATATTTTTTACACTGTAGCTCAAACTTATGGCTCTCAGTTTAATCATAAAGTTTACAGAAATTATATGCATTACCTCCAGTGTTATGCAAATAGACCCGACACAGAGGACTGTCTGTGATTTCTATAGCTAAAAGATGTTTATTGAAGATGCCATGTGAACGCCGCTGTGACTGTTCGATGTTGCTGCTTCGTCAGTCGAAGCAATTGGCTGGTTATGCAACCATTAATGGTTTGGCGAACTTCCTTTGTCTGCCTATACTCACCAATGTTTAACCAAAGGCTTTTGTGTTGCCAAATTACTTGAGATGAGGATGGCAAGGTCGACTTCATATCCTATTATATAGTCGAAGTTTGCGTTTATTGTAGATATTAGATCGTTAATGACCAGATTCCATAGTAGGGGTGATAGAATTCCATCTTGGGGGCAGTCTCTGGCTATTATGGCTGATGAGTCCTCTCCTTCAAGGCGGAACACGCGTTTGCTAAGCATGTTTGTTATCCAGTCTGTAAGCATGAGTTCAACGCCCTGTCTCGATAGGAGAAGTTCGTTTTGTCGAACACTCCCTCGATGTCGATAAACCTACCTCCGTTTATTGACATCGAGGGAGCATTTGACAAAAAGTTATTCTGCCAACCACCAGATGAAGAGCCCTTGGCTGCGTGTTGTTGAGCGTGTAGTGCCTTTCCAAGGTCTTTAGCATAAAGGAACTTAAGCTGATTAGTCGCAAAAATTTTGCGTTTATATACTAGCTTTTAACTGGTTTAGGGATGAAAAAGACTCGCTTCTCTTCGTCCCTTGGAGACATATCTAAAGGCTAGGCAAGCTTTCAGAATAGTGGTCAGGTTTCTGATGATTGCTGACCCTACAGACTGCATCAGGACGGGAATGATCTGGTCTCGCCGCTTTCAAGGGATGGAAGCATTTTTTGGCCCACTGGAGTCTCTGCTTTGTGACAACTTTGTTTGCGTAGTTCCAGTTGCTTATTGAGGTGGATAGTATCATGCCAATAAGTTACTTGTGAAGTGACGTGAAAACGCATTCAGGGAAGGGGTTCTGGTCTCTTCCGGCGATGTTGTGTGTTATCTACTTTGCGTAGGGTACCAGGACCGGCAGCCTAATTACGTAAAAAAGCGACAGCAACGCGATAGCCATGCGACAGCAACGCGATAGCCATGCGACAGCAATCTCACTGTCAGCCAATACATTATATATCACAAAAATGACGTTTGACAGAAGATATCGCGCGATCTACGCCTGTCGCTACATCGGTAATTAGGCTGCGGATGTCCTTACCCTATTTGCTTGTTTACCAGATTCGATGCTTCCACTGAATTTCTCCACCTTATGGTGCTTCGGAATCTGATGCATTTTTTGTAGGTGGATTTGGCTGACCGGTAGTTGTCCCAGTCCTCGTGTCTTTTGGTGTTCATTGCTCTGTTCAGAGCCTTCCTTACCGTTTTGCGTTGTCGTTCTAATTCCGGTCCCCACGAGATTTGTTTGCTCGGTGTCTTGGCCGGAGCAGTCTTTGGGCACTCTGTGTGGTAGCCAGTCATATGCTGAGTTAGGTTGATTACCTGTTTGTCGATTTGTGTCGTACTCTCAAGGTTACTTGGGTTGTTTAATTGAGATAGTGTGGAACCTATTTGTTGTGTGTATTCGTTTTTGTCCGTTATACGGGGGTATCTGATTGGCGGAGTCGGTGGAGTGAAGACCTGGAGGTCGTTGCGGATCCATCGATGGTCTGAGCATGACGCCTCCCTGGAGACTTGCCAGTTCTTGGTGATCTTAGCTGCCTTTTCAACCGACATTGATTCGTCCAGATCCTCGTCCGACAGGAGGGTTAAGACCGAGCCGGCGTTTGCGGGCCCTGATGCAGCTGAAGTTCCCACTTGTGGGGCCGCGTCCGCGCTGGTTGCGAGGGAATTTTCGGGGGGAACTTTTTCCCCTGTTTGCTCCGGTTTTACTTTCTTGAGTTCTTCTCGGATCGTGGCCGTGACAGGATCCCAACCATGCGGGACCTCCGAGTACTTGCCATTCCGTCCCTGGAACTTGATGTACACCGCCCCGAGACCCATTGAGAGTCGGCGTCCATTTGCCATCAAGGACGGGATCAAGTCCTCGGGTACTCCGACAGTCAGGAACCAGCCTGTCGTTTGCTTTTGTGCGTTTAAAAGCACCCAGCGCGAGATCTCCAAGCCGGGGTTTTGGTAG
The DNA here is from genome assembly GCA_947562105.1 of Shargacucullia verbasci. Lineage (NCBI taxonomy): Eukaryota > Metazoa > Arthropoda > Insecta > Lepidoptera > Noctuidae > Shargacucullia > Shargacucullia verbasci. Next base: position 10,530,150 of record OX387279.1, read on the forward strand.
GCTAGAGTGCGGCCGATGTCTCGTGGTTCCACCAGTACCCCATGCTCATCCGGTATGATAATCCCGCACCGGACCCTTGTTGGGATGTCTGCCTGACTTTTGATGACCAGGGAGGTGTTTGATGGTGTGGCCAAGCTGGAGACCGTCGTATGAAGCCAAGCCAGAGTTTGGTCATTTCCACACCAAAGTTTGAGGACCCCCCCGGCATAGACGGGCTTACCATTAAAGGCTGGTCCTGGTCCTGTTTGTTGGACGGCCCATGCCTCGCTAACGATCTTCCTTTGAATCCCCGCAAGCACACTGTCGGCAGTTTCTTTGTCTATGTACCCTGTGCGGCTGCAGGTGATTGTAACGCACAACGGCGCTTTCGTAGCCTGGGCGTAGCATCTTTTGGAGATTTCGAGGCGCGGCCGCTTGTGCTCCTCACGAGGCGAAGTCGTCGTGGATAGCGTCCGCTTGGTCGCGACAGGACCAACCCTACCGAGTTGCTGTCTTGCAGGTTTGTATAGGGCAATCGGTCTCTTACTTACTCCGGTCAGTTGGCTGGCGCTGACCTCTGTCTGACCCAACACCCCCGCACTCAAATTCGGCTGACTGCCGGACTGGTTTGTCAGCTCCGTGACCGTGTTCTGTGTGTTAGCGGCTGATTGCCGTGCTTGTCGACGCTGCCGCTTGTTTCTCTTCCTCTTTTTCTGCGTAAATGTAGGAGCCGCAGCACCCTGATTCTTAGTTTCAGGGCGTCTGGTTACCTGAGTGCCCTTGCCCCTGGGGCTCACCAGCTTCCACGCGTCGGAAAAGGCGTCTTCGGTGCGACAGATCGTGTGCTGCTCCGAGGAAGCTGTTTGGAAGGGGAGAAGTTGTAGGTGGGGACCGGTACTGAAGGTTTCTAGCGCTTGCCTTCTCACTTGGAAACAAGAATTAGTGCTGGATTGATCCAGCGCCAACGTGTTCAGGATGGGGTGAGTACCGGTACTGGATGATCCCAGCGCCTGCGTTCTCGTTAGGGGGTGGGGAGTGAAGCTGATTTGATCCAGCATCACAGGTTTTGGGGTGAGATGAGGACCGGTACTGGGGTAACCCAGCGCCAGCGTCGTCTTTGGGTATATGGGATTGGAGCTAGTCTTGGCCTTAGACGCGATTTTCGCCACGTCCAGACCCCCACTAAAGGTGCCCGCAAAGACGCCGACGATCTGAGCCACAGAGCTGCCAGATTGAGCAATGTTTGTATATTTGTTTGGTGCAGAGTCGGTGTTCGCCGAATTCGCACCCGAAGCGGTTTTGTTTGGCCTAGTATGCATTATTGAATTAAGTATAAATTTCATCTCATCGGCTCCCACCCACCATGGAGCCCGCAACGTTGGGAACGCCTTACTGTACTTCAGAACGTTAGGACTACCGATGAGATATAGGAAAGCGAGGGTGGCTTACAGTGCGACATCGGGTGTTCGAAAGGGGTGGCGTCGTGAGCAGTAGGCCCTGCCCCCAACGAACTGATCAACCCTTCTCACACCTTCAGCATGACCTTCACCACCGCGGGAGTCGTTCAGGAACGGCAGCCGCGGCCCCCGCGCCCCTAGCCGTGGCCCTCTGACGGGACACCATGACCATTTCTCTATCTGTGGCTCTCAGATAGGGCTACCGTTTAGCTTGAAATCCGGACCAAAGAGGGCGTGTTGCCTTACGGACGCATTACCGCCAGCGCCGTTCGGCTCAACCCTCCAGGACTCCTTCATCCCCGCGTACGGCGCTCAACTGCGCAGGTCCTAGCGCAGGTGACTAGTTACTCCTACCAGCCGTCAGCCTGTTATGTGACGACGGGCCCGCAACCACCCAGTCACAGAGGGTAACAGTTAGGAGTGGAGTTGGAGTTTGGAGGAGGGAAGGATCTAGGATTTATGGGTGGGATGAGGGTGTTGGAAGGATATGTGAGGCTTAGGGTGGGATATTTAAGAAGACGGGACAATAGGTTTCGGATTGGGATTTCAGCTCTTAGCATAGGCTAGGAAGAGGGCCGTAGCACAGTTCCTAGCCTAAGGTCCCGGGTGATACGCCGGTGCAGAAGTTGGCCTGCCTCATGATCCGAAGATAATGAGGCATTCACACCTGATCCGCACACACTTGGAGGCGGCTGGGGATAACGCACCCTACACCCTATACAAAGGGAAAGCAGTGAATAATGTGTTCTGCTTTTCTCTTTTTTGTGGGAGTACCAATTTCCACAATTCATATACTGATGGTTATTTGATCTAGTAGTTGTATGGTGTTGATCTGGTAACCTCGATGTAGGTGCTGCTACAGACCCTTCCACTTTATGTTTGGGCATAGTGATATCCTTGTACCCTTCAGCTGAAAATAATAAAATATTTTTAAGTACTTTATCTTACTACTCAACAATATAGTAAGTTTACGTAATTTTACCAATTTATTAAATCTGCTTACTTTCTATATTAATTTCTCGTAGGACTAATTTTTCAATAGCTAGATTATCCTCAGCTAAGTTATTCCTTTGATTAGTCCATACAAATTCTGTTCTAATTTCAAATAAACAGCTAGATAACTACTATTCAGACATTCCAAAATCAGGCTTTAGACATAAATATAACATAACATCTAGGCCATCGGAATAGGTTTTTCCCGGTTTAGAAGGCTACAAAAAGAACCGATTCTCAAAATATAAAGAAAAGGTTTTTCGGTTCTTTCGATTCTTTTAAAATCTGTGAATATCGCAGATCACTGAAAATAACAACCTTAGAATAACGACAACGCAGCAATGGCAACGCACCATCGAGCTGAATAATACAAAGTACACGATGTCTGTACATCGCACGAAGTGAAATGAGGGGTAAGGACTAAGGAGTCGGGACGGGGACACAGACACAGTAGAATTCTTAAATTACTTTATTGATGTATGTGTGTGAAAGTTTCCATTCCTAAAGTGCTAATATTTGATTTATTTTCTTTTTCTAATATATGATTTATTTTATTTTTGTTTAAAATACCTTAAATCCAAGTTTACCAGCTGTAGCTAAAAATATTACTATTTAATATTAGGTCCTTACATATGAAATTGGCGTTTTATACGGAAACATCAAAACGAAAAAAAAAACTATGAAATTATATATTTAATCGATCAAAGTAAGTGCCATTGCTATTCGTGCCATTCCATAGGTATTTCATTGATTTCTTTGCTGAAGAAAGTGTGGGAGCGACAATAAATAAAATATTTGAAGGCCATTGGGACTACCTCATTGGAATTGATATTTTTCCTTGCACCAAGTAACCTGTTGGAGCAAGGTCCGGAGAGTATGGTGGATGTCGGAGACATTCCAATCGCAATTCCTCTAATTTACCGACCGTCTGTCGTGCAGTGTATGGTTTAGTCCAGCAGCAGTGGGCTAGAATAATTGACCAGCCTCGGTTGTTTAACAGCAAGCTTTTCTATCATGGTTTGCAATTGTTGATAATACATCTGTCGTAATTGTCTGGCCAGATCTTAGGAAGCTGTAGTGGATGACACCAGCACTGGTCCACCAAACACTCAGCAGTACCTTTTTCAGTCAACTTTCGCTTGGAGCAGGATTTGGCCGGTTCTCCTGGGTTCAAACGTTGTGATGAGCGTTTCCGATTCGATTATCGTACAGCATCCATTTTTATCACAAGTAACGATACGATTCGAATTCCCCTCATTATTATGTCGATTGAGTAATGTAACGCAGCACTCGATGCGTGTTTGTTGGTGTGCTTCACTCAATCATGCAGTACTCATTATTCAATTTATCACTCACACCGAAACATGTCGCTAACTGTGACGTGGATTGCGGTGAATCCACCTCCATGGTCACTTTTAATTCTTCGTTATTAACTTGGGGCACCGGCCATCCACGGGGCTTTTTTTACTGTAGATCAAAATTTCCCGAACGAAAAACCAAAAACGTATTTTTATGTAGGTACTCCAGACACGTAATTAATCCTTCGAGCTGTTTCTGTAGCGCTGGTGACACGGTGGAACTGTATTCGTAAATAACGCGATATTTTAAGTTTTCCATATTGTGAACAGACCGATGTCAAAGAAAAATTAAACGACGCGAATACATTATTATAATTATAAATTTGTAAGTTTTGATAAATAAATGTTACTAATATTAATAAATAATAATAATATATATCGACAATTAATAATTCCTATACAATGTTGTAAATGTATAAATTTGTCTAAATAAGTATTATAAAATGTTAAATATTATTCTAATTGTAATATTTCTACCCCTGATACGGTAGTATATGTGAACCACTATATAAGTTTAACATCTTTAATTACCATATACTAAGAGATAAACGATATTCTATTCTATTCTATTCTACGAATGAATAACTAAATTCTAAACATAAATACACAAGCTTAAATTCAAAATAAATTTGAATTTGGAATTCCTAACTAAACGCCAGATATTTGAAACCAAAGTGGCCAGTTCGATAAAACGCCAATTTCATATATAAGGATCTAATATAAAAGCCTGACTGTTAGTAGGCTGATTGTTTAAAAGCTTTAAATTATGGCTGTGATTTTAAATTTTATTTTTGATCCCGTCTAACCAAATTCTAATGAATTAGTAAAAGAATCGAAAAAACCAGTTCCTAAAATATGGCCAGTTCTCAATGCTCTAATAACATCATGTTTCTATGCCCTGAAGAATTAGGCAGAGTAAGAGTAAAGTAAGTAATCTACATTTTGTTTATGGTTTTTATTAAGTCCCATGTAATAGGGCAATATTGGGAAAAAATCCTCCTAAGAAATTTTTAAACCAAAATACCTTCTAATACTTTGCCCCAAACCAGGGACGGATCCTAGGACCTTATGCTCAGCAGCTATACTTGTGACCAATACACCAATAAAGCTGTTATCATAAAATCGAGCTTTATAAATAATGTTAAAAAATTTAATTATTACTAATAATTGAAAGATTAGAAATTATTTATTTATAACATTACAACATCTTACAGATTACTCCAAGGTGATGTTATAAGCTCATATTAAACTAAAATATAAATGATATACGCATAAAATACAACTTAAAACAATAAATAATAAAATCAAAATTAATAGCCTTCAATGTTTCTATTATGAATAATTTATTTATTAAGAAGATACTTAGATCTTCTATAAAATAAAGCAGTTTCAACTCACAATGTTATCAATAATGCCACTAGTAGAATTGGTAGAATCTTACTGGATCATCGCTTACAAGGTATAGGTGAGCTTATCCAGAGACTGTACAACTGAAAAACAAAATACACAATTTATTAGTTATAAAATATGAGAAGACCTAAACCCCATATAACCAAATTCACTATTATCATCAGAATTAGAACTATCCAAACTCATAATTCACATGAAAAAGTGAGTATGTTGCTTTGAATCAATTATGAAAAAAATCCTCATAATTTGATGCTAGCCTTATGTTAACTAAAACTGCTTTGGTATCATGTTGGTATCTTTCAAATCCACCTCAAAAATTTACCCAAAATGTAGAAATTTAATTACTTAACAAGCTTATAGGAATACCGGCAATACAAAACATTGATTTTTTACAGTATCTTATTAAGCAGGAATAACTGCTTGTGCTCTACGGTTACACAAATTGTTGAACTACTGTTAGTTGAAGGGCAGAAGGATGTCTCATGTCTGTTCAACGATTCAACGCATAGATTTAACGTAAGCGAAATTCTAAGTTTAAGGTTTAACGAATCATTCTCTGATAAACATACTCTACATCTAGGCTGTCGTTTGGCCAGTTTGGATTTATATTGATTAAATAGAAAGTCTACCTTATTAGAAGTCATCGCGTAAAGTTTTAAGTTGCGGACATGAGTAATTGTGTTGATCGAAGATAGGTGACGAGAAAATATTAATAGGTATTGACAATCGTAAAAAATTAAAACGTACCAACATTTTGTTACTTTTGAGTTGACAGTTGACATTCATTTTGTTTTGTTTGTCATAGCGGTGCTCGTTGTGCAACTTAAACGTTATTGAAACGAGCTATCGTCATAATAACGGTTAGCAGGTTATTTGAAAAACCTGCTAACCTGCTAACGTGCTAACCTGCTAATCTGCTAACATGCTAACGTTAAAGTAGCTAACATCCAAAGAATCCGATAGACAGTTGCGTTTCGTTATCCAATGAAATGGAAGTGCATAAAAAAAAAAGGTCATCAAAATCTTACGGGGCCACCAAAATCCATTAATTCTTGCTTATGTTGGAACAACAACGACAATTCGCGAAATTTGAGCATTTTGAGCATAAGTGAAAGATAAAAAAAAAAAAGGTCATCAAAACTTCACGGAGCCGTTCATTCATCCGGGAATTTAGAGTAGATAGGTAAGCTAATAAAAAAAAAGGTCATCAAAACCTCACTATCATATTACGTGTTGCTCATTGATGTGCAACGCGCTATCCCGCTATTAGTCGCTATAACAAGTAGCGACCAATAACAGGATAGCAGGATAGCGCGTTTTAATAACCCTTATTGATATTCGATAGACAGTTGCGTTTCGTTATCCAAAAAAGATGCTACAGCCCACCGCTAGTTTGTCACTTCACTTGTCACACCATTCAGCACCATTCTAACGTTTCGTTTCACGTCAGCCAATGCACATAAAATGCATACTTAATGTTATTGATATAAAAATCATTGACTGCGGATAAATCATACCACGATGGTACCAGTAAATTAACACAATTTCATAGTTCAGTTTAATTAATGATTTTTTCATGATACGTTCATTTTGAAATAATATTTTGTTTATATACTGGTATTCATTTGCTGAGAAAACAATTTTTACTATAGTATTGGGTTTTCTTCCGATACATGGTAATATTTTATAGATAAAACATAATAACATCATGTTACATCTTTATATTTTTTATATTAGAAAGATTATTTTGTGCAATGATTAAAATGCATGCTTATACTAGGGTTTACAAATTAATGACTTCACGAATATCGATAAAAAGTCGATAGTTATGTATCCAATTTTTTAATAGCCAAAAAAATTTGGATAATTTATTGAGTCCATAGAAAAACTGTTAATTAGTGCACAAACCTGTGACCAGTGGATAGTACAAGAATCAAACTTTATACCATACTTGTCCATTATAATAAAAAATTATAATAAAGCACGAGCGCGGTCGCAGGCGTGTACTGCAGTACAACATCATCTTAAAATTATTATTATCCTTTCTAATACACATACATATTAAGTTATGACTTATAAAAATTGATTTATCCGTTGATTAATTTATGATAGAGTGATAAGAGGATTTAATTAATAATGTATACAGAGTGATTTTTTCAAGTGGGCGTGGATGGCCAAATCCGACACTTTAAGGAATAGCGAAAAATACTCAAAGGAGTATCCAGCCGTATTCCCAATGTCTAATGACTCGTTCAAAAAATATCGCTGTCAAATTATTTCTATGAAATGTTTTTCTTTTTAAATTGCAGATTTTTGCGCTTAAAAATGTTAAAAGTTGTGTAAAATTAAAAACTATTTTTAAGCTCGATGATCTCAATAACTTATTGTACACATAAAGCTCGACAATATTAAAACGCGTTTTGTGAATATAGGTAAATACTTCTCATACATGACTTTAAATAAGATTTTCAATTACTACTTTTATAATATAACATAAAATACATAACATAGCATCACGCCTGTATTCCCCGAAGGGTTAGGCAGAGGTGTACTATTGTACACCCACATTTCACCGATGCCGTTAAGTCCCATGTAATAGGGGGCGAGCCTATTGCCATCTACTGGGCACAGTTCCAAACTCCGTGCTGCTACTGAGAATTTCCATACAGAAGAACCTAATAACCAATAACCCAATATCCCTCTTTGCCTGACCTGGGAATCGAACCCAGGAACTCACGCTCAGCAGTCGCGCTTGCGTCCACTAGACCAATGAGGCAGTCTTTATTATATATTTATATTAGACGTTTTTATTATATTGTAAATCGGTTCGTTTCGAAGGCTTCATGAATCGATTCAGTATTTCAAATCGATATAAAAAGTCGATTATTTCATTCGATAGAATCGTTTTTTTACAGCCGTTTATTATAATTGAACACATATGTCAAACATACCTACTAGTGCCGAGTGACGGAGCGTACTTTGACGTGACTTGACGTCCGTCTAGCGTTCGAAGGAATTGTTTACAAAAATAAGTTAATTTAATACTCTCAATGACAATATAATTCTCGGAGTGTAATTAAATTCATTCTTTTGCTAAAATCAGCAGTTGTTGGTTTTCCATTCGTCGAAAGCTGATGGAATAAAGCTACGGTAAGTTATTTAGTTTATAAAAATCCGTACATTACTGAACACGACTGTTCATTACATTGCGGTTTGTTTTTTATTTTAAGAGTCGAATATTTTCTGTTATTTTAGGGGGCAATGGTAATTAAGCACAACTGTGTAGGCTGAAGTTGAGAGGTCGCGTGGGCTAGTTAGTGCATGCGCCCCTCGTGCCCCGCTACACTTTGACCTTATCAAGTTCTATATGCAGTTGTATGCATTCCTGATATTTTGAAACTAATATATTTGGATATATCGAAAATACCTTTATAACTTTTCTTGAATATCATCATGAGTTTTCTCATTAGCCATATTTTGCTACTGTATATTTGTTAATAAACTATGGTATTTTACACCATCATGACAATGTTATGTCAGATTTTAAGAAAAATTTATGAGATGGAGGGAAAGAATTATTATTTACTTAAGAGCAGATTCCCAGCAGTGAGAAACAATAGATTTTCTAATGTCTACTTTGTGTCACTTGAAAAGGGTAACAGTCATTTTGTATTCCTGTAATAAAAACAAATATTTTTAAATTTAATCTTATAAATTCCACAGTCATATGAGAGAGGAAGAAAAGAAGTCTTAATGTACTTTATCTGTTGTCAACGAGTGGGGTTAAAATTTTGTTCAAAGGAAGGTTACATTTTCAGTAGTATTCACATAAAGATTTAAGTTATAGAGAAATTATTAGTTATAATGAAAAACAATAATCAAAATAGTTTAAAAAACCAATATTTTTGACATTTTCTTTTGTTTACAGTCAAGGCATCAAAATACTTTATATGGATAATGATAAAATTATCTTTCTTTCTATTTTATTCTACATACTTAACCAATACATTAAATGAAAAATAAAACATATTTTGCATAAATAAATATTTATTTTATGAGAAATCTATAAAATACTGAAAGTTCACAACTTTTTCCCCCACACCCGTCTTACACTCACAAAATCGATGATGGATATTTTCCCCCATTCCCGTCTTGCACTCACAAAATCGACGATGGATATAGTAGTTCTTTTCTTCTGTGAATACATGAATGCCCAGCAAAAGGTTAGAATTGGGTTGACAGGCATGGTTGTTGTAGTGGTTAAGCAATTACCTTTATGTACTAAGGGAAAATCTTTATTGGTTACGATTCTCAACACTCGGGTTTGATTATGAAAAAAAAACAATATTTGTATGATGTTGAGGTAGTTTATCCAAATCTAGGTTGCCTTGTATGAGAGGTACATGTCTGTAAAATGTACCCATAATACATATTACAATAATATATTATCTCTAATTGAAGCAGAAGCAGCTTTTTTACCTATGAATACTTGGTCTTTGACAAATGTCCAAATTTCAACGTGAAGGTTTGCCAAATTGCAATGGATTGCAGCATTTTAGTTGTAAATTTAACAGATCATGTTTGCACCACCACCTTGTGTTCCAAAACACCAATTTCTGACAGCTCAGAAATCCTAAAACGTGAAGTGGTCATGTCCAACATATGCCTGATGAGCTGTGAACCGAAATTACTACTGTGTGTGACATAGCTAGACGGAACATATGTATGGATGATTCGAGGATGGCTGCCTACACGACATGTCAAAGCAAAATAGTATTACACAGTCATTGTGATTGATAAGTCATTAGATAGGTCATTAGGGCGACAAGCAATCACTCACTATTATTGTATGAGGAAAAACAATTGGGTGCTGCTCTCATATTACGCCTATAATAATATGGTTCCTGAGCTCAGCTAGACATTTCGCAGAAATAACACCCTCAGCTTTTGCATGGGATGAAATTTCAAAATCCGTTCTTATTCCTTGCCTATATCCCAAAAGCACAGTTTATAAACCCTTCAGTCAGTCAATCGTGCGGGGCATGAGGGGTGAAACGCGGGTGAGGCGAGCCCCAGATGCACTTCACCGCACTTAGTAGCTTGGGACACGACTGAGGGCTATCGAGTATTTGATACTTTAGATATTTTATTTCAATTTATTATTAATATGGTGCATACGACATGTGCTGTCACTGAACTAGAGGGGTTAAAAAATCTACCTATTTTTGTATTTAATTGTTTAGGCTTTAGGCAGGAATTTAACGATGTGTTTAAAATGTTTGTAAATTGTCTATTTTTAGAAGGTTTGTCAATTTGACGTGTACGATTTGGGGGGGGGGGGGTTCATCGATCCACGATCCTCCCCCTCGGACAGCCACTGCGTGCATGTACGAATGTAAACAAAATGGCGGTCGTAAAAATACCGAGTGTATTGCACACCTTCGAAACTTTGCTGTTTGATCTTTATAAGATCGAATGTTTTGAGGTTTCTCGGGTGCTGTCACACGAAATGAAACTTATAAGATATTCATTTTCAAATCCTACATGGCGGTCTTGTATTTTTGTATTGAAAAATATAGATGTGGGTGTCATTTTCGAGGTTTCTTAGGGTGATGATTATGAAAATGACATCCATTTTGAAATCCAAGATGGCGGACATGCATTTTTTTAATATTGATATGGGTATCGTTTTCAAGGTTTCTTGGGGTGCTGAATAAGAAAATGACATCAATTTTGAAATCCAAGATGTATTTAAAAAATATTTTGTCGCAATTTAAGAAGTAAGAAGGAATTTAGTCTACCTCCATATTAAATTTCATCAATATCGGTTCGGCCGTTTCATCTAAAAGTTATAGATAGACAAACATACTTTTATCTTCTTACGTATCTGGGGGTAGGGCATAATAATCCTTTGTCTAGTTGGCCAGACAAAATACCTAAGAAAATTATGTAAATTGTTTAAGTGATTCTCAAGTTATAAGCGTGCTAACGGACAGATAGTAGGCAGACGTCGCATTTCATAATATGTAATAATTTATTTTTATTTTATTTATTTATTTATTTAAGGGTCTCCAATAAAGAATGTATGCATAAATTAAACATACGGTATCAAATAAAGTGTACTCCTTCAATTATAGGAAACCACAACAAGCACAAATAAATTAACAACTAACAGCTTATAATAAAATTTGAAAAATAAAAGAAATGCAAAGAGTTTACAAAAAAAAAGTCTAACAAAAACCACAATAAGACTTAAAACAAACCATGATGTTAATGATTAGGAATATACAGTGGTGGTCATATAATTAAGAACGACTATTTAAAAACAAGCTTTTTTCAAACTTACGAGAATAACACTTATTGCTTGTCTTTTTGTATCTCTCTTGGTATCGCAAAACTGTTCCACACTATCATTGCATACAGTTATAACATGATTAATTCAATAATATATAGATAAACTTCTTACATTAAACCTTAACACATTATTGCAAACTTACTGGCTGGCCACATAATTAAGAACGCTAGATGGTTTATGTTTTTATTCAAATTTAAATAGAAAACGGGTAATTTTGGCGCCATTTAGTGATGTAAAAGTCAAGAAGTTGATTGTTTCATATAAAAACAATGGGGAAAAATAAAAGTTGTGATGAATCTACAAGGGAAGTGATAATAAAACTTGGCGATAAGAATTGGTCATATAAAAAGATAGCCGATCTTCTGCAGTGCTCAAAAAGGATGATATTCCACGCTGTGAAGCATTTTAACAGTATCAAACAACTTCAAATATTCCGCGTGTACCTAAACAGAGAAAGTCATCTCGGCGAGGCGATCGAAATATCGTGCGTTTGGCAAAACAATACCCTTTTAAGGGTCTAACAAGTTGAGAAAAGAATATTTTGGTGAAAACAACTCTTCAGCGATCTCAGCGCGCACTATCCGAAGGCGTTTGGCAGAAACGAAGTTGAACGGAAGGATAGCTAGAAAGGTACCCACGTTGAAACGGTGTCATAGGCAAGCCCGGCTTGCATTTGCTAGTAGGTATGAAAGCTGGACAGTAAGACAGTGGAAAAATGTTATTTTCTCTGACGAGACAAAAATTAACAGAGTATGTTCTGATGGGAAACGATTTGTTCGACGCCCTCCGAATACAGCATTCGACCCCAAGTACACAAAAGTGACATTAAAGCATGGTGGTGGAAATGTGAAAATTTGGGGTGCTTCTCTGGTCATGGTGTTGGACTTGTTAGACTGATAGAAGGAAACATGGATCAATTCCAGTACAAAAATATCCTGGAAGAAACAATGTTACCATATACTGAAGACGTGCTTTCAATTATTTGGACATTCCAACATGATCCGAAGCACACTGCACGCACCGTTAAAGAATTCCTCACATCTCAATCAGTTTCTGTCTTAGAATGGCCACCAAACAGCCCAGATTTAAATCCCATAGAGCATATTTGGTGCGAAGTCAAGAAAAATGTTTCAAATCGACAGTGTGGTAACCTAAATGAGTTATACAATGTTTTTTTAGAAGAATGGCGCTCTATTTCCCTTGAAAAATGTAAAAAATTGATAGAGTCAATGCCTCGCCGATGTAAGGCAGTCATTAAAAGCCGTGGACACACTACAAACTATTTCCTAAACTGGAAAGGATAGGAGTTAGAGATAGGCAGTTTTAGTTATTTCAGAGTTACCTGAGTAACCGAACCCAGTCCGTTAAGATTGGTGAGCGTATCAGCGATAGTCTTCCCGTGGAACATGGTGTTCCTCAAGGGAGCATACTTGGACCCACACTATTTTTAGTATATATTAATGAAATTTGTTATTTGGACATTGTGGATGGTAAAGTTTTGGCTTTTACAGATGATACAGCACTTATATTAACAGGGCACACTTGGGAGCGAGTTTTTAGTGCAGCGCAAATAGGTTTTGATAAAATAACTGACTGGCTATTTACCAATACCCTTTCACTTAATGTCGATAAAACCAAATATATAGTATTTAGTATTAGGAATCCAAAAGAATGTGACAAACACAAATATTTTATTACCGCTCACAGTCACACGTTAAGCACTCGGCCTATTTGCAATTGTCCTAAAAACTAAAAACTAAACTGCAAAATGCCGCTACTGTCAAATATCTTGGAGTGATCTTGGATGAAAGATTAAGCTTTGTACCGCACATCGAACTATTGACCGGGAGAATTAGGAAACTTATTTATATTTTCAAACATCTAAGACACGTCGCGGATCCTAAGATTCTAAAAATGGTTTACTATGCTTTATGCCAAACTCTGATAGGGTATTGTATTTCCACGTGGGGCGGTGCTTGTAAAAGCTATATGATAGGGCTAGAACGTGCACAAAGAGCTGTATTAAAGGTATGCACCTTTAAATCTTTTCGTTACCCTACCAAGGATCTTTACGAATACTGTGAAGTTTTAACGGTACGACAACTCTTCATTCTTCAAATTATCCTGAGACTGCATGCATTAATTGCAAACTGCGGCTATCGCTCTTTAACTGTCCAAAATCAGGCTGCGCGGAGGCCTATACTACCCCTAAGTGACATTTGCAGAACTTGCTTTGGTCAGAGATTCTTTTATTTCCTTGGACGTTTCTTTATGCGAAGTGTAACAAATTATTGACTTAAATAGTCAATAATTTGTTAATAATAAACGCAAATGTAAAAAAAAAACTGTAGCAGACTGGCTCCTTAAACTTAGCTATGACGAAACAGAAAATCTCCTCCATCCAGGCAAATAAGTTATGCACATAATAAACGCATTGACACACACTCACACATACTACCCAATCACACACTTCCCACACAACCTCACACTCCCCACACAACCTCACATACCTACACACTTCTAATTATGCAAGGTGACTAATATAGGTTAACTTTACATATAATTTCCTTAATAATCTTACCTAAATGTATTTTTGTTTATTTGTAACTATTATCTTACATGTTTGCACTATCATATATAATGTCTTTGTATTACGAAACTGTGTTATTCATAGACGCTGGTAGCACAGGGTTTCCTTTTTTAAGTATCAGCAGTACTTTATCTGTTCATTTTTGTGTACAAATCCATGTAAAATTGTATGTAACCTATTCGTGAAACAATAAATATATTATTCATCATCATCATCATCATCATCATCAGCCAGAAGACGTCCACTGCTGAACGAAGGCCTCCCTCAAGGGGGGGTTTGCCATAATCCCCACGCTTGGCAGGCGGCTTGGGGATCGCAGTGGCTCACCGATTAGTGAGAGGACGCTGCTGCCTGTCCTCCGGTGTCTGGCCGCAGTTTTAAGACGTACCCGGGTCATGGTCAACATTATTATTATTTATTTTCATACATTTTAGTAACTCGGCAATAAATGACCGGCTTTATAGGTGAGCACGGGCCGAAGCCAAGTGCTAACCTAGGGAATTGGTGGTATGATGGCGAGAGACGTGAGCCAGTGATTGTTTTCGTGAATTAACAGATGATCGCGTATGAGATGTGGTTGTTTGTGTCTCATTATGATTTTGCAAAAATTTTCTGACAATTCTGCATGTATTCAGTATAGCAGCTTTCTGTAGAGTTTGATAGGTATATGGTGCCAGATCTAGATTTCTTAAGGATTGGTGAAGTTGTTTGGGAATGACACCAGTAGTTGAGAGTACTATGGGAATAATAGTGGCACTATTTAAGTGCCACATTCGGCAGATTTCAATTTTTAGGTCTATGTATTTCGATAATTTTTCTGCTATAGTATTTTGGAGGTTGTGTGTGTTTGGCACGGCTATGTCAATGATTTGCGCAGTTTTGTTGATTTTATCAAGTAAAGTAATGTCTGGTCTGTTATAATGTGTTGTTCTGTCGGTGAGGATCGCACGGTCAAAGTACAGCTTGTGGGTTCTGTTTTCAAGGGAAGCTTCGGGTTTATATTTGTAGTAAGGCGTAGGTTGTGTGGAAATTAATTTATATTTTAATGCTAATTTTTGATGGATTACGTTGGCTATTTGATCATGTCTGTGTTTGTAGTCGGTCTGAACTATTGCTTTACAGGCTTCAGTAATGTGTTGAATAGTTTCCGGGGAACTATTACAACGCCTGCAAGTATCTGTGGGTATTGGGGCTTTTATAATATATTTTTGGTAATTTCGTGTTTCTACTACTTGATCTTGGATCGCTATCATAAACCCTTCAGTCTCAGGGAACAAATCTCCGCGGCTTAGCCATTCGTTCGATGCTAATTTGTCGACGTTTGGTTGGCTAAGGTCGTATCGATGTCTTCCATGCAGTGACTTTTGGGCCCATTCTACTATTTTTGTCTGACCATCTATTAGTTTTTCATTGTTTTGAGTGGTTCTATCGTACATATTTAATGAGGTAAGTTTTCGGTCGTTGTATACTATTGCTTTATGTAAGGTGGACGTGCTACTTTTTAAATTAAAATATTTTCTCAAGATACTGATTTGTTTATTATGTAGGTTTGTTATATCTATTATTCCTCTTCCGCCTTCTTTCCTTGGTAGTGTTAACCTCTGAACACAAAATCTAGGATGGTGTTTCCTATGTTTAGTCAAGGTAGTGTTAATGACGCGTTGTAAGTTCTTAAGTTCGGTCTTGGTCCAGTTTATTATGCCAAAGGAATAAGTGAGGACGGGGATAGCATATGTATTAACTGCTTTGATGGTATTCCGAGCATACAACTGAGTATTAAAAATAGATTTTAGTCTGTGTTTAAATTGTTGTGTTAGTGTTGCTTTTATTTCTTTGTGTTTTATTTGTGTACTTTGGATATATCCTAAAT
Organism: Shargacucullia verbasci; assembly: GCA_947562105.1. Lineage (NCBI taxonomy): Eukaryota > Metazoa > Arthropoda > Insecta > Lepidoptera > Noctuidae > Shargacucullia > Shargacucullia verbasci. The sequence goes on from OX387279.1 coordinate 10,546,162, forward strand.
ATTTGTATGTTTCATTTTGCTCTAACGATTCTATGGTTTCCCCTGTCTGAATTGTATAGGAATGTTTATAAATTTGACCTGCTCTAACTGAATTAATTTTGCATTTATTGATACCAAACTCCATTCCTATATCATTTGAAAACTGTTCTGTAGTACTTACGAGATCAAACAAATCATTGGCTGAGGGTGCATATAATTTTATATCATCCATATATAGCAGGTGATTAATTTTGTAGTCTTGTTTATCGGTCTGTGTGTCAGTTATTGTTGTATCCTTATAATTAAGTAAATATCCAGGTTTTAAAGAATTAAGGTTATTAGAAAGAGGGTTTAACGCAAGACAGAACCATAATGGGCTGAGTGAGTCACCTTGAAATATACCTCGCTGGATCTTAATAGGTCCTATCTCAACATTTACTGTATGTGTATTCAAACGCAGTTGTGTCGTCCATTGTTTAATGATACTACTTAAAAGGCAGTTATTTGGGGATGTATTTTGTATATTTTTAAAACTTCTAATAACCATGTGTGTGGGACTGAATCGTAAGCTTTTTTATAATCAATATATATTGTACATAGGTCTTTTTTCCTCTGTTGAACCTGTTTGTGTATTACTGAATCTATTGTTAGTTGTTCTTTACAGCCCTGACTAAACTTTCTGCAACCTTTTTGCTCTTCAACTAATATTTTATTTCTTTCAAGATGTTTGTAAATAACGTGGGTAATGCATGATGTAATTATTTTATATATTGTTTGGAGACAGGTTATTGGTCTGTATTTTGCTGGATTGCCGGTGTCTTCGTGATCTTTTGATATTATATAGGTGATTCCCTGTGTTATGTATGCAGGCATTGTTGTTGGATTTTTAATGAAGTTGTTAATAAGATTAAAAAGGTATGGGTGAATATGTGTGATTTTTTTATACCAAAAGTTGTGTATGTGGTCTGAACCAGGTGCTTTCCAATTGTGTAGTTTTATAAGTACTTCATGAAAAGTTTCTAACGGCACCTGTTCAAAATCCATTTGCTCGGTATTTATATAATTTGTCGTTTCTTTTTTAATCCAGTCTGCTTCTGCGTTATGAGAGATAGGGTTTTCCCATATTCCAGACCAAAATCGTTTTAATTCATCTATGGGGGGTAAAGGGTTGTTTGTGGTGTTTTCACTATTATTGGGTAATGTTTGGTTTGTAGTAGAACTTTTAAGGGTTCGATAAAAATGTTTCTCATTCTTTTGAAATTGATTGTTTTGCATTTTACGCAGCGTGCATTTTATGTACCTATTTAATCTACTACTTACAACCGTTAGTTTTTGTTTAAGGGTGTCTAAAAAGTGTGCAAGCTGTGTGTTAGGTTCTTCATGTGATGAGTGTATTCTGTAGTGTTCACATATTTTATTTACTTCTATTTCAAGTTTTTTACTTCTATATCCGTGCATATAATGTGTAAGTCTTCCTATTTTAGCTCTTAAATCTTGAATTTTTTGTTCTAGTCTTTTTTTCCATTTAGGTTTATTGTATTTATGTCGGTTCCCCGTAATATTTTCATCAGGTACGTACGGAATTTTGCTTCCATTTGTTTTAGCAGCAGTCCAGGCAGCACTATATATTATTGTTTGTAAAGTTTCGAAATCTGTATCACTATTAACATATTCTGCCAGAATTATATTATCAATGTAACTTACTATTTTTGCTAACTTTTTAGATGTTTTTTGTTTGGGTATATGTGTTCTATTTATGGGTTTTGTGTTTTTATATCCTGATCTTTTTCATTACATGGTTCCATGTTAGTTCTGTTTGGATTGGTTTCAGAGTGTGTAAAAAGTTCTAAGCCTATATTATTTAATAAATTGGGTTCAGTTTCTACTTCTGTTTCCTCTTTGCTGTTTTCTGTCTCTGTATTATAATTTGTAGAAAGTAAATGTTCATTTTCTGCTACTATATATGAATCCTGAGAGTTTACATTTCTATAAGAGTCCGTTTCATTTAATATATTTTCTGCTAATATTTTGATTTCTCGAAGCCTTGCGTCTGGGATCATTTTATTACTAAGGATGACTCTTTTTTGATCTGATAACCGTTGTTCTGAGACATGTGTTAATTGTGGGTAATATTCTATGAAATTTTCTTTTAACTTTTTTCTCCACATTGTCATATCTGTTTCCATTTTTGTAGTTATGAAATAGCACTTTATGATGGTTTCATTAATTTCTTTTGACCACTTCATTCTACGTTTGGGTTGTGATAGTAGCTGCGTATCATTTTGAGTTAAAATTGTCTGATGTTGTATTTGATTTTGTGTATGTGACTGTGTATTTTGTATTCCTAAATTATTTCTTACTTCTAATCTAATTGCATCAAGTACAGTAGTTGGTAGTAGCTTTTTATGAACGATTGCTCTACGCTGGTCTCCAATCCTTTGTCTTGAGGCTTTCATTATTATTATATTATTAACTTAAAATAAAATTTATTAAATTGCAATTTTTACATTATCACCGTCTTATTTAATGTATTTTTTTTTAATCTAAGTATCTACTGAAACAACTCTCGAGCAGTTTAAAAATCGTTCTTAATTATTTGTCCAGCTTTATTACTATTTGAATTTGTAACTATCGATAATAAATTAACTTTGTAAGAAAAATAGTAAGTGATTTTAATATTTAGTCCTAATCCTATTTACTCTATCCATGTAGCTATTTCATAACATAACTAATTTTTTTAAAACTAGTTTTTTTAAAAATGTCTGATACTACAAATCGTTCTTAATTATATGACCACCACTGTATGCATTTTTTCAATATGTGATAATCCCTTCCGCAGTTGCGTAAATGCCTACACAGGCGGCGGCATCGCCCGACATCAAAGGCCACTTCAGCTTACTGTTGGAATCATAGACTTAGAATTTTGCTTATAAATCTATGGTTGGAATACTTATACTGTGCCAAAAGGGTTGAGTAGTTTTGACTCTGTTGATGAATCAGTCAGTAATTTTATCAATAAAAAAAAACCGTTTTTATCTTTTTTATAGCGCTTGATCGTTTCTAAAGTAGGTATAAGTGATTCTGTCTCGTGTTTCCAAAAATACACCATCATATAGAAATTGATGCTCGTGGATATATTCTTAGAACGCTTCAATATCATCAAGTGGAAGAACACGTATGAAAGAATACATTCTGTAATTCATAATAATCATTAATGTTATATTACATTACATAGCATCACGCTTGTATTCCTCAAAGGATTAGGCAGAGTTGTACTATTGTACACCCACAATTTGCCGATGCAGTGATTAAGTCCCATGTAGGTAATAGGGGGCCAGCTTATTGCCATTCGGTTTTTTTGCCATTGCTTTATTGCCATGACGGCTCGGTTGGCGAAGTGGTTGATAGATCGACCGCTGCACTAAGTGCCGTGGGTTCGATTCCCGCACGGAACAAATATTTGTATGATCTGCAGATAGTTGTTTCGCACCCGCGATACAGGAATTATTCCTAGTGTGGGACAACGTTTAAAAAGAAGACACGATTCGGATGCAGAGGCTAGAAAAAATAACAACGTTAGTACAGGAAATAAAGTCCGAACTTCGCAAGTTTGATGCACCCGCATTAAAAAGCTTAGTATTAAAAATTAAAACTGCTGTTAACATTTTTATTCAGCATAAAAACTATCACCTCCTAAAATAATTCGGCTCCGGTACAAATTTTTAACCTATTTTATAGCTATGGGAAATTTTCAAATAAAAAAAATCTAAAAACTAGAAATAGGTAGACATGTATTTAAATATTTAACCAAAAGCCTAAATACGTAAGTTCCTGTTTCTACTTCAAAATGGAAACAACTGTTATACAAATTATTATTCCATATTTTAATTACCGCTTTACGTGTTTAATCTTTTACTAACTCCAAATACCTATCTCAATATTACATAATACAAAACTGAATCTGAAATTTTGAGACTGGCTTTGAGTAGTTTCGACTGTGTCGATGCATCAGTCAATGACTTAATAAATCAAGACTTTTTTTCTTTATAAATCACTATGCTTTTTGATTCCTTCTACATCACTACATTATCGATGCTGCTAATGCATTCGCTGATTTCTTCGCCAGTGATTTCTTACCGGACACTGTGCTCTTGATACACACAGCAAAAATAATCCTATCAGTTTACCTAAGTTTTCTAATAATGATATAGAACGTGGTATTAAGCTGCAACTCAGCAGTTCCGTGGAGCCGGATAACATTCCAGCTAATATTCTCAAACAAAAGTTTCCAAAGCCAAACCGCTGTGTCATAAATTTAACTTGGCATTAAGCACAGGAAAATATTTGACCCAATGGAAACTTTCTAAAGTCACGCTGATACCTAATACAGGAATAAAGTCATCTGTCAAGGATTACAGGCCTATCGCTATACTATCGGCCCCGGCTAAAGTATTTGAACACATTTTGTACAAAGAAATTCTAAGACAAGTTGATACTTATATACTTACCATACATGAAATTCTATCTTTATTTTTACACGGCTTTTTCACATTCTATTATTGCAGTTATCATTGTTATGGAATATTCTTTCAGACATAAAATAATCATCTTATAATTCGTTAAAGATAGAAAATTTTGATCGAAAGGAGGAATTTACGTTCGAGTGATACAGAGTAAAAATGTCTTCTTCAATTTATTTTAATGTTTTTCCTGGTTCCTTTATTATTTCATAGAGTTAACAACGGCATCTTGATATATTTACCTGTAAGTTAAGTATCATAGGATTTACACCTACTCTTCTTCTCCTGATCTCTGATTATCTTCGTGATTGTCAACAGTTTGTACGTCTTGGTTTATACAATTCTCATGCATATCACACACGATCCGACGTGAGTCAGGGCTCAATTTTACGACCCCTGCTCTTCTTGATTATGGTAAAAGATCTACTACAGGTTATTAAGTTTACATGCTATATATGTTTTATACAACCGATTTAAAGATTTATGCAAATGTATATTCTGACTCCGACTGCACTGCTCTTCAGCGTGATACAGATTCTTTGAGTGAGTGGGTTGACACCAATAAAAAAATGGATTTCAACACGTCTAAATGTCAAGTAATGAGCTTTAGCCGCAGGAGGAGGCCTATTCTGTACGACTACACCTGTTAATGATTTTATAACTAAAGTCTCGACGGTCAAAGATCCGGATGAACTGTTCGATAGCGTAACTGTCAAAGTTTCAATAACCACGGTGTCATTAGACTTTTGTTTCTTGCTCTAGTACGATGGAAGCTAGAAACTAGCGCTTGTGTATGGAACCCTCATGAGGTTACCTATACACTCATGCTGGAAAAACTGCAAAAAACCTTCCTCTGATACTTATACAAACCTGTGTTTCTGTATTATCCATATATGTAGCCTACCAAGTTTCAGAGGATGTTTAAATTTTAAGTCTCTTGAAGTCAGGCAAGCATTTGACGAAATTACAACTGCCTGTAAGATTATTTACGGTTATACTGATGCGTCCGATCAGCGGTGTGCAGTTGTGCACAGAGTTTTTAAACAGGGTAGGCAGAATTTTTTAAAAACTTACTTTCCATAAATGTCTCCTGCATGTTGGTATTGGATCGTCGTCTTGTCGATTAAATAATGATGTATGTGATTTGTCACCTCAAATATCTTATAATAAATATTTATCTGAGTTATTTAGGGTAGGCAGTGTCTTTTTGTCTTTATGAACCGCACGCCACTGCGTCCGATCTACGTGAGAAGCTGTGTCAATTATTTGTGCCTTATAATTACCATCGCTCCAGGAAACGTGAATTATTTAATGTCCCATTTTGTCGGACAGTAGCCCGATCCACATCCCCCATACCATGCATGTTGACGATACTCAACGAGCTCATGAAGACCAGCCCCAGATTGGATGTGTATGCTGATGAATGGAAGATGATAATGTTAGAATAGTACACACAGCTTTGATAACTTTTATAGCGGTGGATCGTTTCTTAAGGAGGTATACGTGATCGGTGGGTAGGGCTGCTTTCTGATGCATCTTAGATATATGCATATGGGAGGTTGTAATTTGAGTAACACATATTTCTGTTATAATAGATCATGGGTAACTGCTGTGGCAAGGATGTGCCGCCATCGGACGCCTACGCACCAGCATCGGGGTCCGTAGCTTCCTCCGCAAATGCCATGGGGCCCCTGAACAACTCGTCTAAGGTTGCGGTGGACCCGGAGTTAATAAAGAAACTGGTGCTCGAACTGCTGACATTGATAGCGTCATTCGTCGATAAGTAAGTGAATAAAATTTGTAAAGCTGTAGGGCCAGCGCGCACTACAGTCGCGTCACATCAAAATAAAATCGGACAACTGACGGCTAACCGTTTGGTCTGTAGTGTGCGCTAGCTCTTAGAATAAATGTGAAGACGAAAGTGTACAAAAGCGTAAGCTTGCGCGCTGTGCGTAACGTGTTTTTCTTTAGGACACATGCCTAATTTGGGTACGACGTGAAATAATATGTAGGGGAAGCGTACTTCGGTTCGTTGGTTTTGTAAGAACATTAAATCATTTTGTTACTATGAGTGTTAAAGCTTGCGTGTTTATATTATAATTATGTAAATAGTACATTCTCTGTACCTTATTTAGGAAACAGAAGAGAAAATATATGTTTTCAATTAAGAACTAGAATCATGAATTGGGATGTTATATTTTAACTGGAATTATTCAGCATCCCAATTAACACTAATATTTTAAATATAGGTATAATAAGTATATCGATCGTTTACATAGTATAATGGGTATAGGGGCTCTTTGATTTTCTAACGACGGAATTCAGTCTTCATTTAATTAAATATTAAAAAGTAAAACGTAACCATTCACGCCTTGTTTGTATATTTTGTTTTCCAAAATACTCAATATAATTAACCGAATATTAATAAGATATTATGATAAGTTAAAACTCTGTGATTTGCTAACATAGTCCTGGAATATAAGTTCTTATGTTAAGACGGTTGCGACACGTTTTAAACGCTAGCAAATCGTCAGGCGCCTTTCTTTGTCCAAGTCACATACAATACATACATATATTAGGTATTAAATTAAATGACAGAACAAAGGTATATATAGAATCCTGATATCATATTTTTATGATTATCATCATTCGTAAAGCTTTTATTATTAACAGTAGTTATTGAATTGTATACGACAGAAATCGAAGATTCTCCGGTCAGTAGATAAAACGTAAAGCTGTTACCTAGATTCTATATCAGTGTTGCCAAAAAAAAAAAACAATAATATGGAAATCGATACTCGTGGATATATTCTTAGAACGTTTTAATATAATCAAGTGGAAAAACAAGAATGAAAGAATACATTTTGTCTATTATATTAAATAATGTTGTATTATAATTTTAAAAGATGCTTTTATAGTCATCTATTTAATTATCTGTTATAATAATTTATAGTATAAGATTCGGATGCAGAAAACTTGTAATGTAAATATAGACAATAAAGTTCCGCAACATGTTCAGTAATCAGTAATGCAACATCATAACTTACTGTCAACATTTTAATTAGGTAAACAAGTGAACAAAGGCAAACAAAACTATAAAGTATATCTTAGAGTAAGTGTACTTTATGATATAAAAAAACAAATTATAAAAATATACGGCATCCACAAAGAAATACTACTTGGAATACTATATCGCTCAGTTAACTTCCATCGCTGACTATACTATTAGGCCACGGTCACTGTGTCAAACGAAACAATCGATCGGTGTCAATTTTGATGAAATAGTAACATATTTACGTAAGCAGTTAAGTTATAGGGTGATTCATTGGGATGGGTTAGTATGGAAAAAACGTGAATATCGGCGTACCTACTCATAAGTATCTACGATATATATAACGAACACAACTCCACATTTATATCAGCAACGTTAGCAAACGTTCCTGATATAAATGTGGAGTTTTAATAATAACTCCGTTTTATTTTTCCTGTAATATTTTGCATAGCACCATTTAACGGAAAAATTCTTCGCAATGAAAACATCGAATTTCGGTATGCGACATGCACACACGATGCTCGGTATTTTTGAAGATATTTTGCGTCGTACGTAAAGATCTGCCCTGTCCTTAATGCCAGATTTAAATAAACCAATCGAAACAAAAAAAAAAAATGCGTGTATGTACTATGGCGAGCCCTTTCATGTGATTTAGGTATATTGCCCCCATACAACTTGTCATAAACATTTTTTTTGGGTTGGCAATTTCTATAACTGTGCCAAATTTTAAGTTTGACGCTTCAGTAATTTCGAAGATATCGTGTGATGGATAGACACCGAAGTCACAATAAGGGATCCATTTTTACCATTTTGGGACGAAATCTTCATTAATGCTTTGGATTCTTTTCAGCTCTCATACAAAATAATCGGCTGGTGACACTTATCATTACCACCCTCTATTATTATTTACTTTAAATAGGTTGACCCCCTAAATAGCGCTTCAGTGAAAGTCCTATCTAGAAGCGGTTAATTCTTAATTTGGCAGGAGATGCCATTATACACAAACAAAGCGACAAATGTTTATTAAAATTTGTTATTTAAAAAGGGGAGTTATTTAAAGTAATAACCGTATTTGCATACAAAAATAGAGCCGTGTAAAGTGATGCACTTGAAATGTTTGGTAACCAAATGAAAGAGAATTGACGATAATTCAATACATAAATAATTCATTGAAATAATTCAGTGAAAAAGAAATTACATAATTAGTTCATTCGTTTAATGCATTTATTTTACCATTGGATTGGATATTAAGTATTACACTTAATATCCAATATATATGACACCCTAGTGTGTTTAAACAAAGTTAACGTAATCATCTTTAGTCGCGTTTACCGATCTTTGCATGCCTTGGCCATTTCCGAGCTCTCCACCAATCGGATATGACGAAAGCCTTCAAAGCTCTCTATTAATCGACTGAGTAGATACTTACGCAACGAAGATCATTTTCCAATTTTATAATATAAAAACTTCACTAGGGGTACAAATATAAAAACTTGGAGTACTTTGTTTACTAAACCTATTGATTATTCGTGGAATCTAATAAATAACGCGTAGTTTACTCACCCATGTTATGTAGTGATATAAACTCCATATTTTCATATTTTAGCACCATAGCCGCTCCGAGCCTCTGAATGGCTGTCATCGCATTTACACTTTTGTGTAAAATGTGATGGATTCTATTATTTATTTTATATATTTTTGTAACAAAAGAGACTGCAAATATATATATATATATATATATATATATATACGACCGCGCTTAGTTTTGACGGGAACAAGTCGACGTTTGGTACGCCCCAAATTCTGAATGCGGCCTCCGAGACCGGGGGCGACAAGTGCCATTGCTGGTCGATTTCTGGACACGCGGTAGGCTATGCCGTTGTACCTCCCCGGGAGGTACGCCGCCGAGAGATTGCCTTTGAGCCGTTCGGTCAGTTCCAAAAGCTTGATCGTCATCTCGAGTAGGGCTAGGTATCGTGTGCCGCCCTCGTTCCTGATATATGACACGAGAGTTCTGTAGTCCGACTGTACTAATATGTGTGCATTCTGCAGGAACTTTTGTGACGATATATGGCACCATACAATGCAAACAACTCTTTCGGGTTTGAGTGCCATGACTTCTGGGGTACTTCTCAGTTCCCTGTCAGATATTTCTCCTTCAGATGAGCGCCCCAGCCTGCATCCGCAGCATCTGCGGTCAAAAAGTGAGTCACTTCCTTTTTGCGCAAAGCACCAGAACTATGGTCTATGGCGTCTCGCTACCAGCACAGCTTTCGCTGCCGCAACGAGGGGATCCCTCTTTTGTGATCCGCTGGGTCGACTGAACCCTCTTAGGAACCTTTGATAATGTAAGCGCCCTTTTGGGGTTGTCCAGTTTGCGAAATTTAAGTTAAAGTTAAGTTAAATTTAAGTTAACACTGACTTTTGGTAATTGATATGCCAGACTCTCCAGAATCTTGGTCTCTGAGACCTGATTCTGTAACCTGTTTCTGTCTTGATTGACTAAGGTGTAATCGTCCAGATATACTAATAGTTTTATTACCATAGCCCGTTGGATTACTGCAATCCAGTTGGACAGCGTGGCAAAAGTTCAGGGGCAGAAGACAGGCCAAAGGGTAGTGCTGTTAGTTGAAGCACTTGGTTGTTTATTGGATAATTTATTGGATGCTTCTTCAAGAAATGTTGTTTGTTTTGAAAACACATATAATAATTTGTTATTGTTACTTATATCTTGTCGTTATTGTTAGGTCCTGACTGACCCGTAGTATGACCGGCACGGTTGCCTGACCTAACTCTGCTAGACTTTTATTTGTGGGGGAAAATAAAAAGACTTGTTTACGAACGCGAGTCCGTAACTCGAGAACAATAATAACAACAAGACAAAATTGTTAGTGCTTTTACAGTGGTAACATCGCAAAAGCTAGAGCTAAGAAAATTTAAAGACAATTTGTGCGCCGCGAGCCGACGCCGTGCTCAATTATGTTTCCAAAATGGATGTAATGTAATTTTTTCTTTCTTTTTTTTTCTTTTTTTCTAATAATAAATACTTTGGACAATAAATTATTGTAGATACCGTGATTCCATTTTTTTAAATATCAACGCCAGAAATATAATGAGCACTTTATTGTTACCTACTTATTTACTCGTTTCATTTTTGTTTTTGTCATAATTTATCTAATATTTATTAGATTTTTGATCCTTTTGAGTCCTAAGTCGACAAAAGTATGAAGGGAAATTTCGTTCCACAATGTTTCATGTGTGCGCGGCAAAGCGGAAGGGTCAAAGCAGCCTACACTGTACACGCGATTACTATAGCGGTATACAAGGAATTATTTCATTGATACTTTCATTACTTTTATGTTTTTTGTAATACTTATGTTTTTTTTTATTAATTGTCCGTTTGACAAATGATCCGTATTGTTAGAAGCGTCTTGATCGTCCGCTGGTTATAGACTATTTGACGTTACATCAAATTGAATATGGCGCCCTCTAGAGGACATGAAGTTATGAACTAAAAAATATCTATTTTTTAATGATGCTGTGTATCAAATGAAAGGGTTTAATTATAAATATTGAAAACATATATTCTTAGCTGTTGCTCACGGCTTTGCTTGCATGCACCCGATAATAGGGAATAATTTCTAAAATCACACCTCTTATGTGAGCCAAACATGTTTTCTCTCTAAACCTACCCAAAATACATATACATATAAAAATAAAAAAGCATGTAAAGCGGATACGGAGCTACAAATACTTATCACGAAATTATAACCCCAAAATAATTTAAATAAAAAAGTAAGTTCAAAAACCAAAACCTGACTACTGAAGAATCACGTTCTAAAAAGTATGAAACAAGAAAATATTCTCATCAGAGTATAGCCGTGTGGTCGTATGCAACTTTGCCCTACAGCTTATGATCGCTTGTATTGTTTTGTTGACTTCATTGTTTAGACCAGGGTTTCTGAAAGTGGGATCCACGGACCCCTTAGGGGTCCGTAAAATGAGTGGTAGGGGTCCGCAGCAGCTCAATTAACCCTTAACATTAATTAGAAAATAGGGTATTTGACTACAATGAATATATAGATCAAACGGTTGTTAACTTAACAGCAAACATTTTTTAAACCAATTTAGCCAGCACATTATTTTAAAATAAGTATGATTATTATAAGAAATCATTAAATTTTCATTGGCTGAATCTGGAGTGACGTCACCTGTTTGTTTACAGTAAATGTCAGTCGATGTTTTGTACGGTGTATCAGTGTTTTCTTCGTTTTTACTTTAATATTCTTTGACAGGGGTCCGTGGAATTTTAGAAATTCTGGACGTGGTCCGTGACTGAAAGTTTAAGAAACATTGGTTTAGACCATTAGTTCCCAAAGTGGTCCAGGTAGACCGGAACCAGCTAAATTTTGAAAGTGGTCTATGAGAAGTCTGGGAACCTCTGGTTTAGACGTTATAAGCAGGAACTTAATAATTTATTTAAAGTTTTCGTAAATTGTCGATGATGTGATGTTTACTATTTTGGGGAGGTTCATGATCGCTACGACCCCCCCCCCCCTCCACCGGAACGCCAGTAGCCTGTATTCCCCGAAGGGTAAGGCAGAGGAATGCTATTCTATACACACATTTCGTCAATGCCGTTAAAATACCGTCCCATGTAATAGCGGGCGAGTCTATTGCCATTCGGGCAAAGTTCCAGACTCGACACGCTGCTATTAATAATCTCGATATAGATAAATCCAATAAGACCTTGCCCGGTCCGGGACTCGAACCCAGGGCGTGAAGTCCAGCTCAGCAGTTGGGTTTGCAACCACTAAACTAATTAGAAGGAAACAATTCAAAATAAAAAGGTCGCGGGAACCCGCTAGATGCGGGCAATCCAAGACCGGTCGATGAGGCAATGTTTGGGGCAGGCCTGAGTCCAGCAGTAGACGTCTTTCGGCTGAAGTGATGATGATGGAGAAACGACAACCTTAGCAAAGTAAGCATTTCGTTAAATGTTAACTATTGTCTCAATATTGGTAGAGCCAAAACGTTATACGGTCTTACCTTTTATGTACACAGCTATAAATATTCTAGATAGGTACCTACTGTTTAACTGAAATAAACAAATTTTTAATATTTGGCGGGAACAATATAGATATTTATATGTTAGCGAACACTTTTGACAAAGTTGACTATAAATAGAAGAAGATGGCGCTAGTGTCAGACTAAACATCGACTCCGTATTTAAAAATTCAGAATAAATAGTTAAAGTTAATATTTAGTTATAAATGTAAGTGTTTCAGTGAGAGTGAACTCTGATACATATGTGAAAGTGTTATCTACACATAATATAAACAATTACTCCTAATAAACAATTAATAAGCAAGTTTCCAAATCTTGATGTAAACATCATAAAAACTACAAAAAAACACTGTGTGTGAACTTCATTTAGTGAATACATGTGAACGCAAACAACACAAAGAATATCAAAACATTGAAACTGTACTTTAATTCGTGATAAAACCATCCATCAGAATTATCATCAAAAACTGTGAGTAATTTGAAAAAAAGTAACGAGCAATAATTTCAAAATAAAACGGCAAAATATTGCATCAATTTTGTTTCGAAGAAAGCAATGAGCTATTTCGATTATTCACTTAACTTCACAAGTAGCGTGTGTACATAAAACGCTTGCTTTTTGTATCTATACGAAGAACACGGCGAGGTCGTGCGTTCGAACCTCAGCTAAGCAGACGACTTTTTCCATATCTCTTTAATTTAAAATATGGATTTCTTTAACAATATTACTCTTCGAAGAAAACCTATAGCACGATCAATATCGGCACAAAATATTCCTGTTCTAGAAGGTTCAAGTAATTCAATAAACTGCACACCAGATGGCACCTCAAGTAGTCTACCTTACCTGTCAGATGACGAAAATGAAGTACAAATTAAAGAACTTAAAAAACAAATTGAGAATCTCAAACAAGAATTGACAATAGCTCACGAAGAAGTTAATAAATTGTCATTAGAGAATTCAGAACTCAAAAAATCTTTAATAAAACGAAACGCCGAGCAAGAAATATATAAAAAAGTCGCTAAACAATTAAACAGCCCGAGTACATTACAGCATAAATCGAATAAGTCGACTCCATCAAAGAACAGTCTCCGCCAATCACAGAAAAAACAAAAGAAACAATCCCTAATATCTGAAAATCTAAAAGAAATAAACAAATTAAAATCTTCAAAGGAGGAAAGGAGTAATATCGACACATTAATTGCAGACAATATAATATCATCTCCATGTAGTGGATTAAGTGAGGATGCAATACCACTTCCAACAGAAAATTTTCCTGCAAAACCCAAGAAAAAAGCGAAAATCTGCATTATAAGCAGCAATAAAACCAACAATATAATGTCGTTAGCTGAAGAAACATTTCCAAGTTATCAATTATGTCATTTTATATCACCTCACTGCGGAATACAACAACTTATTAATAACCTGAACACTAAATTAATAGATTATTCATTGGACGACTTTTGCATTATCATGATTGGCCCAGAGGACTTTCGTAAAACTAATAATTATGTTGAAGTGATTATCAGCTTACGTGAAAAGTTATTACCAATACAGCATACGAACATCATACTTTGTGCCCCTACATATAAAATAAGCGATAATAACGAAATGTTTAACTGGCGAATAGAGAGTTTCTGTAATCTATTGTACCTAGATGTTGATACACACAAGTATGCTTATTTATTTGACTCAAATTTAAACTTAAAATATGATCACTCTATGTTTACTAAATCTAAAGGAATACTAAATAACTACGGCATGCGTAACATTTTTGAAAATCTAAAATATTATATTGATGGTTTTTTTTGCTTTTGTACAGTTACCGATAAAAATACCTGTTGTAGTTCCAGAAAAATAGAAAATACTGATTGTTACATAAACGACAACACTGAACACTTTTTTCGTTACTAAACACTTATATGTATTACATCAGAATATCGCAGGCCTTCTGTCCAAATCTGATGCACTCACTGTCTCTCTTAATGAACTTGCAGAAAAAGGAAAATCGGTGGATATTATATGCATTACCGAGCATTTCATGATGTCAGGTTACGAATCTCAACTTGATCTACATAACTATCAATTAGCTGCCTGTTACAGCAGAACTAATATTAGGAGAGGCGGAGCGTGTATACTGGTGAGGATAGGTCACTCATACAAGGAATTACCAGAGATTTCCCAACTTTCTCAAATGGGTATGTTCGAGTGTTGTGGAATTGAACTCCTTAATTATAAAATAGCTGTCATATGTGTATACCGAACGCCCAAAGCTGATAACTTAAATATTTTCCTTCTTAAGATGGAGCAATTATTGTTAAAAATAAACAATCACAAAAAATATAGACACGTAATATTGGCAGGTGACTTTAACATTAATATATTACAGCCTAGTAATGTAGCTCTAGATTTTAAATGTCTACTACTGCGTTTTAATTTAAAATTAGCTTTGGAACAGCCCACTCGAATCAGAACCCAAACCTGTATCGATAATATAGCACATAACTTCTTTAAAAAATGTAAGACCGACGTTATAGAATTTGCCTTATCGGATCATACTGCCCAATTAATAGAATGTCCAATTAACATGAAGGGCATTATTCAATACTGGCTCAAAAGTAAACGAGATTATTCAAGCGAAAACATTATAAAATTCAAAGATTGTATAACAAATCTTTCTTTTGCCGAGATGTATGAGACAATAGATCCTAACACAGCTTATAATTTATTTATAGATCAATTTAAATTATTTTATAACCTTTGTTTCCCTTTTCGAGTGGTTACGATCAAAGTTGATAAAAAACCTACTTGGTTGTCCAACGGTATAAGAATGTGTAGCAAGAAAAAAAGGCAACTTTTATGGACATATCGCCTTAATCGCTCTACAGTTAACTATAGCAAATATAAAGACTACGGAAATCTATTTAAAAAAATAACAACGCTAACAAAACGAGCTCAGAACTGCTACAAAATTAAAATGTCGAATAATAAAAGCAAAACTACATGGCAAATTATAAATAATAAGAAATTTAACATTCCGCAAGACAGTGTTGAAAAAATTAAAATTAACGATGTAACGATTACGGACCCTCTAACTATAGCAAATCAATTTAATAATTATTTTATTGATAAGGTCACACCAATCCTATATACTGAAGGAAACAAAAATACTGTCCAACTAGAGCGCAGTAGTGACTCTATGTTCTTAATGCCAAGTTTACCTTTTGACATTTTTAACATAATAAAAGGCCTCAAATCTACAAATAGTGAAGGATCAGATGAGATAGCTACAAAGGTTATAAAATCTGTTGGTAGTGTAATTTGTCAGCACCTAAGCCATATCCTAAACTTGTGTATAAGTAATGGTGTTTTTCCAGACAGTTTAAAAACTTCAATTATAAAACCGATACATAAAAAAGATTGCAAGGAGTCACTGAAGAATTACAGACCTATTGCATTAATATCAATTATTTCCAAAATATTTGAAAAATATTTATATAACCAAATAAATCAATATCTAGAAAAAAATAATTTTCTGTGTCGTGAACAAAAAGGTTTCAGACAAAATATGACAATAAATGGGGCCATTTACGATTTTCTTCAAAATATTATGTTAAATGTTGATAAAACTATACCTGTATGTTCCATATTTTGTGATATGACCCAAGCTTTCGACCACGTACATTATAAAACACTATTAGATAAATTAGACTACTACGGTATAAGAGGAAACACCTTAAAACTTATCGAATCATTCTTAACTAATAGGAAACAAATAACGGCGATAACAAAATTAAATATTAAGACTAAAAGGGAAATCATATACTCTTCTGATGAACGTGATGTATTGTTCGGTGTGCCACAGGGCAGTGTCCTGGGACCGCTTTTGTTTATTTTGTATATAAACGACCTACCAAAGTCAGTTTCACACCCAATGACACTTTTTGCGGATGATAGCACAATTGTGATTGCTCGTAAGGATCCCATGACTTATGAAAATGACATTAATATATCAATTTCTTCTGTTATTTCCTGGCTCATTAATAATAATCTTAAAATAAATTTATCAAAAACAAACATTATACATTTCACTCAACGTAAAGAAACACCATCACTGATGAATATACATTACAACAACACCACTATACAAGAAGTAGACAGCACTAAATTCCTTGGACTTCATATTGATAAAAAACTAAACTGGAAGGGTCATATTGAATATATTAGTAAAAGAGTAAGCAAATCATCTTACGCTCTATACAAACTCGCGACAATAGTAAATATAGATACTCTTCTCACAGCTTATCATGGCATGGTTGCTTCCATCTTAAGATATGGAATTATTTTTTGGGGCAATTCAGTTAACAAAGAGATTGCATTCAAAAACCAAAAACGCTGTATCCGAGCCATGTTTGGACTGCAAACCACGGATAGCTGCAAACCGCTGTTTATAAAACATAAAATTTTAACTCTTCCGTGTTTGTACATACTAGAAGTAGCGTTATTTGTGAGATCAAACTTACACCTGTTTCCACATAAATCGCATGTCGTAGAACGTAATAGACGTGACAATAATGGACTGTGCTTACATAATTCCCGAACTACCCTTATGTGGAAAAGTATATTTTGCATGGCACCGAAAATATATAATAAAGTACCTAATGTATATAAAAACTTAACAGATAATTTGTTTAAAAAGAAATTTAAAGAAATGCTATGTGAAAAAGGGTACTATAACATAAATGATTTCTTAATGGATAAAACTATTTAAAATAATATAATAATAATAAGTTAAAATAATAAGTATATAATAATAAGTATTGTTTAGTGCATAAGATAAATACCTATATTGTAGATAATAAATATTACATATATTGTATTAGTATATAAGATAAATATTCCACATTTGTAATTAAGTGCCTAGTCTGTATTAATTAGTATATTAAATGCCGAATTTGTGCGCCTGATAAGGCAGGACATGTTGATACCATTCTCTCTTTTGTTTAACACCACATTTAAAAAATGTTTACACATGTTTCATGCAAATAAACACATCTTTATCTTTATCTTTATCTTTAATAAATTTATAAATATACCTTAAAAATATGAGATAAGTTTCGTTTGCGTCGGGCCTGAATAAATTTTCTATCGCCCGTGATGCGTTCCTTTTCGTAACTATGACGTGAGTTGAAATTACAGTCGATACGATGCGTGTGACAATAATTTGTTTTGCTGTTGTTGGATTATCAAGTTAAAATTGCAAACGCAACGCTATCGATCGTGTCTATTTCCGGTGTGCGTAGGCCGGCCGTTACCTACTATCCTGAAATGCATGGATGAACTTTCGGGAATTTCAGTAAACAAAGCTGCGCTAGCTGCGCGGTATCGACCATCCCTGTGTACTGATATGATTCGATACTGATACTGTTGCACTGCTTTATTGGAAATTGTAATACCGTATGCGAAATTGCGTAGGTGTTGTGCTGGAAGCGAGATTTAGCGTTGCATTTACATAGCTTTTTGTATACCTACATATAAACGTAATCATTCATAATACCTACACATTATTTTCGTTCGACATAAAAACTGATTTGATTTCGTTCGACATAAAAACAAAGTTCATTCAATACGCGACAAACTGCATTAAGCAGTTTGTCGCGTATTGAATGAACTTTGTTGACCGATTGTTATGCGTTTGTGTATTAAAAATCAAGTTAGGGATAGGTACAGTCGGTTTCAAAAATAGGGTGCACATAAAATTTATTCAATATTTAATAAGTTTTAAAGGACAAATTGATTGAAGATCTAAAAATTTATTCGTCTAATACTCATCTTCTTGCGAACCTCTTTAGTATAGGTCCAACCCGCAATTTGCAACTTTGCACCTATAGTTTCCAAGTTGAAGTATGAACAAAAAATTCAGAAAATTAATGTAGGTAATTCCACGGATAAACATTAAACAGATATGGTTAAGTGGTAGGATTTCTTAGTCACTCTCCCTTCCGGTTGTGGTTCTGGACATATTCGGGAGCGAGAGCTCCTTTTGGGGGGAAGTGATCTTCGTTAAGACGACGGCTGAAAGGAAAAGAGACCTTATCATCTCGCTTCCATCCGAGCAGACTCACCGGACGTCGAACGGCTTTAAATTAATTCCGGCCTCCATGAGTCTATGATCCCCGGCCTGCGGGTTACGGACTTGGTGCAGTCCATTACCCGACCAGTAGCAGGCCAGAAATGGAGAATGAATGCGCGAGTGAATCCTGTCCCTCCGGACTTACAGGTACGCCGCAAGAACACCGTGTGGTTTTTGTCGGTTAGGGTCCGACATGACCCGTTGTCTACCCCAAGGCGGTGAGTATGAATTAGGGCTTTCAATCTCGCTGCATTTCCGCGTCCCGGGAAAATAAAATCGAGACTCGGTTCCGTCTCGGAATTCCCGGGGAAAACGAGACTTTCGATACTGTTTCAAAAGTAGGTTTCATACTTGAGGATTCTTTAATTGTGGGTTATTTATTATTATATTTATTCCATTTAGGCAGTCAAAACAAGATATTTCAATGAAGTACAGCGAGCAATCTAGGGATATTTTACTTATTCATGTATTGAAAAGAAACTACTTAGAAATCTTATATCAAAATCATCATCATCATCAGCCAGAAGACGTCCACTGCCGAACGAAGGCTTCCCTCAGGGGGGAGGGGGGGGGGGGGGGGTTGCCATAATCCCCACGCTTGGCAGGCGGCTTGGGGATCGCAGTGGCTCACTGATTAGTGACAGGACGCTGCTGCCCGTCCTCCGGTGTCTGGCCGCAGTTTTAAGACATTCCCGGGTCATATCAAAATGCGCAGTATTTAATACTCTAAAAGGAAATAAAATAAAATACTAACATTAGAAAAAATGCTTTTATACTAGAAATAAACAAAACGTTAACAATGTATAAAAAACAAACTTCAGTTTTTGGTGATTAAATAAAGAAATCAAATTAAATGGATCAGTAAAAGCCGGATGGACTCCTTGGGGATTTTGCAGGCCGCTATGACGTCCAGGTGTTCGCCAGACACGTATTCTTCGTGAATCTGGATGAAAGCCGAACCGAGATTCATCAGAGAATAACTCTCTAGCTCATTGGCGAACGTTCCAAACCAAATGTTAATTTGCCCATTGTAATCGTCGCCCGCGATTTCCTCGTTGTAGTGCAATCCGAAGTGGTCTACAAGCATGAAGGTTGACTTCGTGTAATTCTCCTTACAGTTTGATCGCTCACCAGCACTTGGTGCTCTGACTGTAACTTTAAAACCAATTGCCTAGCTGTAGTGGTACGTTGTCTTTTAGCCAGTATTTAAAAAAATCAGTCTTGTCTTGCGATGGTAATTCGAATATTCCTAGTTTGCCGCTCAGCCACCTCACCCGTGTGGTAGCGAGACTACAATCTTGATATGACGCATTGACTGATGCCAATAGCATCAGCAACATTGCACTGGATCGCGCCTGCTTCGAGCATGCCTATTGCTCTTAATATCTCTTCTCTGGTCAAATGTCGGCGTTTTATGGTGTAGGAAAAACCAACAGTATAAATTTAATAATTAAACTTGTGAGAACATTAAAAACAATTTAGTCTTTAAAACACAAAGAGACGAAAATTTATCGTGATAAAGTTGATTTAATTTTACCGTCTGTCATTCCTTTTTTTATTTGAATTTAGAATACAGAAGAGAAATATGGAAGGAACAAATTGACGTTTAATTCTATTTTATATGACCAGTAATTATTAATTTATGATACTAAACCTGACACAAGTATTCCTAGACAGTGTTTATGTATGTACTTTATTAAATATACCGCAAAAAACTCAAATTATAAAATCAAAAATTATTTATGACAGTTTTTTTCACTCTTATAGTGGGCACGTAAGAAACAAATAATGTAGTGTTAAAGAAACCTATAATGTTAAATTATCAAATCCGTGTCGTTCTTCAACAAGGTTATTCAATCTCCACAGATTATACTAACCTCCACTCTACAATGTCGCCATGTCCATGTTACCAGAATAAAATAATACATACAGATTTTATAATACTATTAATTATGTGTCTCAAGTCTCAAGTCTCGTTATTCCCGAGACTGAAGATATCAATCTCGGGTCTCGAAAGAACTAAAAATCGTCGAGACTCGAAATTTTCGAGACCGAGATTCCCGGGATGAAGGCCCTATTATTAATGAGCATTTCCATACGTTAAAAAAAAGGGTTTCTAAGTCATCATTTGTTTAAATTCAAGAAAAGCTTATGAAACTAAGTCCTCTTATAGATATTGTGTATCCAGTATCGCCCACATCCGTTTTACTCGAACATAAAGTTAACAGCCATACTCGGTGTTCATGGTCATCGATGAAAAGGAAGGAGTAGTACGTGTGCTTACTGCCCTGCCTACAAAGGGTGCTGCAAACACGCAGTGGCTTTCTCATTTTGGACTCACAGAAGAAGTGAGGAGCAATCTTGCACTGCCATCGAATGTTACTGGAAGAAATCAAAACTGTTTAAAGCGGGCAGCACCCTGAAGTACATTAAAATCAAAGTGGGTAACAGTAGTAGTTCCATGTGTACCCAACAAGATGATAGTGTATTGTGCAACTTTTTGGAAGAGAGTACTGAAAAGAAATTGCATAATTGTCAAATTTTAAAATATCTATTTAATTTTGAAGCTGACGTAGTTTAGTTGCGCTCATTGCACTATTTGAGTTACGGATTTAATTTTGAAAATGACCCTGATTGTAGAATATGATTCTAAACATATCAAAAATTTACTGTAGGTGTAAATTACATTTTTTTGGTAGAAAAATGTTTATTCATCAGTTTACCACCAAATAAAATGATTTAATCTTAGCAAATCATGTATTTTTAATTTTACCATCCTGTGAGTTAATTAGTGCACATGCAATAATAACATATTCATCCAAATATTTTAACAGTTTCTTATTCACTACAGAATAGAATATCGCAGATTTATGAGATGTAAACTCCGGGTCTCGGCGTGCTAACTATAACCACTGCTTTCGACGATTAGGACATTTAGGAACTGGTATAAACAATTTGTCAGGATATTTAATTTTAGTACTTCTAGACAGTTACGGCACACGTCTTGTAGCTTATCATTTTCACAATTCCAGTAAAAAAGCTGTAAACTTTTCACTCAGAGGGCTATTACAAAATCGAAGCGCTCAGTTTTAGGTAAATTACGCGTCTAGTAAAGTACGCTACGCACACATCCAAACTGCTATGCGTCCGCGTCGGACGCTAGGAACAAACTAACATGAGATTTTGCTACTTTGTTTTCAAAATAAATTAAATTACTGTTATTATAGTTTGAGAAATATTATTTATACCGATGAATGTTATCACCTAGAACGGCTTATCTATTGAGTTATTTTTATTTATATCACTAAAGTGGCAAACTAGCATGCGGCCCGCCTGATAGTAACCAGCATAGAGTACAGTAATACTAGTAACCAATAACCACAGCCTATAGACGCTTGCAATGTCAGAAGCATCACTTGGGCGTTGCCAGCCTCTAAGAAAGGAATTGCACTAATACTTATAAAAATACTTTTTGTAAATAAGTACCTACTTTTTTTTACGAAGTTTCGTTATATGTAACTAGCTTCCGCCCGTAGCTTCGCCCGTGTAGATTACGAATCTGTGCATTTTTTCGGGTCAAAAAGCAGCCTACAACATATACAGGAATTTTTAAATGAGCGTGGATGGCCAAATCCGAAGCTATAAGGAATAGGTAGCGAAAAATACTCACAAGGAGACGCGAGCCCGATTTTGATGTAAATTAAAACTGCATCATTGGATTTTTGGAAAATCATATTTCATAGCCAAGAATCGAACACATTGGGTTTGATTCCTGGCTATGAACATTGGTTTATGAATTCATTCAAATCGAAAAAAAGATTCATTCGAATCGGACATTTTTGTAGATAAGATCTACGTATATAAACCCGTAGTACATTATTTTGTTCTATCGTCAATAGTTTTTGCAGCGCACGCCTATAAAAATTTTAGTTTTTGGTTACAATTTTGCAATTTTATTAAGGCATTCTAATTATTTTTTTTGAAAATAAATTATCGTCTATGTTACTTCCTGATAATTTAGCTTTCTATTGGTGAAAAATGGTTAAAATCGTTCAAACAAACAAAAAAAAATCCTCTTTATAATATTAGTGTAGATATTAGTTTAGATTACTGCCCCGCTCCCGTGGGTTATAGTGTGATATCATAAGTCTTCCTTAATGAACAGGGTCACTAACGCAGCAGTAATATTTGAAATTGGACTTTGTTCGTTACGCCAACACAGCAATATTTTTATTAATTTTAGCATTGCTTTACACGAAACGACTTTTAAACGAAAAGTCCGATTCGAATAATTTAAAGTATAATTTACATGTACATAATCAGCCTTAATTATCAAACCATTTAAATGGATAAGGATTAATATTATGATACCAGTTTCACCACTATTCGATTCCACCCGTGTTTAGATTGAATAATTTGAACAAAAAGCGATCATTGTGAGTTAACCATAACAGTTCGCGGACTTTTTTATAGGTAATAATGAGTACTTTAATCATTAAATGTATCATCAAAAGTTTTCTCAGCGCTTGCCAAATAATGAATTTTAAAGGCAAAATTAAAAAAAAAATGAAGTCTTGAAGAGTTTAGATACAGGGTTAACATTATATTTTTGGTAATCAATAAAATACAAGCCAGATATAAAATATTTGAAATTATTTTTCTCCTCGTTGCAGTGACGAAGAATCGCCAGTTTCGTTAGTGAAGCTCCACGTCATCGCAGACAAGGAAGAAGGCTGGTTCGAAGTCGTCAATTCGATGGTTAAAACCATTCCTCTGGAGAACCCGCTGGGGCCCTCCGCTATAACAATCGTGTTCGATGACTGCCCTCTTCCAGCCAAGGAGTCTGTTATCAAGGTTAGTTATAAATAAATCAAGCCCACATAACTGTCTTAGCAACAGTAGCTGGACTCGGGCCCATTTGAATGGGAAGGGGCAGCCTATGTTCGCAGGTGGATGGACTATAGATGTACAAACCATTTAGGACATTTCGGAGCCTTGTCAGGTATGCAAGATTCCTAATGATGCTTTTCTTCCACATCAGTGATAATCATATCTAGATTAGATTTAAAAGTAAGTGGTAGCCTAGATCGAAGTCAGACAGACATTAAAGGCAAGTGAACGACCGATAGGCTTAAGTATTATAATTGAAGAGAAAATCAAATATCTGAGACTTTATTATTGCTTTTTTATGTGAGTAGGTAATGATTAATAGGTATTACGTAGTATTACGTATCAAATATAAACTAGAATTTTTAAATAAAATGATTTTCATTAGAAATAAAAGATAAAATATATACTATTTTTCAACGTAGGCACCTGTTTATACACTTATCCCATCGTTCGGGAAGTTTTTTTATTCTATAAGTCCTATGGCGCTGAATCGGGACTATATGGAGGGTGCGGTAGCACGTATCACTTAAGCTTACATAGTGTTTCTAGTGTTAAAGCAGCGGTATGAGGACGAGCATTGTCTTGGAAAAAGGAAACAGAGGACTGCGCGATTCTTCTGTTTGATCGAATAGCCGGCTTCACTTATTCTTCTTAAATGTTAGCATAATATTCATCAGTAATACTCCTTTTTTTTCTGTGAGAAAATCGACGTTAATTAACCTTCCATAATCCCAGAAAAAAAAAGCCATGATTTTCCCTGCTGACATTGTTTTTTCGCTTTTCGTGGCGGAGGAAATCCAGAATGATGCCACTCCATACTCGTTCGTTTCGATTCAGGAATAAAATAGTGTACCCATGTTTCGTCATAAGTTCAAAAACTTATCTCCGTCCTTTTGAAATCGTTACAAAAGTTGTGTTACAGCAAGCAACCTTGCTTCCTTGTGTTCAGATTTCAAAAGATAACGAACCCAGCTGGCACTTACTTTCTTAAATAGGCCGACGCCAGGCCACAGGTGAGTTCTCCCCAGCCCATTAGAGTTACCTCAAGTTTTTAAAAAGTATGCCGCCAACCCACCTTTCTTAATAGCAGCAGGAGAAATAAGTCAGGTGTAGCACGACAGAGATGAGGTACAGTCGGGGCCCTCATGCGCTTGGCCCATAATGATTACGACTGGTCATCACTTGGACTATGGCATAATGATCCTCGGCTCTGCAAATTTAAGACATTCTTTTATAATTGCATCCACTCTCCTAATGCTTATTTTGAGATTTTCTGCTATTTCTTTCACTGTTATTCGTCGATTTTCTAGAATAAGTGCTTCAACTGGACTTGTTTTTCTTCATTCATAGAAATTCTTGGCTGACGAAAGTGCGGTTCATTTTCGACACTTTCCCTACCCTCTCTAAACAACTTGCACCATTTATACGCCCTGGACTGAGAAAGATATTCATCTCCAATGTGTTTTTTAAGTCTTACAAAAATTTCAGACGTAATATGGGGGCGTCCATTAATTACGTGAGGCGTTTGGGGGGGGGGGGATTAAGCCAAATCTCATCTAATCTCACGTGGGGGAGAGGGCAGGCCCGAGCAAGTATCACGTAATAAACATTGTAAAATTACGAATAAAAAATCGAACAATCAATAAACTAGAGAACAACTAAAATTGGTAAAGAATTACCAATTTTAGTAATTTTGATAATTGGTAAAAAAATACCGATTTTAGTAGTTCTCTAGTGATTTTAGACTACTAATAAAATTAAATAAATTAGTTAAGCTAATCCTCAATAAAAATAATTAAAATTGGGGGGACGCTCCTTAACTCCTTCATTTAATAGAAATTTTATGATTGACCTCTGTTCAGACGTTCATGACGATTATAAATGACGCAGATGAGTGAAAACGACATCACCGAAAACAAGTACAGAGACGCAACTATCTTTCAACATCAGCTGAGTTTGGTTTAACTAAAGGTTGTAAGTGCAACTGCTGGACATAAATTCCTGGGTTCGATTTCCAGGTCGATTAAAGAGTTACTAGGTTTTTCTGTCAAGAAATTCTCAGTAACAATTGGTGAACAGTACAATACACCTACGCCTAACCCTTCGGGAAATATAGGCGTGATGTGTTGTTATGTTATGTTGCAGCTGACTCAGATGTTTGGCTTATCGGCACTACGTGCTTTGTCGGACAAGTTCAACGTGCAGACTGAACGCAACGTGTGCGTCGTGCTTGGCTGCATCGCGGACAAGTTGGCCGGGCCTAACAGCGTCGCCGTGCTCACAGACGAAACCCTCGATTATATGCTGGCTTTCTTGGTTAGTTATGCACAATAATTAATAGTACTATGGGAAACAATAGTAAGATGGTTATAACATTTATATTCATGAAAAAGATATTTAATATAACCTTTGACTATTATATACCCTTGATCGTTTCAATGCGTTATTGCGTCGCAAAGAGAAGTAATTGCACAACCTTTTTTTAATATTCAGCAGCATATTATAGGATCGATGCAAAATCACAAGGCAGTTGGTAATCGACGTAACAGTAGTAAGCCCGTCTATACACTGGGCTACAAGAGTTGCGCAACGTGGATCGCGACATCACATTACTACAACTTATACACATGACACAATGTTAAGCGATTTCTTGAAAAACAACGGTAAATTGGCACACATCCGATCCTCTGGCGATGTTGAGCGATATTGTTAGGCAACATATTGCTCAACATTAGTCACACAGTGCATGTGAGGCTTAAAAATATCGTCAGGGACATGTCATCGTTTACCGTTTCTTTTGCCACATCAAGCAAATTATTGGTAAACGCGTGCAATTGGTTCGATACAGTCCTTGAATAGAAATCTGTTCAACCTTGCCTATTAAAGAACTGTATTGACTGTATGAATTTTATTTATAATAATAAAGGTGAGTTCGTGGAAAGCGATTACAAGTGAATTTGTTCTACGTAATATTATATATATAACATTGTTCATAATTTTCCTTGGTAATATTGGGTCAAACTACTTGCAAAAATGTTGTTTAAACTTTATTCAAAACCTAACCTTTGATCATTTTTTTTCTGATTGACTGATGGATGATTGAATGTTCAGTATAATAATGTTTTTTGTTTGGCGACAGGCAAACGGTTGGCGCAGTGGTTGAGAGATTGACTGCTGCGCTACGTGTCGCGGGTTCGATTCCCGCACGGAACAAATATTTGTATGATCTACAGATACATAGTTGTTTCGGGTCTGGATCTTTATGTATGTGAATACACACCGTGCCTCGGAAAGCGCGTAAAGCCGTTAGTCCTGCGCCTGATCTCTTTCCGGTTTTGTCGGATCGCCGTACTATCGGACTATGAGAGTGAAGGAATAGAGAGTGCACCTGTATTTGCGCGCACACTTGTGCTCTTTAATATCTCCTGCGTAGTTGGCTAATCTCCGGTGAGATTGGCCGCCGTGACCGAAATTCGGTCGGGAAGACATTATTATTATAATAATGTTGTATATATTCAGATGTTCCGTCGCGAGCCTCGCGTGGTTCTATTTGCCATGATAGCGCTAGAGAAATTCGCGCACACCACTGAAAATAAGCTGACAATCAAGCAACGGCTCGTCAAGGAAGAGGAGAACCCGCTGGTGTTCCTCGAGCAGTACGCCAACAGCGATGACTACACCTGGCGGCAGGTCGGCTTCTGTGCCAAGTGGGCGCTCGACAATCTGTGTAAGTAATCACTATGTCGTACAAGCCAATAAATTGTTATGTGAATGTGATGACGAATGTATATGAAATTTTACCTTAATTACCTCATAAACCGGTAACACAAAATGTTAATATTATCCGCAAATAATACTATAGGAGGATATTCTTTTTCTTCTTCTGTCGAGCAATAACATGAGGAGCGCACAAGCCGTAGTGGAAAGATTAGCCACAAAGCATCGTTTCGTCATTCGGGGAGAATTTATAAATATGGTATAATTTTGTGATACATTTCCTAGGCAATGTGCAAATACCTGTACCAACAGATCGTATTTTTTTAAACTTACAGGATTTTATCAATGTATAGCCTTATTTAAATAAATACACTTACGTACACAGTTCAAAGTAGCTAATACTATTACTCTCAATAAATTAATCTGTAATTAAACCCAAGTCTGTATAAGAAACAGAACTTTGAAGATATTTCTGATCTGATCTGGTCATTCGGATTCTAATACTTGTTTGTAATGCAGTTATAGTGGAGGGTCGTCCGCTGGGATACGAGATGGTCAACATGACCGGGATCAACGCTATTCTTAACACTAACGACGTGAGTGAGTACCTCAAGATATCGCCCGACGGCCTGGAGGCTCGCTGCGACTCCTACTCCTTCGAGAGTGTACGATGCACATTCCAGGTAACTTGACTCGACGTCATGTTTATTTTACGCTTGGTATAAACACGGAGCAAAATCAATAACTCGCAATCATGCATTCGTCGTTCTAAAACGCAAATTCTCTTGCCTTTCCGGCATTGCATCCGTAAACAAGCCAATAATGGGATCGGAAATAAAGTGAGTTCTGTTGAAATGTCTTTTGAAATAGCGGAAATTTTGTGAGCGTAATATCAGTGCGTAAAATGCATATGTGCTGTTTAGATGATATAAAATAATAATGTTAGGTACTCGTACTACGGTACATCTTACTACTATTATCTATACTAGGGTTACCATCCCCAAATTTCGAAAACCAGTATTTGAAAGTGGAAATGCCAGGGTATTTCGGTTTAAAAACAGGACGCAATATAAGAAAAGCATAAAAAAACTGTCAATGAAACTCAATGAATAGCAATTACAATATTTTATGAAATTATCTTTAATTACATTATTCTTATCTATACATATAAATAAAATTGGAGTGTCTGTTTGTAATATTGAAATAACCGTTTTTTACTACATGCATATGAATATATATACGGTACATACACCAAAATAACATTTTTTACAATTTTTGTCTGTCTGTCTGTCTGTTTGTATAGGCTAATCTCTGAAATGGCTGGACTGATTTTGACGGGACTTTTATTGGCAGGTAGCTGATGTAATAAGGAGTAACTTAGGCTACTTTTATTTTAGAAAAATTCTTTTATTTTAGAAAAAAATAGAGTTAAGTGCATTTGGTCTTCTTAACTTCACGTAACTTTTATAATACTTTTTTTTTTAAATGGCATTTCGCACTAAAAAATACATTGTTAAGTTCCGACATCCACGCGAACGAAGTCGCGGGCACAGCTAGTAAGAAATAAAATATAAAGGATTAAATTTGAAAATTATAAAATAACGCCAGTGATTAAAGGTAAGGTTCGAGGCAGTAGTGGCGCGCGAATAATAAAACACGGGACCTTACGAGGACTTTAAAAAACCCAGGACGCCAGTTAATAACTATCCAGGATAACCCAGGACACCCCAAAAAGCAGGACATGTTCGGGGAAAACAGGATGGTTGGCAACCCTAATCTATACTAATATATATAAGCTAAAGAGATTTTTTTGTTTGTTTGAATGCGCTAATCTCTGGAAAAAATATTGAAGAAGTATATTTATTGAATAAGGTTGTAGGCTGCTTTTTGCCGAAAAAATGCATGGGTTCGTAATCCACGCGGGCGAAAGCTAGTATTGTATAAATATTTAATTTGGTTCCACCATATTAGCGCTCATCATCAAAGTTGATACGGTTCGTCAGTGACGGAATACGTTAATGGGTACATCATCATAATTCTTTATTTTTAACTAGCGATCCACCCCGGCTTTGCAGGGGTAGCAGAGCATGTACGCCTACTTTTTTTTTTCTGTCGTAGTGTCGTATCAGCCTATTGCGTCGAGCATTTAAGCGGCGCACGCCAGTAAAGCTCCCAATCGGCATGATTTTTTCCAACATCTTCAACAATCAGCGTCATATTTCAGCCAATTTACACAAAACCATAATGATTGATGAATGAATTATACACCTAAACCTTCCTCATGAATCACCCTGTCTATTGGTGAAAACCGCATGAAAATCCGTTCAGTAGTTTTTGAGTTTATCGCGAACAGATAGACAGACGCGGCCGGGGACTTTTTTTATAATATGTAGTGATAAGAAAAATAACTAACTTCCTTTTTACTAAGAAAAATTTTCATTCCACAATTTTTTAAACAATACACTACAACCTACACTTAATTGTATCTACAATATAAAAATAAAGTAAACAATAACATGATTATTATTCAACTTGTTGCGTGATATCATTCCAGGTGAACAGCGGGTGCTGGTACTACGAGTGTACCATCATAACTCCGGGCGTGATGCAGATCGGCTGGGCTACTAAGAGCAGCCACTTCTTGAACCATGTCAGTCAACTTTCATTAATTATAAACCTAAATGTTCAATATGTGGTGCGTCAGAAAGCTATCAAATCGGTTTGACGCACTCCTACTTGATGGTTTACGAAGCCATTATAGATAGTGCCATCCACGAAGACGCGCCCCACTATTTTTTGTCGAGGCTTTCCAGCTGACCGTAACGCTCTCTCGTGATAAGTCAATTCATCGTAGTGTGCGTGTGAACTCATAGGTAATTAGTGTGTATCGACAGAACTAAAACACGGGCAGAAGGTTGCACACTTGTACTGTAAGCGATTAGGAAGAAGAGTGGGGCCCGTCTTTGTGGATGGCATTATCTATAGTTTATAGCTAGAGAGGTTATAACAAAACACACGAGGGCGCCACTAGCACGGTAGTTACTGAGTAATTTTAAATGTCATAAATTGTACAAATAAAGACTTGAGAGTGTAAATATTGTATAATCAAGTCAATCGTATTTCTATTTTAATAATTACATTACATTAATAAAATAAATCTTAAATTTGACAGTACCTTTAATGACAGTGGTGTTACTGGCGCCCGTCATTAGTTGACAGATGTTGGTAGTGAGACCACAATACTATATATAAAGTAGCAGTAGCATAGTAAGTGATAGCTACACTTTAATAGCTGAATGAAATTAGAAACCCATGGTTTTTTATCATGTCATCCGACCAACTAGTATTTTTTAATATCGACGCAACCCATAGATAGTAGTGTCAGAAAATGTCAAAAGCAGATCAAGCAACACGCGTTGAAAATTTTGTAGCCTAAGATCGTATGCCTGTGCCTGTCATTTTTAGGGTTATTACCCTTTAAACTGCATCATGTCTGGTACCCATGCGATTTGAAGTATTGTCGTCTCACTCTAACATGTGTATTATGTAATATGCGAACACCGTTGATTTGTGCGATGGCACGATTGAGCTCTCAACTATCACCAAGTAAAAAATGGTGTTCCACGTGTATCGTGTGTGACGTCCTGATGTAATGGCAATCTTACATAGGACACGCGTGCGCAGCTACCGTCTGCTATTCACACTACTCAAATAGCCATACAAGGTCAATGTTGGTGGCGGTTATTTTATAGTTGATACACCAGTTTTGAAGCTATAATTTTCAAATGGGCTAGGAACACAAACGCACAACGTGTGGGTGACAGAATCTTTTTTAAGAACTGTGTGTGTCGAAGCTCTAATGAGCGTTACCGTCAGCAGCTGTCATCGAGCGGTAGACCATGTCAGACAGTAATGTGGTGCGCGTTTAGAATATAATTAAGAATGCGCTGGCTCCGCCAAATAGGATCATTAGGATAAATAGTCAGTATAAAAGAAATAAGTTTAAAATTACTGAAAATTAGAAAAAAAAAACCCTTGTAAATAAATAAAAAAGTACATTTTCTTTCAGAATCTTAATGAAAAATAGTCATAGGGATCATCAATTCACATGTATATTTCAATCAATTAATATTTCTTTAATATTATCCTACTCCTCACACAGTGGCGTAGCGTGGCGGGGGTGGAAGGGGCGGCCCGCCCCGAGCGGCACTTTTAGGAGGCGGCATAATTTCACGATAAATAATAATAATAGCTTATTCCGGGCTCTTCATGGGCCCGATGTAGACTTCATAGCGTCCGTATCTTAGCTACGCTTCGGTGATCTCTTTGGGGAAATCGAAGGGTTTGTCTGTGCAATTATGTACGAAGTTATCTTGACGAATAACTACCGGAGATATATCATGAAAGACGGGATGGTTGACATATGTCGGGCATGTCACCATCCAGGTGAGTCTATCAGACATATCATATCTGACTGTTCTCGTTTGGCTAACGGCGAGTACTTACGCAGACATAACCAAGTGGCCAAGATCATCCACCAGCAACTTGCTCTGCAGTACAAACTTGTGGATCTTGAGGTACCGTACTACAAGTATATGCCCGACCCAGTTCTCGAAAATGACCATGTCACGTTGTACTGGGATCGGTCTATCATCACTGACAGGGCTATTGTAGCCAATAAGCCTGATATAGTGGTGATAGATCGATTAGCGCGCCGCACGATGATAATCGATATCACCATTCCGCATGACGAAAATCTCGTGAAAGCTGAGAAAGAAAAACAAATGAAGTATCTCAACTTGGCGCACGAGGTTATTGACATGTGGAATGTCGATTCGGCTATCGTCGTGCCGATTGTTGTAACGGCCAATGGCCTGATGGCCAAGAGCCTCGACAAACATCTCAAGAGGCTCTCGTTGGGCGGCTGGGTCAAGGGACTGATTCAGAAAGCAGTACTCCTTGGTACGGCACGTATTGTGGGAGGTTTCTGTCTCTGGAGCCCTAACCACCGGTAGCTTGGACCCTGTTCCCAATGGTATGGTCCCTATTTTTTTAAATTTATAAATGTATTTTTTATTATTAATAATTATATTTATAAATAAAAAAAATGTATTAGGATAAATAAAGGAAATAATAATAATAATACCTATATCTTATAAAATATATTTGTACCATTTCATATTTATATTGCACCCACAATTCGGACCGATTAAAATGAGCTCGAAACTTTTTATTCCCTATTCTGTGTCGAAACCGGGGAATCCCGTTTCTTTAAATACCTAAATTAGGCAGCGGTGAAATTTGCCTTTGCCCCGGGCGGCTTGAACTCACGCTATGCCACTATCCTCACGGCTTTATTATTACCGTCGCTTGTCGTTCTAATTGATATACATACCTTTTGGATAAGCAACGCTTGTTATTTGCACTTTTATTACATTATAATAATTATTATGACTATTGACCCAAGCTAACGTGGTCAAGCGTGCCATATTTTGCATTTCTGCATGTCAATTCTCACGCGTGCGCACAAAACAAGGTACTAAAGGCACGTACATAATCTATTGTCTCTCAACTCAACAGTTTCTCATTGTCGGTTAACATAATGACTGAGTGAATCAATGAAAACAAAACAATTTCAGGTTTATGTTATATAAATTACACATTCAGTGTGGCCAACAAAACATTTTGTCGAAGTTTATATTTCTTCATTGTGTAAGTGTCTGCGGTATTTGGTGGAACTTCTACTAAGCTTCTACAATATGTACCAATAACAAATAATTCATGTATATTTCATTAGTTCAGTGTTTTTCAAACTTCGGAGTGTACACAGAGGGACTTGCAAGACTTGCTACATACAAAAGCTGTATCATTACATCAAACAGTGAGGGACAGTCAACATCAGTCGTCGCTGTATATCCGAAAGCATTCTAAACTGCGATCCCCGGGGTCTAGTCCCTTTTTCGAATGGGCAAATTGGTACTTTTGGTCGTATCTGAACTGACCGAAGACCTCGCGGGCACTAAATTTTAGTGTCCCACCGGAGACCCGCGTCTTACTTTGGAAAACACTGTACAGACCTTTCCAACATAAGCTTAAGAATGATTTTCTTAAGACGCTCACAGACGGACAGCATCCTCAATGCTGTCAATTGTTATTTTTAGAGTGTATGTTAGCAAAGTGCCATCCGTCTGTGAGTGCTTTTTTAATCCACAGATTTTATGAGTTTTAGGGTATTTTCAATTTGGATGACAAATTGCATTGCGGCAGCCGCGCGATCGCTGCATCAGATTATCATCCTATACTAGCGTTTCGAGGGTCCCTATGACGGCTAACGCGCCGCAGATGCTGTTCTTATAAATATGAAATGATATTATAATACGAAGCAGCGATCGCGCTAATATCGCGCGGCTGTCGTGCTGTAATCAATCGCACATATTGAATGCTCCCTTATTTGCTTTTATCAGCTACCGATGTCACTAGTGAGATCTTTTTTGTACATTTTTCAACCCCGTTTCGCCATACCTTACAACACGCATACTACACTAGTAGACCTTCTTCTAGCGTACAAAGCCACAAATTCCTCCTTGCTTTTTGACTGTTAGAAATATATTTGGGCTTTAAGTATATTCCTGCCGTTTACTAGTAATGACTAAATTGTATGATTAATTATGTAAATAAAACACACATAAATCACAAAAAAAAACTTTTTCGATGGTATTTTATAAAATGAATACATAAAAAAAAAATGAAATATTTTATCATTTTTATATATTTTATATCTATATCTATCACATCAAGATTGTTTACCTTTATTTAAGTACCTAAACAAACCGAGTATAGGGCAGTATAGTTGCTTCAAAATTAATAGTTTAATCGAAATTCGTTGACATAATATAAATAAATGAATCCAAGAAAAAGAAAATACCACAAGGAAATAAATAAGATTGGAAAAAGTAAAGTCACATCTTCTTCAGTCATGTCTTCTTTATCAGTAACTATTCACTCTGACATTCCTTAATTTCTTCGAAGAACGACTTAACTGACATGCGTACTAGATGAAAATAATGCCGCCACAATAGTCATTACTAGGATTAATATATTTTGCTTTCTGTAAAATTGCTTATGTATATATACATATGTTTTCAAAACGGGTTTTAATTATTATTTTTTTACTTAAACCCAAATATATTTTATTTTAGCTTTCATACTCATTCATTCTAATGGCCTAAACCCATTTCTACCGTGCCTCACAAATATTTGTGTCTTAATACTATGATCATATTCCAATTCCAAGGTCATATTCTCACAAGTTTCGCACCTTTACTAAGTATTAATATTAATACATATTTACTATTTTGATAACATTTACGTATGCGCCGTTACTAGTAATGAATAATATTACGTAGAAATGTGTTTAGTCCCTAATTCACCTTTCTTCCCCTGGTGAATGTACTGCAACTTCTCTCCTTCTCCTACCATTTAGCTATCCAGTGCTCTTGATAAAAGCTAGTTCTAGTTGCAGTACGAACACCATTTCTATTTACACTGGTTGACAAAATCTTGATTTTGTAACAAAATTAACTTGTACGTTAAATATTTGAATGAAGCAAAGTAAATTAGTTGTACTCGTAGCTCCACCCGTGTGACAAACATCCCAGAATGCAGTACCACTATACCATACGCTGTGCTTCAACTTATATCGAAATGGTTCAGTAATCAGCCGTGAAAGTTGTAAACAAGTAAATTTATTGCGGCGGACAAAAACCTAGCGTAGAGTATGTAGATGTACAATTTACATACGAAAGCCCTCACTGTAACATTTAATCGGAGCTCTGAGGTATTTTGCATCACAAAATTCTCACGAAATAACACTTATTTACAAAATAAAACAATTGAAACAGTAACGACATAAATCCCCGGTCATTTTCGCTTGTATAAGTAGATGATTTAAATTTGTTAACCAGTGTTATGTTGTGTATTCTTTATCATTCATCGTTCTCATTTAACTGTATTGACTAGACCCCTAATCCATATTCTATGACACACTTTATATATATACAGGAGGGCTATGGGATCGGGGACGATCTGTATTCTTTGTCATACGACGGGTGTCGTAAGCTGATATGGCATGAAGCTAAGCCGTCCCCGGTGACCGAGGTGGAGGCTTGGAAGCCCGGTGACATTGTCGGTTGCCTCATGGATATGGATCAACGTGAGGCGATATTCTCGCTCAACGGCAACCGTATTCGGGCCTGCACGGAGCTATTTGAGACTACTCGGTACGCTTAATTTTATTAGTTCAGTTTTGCTGCTTCGATTAATGTATCAAAAGTATAACGTATTCTAAAAAAATGGACTGCAGGCAAGGATTCTTCGCGGCGGCGTCGTTCATGGCATTCCAACAGTGCCGCTTCAACTTTGGACAAGAGCCGTTCAAGTTCTCGCCCACTGACCGCCCCTTCTCTTGGTTCAACAAGTATGGAGTCCTTACCGAAGAGGAAAAAAGGGTAGGTCACCAAAATCTATTAAAAAAGCATCTCGGAAAGTTTACAAATCCGATAAACTGATAACTTTGCATTGATAGCTTAATAAGTTTAATTAATTAAGCTGAAAAGCTAAGCTAATTCGACAGTAAGTGTAAAAATATTTTTATCACGAAAACAGGCTCCTGTGTATAATGTATAAACAATAATAATTGTATTTTCATATCTTATCTAAAGTTGACATAAAATGATAAAAATAGTGTTGATTAATTAAAGAAAAATTCATTACCCATTGAAGAAGCTATCTGTATTTTCAATAAAGAACTTGAGTTGATCCAACGCATGCACTGACCGAGTTCTATTCGCACAGGTGGTGCCACGTCGCATCTATCTGCAGCAGTTGCGTGAATCCAGTGAGAAGGAGGATTGCTGCACTCTTTGCTTTGATGATGTTGCCAGCTGCGTGCTCGAGCCCTGCATGCACCGGTGAGATCCACTCTAACGCGTTCAAATAGTACCACGTAGTACATTAATCCTCTCTTTTTACCTCAACTCTGAATTTTCTTTTAAAAGGTGAGTTGCTGAAAACAAGCATTCAAAGACTTGATCTGGTTATCTAAAAAACCGATGTCGAAGTCAAAAATAATTAGAGTTCTTCCTGATAAGAAAACTCCAATAATTTTCACACAAAGAGATGTTGGGAGAATATACCAAGTAGGGAACAATACATTTATTATTAAAATGTATAATTTCAGCGGCTTCTGCTCTCTGTGCACTTCTCAACTGCGGGAGTGCCCCATGTGCCGCGCGGCGATCCTGAACGTGCGGATGGAAAACGCATGACATGAAGACACCGCGTCGGTCTACGAGTTGCCCAACATCGTGATGATGCCCGATGACTCCCCACCCCACCGCCGCTACCCGCGCTCTCCTGTCTTCTCCCTCGCATCGGACTCCACCACCCCGTCGACCTGGTCCCCCCTCTACAACCACGAGGATGATGACGAAGATGAGCACATCCAACCACTTTATTTTGTTGATTCTGTAAGATATGACTTAGGTTAATTTGGTATGTTTCTGTTTTGAACGTTTGTCATGATATACGATCATGGAATACTTAACCTGATAGATGCTATGTATCTAGGTGCTCCTTTTATATAAACAATATATTGTCATAACAAGCTGTGCCCGCAATCCGGTAGATGACTACTAGTCATCTGAGTTACTATTTATGAACTGTCAAAAACGACATTTTGTTATAAAAATGTTTGGAATACAAAAGCGTGACGTCATAGTTTTTCATTGCCATTGACAAACTTATAGCGTAATTTTGATAACTAAAAAAATTTAAACACATGAGCAAGAGATTAATTTTTACCGAGTTTTTAGAAGGAAAGCTATTTATTAAACAACATTTCAGAATTTATTTTTGATGCACTCATCTGGCTTATTACATCTGCGCAAAAAGATTTTTCATTCAAGTTTTGAACCCCATTTGACAATGAATTTTCAGGGGATGCCTACACCCAGTAAAGTAAATTTTTTGCCAGATTTTAAGTTTGTAGAATTTATGGTTCTTACGTAATTAATGAACAGTCATTTAGTAATTGAACCAATATTTATTAAATAAAAGACGCATTGTTCTGTTCTATCAGGTTATGTACTCGAAGCGAAAAAGAAAGTCAATGTTTTTATTTATGTATCTTTTTATTTTATATTTTGTATGACATCATAAATAAGTTATACAAATAAGTAGTATTATTATATTACTTGTTCGTATAGTTATGTTTATTTATTGATAAAATAAGCAGTGGAACCAAACTTTGTGGCATTAAGGGTGGTTTTCTGTCTGTTATAAATAGTAAGAGGGTTCTGGTCATATGAAATTAAAGGTACTATTTGCTATTTGCCTAGCTTTTTCCCAAGTACATTAGGGTCGGCTTCCAATCTAACCTGTTGAGTATTTTGCTCGGTGCTACTGCCATCTGACCTCCGCCACCCAATTACTGGGAGATACATTACTACATTTTTTAATAATTGACATTTATAGATATATTATGTTTGCTATCGTTTTTCATATTTTTACTTTTCGATTAGTACAAAATAGCAGTTGAGAATAAATAGAGTCTATTGAGAAAACATGTGATTTGAGAAATTAAATTATTTGTTTCTCACCTATTGTTATAAAAAAACGAATAATCACGTACTTGATATCGTGAAACATGACCTGAGGTTTCCTAAGACCCCTCTCTAACTATAACAGAAAGGGTAACACCTTTATTGACCCAAACTTAGTTGCCAAACTCTATAAACAATATTATTTTATTATATTAATCGCAGCACAATTTTCTTTAGCAGTCATTAGATACATACAACCGTGATCTTTATCGATTAAGAAGATTTGGAATTTATGACAAAACGCTTCCTTGCTAGCGTGCAAATATAGCAAGACCATCATAATTATTGTATGAATGACCAAAATAGTTTAAACTTCCACTTGATGAGATTGCTGCTATTAATATTGCTTAAGAAAATTGTGCTTGTGGAGTAGATCTGGACATAATTATAATGGTGATATTAACATTTTGTATAATTTATTTACATAGCTTCTACAACAGTACTTGTGCATTTATTATTTGCGCATGCGTGTACCCTTGCCTGGCTGGCCTCTACAGTGCGTTGTATTTCTATGACAGTTTTTCTTTATGGGCGCAGGCCTAGCACACTTCATCATGACTTTTGTTATTCTATCAAATCGTTGAATGAGAATGAAGTAAACTTGAATAATTCGTTTAAAGAGCGCAAGCGTCTCTTTGGGTACTTATCATTTGGCCGTCTCGTGTGATATATGTCTTGTTTGGCTGTGCCAGGCCTGTTGTATCTCAATGTGTGTTCAGATTTCTAAGTCATAGCCGTTATTGAAATCACGACTCCCTCGTTTTAGAATGTATAATAAATATTTGTTGTGAATGTTAATTTATGTAATGCAACGCCGGGTAAGTAAATGTTACGTACGCGTCCTAGCTTTACTAAGTGGAGGCCGACGCGCGACTGATTTATTGTTAATCATTTTTATGGATGCGAATTTACACGTTAAGCAACTTAAATTTAGGCTTAGGGTTATAATCATATTTTGACGAACCTACGTGTTTAATTTGTTAATTGGTTTAAAAAGGATTGAGTATTTGAGGATATTTGACCGATTCATTGGCATTGTGTAGAGCTACCAATGCTTTGACGAATTTGCTATTGACTGACTTAACCTTCATATAACGTCAAACCTATGTATAGTATTTAATTACAGTGACGACTTGACCAAATGATTTTTGAACCACACTTAAATTCGCTATACCGTTCATTCTTTTATTTTATATTTGAAGTTTACACGCCCTTTTAATTCCATATTTTTTGTTAGTACAAGGGAATTCTCGCGGGCTTCGGACGTACTTATGTCTCTCTGTAAGTCTATAGATTTCTTCTAACTTCGGCTGCGTTCAACCACTTGCATTTCGAGCTTTTATAGCAAATATATTTCTATTGTAATACGAGAATTCGGCAAAAGGTATGCGAGCGATATCCGGCATGCTTTTTCGATATATCTCGATTTCCACGTGATCTCTAATCGCCGGAGAATTGCCCAGCACTATTAAAGTATGTCAAACAAATGGTACTTATTTATTGCGTACTGACAAAATATAGAGACGTCACGACTCTCGACTTACACGGACACATAATGTTAAATAAATCGTAATTCATTAATTGAAACATGAAGTAATTCGTCCGAATTCATAAATTAATTAAAATTATAATAGATTTCATTCGGTTGTAAATATTACATTAAAATAAACGAACCGGTGCCAGTGTACCATCACGAATAATTTAATTGATCTATCATGAATCCGTTATCGACCAGTTATAGGTGTGGAACAGGTATGGTCTACCCATATTTTTAATATTTCATGTATTTTGTATAGGTAACTATTTACACGTATATAATATAGTATTTTTCCGCCTAAGTATCTGTATATTTGTTGCGACCGCATATAATTGTATAATCGTAGTACCCTACAGAAGTACAGTAATGTAAGCTTGACGCATATGTTTGCATGTGTGTGTTTCCAATCCTTTTAACATTACCTACTTATATTAACTTTTATCAAATGTCCTTAGGAATATGATTCGACGGAATCCAACACTCCACCGATTGAATCCAATCCCGAGTAAGTCAACATGCCGTGTTGTACAACAACTACCTTTATGTCGAGCTTGTTCAGTCTTGATGTTATGATAATAATAAGTATATTATATACATTGTATGTATAAGGTGTTTAGGTAGCCAGCCGTAGGATTCTCTCGTTTCAACACTTACGTTCCCCAAACCTTGCCCTTGCCCTTTTTTTCTTATTTCTTATTATGTATTATTATCGTGTTTTTCTTTGTTGTCTTATTATGTATTTTTACCTTCTTTCTATTTTCTCCTGCGCTGGTTACATTACAAGACATTCCTAAAAGAATATAAAATTGTTTCCGTGAAATTCACACGTTACACATATTTTGTGTCTATTTATTGTAATAATACATTTAGAATTATATACATTTTGATTAGCGATGTGTTATTTATGATGATAGGATTTTCACTGAGGAGCTGAACCAAGGTATAGCCAAAAATAAATTGATTTTAAAT
Organism: Shargacucullia verbasci; assembly: GCA_947562105.1. Taxonomy (NCBI): domain Eukaryota; kingdom Metazoa; phylum Arthropoda; class Insecta; order Lepidoptera; family Noctuidae; genus Shargacucullia; species Shargacucullia verbasci. The sequence goes on from OX387279.1 coordinate 10,586,682, forward strand.
TATAAGTGTCAAGTGTGAGTAGATTAATATATATTAAATGTTCGAATTAGTGAAGAGAACATGGTGCGAAACGAATTTAGAATGTAAGAAATTAATGTGTAAATGAACCGTTAAGTACCATTTACATTAAACTTGTCTCGTTTTTCAATATTGTTTGTATAAAATGTTTTATATGATAAACAAATATTTTTTAGATATTTATATTATATTTATTTATTTAGACAAACACTTTGGAAAATCAAATATAAAAATACGATACATTGTTGATAGAACTTACTGTATACCTATTATCTTCTATGAAGAATTTATACCATTTTGCAGTTAGTTACTTTTATGTGCACAAATACGAGTACGTATCTCTTAATTTTACTTGCATTTCTTTGTTCCCGATAGGCATCGCTATATTTAAATAATACAAGTGTCTAGATTTATATGTGTATTTTAATCAAACTGCTGTTCAATAGAAGAAGTTGACAATATTTTTAAATAGCTATCGCGTAATTATATTAATTTTACTTCATTCATTATAACAAAGGCCGGTGATTTTTAAATTGCATAAGAGAATAATATAGTATTTTAATTATTGAATAAAAATACATACGCACAGAAGATTCGTCAATTGCAAAAAAAGGGTAAAAATTAAGGTTAAGTCCTAGTTAGGAAACTGGCTAGTAAAGCATGAGCTACCTCATTTGGTTGATTTTTAATAAATTATTAATACCATGGGATACTACAGATGGAGTAGACATTTGAGTAAATATTTGTCACCTTCACCAGCTACAGGCGAAAACATTGCAGCGTTTAAACAGCCTAAGTTTTTTGAAAATATAGAAATTAAATAATTCCCACTGTTTTGATTTAGAACTCATATCGATCGTGGTGCTACGTTCGATTACTCATTCAGTTTAGTCTGCTATGTTCATATTTATTAACAATGTTTATTTTGTTCTTTAATAAGTATCATAGCTATATTCACTTGCAGTAATCAGTATTTTATAAAATCATGGATTTTCGTAGACCTAGGTGGGGCACTACATAAATAGTTTTAATGGTAGGTATAGCTCAAAAAGTACTGATATTAATGATTGATATCGTCCAACAAGCTATTACTTACATTCGTTATCAACTATACAGGAAAAAAATTATTCTTAAAATATTATATTTGTACAAAGTAAAAAGAATATTTTAAAAGTTTCGGATTTGTTACTTAATTTAAAGACACACTCAAATACCGGAAATCCATCCACAAGCAAGATTTTTCAGTCGCTTTTTCAAAGAAATATACCTATCTATAACTAATTATATGTAACAATAATTGTATAAGTTATATATGAATTACGATAAACATATGCACACCTTTAGAACCGACATACCTAGTTTAGTAGGTACTTTATGTTATGCATTGTGAGGTTGTTTAGAAGTTAATTAGTAACATATTAATGTTTCCTTCTACGCTATGATCTGAGCAAAATATTCAGTTGTCAGTTATATCGCTAATTTTTCGAAACGATATCCCGAAATATTTTATTTATTTCTGTATTCGTATTATAGGTATGCAAATTGTAATGTTAATATCCAACTAGTCATTAGATGGACCAAGGCTGGCGCGTGTGCTGCGCGGTGATTTACAGTGAGATTACATTGATACCATTTGTAAGAAAATAATATTTAGGTACGTATGTGCTAGGAAAATATTATACTGGTATAACGTAATTGTAATGGAAAATGATTGACACTTCAGGAAACTTATTTTCTTACCTACTTTAGGGTTCTAGGAGTAAGACAACCTAGTTCAGATAAAACTAGTTGAGTTACGTATCCTTCGTTTCCATACCAAGATAAGCTTTTTTTTCAAATACTGTGATGATCGAGTGATTACAACGATATTTCAAATATTATTAGATCAATTTAACACCGGCCTCATCGTATCGACTTTGTATACGATACTTTTATTCATGTTTAAACTTCTGTAACTAAAAAAAAATATTGATACTCTGAAAGAATTCTTGATTGTACTTATTGTGTAGAAGATAGACTATGAGTGTGGTCACTCAATGTTTAAGCCATAAATAAATAAAGTTTATGAAACAATACATTGCTTTTTTATTATTTAATATATCTATTTTTTTATTATATATTTATTATCTTATATATGTTACTAATAACTTATTAGTTTTCTTGTACCACGATGATATGATTGGCGCTGTGGCTAAGCGATTAGTTTTCTGCGTTATTCGACACGGGTTCGATCCCCCACGGAACAAATCCATATGTGTGGCAAATAGTATAAGAAAACAGTCTAGTAGAGTGAGACTTTTATATCAATAAAATAAGCGAACTAATAAGTGATGAGACTACAATATACCTGAAATGTTATACCTAAACACTCAAAATGTATGTATGACAGTGAGATATTGTTCCATAATTTTTCTTGTAATTCTCTGCCCAAATTATGTTGTACCTAATGAAAACTTGGAAGATAAGGCACGGTATTTTTCAGATATTTTATCTACCGTCGTTGTCCGGAATCCGTAAAGTTGAAAAATTCCTCATCCGTCGTTGCTCAACAGTTAAAGCAGAGAACATGAACCAGACCACATGGACACCGAAATGGACGAACCTATTTTTGAATATTTATAAACCGCCTTTCCTAATCTCTGATGCTAAAATTAAAGAAGGAATATCTGTGGGTCCCCAAATAAGAAAAAAATTAAAGGATCACTATTTTGACGATCACGTAAGCAATGTTGAAAAAGATGCTTGGTATTCATCTAAAGAGGTTTGGTAAATTTCTTGGGCAACAATAAAAAGAGGATTTTGAACAAATTGTATCCAATTAATTGCAGAATTAAACAAAATGGGTGTCAACATCTCATTAAAATCTATATTTTACACTTACACTTGGATTTTTTCCCCCAAACATAGGAATCGTAAGCAATGAACATGATGAACGTTTTCATCAACATCTAAAGTCCTATGAAGAAAAGTTCTAAGGTTTTTGGGATAAAAATATGTTATCCGATTACTGTTGCAGTACTTTGAGAGGAACTAACACTAATCAATATAAAAGAAAAAGTAATTTGTGCCACTTTTGCTTTGCTTATTTTTGTTTTTCCTAGATACTGTTAATTGGAATTAAAATTTAAAAGAAGTTTTTTTTGTTCGTAATATTACCTAAGATTATAATATCCTAGAATCTACTACTCTAAGGAGTCTCCTAAGGAGTGGATGAATATAATGTCACAACTTGCCATATTAAAGGTGAAGATTTAGTAAGTAAAGTTAAGAGCCTAGGATCCATCGTTTAATGGATCTAGTCATGCCTGCAATAGCAGAGAAATCAAGATCTAGAAACAGTTTATATGCTTTGGTGTCTAGATTTTTAGTCCTACGATAAGTAGCATAATCAAACCATAATAAAACTTCTGGTTGGCTTTTCATTTCTGCGTTCATAGATCGAAAATCTTAAATCAAAATAAATGGTCGATTTATTTACCTACTCACTTAAGTATAAAAACTGAATTCATCTCATATCGATGTAACGTAAATCGTTGATGAATTCCGATTATTGACGTACCTATGTACCTACGACAATCTATAATAGTAACTTCAAAGTTTAGGTTATCGATTGTGATGTTACTATGTACTAAATTACCTAGTTGCTAGACGTAAGCATGAAACGTATGATAACGAACAGGTTTGGTTTGTGCCATTCATGTTTACCAATACACTGCTGTAACTACTGAAACGATTTTTAATTTCCTCATAATGATCATAATGGGTCGAATTTATTAAAAGAAATCAAAGAGCTAGGTGGTCAACAATAGCTACCGATGTTATTATCTCTATACCTACCTACCTGTATATTTTACCTTATAACGTCCCTTCCATGCTCACACATTTAAAACGGGTTTGGTACTTATTATTTTATGACAGTAGCATAAGTTACTATAATAATAATAACTATATTAATATCGATTTCAATGGTGACCCTACTATTACGTGCATTATCATTCGCCCATTGTTATTGCACCCCTCTTGCATACACTGGTGCAGCTGCACACTCCCGTGCGTATACATACGTACCTATTAGAGAAGAACAGACCTGTAAAGGTGGACAAAATGTGGACAGATGTGTCGATGTAGTGGTAGGTAGAATGTCTCGCATCAGTGTGTTCTAAGAGAAACGTCTCTCAGACGGTAAGCCATGAATCGTTTGGAATAGACGAATTGATGAGGTAGGATTTATAGATAAAGTTATTTTGATGTACATCTCTTCCCGGGTTGTCGAACGAGTACTTTCCCCAGGAGGACAGATAGTAGCATGCATGTATAACTACCTACATGCAAGTCGATTCCAATAAATCTAGTCCTACCGCGTGCCAAGCGTCGAGGTAAATATGTTTTTTATTCCGAGCTGATGCACGTATTAAGCAAATAAGTAGGAAAATAAGGCACGTATATTTAAATATTCGTTGTAGCTACATAGGTATTCTACAATAATCGCACTTAATCTCTAAACGGTAAAGCAGAATATATTTGAAGGTTTCCTTTGATAACATATCCTAAAGGACCAAAGATCCTATCGACTTATCTATTAGGGCAACGCGGCGCGTAACTGCATGTGTGCGTAGTCCCAGCGGAAGAATGTTAAATTGAGTTTAGTAGATAATTAGAGCCGCGCAGACATAGCGTCTGCAGCTAATAGTTGTAAACAACCTATATTTATCTACAATATATGTTCCTTCGTGAATCTGTACTGTGCGACGCTGTTCGAAAAAATCGGCGTTAACTCCCTGCAACCCCGAGAAACATGAGAAAGTTGCATCGCGTTCATATTCATATATTCGTCATTTAAATAATATTTTCTCAACATACAGCCAATTGTAAGGTAATTTTTGAATATAAAATAGAACTAGTAACTGTCGTCGGAGGCGATTAGAAGATTTTCTTCGTTTTTCCTATTCGCGTTAGTGACCATAATATGTTCTACGATCATAAATTGTTTACGTGTAAAGCAATATTGATCGATATTACCTATTTATCAGGCCCATACACAGTACTTTACTATGTGTATGTTTACGGGGTGTGTGATATGGAGGTCATATAGATAACTACTGTAAATATGGTATAACACCATAATATATGGCAAGAATTATATGTGTATGGCTTTTACGGACAAACTTAGTAGCTCTTTGACGATTGCATTGATTTTGGCTAGCTTGACCATAATAATAATATCAGATTCCTATCTAAATGTAGGTATATTAATAGTAAATACTTTAAATTCAAGTTTTTTGTAAAAAATAGACAATATTCATTTCACAAAGTAGATTATAATATAACTGTTCCAGCCGATACTACAACAAAATTGATCTCTCTTACTTTTAATTTAAACCTTTTAGGTGTTTTTTTATAACAAATGATTATAAGTGGGACTCTCTCTTTAAATTCGTACCTATAGAAAATAAAATAACTACGTTGGGGCAATACGTTCACTTTTATAATTTCAATCCCAAAAGAAAGAGTAATTCGTTCTATAAAAGTAGTCAACTACTTGGAAGGGAGGAAGGGTATGTCTCTGTAGATGCTGCTTTAAACTTAACATCTCCGGTTGTCGTTGAAGGCGATAGACGGTTTATTACATCGGTAGCGTAGAAAAATTCTCCAATGTAGTGATTCGTTTCTTGTAGCGATGTACTATTTTACCCCCACATTTCGACGTGGCCGTTATTGAGTCCCATGTAATATGGGGCGAGCCTATTGTCGTCTACCTACCAGGCATAATTCTAAACTTCGTGCTGATACTAGTAATTTAGGTAAAGAAAAACCCAATAACACATTATCCGACCCCGTAATAGAACTCAGGACCTCACGCTCAGCAGTTGATTAAAATATTACCTATTTTTTTTTATGCGATAGGCGGCAAGCGAGCAGACGGATCGCCTGATGGTAACGTCGCCCATGGACACCCGCAACACCGGAGGAGTCACAAGTGCGTTGCCGGCCTTTTAAAAAGGAGTACGCTCTTTTCTTGAAGGTTATTTCAAGTATTTAATCTGTCTCTTACACCGGAGTTATAGATCATAGTCATTAGATCCTCGTCGTAAGTAAATATAAGAAATAAAACAAAGATTCAGTAGGTAATCCGTTTATTTTTACAACTACAAGGATCAAATCTAAGTGAAAAATATTTGTTCTTTTAATTAGTGAAATTACAATCTCGTTCGTAACTCTTATAAGCGTCCGCATCCAACCGTAGCTCAAGATATCACAGTGATGGATCTGAAAAATATGGAACTATGTAAGTACATCATTTGTACCTAAGAATTATATCAAACACAAAAACAGAATAGTAAATAAAGTGAAATAACAGATATACAGTCTCATAGGAAATATTTCTAGAACAAGATTAAGAACAAGACAGAAGAATACACATAGTTTACAAGACTCAAATTAATATTAGTCAGAAAACGTAGAGTAGTCCTTAGACTGAAAATAAACATCATCCATATTATAAGAAGAGTTTAAGAAAAAAATAGATCTACAGAACACATAGGACAAATATAACAAAAGAATACAGATGTATACATATAATATTGACGTTGATCTTCAGATGTACATACGCACCACAGAAGTCAACAAAGCTGGCTGTGATATGTAAGTACACGGACACCATAACTCACAGCCACTTTGCCGGCTCCTTGTGGTGACTCTCGGTGCTGCTTCTTCTCTCCAGGCTGTGGTGATCGGCAACATCCTCAGGAGGTCTTCCGTTGCACGTCGATATTCATCGCTCATCAAAGCTGGCTGTGATATGGAATTCATAAACGCACACAACAGCCACTTTGTGAGCGATGAAATTCTCGACTGTATTTGTTGTCCGTATTCTACAGCACTCTTCTCAAACTCGTAGATACGTCGCCCAGCCCAACTCGTCAAAAATGGCTGTGATATGATTCTACTACATGGCACAACCATTTTTACGAATGGGCCACGGCCCCGCTTACCGAAGTGTTGTGATACGTGGTGGTGGTCTCCGTAAACCGACCACATCAAAGTGGCTGTGATATGATGACGGATACATTTCACCGCCGCTTTGACAGGCTAGGCCCGGGAACCAATATAGAGTGGGATTATAAACAGTACGATGCCGTCGTTAGTCTTCAGGTGACGTGATAACAATGAGGCCATGCTCATCAAAGCTGGCTGTGATAGCTACGTAATGACCTATGAGCAGCCGACTTTGATGCCAGGGCCACATTTATTCTTGCAACACGTCCAATTTCCAAATTATACCTAATCTAAAAATGTACAAACACAATTTCACAATAAAATTGCATAGTGACTCACCTTATTTAATATGAAAAAATACAATAAAAAGAGTAGGTACCTATAGGATACACATTATATATAATACACATTAATAATGAAACAAAAATACCGATATGTATGATGTAATGATGTAAATACAATCTGAAAATGAACATTAAATGACTAAATTGAAAATCCTAAAAATAAAATAAAAAAAATAAGTTTGAAGCACAGAAATTCATCATTTCAAGATCATAAAATCTAAAATTGAAATGCATAATCATCAAAACGTAGCCTTTTTGATGTAAACTTCTACATCGCATCAGGCAAACTAACAAGTGAAAATGACCTTGTGACTTTTATAACATAGATTTTGAAATTAGACAAACTCTACTTAGGTATTCGTAGGCCACCTTTAATTTAAGGTATTTTTGAGAACCAAGAAGATTTTAGAAGACCAATAGGTATGACTATCTTAAGGTATTTCAATATTATTTATTAAGTACGTATGTACTTTATGTTGTGTACATAGAAATTTATTACCTGCCGATCATCTGATGTGGACATAAAAATTATCATACATACAAAACATATACATGTAATAATAATAATAATACAAGTAATACAATACCTAATATAGTACAAAATTTTAAAAATATTGGCCGATCGCCGTAGAATCATATGTTATTGAAGTAAACCTACTTACTTAAATGTATTCAACAACCTGGTATTGCTTTCATATTTTGTCTCTTCATGTTACAATGAGAAAACCTGAATTAAAGTGCCAATATACTTAATGAGATGGAAATGGACAAATTGAATATAGCGCTGGCCTATCACGGCTGCAGCAGATTACCTAGCCGTGCCGCGCCGCTTGGGCTGTCTCGTTTAAGTCCCTTAGCTTCTACAAATTCAATTTCTAATTCAATCAATGTCTCGCCGAACTGCACCGACAGCGAATTACAACAGTAACCATATAACCAAGATGAACTCTATCTATTAGTTTGTGACCTCTTGCCACGGTTTATTACTTTTAATAAATTGTATCGTAAGTTTTTAATAAGTCACCGTATGTTTAAAGATTAGAATTATAATAAAGGCTTTGTGTTCTTTGAAAATCGCATAAAAAGAGTTTTTTTTTTTTTTAAGAAACTATAAACTTAGTAACTTTAATTCTCTGGCTATTAAAATAGTTTAAAACGTTGTTGAGTTTTGGATCTAATTTTATTTAATTACTAACTCGATTTCTTTCCAAAATCTAAAAACGTGCAAAATGTCATTAAATTTTAATCTTTAACGAATAAGAAACAATATATTTCAATTTTGTTAGTTCCACTATAACTGATTATATGTTATCAACTACCATAAAGCTTTCAAACTTAAAAACAAGCTGAATTAATTTAGTGATTGAGTTGTATGAAATCGTCAATACTGCCTAAACCTAAGTTCAATTTACAAAACTTACCAAGTCCGTAAAATTGAAAAAACTTGGAAAAAATCATTATCAATGGAAATAAAACAACGAATAAATAATAAGCGCGCTCTGAGAATTAATGGCGTATATTAATTCTCAGATAAACTAGTAAATTATTTCCAATAAAAAAGTATAGTCCCGAATAAGGATAGACTTCGCGAATAAAAGAGTCTCGGGTCCCGACAATACCGGATGCCACGCCAGTTCTTCTCGAATGGTCGCTGGAGACTGAACACTGAACAGTCTGTGCTCCCGAAGTACTCTACGGTGCTTTCCGCCCGCCGGATTGCCCCTGCGAAAGCTCACGCATGCGCAATGGCAACCCAAAGCGTCGCGTCGTTGCACAGAGTTGCATTTCCCATGCTTTTAACAACTTTAATTCCGATAACTGAAAATCCGGTCACCCGTTTCAAAGGTTGTTACTTATTCCTATTTGTAAAAGAGCTCTTTTGCCGGGATTTTTCTGTTCGTGACACATCTCAATTGTAGCTACAACTTCGTTTTAACGTTTGTTTTAAATACTGGAGATAAATTGACTTTTACCGTCCTTTAAAATTGGGAACTATTTACACTTCGGTACTGGGGTCCCCTTGGGGCATAATTATATGTAAAATAATAAGCAATTCGTGTTCTAGTTCAATCGTTACATAATTAATAAGAAAACTACAGTTGGAAGATATTTTTACAAATAATGTTACGATCGGCAGAGGGAAGACATCGCTTATTAAACACAACATGATTACTACATAAATATATGTATATTTGATACACTTAATAGATTTAAGACATTATTGTTTGAGAGTCTAATGAAGTGTTTTCGCATTGGACATTCCGCGTGACCATTTTTCAATTGTCTATCAATAAAAATACATGGGGATTATGGCATCCCCCCCCCCCTTGAGGCCTTCGTTCAGCAGTGGACGTTTTCTGGCTGATGATGATGATGAAAAATACAATAAATATAAAAAACCTAACAAAAATTACACGCTAATTAGCAAACACGTTGTAAAGCACACGACATGTGGCATGCCAACTTTACTAAATTACATTCGGAATAGGTACACACAAATTCAATTTGGAAGCTCGTAACTAACTATATTCTAAAATCCCTACAAAATGCTGAGTTATATTGCATTGGTCTTCTGAAACTATTTGTGCGACCAATTAACACTTGCACTGAGCTTTCAGATTTGAACTACGAGTGATACAAAATCATTCGCCGAAATAATCCATTCGTGAATAGGACACACTGTGTGGACTAGGTACAACAGAGGTAGATAGCAGGCATTCGTCGCTCCACGAGATGGTACGAGATACGCCGATGCGTAGCGATAGCGCGTTGTAGGTACAACCTGCTGCCCAGTGAAAATGGAATTGAATGAGACTGACGCAGGCGCGTGGACTGACACTTTACTTAGCAGTAGGCGAAGTTAGACTGTGGATAATGAATGATGAGGATCCCGCACGCGCTATCTCTTTTAGATGTGTTATTTCCGATCATATCTCCTATCTTCGTATAAAATCGTTATGGTTAAGCTAAGATAGGCATGAACGGAAGACAAAATATATGATTGAATGCGTTATTTTTTTATATAATATGTAGGAGGTTCAATATTTTTGTGCAAACAACCCTACGACACGATTATACGGAGAAGGTATTTTGGAGAAGAGAAACAGGAGAAAGTAATAACAAATCACGCGGCGCTATAGGATATAATTAAATTCATTTTTCTATTAAAAAAGCTGGATTTCTTCAATATGAAAGATGAGCAACTTCTGTAAGAAGTACTTTTATTTATGCTGTGCTAATAGAAAGTTCATAGTTTTAGTTCTTGCGGGTCTTCTTTTTCATCTAGTACAGAACCCACAATGTTCCTCGAAGTGACTTGTTCTTCGGTATTGTTGTTTAACAAGTCCATATTGGATTTCACAAAGAATTCCTATTTATTTCTTAGATGAAACCGGAACGGAATCTTTGTTATTCCATTTGGTTCTAGGTATTTATTATTTTATTGAACTATCGAAGTTATGTTTTCACAGAAATTTGTAAGCTAATATACTAAATTACTGTAATAATAACGAATAGCTAGTTATTTTTTATTATCTGGTACATCACGCATCTTCTTGATAGTAGCTGGATAGTCTCCAATAAAAAGAGTTTATTGTTCTCTATTTAAATGTAATGAGCTGTACTACCCCTTAGTACCTACAGCTCATTACATATAGACAGTTACAAAAACACCTTCCAGCTTCTGTACACGCGACCATCTTAGGCACAATAAGGTATTGTGATTATCTCAAGCGTAAAGCCTGGACTGGCGATAATTAGTACAAATACACAGTACAGGTAGGTAGGTAGGAAGGTAGGTACTTCTTATAGCTATTCATTGATTGTAACGTGACAATTATCGATCAAATGCAACACTGCATTAGCGATGCAATATTAAGTGAACCGAGGGTTGAATGCACGACAGAAAATTGTGTGCAAAGTAGTTTAGCTTATTTACTGACAACAATTAAAATATAAGTCCTACTTTTTCACCTAGCAACACTTATACAGTATAATATATTTTACAATATATTTTAAATTCCAGTGATCCCATCGCAGTGACAGTCTTAATTGTTGGTAGCTACTTAAGAACTTTCCACAGTATGTATGTTTCATGGTTTCATAAAATGCGCTGACGATGCTACTGTTTGTACCCAATAAAAACAGTAGTATCGTAAGTTGTTCTTACTTAGCGTTAAACTTTATTATTGCGATTGCTGAATTATAAGACGTACGACTGACTCACGCGAGTTGTGCGACTATCGATCTGTATTAATAAGTCAACTAATTCGCAGCTAGAAAGGATTCCCACTAAATAATTATAGTGTCTAAGGAGGCCAAGAACAGTAAGGTGCATATTTCCTAAAAATGAGCCATTTGGATCCGTTTTAGTAGCTAAAAATACCATTCGAAATATTATAAATACGAACTACGAAAGACTAAATGGCAATCGCGCCACTTGAGCTCCGTTAAGTCGGAGGGGTGATCTTTTGTTAGAGATCTAGTAACAGACATAGGTCCTTATTTTTATTATAGAAATACGTTAGAGCCATTACCGACCCGAAGGAAAATTTAAGCTACGCGGCGCCGTAGCACATGTATGCTATATAGGTACCAATAGTTCATAATGTTTCATGTTAAAATAAAATCTCTTGTTTATGAGCAATAAATGATTGATGAATTACGAAGAAAATAATAATTTAAGAGCCTTTACGCCGTACGGTCGGTTATTGGCATTTTTTATCCTGAAATTACTTCGTTATATTGTATAGATCATATATCAAAGTTGTTGTCCATTTAATAGGAAATTTGTAAAGAAAAAATCTAATAAGAAACATTTTTAATTTTTTTAATAATTATATAATCTAGGGCTATTGTTTGACAACATGTTTCGTAAAATTTACGAAACATGACTACTTTATCCTTCGATACCTGGTAAAGTATATGAAATAAAAGCAAAAAATTACGGTTTTCAGAATACATATACATATACTCTTATACAAATCTAGTAGACAACATTTTAAATAATTACGAAACAACCTACCGTAAATGATATATTTTTAGGCATTTTCAAAGCCAATTTTGACAAGCTTAATGATAGCTTAAATTACATTTTTTTTTTACATCACTCGGGTATGCCTTTATCAATATGGCAAAAAAAAAATATTCAAAAATGTAATAAACTATTTTTAAAAGTACCATATAAACTGACCCACAACTCGCCGCGAGATCAGTGCCAGCCGAGGCTTTCTAAGGTAAGGACGTGTCGCCCTGCGCTCCGTTTTCGCGAAGAAAATATTACGATTCTGAATCAATAAATTGGAATAAATCTAGTCCAAAACATATTGATACTTTGGGTAGAGAAGTAAATAGTTGAATTATTATTGACAACTTTTTATGAAAATTTTGTACAATAATTGTTCATAGTCCTCTTATACTTCTTGGTGAGGAGAACACGATGGTGGAATCGATGGCATCGAAGAACTGATGATGGATCCTGAAGGTTACAGGAACTCGGTAACTGTTTATAGTAGAACCACCGTGTTTAGGCTTGTTTCATTTGTCTCGATAGGTACTTTTATCCTAACTAGTGCTGATGCCCTGATGATGCTGATGATGGGAAGTGTTTACAGGAACTCGGTTACTGTTTATGGTAGAACTACCGTGTTTAAGCTTGTTTCATTTGTCTCGATAGGTACTTTTATCCTATTGTTAATGACCTGATGATAATGATGATGATGATGATGAAAGGTAATTACAGGAACTTGGTTACTGTTTATAGTAGAACCACCGTGTTTAGACTCGTTTAATTTGTCTGAATAGGTACTTTTATCCTAACTAGTGCCGATGCCCTGGTGATGATGATGGGAGGTGTTTACAGGAACTGGGTTACTGTTGATAGTAGAACCATCGGGAAACAAACAGCTTTTTGTTTATTCGGGAAAATAAATAAAATAATAAGTAATGTACACAGTATCTTGATTATTGATATGATATTATCGTATTATGAAAATATATCCTAATATCTAGGTACTAATAATCCATAGCTCATGTGAATAAACAAATACTAAAAACTACAATACAAAATAAATTATAATAAACTACAAAATACCAAAAAGGCAAAAAGGATCAACATCGCCAGCGCACGCTTTAAGCATAGTCTCCTCACAGTCCGCACGCACACACACAAGCGGTTCGGCTGGAGGCCCTTCTGGTCTCGCCATTTGCCCGGTTAAGCAGTAAAAGCTTCCTGAGCTAACTGCGAGAGACAACTCAAAAAAAAAAACACAGGGTGAGCGGTCGGGCGCTGTAAATACCTAATTTTACTCGCCGCCGCGCGGCATAAACGCTCTTAAAGATTTCGGAGTGGTGCCGTTTCTGACGCTGCTGTCGATTATGCTACGCCCCCCTGCACTCGTAGCACTCTTAGGCGTTACATATACTTTAATTTCAAATAAAAATATTGACTTTTCTATTAACTCTGGCCTGAGCTACGAAAAGAATCTGTCCACGGTGTGTGTGCGTTCGAGATGGGTTTTTAAATTGTATCCAAAAATCACGATACAGTAATTATAGGGGACAGCGAAGTACAAATAATAAGAAATGAGATTTAACCTCTTAATTATTTAATTAAGTCTTTGAAAATAATATTTTTGATAATGACTACCTACCTATATACGCCATTAAGATAAATAATGCTTATTTAATTAACCATATAAGGTTGGTAACCTAAGTAGGCCAAATTAAACCATGTTTGTTTATGGATAAGATTGCTACGTCGTATTTACGCCGGAGCACGGGTAGATGTGCGGCTAGAGATTAGCTGCACAATGGGACGGAGCCTGCCAGGTCATCCACTGGCGGACTGATACCTGGGGGGGTGCGGTGAATGCGCGAGCGAATCCTGTATCCCCGGCGCTACAGGTATGCCGCAGGAACACCGTGTGGTTTTAATCAGTAAAAGTCCGAAATCACCCGACGCCTTCCCCAGGGCGGCGGGTTTGCATGAGCATTTCCACACATAAAAAAGGCGCTACATATTATAAGGTGTTAAACATTTCGTGATTCTGAGTTGCATATTTTTTTTTTGTAATTTTATAATACTTATAGATGAGCCATGAGTATTACTCACGAGACGCAATCTGTGCGTCTGAGGCTGTTGATGTCGGAGTTTCATGGCGAAGCACACGTCGACGCTATTTAATGTACACACTATTAATTTTCAACAAAAAAAAAAAAAAAAATAAGTTTTGAGTTACATAGAAATCATTGTATAGAATTATGTAATATTGATAAAGCTTCTAGGGCTGCAATTGGCTTTTAGAATGGAATCTATTTTTTCTGTATATCATGAATACAGATATTCATTTAAAAAATATATATTGAATAAAATATGCCAACCGATCAATTCAATTAGGCTAATTGGCTTCAGTTATGCTTTAAGTTATGAACCTCGCTTCCAGGAATCCTGTATATTTTGTTTTTCTCACAATAATATCTTTGTTAATATTTATAAGTACAAATATTAAAATATATGCGGGAAATTTTCTCGGAACTGGAATAATCCTGTTCCTAGAAAAAATATTAAAGTGCTTTCAATACCGTTGGTATTTCGCTGTTAAAATGTATTTTATTATAAATACTTTGCGCTGCTGCCTGTTACCAGGTAGCGCCGTGTTGGTACACAGATTAGTTTTCTCAACATAAAAACACACTGTACATAAATTCCTAGAATACTTATGGTACTTGTGAGTCAACCTATAAGCTTCATCCCTCACAAAAAACAAAAAGTTCTCATCAGTTGCGGTTGCAGTTGCGTATTCATAAAATTCTTAGACCGTGTAGTTTCATGGCGTGGAAGCTTGTAACACAGGAATTTATAGTACAGGTCTGCAATTTATTTATTTATCACTACATAATATAAAATAAAGCCACCCCCCCATCGCGTATGTCTGAACTCGATATACTGAACGGATTTTCAAATGGTTCACCAATGGTGTGAGTGGATAGTGATTCATGACGAAGGTTTGGGTGTATAATTTATTAAGGTTTTGTGTAAATTGGCTGAAATATTACAATGATTGTTGAAGATGTCGGAAAAAATTATGCCCACTGGAAGTTTTTCTTGGAAGCCGGGGCGATTCATCATGGTTGAGTCCCTAACATTGATATGTCTTTGTTTGTATTTGAAACAAACTGACAGCTGTAAACCTTACTTTGAAATTCTTAACATCATGACTTTGCCATCCCTATACATTTTTGAAATGACACTATTCGTTAAATTAAATCAAAACTTATTTGAGAGAAGAGGGGAAGGTAAACGAGATCCCACCAGAGTAAAGGTGCCACTTAATAAGACAACCCTTATGAATCGGCAGGTAGAATATATAATAAATTACCGTCTTCATTAAAAGACATTTGTCATTTATCGGTGCTTAAGAAAAAGCTACGGACATTCTTACTATTAAAAAAATATTCCATTAACGAATTTTTAAATGATAGGTTACGATTACCTTCAGCAATACGTGATTGAAATAATTAATTTTAAAATCACTTGACATGTATAAGCACAATAATAAATTGACATTAGATATAGTATGGATTGATTTGACATTAGAGTATTACATTATTTTTGGATCAATTATGAAAACGATGTTTATCACTCACTTTGATCAGAATTATGTAACTATTTTATTATAATTTCTTTGATGTAATGCGGACATTGTTACTATTGAATAATTCTTTTTGTATTGCGGACAAGAAAATTGTACATGTATACATGAATTATGATCTATGTTATTATCATACACATTTGCACACCCTTAGCGGTATAACTCAGTGTACATGTCAATTCTCATGTCACCTTTATTTAACCTGTGTTATGCAAATAAATGTATTTGATTTGGGTACGTGCACTATCGTGTAGATACTTTTTATAGATATGATATTTTTAAAATGAATACTATGGATATAAATTTCTGTTGAATCAATAATTCACTAATATTTCGGACAGGTTGGTTAACGTGGAATTTTTACGAAAAGAGTAACACAACATATTTATTTTCCAAAGGACTAAGTAATAATAATTCAGTGATAGTTCAAAATAACTCGAGAAAATAATATTGACGACACGATTGGCGCAGTGGCTAAGCGATTAGCTTTCTGCACTACGTGTCGCAGGTTCAATCCCCGCACGGAAAGAAAAAAATTTAGGCTATGATAAGAAAAAAATATGTTATTAAAGTATATAAAAAGTGAATTTCAATAATAAGTAGAGTTTTAATAAGTAAGCGAAGAATTAAAGTTCTACTATAATTAAATAGGGTTGGCTAGATTAGTAACTATTAAAACGATAGGTATATTGAATACATAAGTCGTTCCGACGACTGAGGCCACGCAGGACTTTTCATACAAGATTGAATACTCATTTCACTCCCTTAAAGATTGAATTTTTGAAAAGCGTATGCCAACAACCCGCACCTGCCTAAGTGTGTAAGTTTTCTAGTTTATGAGATTTCGTGAACATTCAGTGAGTGTATTTCGGATACCTACATGTATAGAAGATTTATTAATTCTCAGTTATCGATTTTCGATAATCCTTCAAAACATTTGATGACTATGTAGTTAACGTAGAAATAACAAGTACTTTGCTGATCTTTATAAAATTATATTTATGATTGATGCTTATTTATCGAGACGTCCATTCTACTCTTATTCTGTTACTTCTTACTTGTTCTGACACACTGAAGTTCTTTTTGCATACCATTGAATACTTAATACTACATAATTAAAATGAAACTTGTTGTGTTGAAGTGTTTTTAGTATAAACAGAGCGCGTGGTCGAACCTTCTTTAGTTCGAGAAAACCATTGGCTCTCCCTTTAAAAGTGAATGGATACCATTCGTTCCACTACATACTACGCGATACACCAATGCTCTCATGATCGAACATCGTTACACGAAAACAAAGATGTATCCAGCCTAGACTAACAACTAGCGTAAAGATCGGTGCACACCTGCGACCACTCGTTTTAGAATTAGAATTCATTGATTGAAAACCACGCTGTATTTGTTTCTCACAACGTTTTCCACCACGTCTAATTGAGCGCTTGGTTGTGAGTTTCCAATGATATCACAAGTCATCCGTATTCTGAGAGATGACTTGGAACTATTTGATACATCAATACAGATAGCGTTACGGCTGGTATTTAAATTGTAACAAATATTGAAGCGTATGGCGGTTACTACATAACATCAAAAACGCAAACAATCCGCCTAACATATTTTTTAAACGACAAAGTGTGCATTCATGAGTGATCAGGAATGATATCTTTATAACGTTACTTGTTAAAAGGTTAACTTACTTCTTAGCTGGCGGTACCCACTTAACAAAGGCAAGCGTCTGTAATCCCTCAACTATTATTTATAACCACTACTTATAAAGAATAATTTTAATTATCTCCTATTATGTTATCTTTGTAATTTGACTGTTAGTTAAGTCGCCTTGTTTAGTTCTAGGTGTGAATTAAACGTTATTTTTTTTAAATAACTTTTTTTAAATGTAGTGTTATTGTATTGCTGATCGACTTGAATTACAAGATATAATTTCTCATGCAAACATGATTGATGTGTTAAGAAAAGGCGCTAATTATGTTAAGAGTGATCAATTTGCTTTGCCATGTTTAAATTCTCACAGGACAATGGCAACTGCGGACGTATTATAAGCACGAATCAGTGTGCTGTGTCGATTGAATACTATGGGAACAAAGGATACAGCGACTAACAAGGAGTGTATCGAATGCAGAACAGAGCCATGTCACTGTTCTTGGATCAATTTAATCGATATTATTTGCATTTCGAAGAAGAATAAGAATTTATTAAAATATAAGTCTCAATGATAAATTTCAAAATTACTTATACAATATTAATACGTTATATAGCTATTTCAAATAATTGTTCTAAACCACTATTTATAGATACAAATAAATAAAATTGAAGTATCTGTTCGTAATGTCAAAATGTCAGCTTTTTACTAAATGCATATGAAAGTTTTATACGGTACTTATAACATAAAACAATATTAAAATTTTTGTCAGTCTGTCTGTTTGTTCCGGTTAATCTACAAAACCGCTTGACGACTTTGACGAAATGGGTTCACTGGCACATACCTGATGTTATAAGGAGTAAGATAGACGACTTTTATTTTAAAAATATAACTATGGTTCCGCGCAAAAAAAAATAAAACCCATGAAATTATGAACCAAATCCGATTCAAATAGGGAAGCATTATATGTATATAGGTTATGGGCGGCTTTTTGTCCCGAAAAAAATCATGCACGGGTTCGTAATCCACACGTGTGGGCGAAACCGAAGGCGGAAGCTAGTAGCTTAATGAACAGCATGATAGAACATCCTAGTAACAGCAAACGTGCCTTTGTGTTAACAATAGACAGACATACCGAATAAACAGCAATATCGGAATCAAGCTTCTCATGAAACCTTTGCCTAGATTCAGCTATATTCCAATGTTGTTCCGGAGTAACGGCTTTGACAATATTCACACAAAGATAATGTATCTGAGATCGATACGTGAAATTTCCTTTAGATGCGCGTGCATTTCCATTTCTAGTTAGTAATAACCCTGTGCACGAGATTCCTGAAGCTATGTGGTGCTATTTGCCTAATTTGATAACGAACATATTGCGAGCACTGTATTATCTGATACACACGGTTAATCAGAGCTAACTTGCTATGGAATCTGTACGTACACGTTACCATTAAAATATTTCTACCAAAGGAAAAGGAATTAATTCTCTGCTTGTATATTTATTTGTTACTTATAGATATACAAAATATTGAAAGAGCTGCGTTGATTACGCATTCATCGAATGTAGCAACTGATACTACCAACGGAGCGCCATGATTGATACTGAAAGAGCGTGCAATCACCATAATGAAGTATCTGGTCACCAGTGTGTCTGCTTAATAGACATCTTTTCTACCTATAGCTGTTCATTTGCGACAATTTTGCAAAACAAGTAATACAATTAAGTAAGATAATTAAGATGTCTTCTTTCCACGTGTGCCCAAGATAGTCGGATAGTCCAACAAAAATATTGATCATGGTCTGCGCAAGCTCTCAGAGGCGCGCGTTGGTGTTATAATTTACCATCTTTGTACAACGTGTCTGCAATAAAATGATTTTCTTCCTAGAAATATTATAAAATGATTCTCTTATAGTTTTTAAGTTTGCAATTCTAATTAGCTATAAATGAATAGAATAGAATAATATGAACACAAGAATGGTGTATCCGATTCTTCATTTAAAATAATAAATGGTGTCGTTCGTATTTTATTAGGCGTCTAAAGGACTACTGATATTCAGCGTATGCGACTGAGCAATTAAGTATATCAGACGTCTTCTTTCTAAGTGTACGCACCTTCACTGCTTTCTTAGAACGATAGTCTGTCCAACAACAGTATTGATTAAGTATGGTCTGCGCAAGCCCTCAACGCGCGCATTGGTGTACGACATTAATACCTTATTTTTAGAAATATATAAGTTTAGAAGGATTCTCATAATACAGATTTCATGCATTGAACTTCTACTTAGGGATCATTTAACACTGACTCAAAGAAAACATAGAAAATAAAGAAATATGCCACCCAAGCTAAGTTGAGAATGGTGTTAGTGATTATTCGCTCATAATAATAAATGAAGTCGTTCATATTTTGCTAGGCTATCTGTTCAGCGTACGGGATTGTTTGAGTTAACGGTTCCCTGGTATAGTTTCTATTAAAGAACTGTACGATAAAAAGGTAATACTCATTCTTCTGTCAATTGGCTACACAAGGGAACTAGCAGCACGTACAAATGCATTTGAATTCACGCCCGTCACCAATCTAATGGGTTTTCTAAGTTAACTAACGGAATCAGGCGTTGCTTTGTGAAAATCCATGGCATATAAAAACATATATTGTTTGTTATTGTTTTCTAAGTTGGGTGAATCAGCGACTGCGTTAGGACGCAATGTCGAAATAACTAAGCTCCTAGAGAATATCTAATTTTGACACAAGCCACGGCTAAGTTTCATTGCCTCAAGCCTCTCACATTCAAGATCCTTTCTGAAAACCACTTCGGAACCTAAGCTTGCGGCGATCTTACTTTGGATGGACGATCGTTTTGTACACATTAAGAATATAGTTAGGCTAAAAGTTTTCATAGAAAATTTTCGCTCACAAGATCAATATGCCAGTAAATATAGTTTGTTGTGATATTACCAGAATAATATGATAAAATACAAAACTTAATCTTAGTAAGCTCTCATTGAAATTGATGAAACACTTTTTTGGAGGAGTATAAAAAAATCAATAATTCTGACAGTTCAGCTGATTGCAAAGATTTTCTCTTCGTATGCGCGTACGGTCATTCTGTCCCAAACTTTTAGATTCATGCCTTTACATAAGTAAATAGCCCAACCTTCTGACAGTTGCTATGAACTGTTCATATCTCAGGATATGACCTACGGAGTCACGTGGAAGCTAAGTATACTCTTAACATCATTTGGTAACATATTTCACTGCATATAGTTAACTGGAAGCTGTTCCTAAAATAGTTTTAAACAGACTAGTTTCCAAGAGTCAAAGTTTCAGAGTACTAAGGTCCAAGGAGAGTTTCATAACAAGGACACTTAAATTAATTACTTATGCGTCTTATCTTTCACGTTCTAATTAGGATCCCGAGCACGGATTATCCTACTATATCATATACAAATATAGAAATATTAAAAAAAAACATTTGCGTATACTAAGTCCGATACAGCCTGTTCAGACATTTTTTAAAATTTATAAATAGGTAAGTATTATTTTCAATTTGTAGGTTTGTTTGTGAATGAATAACTTCAAAACTACTATATATTATTATTACTAGTAAGACAATCATTGTCATAATCAACATTTTGGGGTAACATTTAATATTTATTTACTTAAAATCTTCCAAATGATGAAAATTTAGTGCCTAGAGTACTCAAATCACCAACAAGTAACGAGGAACCCGAGGAGACCCGGACATCCAAACTCGACGCGGTTGGAGTGGGTGACATTTTTGATGTGATATTGTCTCTAGTTTGCGTAACTTAACGAGATAAATAAATAAAACTGAATACTAACGAAATATATTTGATACATATATTAAATTGTGGTAATCAATAATTAACTGGTCCGGGTTTTTATCAAATTGTGTTAAAAAACTATATGAAAGCACGCTCAAGTAAAACAGTGAATTATATCGGACAAATACGAGAATATTGATGACAATGACAACAACGGTCATCATCGACCCTTACATTGTTTTTTGGTCTTTAATTTATTCTCTTACTTTAAAAGTAATTTTAACTGGTTAAAAAATTTGGTAGTTGCAGATCTGAGAGAAATATAAATATATACTACAGATAAACAATATGAACATACGAAGAAAAAAGTGGGATTTTTTCTAGTTGACTAGACTTGATTCAATAGGTCATTCACATTGCATTTATGATTCAATCAATGCAATTCACTCAACGTTACAATTTAACAATGAACATTGTAGTCACAAATTATACCATCAACGTCATTGCGGAAGAGACCTAAATTGCATTCGTGTGTTTTTGTTCTAAAAATTCGTAATAACATCAGTTTGCAGTTTCATTGAACTACTGCGGTTTTATAGTCGAAGATACTGAATATTAACATAAATAAAACAAATTTCAACTCTTAATTTAAGAGCTTTTTATATTCCTATCACCAAATACCATATCTATATATACGATGACTATTAAAAAAAAATCAACATAATGTAACGTAATCCTCTCTTTTACAATGGTAGGGTATACTAAGTAAAGATATGGCTAACAAATTGCACTCTGACACCGACCAAAGTGGGGACGTAAGACGCCTCGAATTTAACCGGAGGAACTATTATTAATTTAAGTCGAGGGACATAAACTGCAGGACCTAGCGCACGGAAAAAGCTATATTGATGCACTTTGTGAAGACCTGGGGGAGTTGAGGGACGAAATGCACTAACCAGATAGTCGGTCGACTTTAATCTTATAAAAGTCAGTGCACTTTGACACTTTTGTTCAGATAGCTTTTAACAGAAGCCTAGATGAGTTGTTTAGCCTTTTCACTGTAAATTAAATTTCAATATACGGGAAATTACGTATCTGTATTTCTGCTTGAAGTTTAGGATTATTATTGTAAGTAGCTTTCTAGCACAGTTACAAATTATTTTTCATTTTAGTATCGTGTTTTATATATATGTTACAGCCATAGTGATTAAATAGATATTATACATAATGAATGGTCATTATATATAATGACTAAATTGTCTAGACAATGTGATAAATTAATCACTAATCCGGATATTATTCATAATAGCAGGTCAAAGTTAGTTACAGTAATAAAAACGGTCCGAATTGCTTCCTCTCTTGCTTCTCATTAAAAACTACCATCCCACTAAGTTGAGCACCTAAAAAGTTGTCTTGCAATGTGTCTAGTATTATTTGTCATGTCAGTTATTTTTAAATATTTTATTATTGTAGTCGTTAAAGAGTGATTACAAATACTCGTATTGATCTTTGTGTTTTTTTTTTTTGGTTTTGTGTTATGGCTAGTGAGCTTTCAATTTACCTTTTCAATTAACGTTAAATTATTATCTAGTTAATTTGATTAATTCTGTGTCAATTATCACTTTGTCTAAATTGAGTAGATATTATATATAATGACTGGATACTATATATAATATCCGGGTTTATTACTTTCGCTGTAACACATATTTAAACAGATTTTAATCAGCAGTCAGTACATAAATGAAAATATAGTATAATAATTAAATTACTTCTGTCTTGTCCTGTGGATAACCAATTCTTTTTAAGAGATATTATATAGTTTACTGAAAAGCATCGATTCGATTATTCTAAAATTAATTATTAAACCAATTATTTAATTATGATTACTCTTATCGGGAAATGACACGAAGTGTTCTGATTGAAAATACTTTTTATTTTGAAAGAACTGCATACGATTTATACTATGAGAAAGTACATTTCAAATTAAGTCCATTCTCAATAAACACTTTCGTTTCAATATGATTTTCATGAATGTCCTTTTTGTTCCTGATTTTTAAAGGAAATTCCCCAAGAGATGCAATATTTCCGACTTCTATTTTTGTATAACGAAAACAGAAGAAGTGTACACATGTTTAGGCAATAATGAGAAATTATACACGACATAATATATTGTCGACGAATAATAATAATTGAACAATATTGTCTACATCTCCAAAGACCGTAAAAGGAATAACATAAGATATTTTCTAGTCAATTAGCGATGTCGGGGTAATTCAGCCCCACTAATTGAGTGAGATTTTATTACATATTATTTGATATTGGTTTCATAATAACATTTTATCTCAAAACATCTTCAATATTATTTGCTTCGGAGAAATTTGATTTCTTAGATTAATTCGCGGGAATGTTAGAAGCTGTAGTTTCTGTGCTAGGAAATAACTCAGTCAGAATAGTTCCCGGTGCTATGAGTCTTAGTAAATTCTACGGAAAATGTCATCTAAACCTCACAGTTCTGTTGTTATTTGTGTTATTTATATTGTTGTGTACTGGTTGTGTATATGTTTTTGCTTTTTGGTTTATTCTCAAGCTCGATGTTATCTGGAAGATTCTTTTATTTTTTTATTATTTGGCCGTATTAATGAACTAAGATTAACGATTGATTTAGGGACCCACAAGGGTCCCTAAATCATCATACATCCTGGGATAGTTACTTATCCAGGTACCCAAGGAGTAACAACTGTCATTTATGAATGAAAAAGTAAACAGAACGATAAACCAAATTGCCACTTTAAATATATTATACGTAACAATGTGCTAGTACTACATATACAGGCTAGTACCGAAATCTAGGTACAATATTTTAATCAGTATGCTGAAATTGTCTAGCGTACATTCCATTATGAGTGACTTCAGCGGGATAGGTCGTCCTAATTCCATAAAAGAAAATGAGGCAGGGCAAAATCTTGGCAATGGAATCTACCCTTTGAAAAACTGATCAAATACGAGGCGTCAAAGTACAACAACCGCACATGAGACTTAGTCATACCGCAGTCATTTGTACAATGGAGACATGTAAGTTTTCTTAGGATGAATAATTGAGTATGTTCGATTGACCGGCGGCGCCTATCAAACGTTAGATCATTACAAATGGCCCGGATACCAGTGGAAATGTCTACCACGTCGTAAAGCAATATCTTAGTACATAAAAAAATCTTTTAAAATTCTTAAATCTCAGTTACATCAAATAACTAATGTTCGCATTAATTAATATCACACACAGTGCGAGTTAATTTCATTAGAGAGGTTAATTATTGTAGAGCATACGTTCCGTCGAAGATATTTAATCAGGTAAAATGTACCATGAGAGGCCGCTAATGCAAGTGCACTTTACTAAATTTCAACTAGTTCGCTTCCGCAACTACACTTTGTCGGTGAGTTCGAGTCTACAGTCGCTCACGAAAACACCGAGCAATAATGCTCGCTTTAATTGACTTAAGCGGAGTGGTCTTGACCAAAGGCATTCTGCGTATACAACAAATTTTAAATCAAGTTTTGTTCAAAAGTGATGAGGTCCAACCGGCAGCGGTGGCTTATACAGATAATTGGAGTGAAATACGTCTACAAAGTAAGCCGAAGTCTTGACTTGGATGTGTGGAGCCTAGTGCGAACGAAAACTGTTGTACCTACCTAGTGTTATAGTACCATCCAGATTTCTATGATAAAATAATTTATATAAACGTTACTCAGTCACTAGGAACAATTCCTGTATCGTGGGCATGGTAGATTTCTACGTGCTTGTTATAGTACCTTCCAGATTTCTATGATGAAATAATGCTTGTTTTGGGTCAGGTATCAGACTTTTGTTGCTGATTTTAAAAGGTCTTTCAAATAAATCCTTGCGTAAGATTCGTATTATCTCAATCTATTATCTAAATACGTTATATTACGTTATGCGCTATAAATCTAGTAACTAAACTGGTAAAGTAGAAATATTATGTAACCCACAAGTGCATTCTGCTATGAATATTAGCATTGTATTTTAAAGCGCCATTGTTTAAGCAAGACAAAAGACCGCTGTCCGAAATCTAATTTGGGAACATTGGTTCATCTCATCGGTTACCTGTTGTATCTCTATGGGTCAAGAGACAATAGATGTTCAGAAATAATCGCCTTGCACTACGAAGCTACCCTCTATTGTCAGTTTAATTACGAGACAATAACTTCAAACAATTACTTTAGGGAAACAAAGTAACGAATACTTATGAGTTAAAAAATATATATAGTTAGGTACCTAACCTACCGTTAGTTTACCTTGGACAAGTACTATACGTAGAGAAAAATAAATGTTTTGTGATTCCATGTCAGTTTGGCATTTTATAACTTTTACAAAATAATACCAACTTTTCAAAATTGTATTCTTCACGCTTATAACTAAAAATCCAGATGTCGATATCGATACGCCGTATTGAGTCTACAGACAATCTGTCTGGACTTTAAAATAGACCTTGACCCCTCAGTTTGTTTCGGCGTTTCTTCTCAGGGATAGTCATAGGAAATGCCTACGCTATCTAGTTTAAAAAAGACGTGTAAAAGTGATTGAAAAATCCTAATTACAAAATAAATAATTTCATTTCATTTCATTTCGAGTGATTAATTTTAAAAACCATTAACATTTTCAGAGTCTAAGAGCTTTATGGATATCATAACTAATGACGACATCGAAAAACTGAATATTATTTTCTTGTAATTATCTCCATATCTGATCAACGTCGATTGTAACAGCGAAATATTATCTCGACAATTAATGAACAATTATAATTATTAACGCAATATTCAGTTTTAATTTATGGAAGATAATTTTAATTCAGGGGATACAAGTTTAAAGGTGCATGAGTTATTAAATGGACGTATATTCGGTTCAAACTTCTAATAAAAGCTTCAGGTAGTAAATATAATTACGATAGTATGATTCTACGGCGACAGTTACGGCAAATTTTAAAGACTTAGTTGTTAACGTCAAATCAATCATTTATTTAGTATTTGAGTAATAATATGGACGATAATGTTTCGGAACAAGCGCACGATATATGTTATAATAATCAATAAACATGCATATATCGTCGAATGTTTCTTGAGGTATCTTCGTAGTAGACGTCGAAGTAAGAAGAATTATGCTCAATCCGCATGAAAGACAAGGTAGTGAGAATTTGCGATGTACTGGACATCTCGCTACCTAAGTCTTTCACGAGGCAGAGAGCAAACGCCGAGACAGTCGATGCGCTGAATACTGTTTGACCTAACACGGAAAAGTGAACATATGCCCCTTATGTAACTTTTTTTTAATATCTTGATCTTACGCATTGCCCGCGTTTTGCGTGCTGATTGGCCATCTTCAAGCTTATGACCAATCAGAGTACTGAACGCGGTCGATGTATAAGATCGAGATTGTTAAAAGAAACTTACACTAAAAGCACGAGTAACTCTGCAGTTCGATTGTCTTATACAGGGTTGAAACCTAAGTGTACCAAATTGTAATAAATGTATGGGTGCAAGTATCATTTTTTCCATTAGACGTTGATTTGATATCAGTAGAAAGCTTTTTACTAAGCAGTATACTTTTTTCAACTCTGTATAGGAATAACAGAAATGAATATAGTGACGTATTATGTATGCATAGAAAATATTTTGTATTACTTCATTAAAAAATTAATAGGCATTATTATTATTATTTTAATAATGCTTTAAGGCAAAGTTCTTGAAGATCAAGCAAATGATACGCCACTGCAAACATGTTTAACTACGATGGACAAAAATGATAACACAATCGCTTTGATGCAGAGTTACACTACGATTACATAATATAATAGACAATAAATACCCGATATTGTTGTTGTTTGTTATTACACACATGCATATTACATACACAAATAATTAAATATTTTGTGCTATTTACTATACCTACACGATTATCAATATTTTATGTCACTACCCAGCCTGATAAGTTTTCAATTAAGTAGGTACGAATAGAATTATTAAAATGTTCTATTTTTGTTTTAAGAATACATTACATTACTCATATTATGTAATATATACCTACTTTGACAGTAAGAACTCACTGAAATTCCATTCCTTTGTTCAAACTTTGTTTTTTCAATTTGAAATGAATTAAGGTAATACGTACAAAGGATAGTAGAGGGAGTGTTTTTGAATATTTTTAGGATAACAATTCAGGTCAACATTTTTGCTTACTAAATAAAATGAATTTCGTACTTTTTCTTGACATTCCAAAACGGTGTTTCGGTAGAGAAAATAAAATAGGATAACGTCATAACGAACGAAAATTTAATTTGAAATCTGACATCAAACGTGCAGGTAGATTAAACGAAGAATAAAAAATAATAGAAATTCTCTTTAACATCAGATTCAGTAGAATTTTTCGGTTAAGAAAAGGAATTAATTCATCACATAGGTTGTTTACATATGTTAAATATTCGTTAATCGAAATATAAAACATTGTCACACACGATTTACTATACCGAGTAATATACATTTTTAACCATTGCGAACATTTTAATATATTTTACCTGTACAATATTTAATCCACACGTATTATGGTATTAATGTATGGTAACGAAAGATATTTTCTTTGGAATATTTTTTGTGGTCCCGCGAATAATGCTTGTCTAATATAGATATAGTGCGGTGCACCCCGCCACTCTCCCAACTCGTGTCGTCCGCGCTGTCCATTACATTGTTTTTGGCAAAAGACTATCTCCATGATTTATATTTTAAACTCGAATAGGAAAGAAAGTATACTTAAAAACAATACAAAACAATTAGTTGTAACACGATAAAAAATTATGATTAAGATTGTTTCCTATACAAAAAAAAATATATATATATATTGAGCATACTCTAAAGTACAGGAAAAGTGAATTCTGCTCACTAGCTGTGTGTTTTATTGAACTTGACCCTTGACGATGCAATGGAGTCGAATTACTTTATGTCTTTGACAGATGATTATATAAACAAAAGATAAGGTCTAACGTTGAATGAAGATACGATAACTAAGTAGCTGTTAGTACTTGTTAGTATTGTACAATATGAGTGGACGACATTTATGAATGAAACACTCGTGCACTCCACAGTACCAGGTATACCACTTGGTACTGGTGGTGCAGATGTCAACATTTTTAGGCATGGTAGTGACATAACAATAATCGCTGACGCTTGGGAATCGCTAGCACGAAATATAAAACGTAAAGAGACAAATTAAAATAACACAGTAACATAATAAACGTAAGATAAACATAAAAAAGTAAACAAATTTTACTTCATCACAGGACAAATTTTGTTTTTCATGAGATTCCAGATTGACCTACCTGTTAAAAAATGGACAGCATCTTAGGTCTGGCTCGCGCCTGCAGTGTCGACGGCGCGGCGCCTCCGTTTGGCAAGCTGTCAAATGAACCACAAAATCCGTTCTAATGATTCATTTCAATATAAACTTATTCGCTAGTTGGATAAGGGACTTTAATACTAATTTCACTCATAGTCTCACACAGTATGGGAAGGTTGCTCAGTTCAGAATAAGATTAAGCTTAAACAGTTTCCAAACTTAAACGATCTTAACTTTATTCTACAGTCTCGTCAAAAACTCTGTTCAAGGTTAGGTAAACTTCCTTAAAGACGTGTTATTCATTTCTACAACTTACCTGTTTCAGATACATTATTATTATGTTTTCTGAATCAGATATACACTCAGTAAACAATGAAGCTTTAATAGGGACACATCTTAATCGTATGCATAACCTTTTAACAACTTCAATGAATTATTTGACGATAAGTGTCTATTTATTATCTAATAGCATAAAATAATAGCGCGTAGTAAGTTAGTAGTCCTACAACCAATCTCAATCTCAACTGACAATCTTCCCATGACGGTTCACATGCAACGTCATAACATCATTCATAACACTTCGCGTAGAGGGCTGTAAAAACTTTGCTTTCGCACATTCAGAAGTCGCTGTCAAGACAATACATACGCTCAGCAATCACATCCTTACATATACGATTAAATACTAGGTAAAATTTATAAAGAGATAGGAAGATATTATTTGAAATTTACCTGTATATTTTTCCTAGTCGTAGTCTTGTATATATCTGATGTATTCTGCTATCCGCATCATT
Organism: Shargacucullia verbasci; assembly: GCA_947562105.1. Classification (NCBI taxonomy): domain Eukaryota; kingdom Metazoa; phylum Arthropoda; class Insecta; order Lepidoptera; family Noctuidae; genus Shargacucullia; species Shargacucullia verbasci. The sequence continues at coordinate 10,616,319 of OX387279.1, forward strand.
TCGCCAAGTTTATGTGTTACTCGATATAAAATCTGTAACAACAGAGAAAATGTTGTTTGATCCCAGTTCTAGAAAGATCATATTTACTACAAACTAGTTAACATTGATAAGAATTAAATATAATTGCACAGCAGCAGCACAGCATATAATTACATTAATAGGTACACGACAATAAGCCTATACACAGACATATTTATAAGTAATTAAAACGTGCATGAGCAGTACAAACAATTCGCTTTGAGCAACTACTACACAAATAACTAACTACGAAGAACAATCATAATAATATACTATTAAAACTTACCGACTCAAGACGGCGCTACATCCACCGAGCCAAGAGCCCGCTTGTCCGATAAACCTGCACAAAGAAAAACATATTTATAATTTCTTATTTTATTGCCACTTTAATGAGGAACGTTAACCAAAATATTGTTATAAATTTTATCTTTATATATTAATTGTTTTTTTTTTGAGCCATCAATTGATTTAATTTATAAGTTTAAATTTTTTGTGACCATGATTGTGAATTTTAAGTAAAATAAAACAAGGAAAAGTTGAGTAAGCGAATGTTTGTGTAATTAAAATATTGTGTGCATTCTACCTTAATAAATTGAATAATATTTGAAAACGGAACCGAGGATGAAGAATGTGTGAACACGAACGGACTGAATAAACATAGATGCCACGTGAAAACATTTCACGATTTAAAATGAACACAATTACAAATAACAAACAAATATGTTTTACTTGTATCATGTTATTAATTAAAATGTAAAATTTTCATCAAATTCCGTATAGTATGTAGCATCCAAACGTTGTACAATAATTATTATGCAATTTCTTTGTATTAGTATCTCTAAACCGCTTTTATCAATATATTTACTACACTAACTGGCTGTTAATTGAGGAAAAAAGTCTTTACGAATCCATTTGATGAAAATCTAACTGTCATAATTAGTAGTGATTGTGAAGTACTATTATTTTATTCTGTGACCGTAAACAATTAAGATATAAAATTTTGTAATATTCAGTCCAAACCTTATTATTTAAAAATATGTAAAATGTATGATTCATACAAAACATATATAGTGTATGTATATAACATTTTTGCTGCTAAATTGGTGCGGAACAAGTCCTGTCAGTAGATAAACCCGGCGCAGCACGGCGCGCCGTTTCCTGATTCTACACCTTAATTGGCAAAACTGCTTATTCAAATAGGAAAAGGGAAGATGCAAATGAATACAGTTCGAGAATAAAAACTGTTCGAGCGAAAAATTGCTTTATTGTGACTCAAAACGATAACTCACTCACTATGCTATTAGTTTTCTTTTTATGGTGACATTATACTGTCCGGTAGTTTATATATTATAGTGATTTGTTTTTTTATTATGTTTATAGGAACATGCCTTATTATTGTTTAATTTTATAATCAGTATGATTGATGATGACTAAATTTCACTCTGATTTTAATTAATAAATAACATGAGCAGTGATAGCATCTCACCTTTTCTCATTCTGAGAAAAGGCCCTTGCTCAACAGTGGGATAGTAATGGGCTGAATGTATTATTATAGGAACATAGACGGGGAAGCGTTAAATAGTGCGTCACTTTCAGTACCGTCTCATTACCTAAATCGCAAATTGACCAGAATTGATTTATTATTAATCAATAGTAGTAACGGCTAATAATATTTATAACCAATGCAATCAAAGGTTAGGCATGTTAGTATTTTTTTGTATTCCGTAGTAAACCTACGGAAATTAAATAACTCCTATCAAATACAAATCTAGATGTCGGAGCATTTACGGTAAATGTTGCGCCATATACAAGTATACATATCAATTTACTATTCATTTATTAAAGCTTTAAGTTTTGTGAAACAGAGACGGCAAATATTGGTAAAGGTTGCGTTATTTACAAATCGATCGTACAGCGCATGCGTGTTCTTTGTGCTTGTCGAGGACACCACGCCGCGCCGTTGCGCCTGTCGTATATCTTAAAATTGTATGCCTCATAATATGTATGTTCAAAATTGATTAGTCAATAGTATTATTAATAAAATTGAATGACTGCAATCGCGATTTTTTCGATCAAGAACAGGGCTGACGAATCTCAAAAAAGGGCCGACATCTTGTATTTAACCAATTAAATCAAATATCATCGAAAATGCGTAGAAGAATAAATAATAAAATCACTAAGACTAGCGATCGTTAACCGTAAGTCCGTAAGGCAGTCAGCTGAAAAGTTGTGCATATATTTATTATTTGTTACTCAAGCACACGACACGACACAATGCGCCGCCGATACCTACCTGACCTCGGGTAAAGCTAACGGCCCGGGTGCATTCGCCGTGGCGAGTTCAACGCCACGAATTTTTTCGCTAACTTTTACAACCGACAACGTCATTCAAGCTTGCAGCCGGCTCCGCACTGTTATTGCAATGCGATTGAAAGGGGTCGACGGATTATGATCTTTAGGGCGATATTGATGCTGACACTCCCAGTAAATTATACCGATTTAAAGGGTACACCTTTCGACAGATTACCTTAGTACAGTCGATATGATAAAAACAATAAAGTACAGTCAGCTTCAAAAAGATGTATACAACAAGCAAAATTGAATAGTGAATTTTGCAAAAAGTTGTGATTTAAATTTAATTAAAAATGATTGTATAGTGCCTGCGAGAAGGAATATAATATATAATAAAATATTTTTTATAACCTTCTCATTCTTCCTTTCGTTCATATTATCAATAAATTTATTATTTGTAATAATAGTATACAGATAAGACCAATATATTAATTAAATTTACTTCTGCTCTTAAAAGGTGTTAACTCGAAGCTCTACAAAATTAAGTTTGTTTTTCTTGAGAAAAGTGATTATCCTACATACTCCTGAACGATCAGGGATATTTAGCTTGGTCTAATTGGACTGGATTATAAATATGCCAGGCGAATGAGATGAAGACGTCGCGGCAACGGCAACGGCGACGGGAACGAGGAAGATAGGGCCGGAAGGTGAATTAAGGCAACTGTCGGAAATAATGCAAACAAAGCTTTTTTTCTGTCTGACAGCAGGCAGATGACAGCAAAATTTAAATAATAAATATCAGAGTGACAAATGCAAATGCTTCGTTTGATGTTTTAGAGCTGAATTTTAATAAAACATAATGTTCTTCATTTCCGCAATTTAGACCGTAACATAAAACTTTACAATAGGTTCCGAAGAAGTGCATCATCAACATTTACGCAAATAAAGTTAAAGATGAGAACACAATTAGGTCCCGTGTGATAAGAGACAAACGGTGAGCCATTCTTGGCACGACTCCAAACCCGACATTAAACTAGGCTTGTCTACAGACCAAACGCCAAAACAAATGTTCCAACGGTTAGAGAATTCTAACTTGAGTTTGTAGATTAAATGTTTTATGATATAATCATTCGTGTAAGAGGTTGAAATTGAGGTTTGTCTTCATCGACAATTAAATTATTATAATTATAATGATAAGCAAGAGAGCAATTTAGAAGCAAAACTATATATATTTTTTTAACATTGAACTTGCTTCCATACTGCGGTTATCAAATTATGTTATTGTATTTCACCTAAAAACAATGTTGAATTTTGTTATCTATTACGCAAAGAACTAACATAACATGATAGACTCGTATTATTATGATATTATGACGTCTTTGGTTACATACAAATGACCTCTGCCGATTCACTTTCAGCACTTAATTATATCAATAAAAATATTTACGCTTTGTTAATATTATCGGTATTGTTTTCATTATCACGAATAGGTTATTTTATTGATGCCGGTTTGACATTGTCGTGAGGTCAATTTAGTTGAGGGTGGTCCAGTCTTATTTGGGAAATTTTGCCCAGGGAATTCTTTCTGGCTTTCTGAATATTCAAATATATTCACTTAAATACCCTGTCTACCTAATTAGCACTATCTACAAGGTAAGCATTATCCAGACGGCAAAGTTTACTACTGTCATAAATTTCAGACAGTTCAGTACTTAGTAGAATTAATTGTTATCCTCGTTCTTGTATCCGAAATTGCGAATACATCGCACCTTATTTTGGAAAAGACATCAATACAGGTCACTCATCATAATGTACTGATTACTTTCAATATCTTTTTTTATGTTTTACTCATATGATCCTATACTTTACAGGGCAATTTATACGTACAAAAAAGAAAACATTTAACGTATCTTTTGTTATGATTAATAAACTTCAACTTAATGATAAATTAGAATCTGTAAGACTGCGGGGATGATTGATACTTTTTCACTGGTTTCATTGCTGCTACCGATTCTACCTGCATAGTTACATCAGCTATTGGATATTCTCAAAAAAAAAAAAACTCAATATGGGATTTACATGGAAGTTTCAAAAATAGTTTGTCTAAAATAGCACATGTTATTTTTGCTCTTCGACTAACGGAAATGTATGCCATGAAGAAACATATTTATAGAACCTGTAATTTTGTAGGGGAAGTTTCATAATTCATTTAGCTTAGTTGGGCCAAAATCCATTCTGTATGTTTTGAAAAAATGTAGTCAATGCAGTTTCCAAAATATTGAATTTAAAATTGAAATAACACCTTTTCATTAACCAGTTCACAGTTACACCTAACAGTAAGTCAGCAGGTGCTATTTCCGGCTTAAAATGCGAATTGAACATTTTAATTACATATAACTTGCAGCATCACTGAATAATATATTGCATTTTAGCTCGCTTCGTGATTTCCGTTAGTGGATAGCATAACATTTGTATATTAATTAATATGGACTTATTTAAATATATTTTAATAATGAAACTGTTTTACCGCAGATTAAAATATACAGACCACTGTTGCTGCTACGGATATCGATGTCGGCAGTATTCATTTATTGAAAGACTGTCATTTATAGAAACATACAAATATTTGCATCACTGATCGCAGCTACTCAATTTAAGTTGGTATTTTTGTTTTCATAGGTATATTTAATAAAATTTAGGTCTTTAAGTGGCGGTGTCTTATTTTTAACATCATTATATTTCAATATACGACCCGGGTACGTCTTAAAACTGCGACCAGACACCGGAGGACGGGCAGCAGCATCCTCTCACTAATCGGTGAGCCACTGCGATCCCCAAGCTGCCTGCCAAGCGTGGGGATTATGGCAAACCCCCCCACTTGGGGAGGCCTTCGTTCAGCAGTGGACGTCTTCTGGCTGATGATGATGATGATGATGATATTTCAATAACCTAACGACACAAGATTTTATAAAAGCAATGTTCAGACTTCACCTTAAAAACAATATCAAACAAAATAAAGAATATCCAATTACGTAGATGTCACAAGCCAAGTGTCCACAGCAGCGGAGCTCTTTTCATTTGCGCTAATTTTCTTTGTCCAGCGTCTCACTGTTAGTCTACTATACTAATATTATAAAGAGGAAAGATTTGATTGTTTGTTTGTTTGCATTGAATAGGCTCCGAAACTACTAGAACGATTTGAAAAATTCTTTCACCTTTGGGAAGCTACACTATCTCCGAGTGACATAGGCTATATTATATATTCAAAAAAATTATGGATCCTTACTAAAACTCCAATAATGTAACCCAAGGTGTAAAAAAATGACCTAAAAAATTTCTTACATCGCGTGCGCTGCTAAAACTATTGATGATAGAACAAAATAATGTACTACGACTTTGCAGAACACATCATTATCTACAAATAGTGTCGTGACAACATACATATGTGTTACTATTATAGTTATGTCACAATAAGTGTTCTTTTATTTTAAAAATTTAATTGAAATGCCGCCGCTAGAAAAAGCTCTTTATTTGTACTTTGGTATTAATCCTTATCAAAATAAATTACTTCATATTCAAGACTGCTTCAATACCTTTATATAACTTTTTGAATTATTCAATTCAGACATTATGATATCACGAGTTCAAAAATGTAAGTATTAGAAAAAGTCGCGTGGTCGCTCTCTCTGCTCGGCTAACTATGCGATGTAGGCAACACTGGGGTACGGGAGGGGAGTCAATGTTATAGCACATAGGCTACTTTTTATCCCGGAATAATGTGCGGGTTCGTAAACCACGCGGGCGAAGCCGCGGGCGGAAGTTAGTATTTGAAATATTTTCAGTCTCAATAATTTAATTATATCATCCAGTAACCGGGCTGCTGCATTGCTAATACATATAATATTTTGCCCAGTTCTGGGATACCGCTGACTTAATCACGACTAATCGTAATTGGGCGTAAATTCTATTTTTAACTCCCTTTTATTATTGCTCAGTACATTACCAACAAGAATAACTCGTGAACATATTAAACCCAATTTATTCACGTCAAAAACGTCTACAGACATGTTTCATAAAAAAAGATGTTTCCAATTAAAAAATAATAATAATAACAAACTATACTTGTAATAATACCGTCCGATACTGTTAGGAAAGTAATGATTTTAATATCGCATTACGTCACTGGCGCGATAACCAATAATAATAATAATGTTTGTTATGATGACAGCGGTACAGCGTATCGGTACCGGGCATCGGCATAGCGTACTCTAAGGACGTCACTCGTTATCGTTCGCTACAGATGCACGGCACTGAGATGGAACTCAACGCCGTTGTAAATAAACCTTAGCTCGTTCACAGTATCAATTTATTTTATTTATCGAAGTAAATATGATAAGTAACGAGACTGGAGCGAGTACAACATTATCTTTACGATTCAACGCAAAATCCGAAAACATTTTATTCATACAAAAATATAATACGAATTGAAACAAATTATTATTTTAGTAAATATTGAACTAAATGGTTTAGCAAAATGTTTAGTTAAGTACTTAACTACTTATTTTTTATTAGATATAATATTCGATATATTTTATGGAATAATATGAAATATCTTAAAATATATTGAATACATAACAAACTTTATTAAGATTATTAAGTAAAATGGCGTGAGATAATTTCCGTTCTTCGCCGTTTCCGCGTCGTCGATCTCTTTTGCACCGCTGAAATTCATCTTAGTGCTAAATACACATTATTGGAAATCCACTATGCAGGCTATCTTCTCGGCTGTGTGATGTTATTGCCTGTTATCCTAAATTATAAGCGGGGCGAGGTTCACAGCGTCTACCTCTCACTAGTTAACACCTTTACGTTAATATGGTTTCAAACTGTTTACTTCGATCTATTTTCGGATAAATAATACGACATCTACTGCTGGTTATATTAGCTTACCGACTTCTAATAAACAATAAATATGTTAGTTACGTATTATATATATCATTATACTGTATAAACGGTAGTATGTTTCCTGGAATTTATAGATTATAATTTTTCATAGGATGTTATTCCTGGTATTATCGTTTCTTAGTAAATCATTATTCCGTAGCAGGCACTGTTTTACATGATAAAAGCTGCACTCACCAATTTCCTGCTTTTGCTAATAAGATTTTTAGAAGACCTTCCTTGGTTGAATAGGTCCATGTGTTTGTCGGTCGAGCGAGCCTTTAACCACTGATTGATGATTCTCCAATAAGTTCTGATAAATCTGTTCCACTAATAACTTTTCAACACAGTTCAGCACATTGACATCACGTGCAGGCATCCGCGTTCATAAATAACAGTGAGTCCGCGACTAAGTCACAACACAGGTGCTGCTCGTATAAATGACCATGTGTGTATAACGCTATGTTCAGTTTTACTCGGCCATCGTAACCGTTCCGTATAATTGCGGTTTGTTCAATTGTAACGTATGAAGCTGTTCAGAACAAACTCGTATCATAATGCGACATCTACTACTACGTATAATCTACGTAGTAGTAACTGACTTGGCAGATGTCCAAAATGTACTGTACCAACGGCCGCGAAGCACAGCCTCGCCCATAACTTCGACTGCGGAATTCGTGAATGTCTATAGGTATCTATACTGTGCGACGTGCTATTGCTGTATTAATGAATAGAATACGCACTAAGTATAATTAAATACTGTTTCAATATAACGGGCAAAATAACCAACACCAAATATCAGTACAGTTCGTGTCGCATTCTCATACATAAAAAAATGTGGAGTAAAATGTGGGGAAAGATGAAGTTCATATTTAATGAGATTTGGTCATCAATCAGCTCAAAATAAAAAGTCCATTTAAAAAGTCTATCCGAAATCATTTTGGTTATATTTGTTTAAAAACTGCTTATGTATCTCCTACCTAACACCAATGTGTTTTAGGTAAAAAAAAGTACAAAGTTTTTTAGACTGAATCACTATAATATTCTTACCTGGAAATATCCAAGGCATATGAACGGCCATGATTGCTGCGAAGCTCCACTGTTAGTAATTATACCAACTATCTTCACCCCATTTCTTCCATAGTCATTCAACAAATGTACCTGCATAACAAAGCAAAGGTATTTTAAGTTATTACGTTAAATAAATACAGTGATAGATAAAAATTGACATTAATAATATTGTATATATTCACTTCTCAATGGAATTGAATAAATACAACATAAAACATATATATTTATTCACTTAATATAAAAATACGTGTTGAAATCGTTTTTAAAGATTTATATAAAGTAGTACAAGTTTAAGTAATGAGACTGTTATCGCTGACTTAAGACCGTACGCATTCTATTTTGCCTGTACCAAACTATTATTTTAAACATTTGGTATACTTTCTAAAATTTTAACAAAGACATAAAATTGTTTACTTATTTCGTGTTTATTAAGAAGATTGGGACTCAAAAAGGGACGTTATGTGTTTGCCAAACCACCCCAGGAAGCGTCACCGCTCGCCTTCCTACGACCCAGATAACGCACCGTCGACCGACGCCACGGGCCGTCCATTACCTGAATGTGATCGCTAACAAATCTCTTCAGCTCCCATCCCTAACAAAGCGAACTAGTCTAATTTGTGTAATAGAGGTATTTTAAACAATATAGTTCCCTGTTTACCTTCTTTAAGAGAAAAAGTTAGTTTTAATCGGTACGTCTAAATTGTAAAACTTGTTTTCCTTTACAGAATAGTAATATATTACTACGTATTTACCCTGAACTTTTATTATTGCCACTTTGTATTCAATGCATATATGTATAATTTATATTCAATAATCCATGCAGTAGAAATATAAAAAAGGCCCACAAAAATACTTAATATTATTATTACATCTTGTTATTATTACCACAAAGGTGAACGGAAAGAAGAACGTGGAATGTATTGCACAATTCCTGACCCGCTAGGCTAAGGGATAACTTTTTGAATAGAGGGCCGGCGCGGGCGGCGACTACCTGCTCTCTGCCGAATTTTACCCTGTTACACCCCAAGTTGACGCCAACTTCGACAAAGTTATGACCTTATTTCGAATCACTTTGAAGCCTGTCAAGTTTATATTCTATTGGCCGTATTAAATGGCCAATAGAATATAAATTTGACAGGCTTCGAGAATAGAATAATATAATAATAGAGTTGAGGTACCTAAATGTTCAGGACTAACTAACTTTAAACGAAATCGTCTCCAAAACCAAAAGATCACAACTGAAACACAAAGCTTAGAATAGATACAATTAATCATTTCTGTCGGCGGTGCCAAGTCAAACTTTAATGCAGAATCGATTATGCATAAATGCCAGCTATTGCTTGTTGCAGCTTTGTTGACAATAGATAATAAGTTTTATTAAATACGTAAGAAATATTGCCCTCAAAACAATTAGCACCTACTAAAATGTAATTAAATTAAAATAAAAGTGACTGCTTTTATAATCAATACTTATGTAGTTCAATAATTATATTCGTTTCTATTAAGAGTTAGCTACGCGGTGTTACGTGTTAATGTAGCAGAGCGCTTAATAGTGAGCGGCACAGGAGGTGTCTAACTGCTACTTTAGGCAATTAATCAATTAACAAAGCGGATGTTGGCGACCTCGACACATTCGTTTCAATTGACAAAATTAGTTCATTAAACCTCACTGACTACGTACGTATATAACTCGCAAAAATCATTAAGTAATGAATCATAAAGCGCGGATATATATCAGATATGTACCGAAGTCCGAAAGTACATGTTAAATCGACGGTTAGACATTGAACATGGCGTTTTCGCGGTCACGTTAGCTATGTTAATGTTAAATGCGTGCAGCGTCGCTCTATTTGACGTAACGGCACGTCGCGTGACCGACTTAGCTATTTTTTTGAGACCCCACGTTTCCGTACCGTAGCGAAAATCTTAGTATACATGCTCGTGACATCGTAAAATGCAGGTACATCGGATGTCTCCTAGAATGTTATTAAAATACTACATCTTCTCATTAAATATTCTGAATGTCAAATAGGTCGTTCGCATCCTAAATGGCTGCAAATTAGAAACTACGGTGATCCACCGGATGACCGGTTACGCATGCAAAGTTATTCATTCAAATTCGATCATACAATTCCAAGTCACGTAACTTGACATTTCAAGTGTTCCAGCCAGTGTCAATATCATCAACTTAAGCCGCTCCTGTTGATAAATAATTATGTATACTTTGATTTCGAGCTTTATTCGTCTTTCACTATATATTTCTTACACCCTTGTCAATTAGTGTGAAATTCGTTTGAAGCTATGAGAAACTCCATGCAATTCGTTTTAAAATTTATGAACTAAAGATATTATATATACATACCTATCTAGCAGTGTATGTCAAAAGATTATAATGATATCCGTAACATATATTGTACCATGTATGTATTTCCCGAAGGGTTAGGCAGAGATGTACTGTTGTTGAGTGCCCACATATCGTCGATTTCATTATTGAAACCCATGTAGTAGAGCGAGCTCATCTATACAGGTCACAATACAATTTCGGTATGCTACTGAAAATTTCCATACAGAAAAACCCAAAAAAAGCTGAACGGCAATTAACAAATTGAATCTGATTCACTTGGCAGTCGCACTAGGCTTTCGAACACTAAATAATGGATGCTGTAAGTATAAAAGATTTTAAAGTCGTTAAAAAGTAGCATAGTTCCAAGACGACTTAGATTTCAAACGAAGAACTTGAATACGATTTCTTTTTACGGCTATCGAAGTTAGCTAAATAGCAAAGTTATGTTAAATAATCTTAACAACATGTTTACGGTAAGATTAAATGTTACCGAAAGACTATTATTCCCTCCACGTATATTAATCTCTGGTGGTGATTAGTGATCCAAAAAACAGCGTTCAGTAAGATTTCATTTTCAAACGGAGTCAAAGATTACGTAGGCAGTTAAATAGTCGAAACGGTGACGTCACATCCTGCGTTGCTTGCAGTTCTATCAACTCAACGGTCGTCGCTCCGATAATTGTGACCGTTTTAAAATTTTATCTGACACTAGTTTACGCTCACTAACCGTGTTGCTTTTATTACAACTTTATTAGTCTGCATTTGTTACGTTTTTAATTTTTAAATGAAAGTAATTTCGAAGTTGTCTAGAAAGTGAAAATACGCAACAAAGGAGTGCAATGAATATAAAAAGAGTCTATTTACGTCAGTGCCAATGTCAGATTCTACCTACCATGGCTATCTGGGGATGGTTGTAAACTGAAATGTTTTTATCAATGAACGATAATGAATTCGAAGCACTTTTCAAATCATAGACACACTAAGTGGAATAAAATATAGCAGATAGTTTGCACTGTGCGCCACGGTGTGTCGCTCTTACGACGTGGTACACAAGCTATTGTGACGGTGAACTGGGTACCTAACATTCCCAGGCCACTATAAAAGTGTACATTACTGTCCTGTGAATAAAATGAGCTGGACCTCGAAAATAATAGATTAAAGAGGGGATATTGTGGCTCGATGAAGCGTGAACTTGGTTAATAGCTTTCCAAACGACACGCGCACCGCGCAGTGCTGAGCGCACACATGGCGCGGCGGCGTGCACACGGACGACAAACTCGCAATGATTGACCGCACTCACATGAAACTACCGTATTTTTTTGGACTACTAACTAAACCGTTTACATTTACAACTTACTGTGGTTAGATTCAGATCTCTTACGAGTTATTAGTTTTTAATGATCTTCCGCAACACTAGAGGAGTTGCTATCCATTTGTGTCCTACCCAGAATCGGATGGGGGATTCATTCGAGCTATAGACAACTACAGGACACACCTGCTTGACTGTAAGAGTAATATGTACATATCCTCATAAATGAAAGGGTTGTTTTCAAATTGTCGCATAATGTCTGCAGAACGTGTCGCAGAAACCAAACGCGGAGGTTTTAGTCCAACATAGCTCCGCAATTGCGATGACTACACATCACCTGCTTTTATTTGCTTTATAATGCCTTTATCTACAAATGGTTTTCATTATTTATGTTGTATGTATTTTTTTACATACTTAAACTAAACTAATGAGATACGCCACGAAGAGTTTTCTTAACTAATATGACTGATAGTTACGTCGAAAATTGAACTCCATGCGGCCAGTGTTTTCATTGATTATTATTTACCTAGATTCGATATTACATTACGATGTAGGTGAGATGAGCTTTCTTCGCATACCGCGCGTTGCGTGTTCCGCTCGTTGCGGTTGCACTCCACTTCGCACGAGGACTGCGTTCGCACACCTAATGAGTCCCGCACAATATATTGTACAAACCATACCGTTTAAGTCCATTCTAAAATTAAATAGCTACTCACGAATATAAAAGGTAAGCCACCGCTACTATTTGCAAAGGCAAGTGTAAAGGGATACGCGACCACCTCCTTGTTAAATCTTAAACTGCCTTCCTTCATTCCAACTACTACTCTCAAATAATTGCGTCTGTACGATCGTTTCGTATTCATATATTTTTATATCACGTTATAGTATATATTTCCGAGAAGAAACGAATGAGACACGAATACTAGCCCCTTTCCCCAGACGATGCGCGCGCACGTTTTACGAGCCCCGCAACTTGTTGAAGATCTTTTACAAAACGTAGTACCGTCTCTCTGTACTCATATTTTTTTATGCTACGCATGACGAATTGGTGATAAATACATTGCATTCTAATAATATTGCGTTTATAAATGCCAGCGTCAGCTTCAAACAGATACATCAAGAAAAACGAGACTGGCACAAAAGTATCTAATAATGGACTCCAGATCTATGTTTTATAAAGTCTCAATAGTTTCGTTTATTTTTTTAACATTTTTCAAACTATATTTATGAAAAATCAAATTAAATATGTTTATTATTCTAAAAATTACTTTCATCCTCATCATGACAAACGAAATTAATTATATTAGTCTGGTTTTATTACTATTTATATTTATTTATTTTACAAACTGATACTGTAGGTAGGTGAGTGACCAGTGCGTATCTAATTTATTTGGCATCTTAATAACTATATTGTTAATAAAAGCTACTAAGACGTAGTTTTCGAACTTTTATCAAAATCCCGTCATGTCTTGTGAGTAACATGTGGATTCTAACGAAGTTAGTCGTTGGATCGAGAGGCCCGGCGAGGCGGGCTGGTCATTGGCACGAGGCCACGGGGGCTTCGGCCGCATCATCTCGTGGTAATAACTGACCTAACACTAGGCGCACCTTCGTAATCGAGGGTAGCGTTGCACCTGGCGATGGAGCCGACGCTCTTTTTTACGCTAGCTATCTCTCGTTGGCAGTTTATTTTAATCGCGTGCACGCAGATGGCGCGAGCGCAAGCGTCGCACACCCGCCTCCTGTCGCGGACGAATATGCACCCTATGACGAAATACAAAGGGCGCAGATAGGATCACGTCGATCTTACAGCCTAACTTGTAAACAAACCAGGCGAGGGCAATGGCTGCCTGCCACTCCCCGCGCACTGCCGCGCCGGCGGCGACGCCATTCAACCGGGAAGTTCAAGATTTATTTTTAGCGTTCCACGAAACTTCTAAGATCTAATAAAATAACGGAGACCGTCTGAACAAAAATACGAAATTTATTAAGTTATTATTTGCGTTCAACTTTAAAAGGAATGTCACACGTACTTAGGACAAATTGTTAGGTATATTAGGAAAATCAATGCGTAATTAAAAAAACCTGATCACAAAGCTATAGGTATCTGAAATTTTTGTTCGATACCTTTGTTAGACCTTGGAATAAAAACAGAATATTTAACTCTTTTCATACATAGAGACAGCAAAGGATCAGCTTACTTTCATGCAGACCAAATCTGTATATAAAACGACAGAACGTGCTGTCTTCTAGTCGACACTAGGCTATTTAAGACAAAATTTAAGTAAGTGTGACAATTGCAACAAATTTTAACTGATCGCGTCGTGTACACATTAAAACAAGGAAACAGGGCAAATGCCTATCCAAAGAGATATGAAAAAATCTACAATTGCTCGCCATCGTAGCCAACAAACAAATTGTCTTGCCTCGTCCACAGGAAATAAAATGGTCGGCTTGCTATTTTTATAACCGGTTTCGTGAAAGTATTCTTTACGTTTTGAACGTGTTCCACTAATGTTATCGAGGGGTGTTAAGTGATCAAAAGTCCAGGTGCAGATATGGGGTCAATAGCCGTATAGTTAGCGTGATAAGTAAAAGATGAAGGTGACAATGAAATGTGGTGCAATCCACTGATCACTTGGCTACTACATACTACGCCTATCCATCGGCATTGACATTGGAGTTTCCGCAGGCCGGTGAACCGCGCTGGGGCCAAGAGCGCGATACCGCTTCCGAAAATTGTTGTCTTCGGCAGCGTCAGCGGCGGCGGCAACGGTGGCGGACTGGAGTCAATGACCCGAGGGCGAGGAGAGCGCGGGAGGGTGCGCGCGCACGCAGCCGCGCCCCGCCTTTATTTATTACGCTACGCGCGGCGCGTTCGGCGCCGACAACGCGCGGTGGGGCGGAGGCCGCATTCCGGGCGGCCGGCGGGCGCCGCGGCCCGTTGTGCGCTGCGAAAATAACGCGCACTGTACCCGACTTAGCAGCGAACCAACGTCAGTAATCCAGTCACACTTTAAAATAAACTATCTCGAACTTACTCAGTTTCGGCAAGGAGACGCGAGCACGTGCGCCAACCTCGTGTAGCACTCTACTGTCTCTCGCACACAGGCACCAAAGTCACTGTCCATAACGGCAAAAGTCATAATGAAGTTGAAATCAAGCTTCCCGAACACGCCGACGCGTCTCATGTCTATACATAAGTTAACACATAAGTTCACATGGCGCGCGCGAACTGTAGTTCCAGAGCGGCGGAAAGCGCGTTAGCTTCGATGGCGATATGACGCATTAGTGAGCGCGCGGCGCGGCTATACAGAGTGCGCAAGCAAACGGGCTAGTGAAAAGGGCGCGGGGGCCGCGGGAGCGCCCCCCCGCGGCGGCTCCGTGCTGCCCTCTGCGTCGGGCTCATCGACCGCGCTCGCCCTAACCGCGACACGATGTTGCTGCCATGCCACTCTCACTGTACCGCAACACGACATGACGCGCTAACACCAGATCCAGCATGACACACTACAGCTGAAACCACACCACACTACTCACGTTCATAAACACTGAATTGTCTTGCTCCGCATGTCTCAAGAACACAAAACGCGTCTAGCTAGTAGAGCCGCAAGCCACCGAAACGTTTGGTATCTAGCAAATGAAGGGCTCTACCCACGCGCTACAGTACATAGCTCGCGTACCCAAGCGTTACTTTTACAGTTATATGGAGTACAACCGATCAATGTTCAGGTGTAGAGAATAAACAACATAGGTATGCAAATATTTTGCTATTATAAAATCGCATAGTCGAATGCTTCTTTGGACCTTTACATTGATACATCATTATGATTCAGGGGGTGTCAAAAAAACGAGAGAATGGCGGCGCGCGGCATTGGCTTTCTCGTGTCTCTCGGCCGAGGGCGATACGGTACCGGCTGAGCGACGTGTCAACAACCACGCGCACATTACATTCACTTGTTTAATTGATAGATGAGGTATCATTCAACTGTTTTACCACTATCAACTTTATCACGTTACTCTCACCGGAAGAGGTAAACTTTCAGATATTTAACTAAAAAAAACATCACGAACCGGTCGGTAAATGCACAGTTTAAATATTATTATCCTATACGAAATAATAAAAATGATTGCGTCAAATATGTAACCTTTTCGGCCCTGAAGTTGTAAAAGGAAGTGATTTCTCACAGAAGCTTTATTTTATTTTGTAGTCCTACGAATTTAAAGCTTATAGATATACATATATATAGCTGATATAAGAAGCTGATATAAGAAAAGTACATAATATAATAATATATATGTACGATGAGGATTACGTACTTTTCTTAAAATGCACCAAAAAATAGGGAAACAACATTTTCGATCAAAACGATCCCCATTTTACCTTTGGGTTGAATATTGATATTCAACCCAAAGGTAAAATGGGGATCGTTTTTATGGGTAGAAAATATTAGAATTCACTGTGAATTTATACAGAAATTTTTAATAATTCAGCTTTAACGACGGAAAAGACGTCGTCAACCAGTGCGTCCTGCTTGTCATGACATATACCTAGTGCCGTGACGTGGACTGAAAACTGGACTACTTAGTCCACAAATTTAAAGTCGCTCAGCAAGCAGCTACGTTTGGAGTTTCTTTAAAAGAAAAGATCCGTAATGTATCATCCGGAAACTAGAGCTATCCACATACCTTGCAGATTTAGCAAGTTAAAGTGGCAGTGACCTGACCATGTTTCTCGAAGCACCGAGGACCTGAGTATCTTCCTCAAAACAGGGTCAGGCTAGGTCCGAAAATCGAAGAACTGGGTGCTATGGCGTAACTTAGGAAAAGGCCTACCTACATATGTCCATGATAGAGGGAAAAATGGCGATGTAAAGTTTAAAACTACGACATTATTGGTAAAGGTTTTAAATTTCAATCCAATGATCGTGTAACGGGGTTTTAAAGATTGTATGGGATACCATTTTAACAAATACAGAAACACCTTTACTCTTGGGTGGAAATGGTGGGACGAAGTTATAAAGTTTGTACGGGAAAATAAAATTTCAGTTATTAATTTTATATATTATATTGTTAATATTATTTCAGGTTTTTTAACTCGAGACATGTTTAACCGTGTTACAAAATTCAATTCTGCAACAGGGATATAAATTATGTTAAAAAAAAAAAACCTCTGAGCATACATACAAACATATTAACTTAAAACTGAGAACGAATGTTTTTTTCTGACAATAAATAAAAAAATTGTATTTCAATTTAGCCGCTAAGAAGAAAAGAGAAGCTTCAGTTTGCTGACTTACAAAATACTAGGTATCAGCTGCCGAATGACAGATATCACGAAAATCATTTTTGATGCGAAGTTCTAAGCCCACGAAAGTGTTGGCGTAATGCTAATTTAATAATTATCAAAACTATAAAAGTCGATCGATACCAAAAACTGCCTTATCCACATATGAAAGCTTTATAACTTCGAATGGCCTTAAGCTTTTTCTGCAGCATTCAATGAACTAGTTTTTTTACTCACTGACGTGGACGCTTGAGTAAGTACGCCTCCGAGTAAGAACTCGTGCGATTGTTGGTTCTCAAACGAGTAGTCATTCGGAACGAGCCGCGCCCCGCCCGTACCGGTGCAATAAGATTCATAGAAATCAAAAGTACACAAGGTGACTAGTGTTTTTCTATATCCAGATTAATGGATCATACGGATCACAACGATAACCGTTAAGGATATTATTTCCATCTTTAATTTTATTTTATCATACTAGCAGTTTATTTTCTGTCCATTTTCCCATAACATAGAAACATAGAATCACGCCTGTGTTACCCAAAGGGTTAGGCAGAGGCGTACCATTGTACATCCACCTTTCGCAAACGTATCTACCCGGCACAGTTCCAGTCTCCCTAGTGAGAATTTCCACACAAAAAATAAACAATTACACTTGCCCAACTCGGGAATCAAACCCAGGACCTCACCCACAGCAGTCACGCCTGTGACCACTAGACCAATGAGGCAGTCCAATTTTCCCATAGCGACTTCGATTAATAGCTGTTTCTGTCTTTTAAAAAGTATTCTGTAACCAGTTTCTGAGGAAAAAATCAACTCTACCACATACAAGCAGGTTCACGTTACGCGGGTCTGTAAGTACGTTATATGACGACGATGTACGACTTTTTGTCACGAATTTTCTTTATCGTAAAAATTCTTATCACGATATAAATTCTTTTTTTTTTGTGAGTTCTCTTAACCTATTACAATGAATGGAAACAAGAGACAAAAGGACCTCTTAATTCTCCAATTAACAACCTAATGAAAACCAAAGCAGAAAGTCGTCTGAGTCAGGGATCGTTTCGCGGAAACATTGATTGAAAATTCGTGTCGCATAAATATAAAATTAGTTAAACTAGGACCGTTTTTTATTGTGAACCAATATAAAAATTATAATTTTTAAGGTGATCCCATTTAAATTTGATGAAGATCTGATGAAAACCGTCGTGATCGACAATGGAACTCAACTCAATAAGAAACAGTACACTATTATTGTGATTTGGTTATAAAAATCAAAAATAGCTGATTAGGGCTTCAGTTTTATATCCATGGTCAACTGATCATGGACTTCGAAGATACCCACATGGAACTTCTCAATGACGAACAGCATATCATAATATATATCATAATTGGCTTATTGTGCTGAAGATTACCTACAGGTAATGGCTGGTTCGGTACCTTAACTAGCTGGTTAGTACCTCACTAACCTAAATTACTAAACTAAATTGGTAGCATATTACCGATATTTGGACGTTTTAGGCCACTCAAAATAAAAAATAAAATATTATCTTGAAACAAACTACATAGGTAATAAGTTTGTTTGTTAATAATACGCTGGAAAAACGATGCAAAACATCTCTAAAATCAGGGTACATCTGGTGTTGCCCAAGAAGGACTCCAACTTATGGTAATCTATCTCTTATGGTGCTAACCTATGTCATTTTTTTATGTAGTAGAGTAAAATATTCAACTTTTTTGTAGTAAACGAAACTATTTTTAGCACGTATGAGTAATAATGATCAGGGTACTTTCTCAACTGTTATTTATAACTAAAGGTTTCAATTTAAAATATTGTATGCAGAACTCTTATCAAAACACAATAATATATGTATAAGTAGAGCCGTTTTATATTATGTGGTATCATATAAATAAATTATAATAAAAAAACATTTTTAAAAACACGCGAGGTTTACTTGTGTAGATAAACAATAATACAACTCGCGACAAACTTTTATATCATATAATTTGTGTTATGTAAATAATTGATGGGTTTGATTCATTTTAAAGTTTATTTCTTCTTTTTAGAGCATTTAAATAAAAGCTTGTTTGGAACTTTTCTAAGAAGAACTTTTCTACATTTTAATCTTTTGATATAGTATAACTACTACATAACACTGGTTACATAACTGACACAGGTCACATAATTTTGTTTGATCTGCCACCGTTTTGTGTTATGGAACCGCCAAAGATTATAAAGACGTTATTTCAAATAAAAACAATATAAACACCATACGAGGTTAATACTTTTTATCTGTAAATAAATACTTTACTGTATTTGAATCATAAAATAAGGTTTTGGTGAGTGCCAACCCATTAACAAGATTCTCTTTATGTAAATGATCATGTTATATTTTAATAGGATTAGATTGGTATAGTTGGTGATCCTCTGGTGGGTTAAATTGTACATACCTAACAGAAAACCATATTTATGACCTATATTTAAACTCAGAAATACGTGACTACAACGTTTTTCAAACGAGAAATGTGGCATAAAAATTATTCTTTGAGTATATTTTCTTGTATATATTTTATATCAAAACAGGCAGACTTTGATACCCCTTTGCACAAGGGTATAATTGAGGTATCCCTACTATACCAGCCATACTAAAAGGGTGCTCCGCGGAGCCCTAGGGGTTCGCAAAGTCTCTGTGGGGGCTCCGTGAAAATACTGGTTACTCTCTTCTATTAAGCCAGATATCAAACATATGATGAAAAGTAAAAAAAAAATTCATATCTTCCATTAGATGCAAATGTTAATGTATACACATAAACTACTTAGGGCTCCGTCGAATATTCTGTTTTCGCGTACCGTTGCCCTATACAATCACCAAAACCGTATCGCTATTGGTTCATAGATGACTTCCCATAGGACTTTGCCTAGTCTCCTTTCAAGTTTTAGATTTCGTAGTTCAAAGATGTGTGCCGAATAGTCGAACAGACGCCACAGAAACGCACAGATAACTGTTTTTTTTTTTTGTTACGGAACCCTAGTCATTGATTCAGGTGGGACATCATAAACATTTGGGTAAGGAACGTTTATATGATGTTATAAATAGTTTAGCATTTCCGAGTGTCTCTCGACGGTCTGAGCAGCGACAAGGAAAGCATACTCTACCTACGCAGAACACACTAAAATAGCTGCGCGCGCCGCCAATGACTCAGCGCAGACAATGGAGCTAGTGTACACCCCCCCCCCCCGTAACAATTTTCGCCGTCATCAAAACGTCACTGCAAGTCTAAGAAAATGCATTCACAGAATCCATAGAAATTAATTAAAATTTTACACAAGATTAATGAAAAAATTTAACACTATTTTCTTCCCGTTTGCTCAATACATGGTAAATATTAAGAAAAAGGTTTGATAACTATGAAGAAAAAAATATCTTCAATCAAGCACTTTACGAGGCTCTAGTGGCATAGGAGTACCTACCAATCAGATGCAGACTTGAGGAATAGATATCTATGCTATTAGTAATCATTGTACATAGATTTAAGAGACATCGGTATTAGGCATAGATTTAGAATGTAAAGATGAACTATGACAGCTTGTAGGTAATACCGAAAAACAAATTATGTGTTAGTGACTGACATGTCATTTGAAAATAGTGTTGTATATTTGTAATGTCCATAATTTACATTATCAATAGATTAAATATTGCCCTAATGAAATCCTCTTATTACTACTACCAATCAGAAATTGTTAAACAGATAAAATAATTTTATTTTGAAATCTTAATACAATGTGTGTTACAAAACATAATAATAAATTTAAGGTGATGTTGTAGTGCAGGACGCGCCCACGCTAGTACATTATTAGTACTTTTTTTAATATTATGGACTAGTCGCGGGTTTGTGCACTGATAAATAATTATGAATGATATTAACTTAGCTGGTCCTTGCCCTTAGGCCTGATTTTAAATGCTCAGATAAAAGTTATGTAGCTATTCATTAGAAATTAGAACAGTTTTTTAATGGACTTGTCAGAGGAATAACTTATCTGAATTTTTTTTCAGTTATTGAAAAATAAGCCCTTAGTTGATAAAAAAAAACTATAGCCGTTTTATCGATATTCGTGAAATCATTTATTTTTCCTACTCTCTAACCTAAACATACATTTAAATGTATACACAAAATATTCTTTATTTCTTATTATATCTACAAAATATTACCACGTCATCATCATCATCATCAGCCAGAAAAACGTCCACTGCTGAACGAAGGCCTCCCCCAAGGGGGGGCTTTGCCATAATCCCCACGCTTGGCAGGCGGCTTGGGGATCGCAGTGGCTCACCGATTAGTGAGAGGACGCTGCTGCCCGTCCTCCGGTGTCTGGCCGCGGTTTTAAGACGTACCCGGGTCTTATTACCACGTATCGGAAGAAAAACTATTATACTATTTGTTTTCTCAGCAAATGAAATTGAAGGTTTTCCTATATATACGTATACAAAACTAGTGTGTCTAAAATAAATAGATCCATATCAGAATTGTTTTATCTTCTATTCTTATCTATACCTTTCTAATACATAAGAAATCGGAATAAAGATTTAATAATAGCGAGCCGGTCGTTTACATCTCAAACAGCACATTTGTACCTATGGAAATATTGAAGAAGGCTCACATATGTGTAATGTTTGTTAGAAAATCTGTAAGTTAGTGATCAGTGGCACGTCATACGTCGTATCTAGACACCAAAATCTACCAAATTTTGAGTGATTTATTTTCTCTATCAAATCAGCGCTTCCTTTGTTTAACATTGGCTTCCTCATAGACCAATGCTAATAAGAGAACGATCATCGAGACGAATCGACATCAATTCCAATTAACACGCGTTAAAAATAATTTACATTTTTGATAGCTGTTATCACATATTTTACTGATTTTACAAATAAGTAGGTACCTATTTAACTCATTCCAAAGGCAGTGTTTAAGGGCGTGGTCACAATTGAAATCCGGACGACTTCAAGATGGCGTATCCAACCGCGATTTCAGTTCGTCAAAGTGCGGCTACTCAAATATTTCTGGAGGCGAGTGCTTGGCAAACATGCCTTGTGGCACATACTAATGCGATGCTAATCATTACGCCGGACACATATTAATTTCAGTACGGCACTTTAACGCGACGATGCGACTGCGACACATAGTCCACCAATCACTAACGGTCTTCGAAGAAAGGAAGTCAGTGTAGCGGGTCTACATGACGCTCGATGAAGTTTTGAATTACGGTATACCTATGAATTTAGGGACATAAAAGAAGAAATAGCTTTTTCAATTTCTGCATTTTATTGTTTTGACAACCTAGGAAAACTAAAAAAAAATTACAATTCACAAAAATAAAATATTTATTTCTGTGAATTAATTAAAATATTATATATGTATATATATATAAAATATTTATTTTGGAAATTAATATTTGACTTATAACTGAAATAAGAATATGATTGTCAAACCAATAAAATGCTGAAGTTTAGAGGCCATTTCTAATTTAGTTAATTTGTACATCTTTTTAATTTTAACCGGCTTTTTTATATAAACTACAATTTCTGATACAACCTTATTTATTAATTACCAGAAAAAAAAATCAAGTCCTGATTCAGTAAGTGAAAAATTTTGCAAGGGCACAGGCTGGCCACATGCTTGTGAATTTCTCTCGAATGGATGTAGTCTCCTACTACAATGTCAAGGCAAGTTGCTATGCTTAACTGTTAGGCGGAGGATGTTGGACATTCGTTGGCAAATAGGTATGTTTGTGTTACATACGATGTAAACCTTTATAACGCTTTGTAGGTTTGCAGGTGTCGATTGAGTGATTAAAGACTGCTTCATTGATCTAGTCGCAAGCGTGACTGCTGAGCGTGAGGTCTTGGGTTCGATTACCGGGTCGGGCAGTGTTATTGGGCTTTTCTATATAGAAGTTCTCAGTAGCAGCATGGAGTCTTGAACTTTGCCCGGTAGATGGCAATATGCTCGTCCCCTACTCAATAACAGCATCGTCGAAATAAGAGTGTAATAGTACATCTCTGCCTAACCCTTCGGGGAATACAGGCGTGATGCTGTTATGATTAATGACGTTGGAGTAGTAAGCCATGTACTTCATAGTACATACATAGTTACATCACTCTCCACACGTATAAGTGCGAAGGTAAATGCTTTTGAGGAGTCTCGTGTCTCGTGTAGGTACTTGCCATGGCCAGTGAGTGAGATATAAGTGATGCTGTAATTTCCTCGAGGTAGCGCAGTGAAGTGTAGTGCTAAAAGTGCAGTAGCTTACATAAAACATACTACTGTAGGAATAGGTATAGATGACCACTGCTTAAATAATTAAACAAATTTTGTTTTGACTTCGTCGGAGCCCAATTCGTATCGCAAGTAATACAAACCATCGATACATTCATTAAATTGTGTACCTAGAACGTTATATACTTAAAAATAATTCTAGTGCATCAGTAAGTCTTTATAAATAAATAACTTCCATAAGTAAGTTGATAACGAGATGCTACGAATGCGGCCAAGCAGTTACAGGAATGGCTTGTGAATATTTTTGCACCGAGCGTCGGCCAGACTCGCCCAACGGCATTCTCAACCGCTACCACAGTACAAACCACCTATGCTTTTTTCTTAACACTAACTATTGTTACTAGAGAAAACCACATACATTAATGAGCCAGGATGTAGTTTATAGAAGAGTAAGCGCACTAATTATTTTACGATACACACAAAATCTCCTACTAAAACCTGTCTCAAACGCATTGTTTGTATTATCAAATGACACAAACATAGTAATTGTTAAAAATTTTGAATTTCTGTTCAGTTCTGTATTAATAAACAAATTTTTTTTTTTTTTTGTGAAATCTGTGGCCATCAGAATACGTAAACGATTACAATCGCCACTTACCTAGATGCCTCGAATGTTTACTTCGACGAGAGATATGCGAGAGTGAGTAAGGCCTACCGTAAGAGAGAGACAGACAAATCTAGCGTGGGAATAGTTCTCGACACACGAACTATGACTGCATTTGAGCCTGAGGCAGTTCAGGCGACAAGTCACTGGAAAAAAGTTGCCCATGCAAGTACTCAGACATGACTTTCGAAGGCCTCGCAAAAATAACGGACCTTCTTTATGTACAAAAGTTTAATATTGTAGAAAGTTGTAAAAGGACCGCGGTTCAAAGCAGCTGTCGAAATAATAAACAACAAATGTGAGGTTTCGGAAAGATAATAAAATTATTAATATAATTGATATACAAAAGTCCTAGTCCTTGTCCTAAACATAAAGATCACACCTAAAAAGTACACTACTACGAGATGTTTGGTATAAAGCCACCCCAAAGAGATTCTGATCAGTCCTGAGCAAGGTTTAAGGCAGAACTATAAAGCCAGCCATCATAAAAAGCCACTAACGGATAATTTCAAGAAAGTGGTTTCGAGATGAACATTCTGGCGTTAAATAACAAAATAATGGTGTCAGTGACTGCAGTTCTATAAAGTTTCCGGTAATGGTTTGCCAAGCGTGGTGGTGCCTTAAAACCTACAATATTTTGGACATATATTTACTAACCCGTACAAAATTACTCTATTCATTAATACTCAGAGAACACATACCAGCAATATTATCTCCACCTTACGGCTCAACTGATTACGTACATAGTGTATATAGCCAGACGAACGTTAGTCAGTTAATCTTGAAGTTACAGCGTTAAATGTGGCACAGCACCTTTTCTACGCTAAAAGTATAATTTTATAGTTTAGTATTTATTTAGATATATTGTACACCCACATTTCGTAGATTATTAAGTTCCATGTAATAGGGGGCGAGCCTATTACCATCACCCGGGTACAGTTCCAGACTACGTGCTGCTACTGAGTATTTTCACACAAAAAAGAACCAATAACACTTTGCTCGATCCAGGAATCGAACCCAAAACCTCACACTCAGCAGTCGCGCTTGCGACCACTAAAACAATGACACCGTCGCAGTATCGTTTAGCTGCCGGCTTCTGACAAAATTGCTTTGAAATACGCGCAAATAGGTGTTTGGGCATCGAAATTTAAGTTTCGCTGTAAGTGCTGTAAAAAGGCCTACAGAAATTTAGGGTTTATTATACGTACTGTTCGTCGTTTCACAAATATTACGGCGTTTATCGCTTTATACAACTGGTAAGAAGCCATGCAGTCATCTGGGAACACACATGAAACTAAATATAGTCTCATGTTGGATCGAATACAAAATAAATTTGGTAGATTTTTATATTTGAGGCTCTATGGAGTACATCCTTTTTAACCGCTTATGTATCCAAACTTGTTTATATTAGGCATGGTTGGATACAACAAGCAGAGAGTTAGGCGTGAGTTCGCACTTGTCTCATATTTATTTAAATTAATTACAGGCAAAATACATAACGCCAACATATTAGAGTTGGTGTGTTTGAGTGTGCCCGACAGATATGTGTGGCGGCGACGTCGGCCTCAGGTGCTGGCTGTACCTCGTGGTCGCACTAATCTGTTGAATGAGGCGCCCCTGACGCGGGCGCTTCGCACTCTTAACCTTGTAGTAGAGGAGATAGACATTTTTGCTTGTACACTGAGTGAATTCACAAGGATAACATTATATATAATAAGTTTTAGAAAATAAGTTGTTATTATTAGGTTTGTTTCGCTATTGCATTGGGTTGTACCTACCTGTAATAATAGTTTTAAGTGATGATTATATAAATAAATAAAATAAATTTTAACGAATTAACTTGATTTTGGTATCGTTTTGTCAGATTATAAAGTACCTAGGTCGATAAGTTTTAATATATTTTTGTATTTTTTTAAATTTCATGCTTATCGCGAGTTAAGTATAAGGAAGATATTGAGATAAAAAAACGCATTTTGAGGATTCATTATTTCTTAATCTATAAACAATATCATCAAAAACCAAAAACGTGACGACTTAATTTTTATTTGCGTCTGTAATATACATAAAAAAATCAGCAAAATCAGCTCATGCTTAGTGGGATAAAAACGTTAACGCATTTTGTATAAAAACTTTTAGCTAAACTATAGTCTTAAGCCGAATATATTTATCCAAAATCATATTATTCAGCGAAACGGAAAAGAAAACTTAGAAATAGAATACAATTCGGACACAATAAGTAACACGTTACATACCTGAAACTTTTTTATACACACTCGTGAAACTTTTATTAGTGAATGAAGCATGAAATATTATTCATAGTAGAGCATGTGTATCATAAAATTTGTATAAGTAGTTTGTTAGTTGGTCAAACTGTTATGACTTCTGGGAATTTTAATATACATATCTGCCAAACGACCAATCGGAATCATAGCTCACATAATACTTATTTATCTCTACAAGGCAACAGACATTTTCTACAAGGTAAACCATGCCAGAGCTACAGTTGATTCCTGTTTTATGAAAACCATCATTTTCAATCCAATTATTAATCGACTGCATTGATAACAAAACTCTAAATCGCAGATCTCTGACCCGTATTTACGCAATTTCCGTAATATTCAAAATTTCATAAGTGTCGGCAATATGAAAATATAATATATGATTTCAAATGAATTATGATTGGCCGAGTAGGCCATAATTCCGATAGGTCAACCGTAGCTACATGCCAAGTTCCACTTTTCAGATTCATATTCAAATTTATCGTAGTCATCTTCAAAGATTGCCTTACGGAAAATTTAAATTTAATTTAAAATTTACAGGCAAAATAAAAACATGCCTTTAATAGTCAATATGTGAGCTATTTATACAAGTAGGTAGGTAGCAGTTGTTACCTTGTGATTCAAATAAAAGTTATAGGACGACATTATGAGACACACATTTAGCTCTAAAAGATTTTCGAGATACAAAATATTTGCACTTATATGTTAAAAAAATGTACCTCGTTGATTTATTTTTAGGTTCAGAGAGGAAGAATTAAGGGGGTATCCTGCTTTAGGAGGCTCAAAAAAAGTTTCTTTTTTTATTGCTTAAATCTATTCCTAGTGTATCTAAGAATATGTATCCAAAGTTATAGAGGCTAATTCAGAATATTTTCAAAGATACAGCACTAAACGCGTCGAGCAGTCATATGAGCGCCCGGGCAGCTGAAGCGCGTGCTCGAACTATGTTCCTGAAATGGTTCAACGGTCGTTTGAAACAATATTTTTAATTCGTAGAGGCAGTGATAGCCTAGTTGTGGAACGCTTGCCTTCCATGCAAGAGGGTCCGAGTGTAAACCCAGCCCGCACCTCTAACTTTTCGGAATCATGTGCGGATCAGAATTTGATTATCATTTGCATTAACGGTAAAGGATAACATCGTGAGGAAACCTGCACACCTGAAAGGGCTCCATAAAGTTCTTGATGGTGTGCGTAGTTCGCCAACCCGCACCAGGCCAGCGTGGTGGACTAAGGCCTTACCCTTCTCAATCTGAGAAGAGGCCCTTGCCCAGCACTGGGACAGTAATGGGTTGAATTTATTATTATTAGAAGTGCTGTGTACTTAAGCTATAGTACGGATTATAATTATATTATTCCTCTCTGTGTACGTGCTTCTACGGACCTGCTTCTAGCGTCAACAGTTAATTTTGCTCTGAGTCTTATCGAGTGCACATCGCTAAAATATCATATCAAGTTCAGCAGGGAAGATGGAGGTGGATCAATCAATCGTGGAAATGTTTTCAAGATCTGCTGCTCGATTTAAAAACGACCAGCTATGTAAGATACAACGGATCGAGAGGGAAAACCGGCTTACGTCTTTTTCCAGTAAGGAAGCTCGCACGGTCCGTAGACTCGAGCAGAACTGCACTAAAGTGAGTTATTTGAGGAAGTTGAATGTTTACTTTATGGCGCAGGAATAGCTGATTAGCGTATCATTACTGTAAGTAATCGATTATTAACATTATTTCTGATCGTTAACTTTAAATCGCGTTTTCTCGAGTTTTCGTCTTTAAGATTTTTCATTATGGCGGGCGTGATTGCAAGAAAATTAGACGAGCAATCAAAACGAACCAAGGCTTGTTAGCTTCAGTATTGTATTCTCTTCTATTTGAACTAAAAATAATCACGAAAACAATATTTAAAAAACGTTTTTAGCCAATTGAAATGTTTTTTGTTTTTTTACAAAAAGCAAATTTTATTCAAACCTGATTTAAAATTCACAATTTTTTAGGTTTTTCTTAGTTCATCTAGAAGAAAAGTACAGGAAAATTAAAATTTTGTTTGGATTTTTGTTTCAGATGAAAATTAAGAGCTTCATCTTTCCCGCCGATTGGAGACATTTATTTGCACGGTGTTACACAAATATACATAAAAATCGACTACATATGAATAATTTTATATATATAAAAAAAAAAAGTTTTTTTAATGTTCGATTATGCAGTAAAATAATCCTAAAAAGTTCGCTAAGCTTGCTTATTTTGTTCTGTCCTATAAAAATCCTCCCCAAAAACGCTTTTTTAGACTTTCTAAAGCAGGATACCACTTTTTTTTTTTTTTTAAACTTTGTCTCAAACTATGATTTCTCCTGTGTCGTGAATACATTTTTACAAACATACATGTCACATGCACACATAACCAGACCCGAAACAACTATCCGTAGATCATACAAATATTTGTTCGGTGCGGGAATCGAACCCGCGACACTAAGCGCAGAAAGCTAATCACTTAGCCACTGCGCCAACCGTGTCGCCAATTAAGTATAAAAAAAAGCAAAGCTTCAAAAAAAAGAACAGACAAACGTTACATTATAGACGACAATTGTTTCTTTAGTTATGGAGGTGACCCTAAAGCTATTAACAAGATAGTTTATTTTTGATAAGCTACTCATATTATTTACTTATTGCGTCTTATCCTATCGACCCGCGACGCACCCGCCATTACCCGCCCCAGCTCTAGTAAACCTCCCAAAAAAGCTTTTTGTTTTCGACCGGTACACTTATCAAACAAATTAACTTACTCAAGATATCAAAACTTACGGTGTCTTCAATGTTGTAAAGACAATTTTCAATAACGCCTTTATTGTGAAGCGTATATTATAATTCCTTTTGTATTTTTGCAGCGAAATATATTTTAAGGGTAACCATATATATATTAATATATTTATGGTTACCCTTAAAAGATGTAATAGTACCCAGGCATTCAACGTTTGACTTGTATCAAAAACAAATGCAAATGAAGGTCACGTAAGCACTCGCGACGCTCTCGACCAGTGGCATGATCAAGAGGCTCCCTGCAATAACATGTTGAATAGCTGCGCTGCTTCTTCCCTCAAGAATAAGCCAGCCACTTGAAGTATCGAATAGACGGTTTGCAAAGCCTCTTGCCAGGAGACCGTCTTCATGGAAGGTGTCTAAAGATAGTTAAATAAAAATTGTTAAAAACTGACCAAGGGCGTATATCGTCTCTAGT
Source organism: Shargacucullia verbasci (assembly GCA_947562105.1). Lineage (NCBI taxonomy): Eukaryota > Metazoa > Arthropoda > Insecta > Lepidoptera > Noctuidae > Shargacucullia > Shargacucullia verbasci. Next base: position 10,646,025 of record OX387279.1, read on the forward strand.
TCAATTGCGGAACTCTAAACAGGAAAAACATCTACCATAAATAATATAACTATTCGTTTTCTAATAATAATCTGATATAATTGACACTTGAGCAATTCAGAAATCATATTGCAATCGACCTATAACCCAGTACCGCAGCGATTTAATTGTGCAATTGTAGAGATTCAATAAAACTCAAGCAAGTCACTTCATTCAGTCAATTGCTAGGGTTAGTGTGTCACCTCGCCCTCCGCTCAGATTGGAGGGTAGCATCTTCATATTTTTTTGTACGGAAACACATACCTACATTTTGTCAATTTATAGAAAATGTTGTAAATCAGCATATTCACTAGTTCTTTTTTTCTCTAAGCCATCTGTATAGAATAGATACACAAAACGAAAATGAAACAATTAACTGCTCGGCTATTAAACCCTAAGTCAACAAAATTTTAAAAATTTACAATTTATTTTTTAACCGATTTCAAAAAAGTAGTAGGTGCTTAATTCCACTGTATGTTTTTTTTTTGTATGTTTGTTACGCGATCATTCCGTCAGTTATGGAAGGATTTAATTTTTTTTTTTTTTAAGAGTTTGCTCCCAATTTGGTCCCATTGTCACCAAGTCAGGATCTGATGATGAGATCCTAGGGAAATCGAGTGATACCCTCAAATATTGTAGGATAAATAGCGCGTTTGAGCTTTTTTACTTAATAAGTCAGGTGTTGGCGTCTCGAAATCATCATTTCATGATGCTGAGCTGATGATGGATGTCATAGTACTCCTCAACGGTAAAGAGTTAGGGAATAAAACTTCCGAGTTCACTCGATATATTTTGATGAGTCCCTTATATAACATTTGCTATAGAGGGTCTGATGATGGAGCCAGGAGATAGATAGTACTTGGGCCGTCCGTCGCCCGACCAGAGAAAGGCCCGAGACGGGGGGGGGGCAGCGTAGTGTTCCACGCGCCCCCCCGTTAACAAAGTGAAGTCAGCAACAGTCGTGGGGCCCGCCTGGGCTAAGGGCGGGCCAACGCCTGCCGGGGCTGCGAGCCAATATAACAGATATCGCGGCCCCGGTACACCAAGGGCGATCATGGGGACACGGGTGGGTTTTAGTCAGTAAGAGTCTGACACATCCCTTCGCTCTTGCCCAGGGCGGAGGGGGGTCATTGGATGATTCCCCACCCAAAAAAAAAAAAAAAAAATATTCTTCAACTACAATATTGAAAAAAAAAAAACTTATTTTTTGCTTTTTAGTTATTAGTTTTGTTTTTGAGTTTTTTGGAGTCGGTTTTTATTGTTTCTAATCTAGCTGATTAGAAGGAACCGACATCGCTCGGTCGATCAATCAAAAATTATTCGTATTATATTTTTATAGAAGTACAATTGATCATCAAATTGTTAAACTCTTTATTTCTCCAATAGGTGTGGTCATCTGGTGCATGTATTATTTAATACCGTGAAAGCGCCAATTATTGTACATTTCATAAATAATACTTCACACAAAAACGAACGGTACACTCCGGGCCCACTACTTAAACAATACAGGATATAATATATTTATGACTCTTTCGTTTTCATGTTGATTTGAAAATTTAAGTCTATGTTACGGTACATAAAAAATCATTATAACTTCAGTATTTCTCAACACAGTGAAAAGTGCATCAGGAAACTTTTTTCTATAATACATTATACATTTTATTGATTATTTCCTCACGGAGAATTTTGTAAACTTACTCCCAACGCCAGTTTGAGCCTGATCAGACGTTGACCTAATAATTGTATGCGTATTATAAACGCTGTATACTCGCAGTTCACTTTATTACTGGCGTGCTACATTGAATGGATCTGATGTATTTCATGTAGGCACTTTATATCGCACCTGAAAGCTTCTAAACATTGTTTCCATATGAGCTAGTTTTCGAATTCACTATTTGCGGATTATGGCACCGCGCCAACACACTTCTGCGTATATTTAAACAATCAATTATTATTATTATGGCATAAATTATTTAATTATGGGCGAATGCCCATACTATTCGTTACTAAAACAAATCGATGAGAAAAATATTGTTATTTTATTTGTCAGTATGGTGTTGACAATTAATTAAAAAATATAAAATGCATGAAAAACTGCCTATTATCTTGCGTAATAGCAATTGGTACACGTAAACTGAGTGAAGGTAGATATTTACCAAATCGTCACTGCACGGAAACTGTTTCGGTCGGCTAAGCTCCGATGAGATACATTGATTCGTGTTTTCTCCCGACCATTTTCAAATGTGACAACTTTTGGTATGGAGTTGTTACTTTTATTGTGATATTGTAACAATTATGACAAAGGCTTAACTAAGGCATTTTCGACGTCAGTGTAAACATACGCGTGATGGCTCTATGCCTGAAGTTACTAATCTTAATATAGACCTTGAAATGAAAATAAATAAACAAAAACTGGAAATCTTAGCTAAACTTCCTAACAAGCACGTTTTGACTTAAGGGGGCAGGTGCTTGACTTAACCATGACCAAAAATTGCAATTTCGTAAAATACGTGTTAGTATTTGCACCGGCAATAATTTGATTGCTTTCAGTTAAGTAATTGAGGCTTGTTAGTTGATTAAGTGTTAGTAATTAACCAACTTTTATTGTATGTTCGGCAGTAAAATTTATTGATGAATGTTCATTCACTGGTCCGACAATTTAAACTACTTTGAAGTAACAATACATTTACTTGAGACGAGAAATTCAAGGAAGTAATACAGCTACTTTAGCTATTGCTCACAGATCTAGCCAGAACATTTAAAAAATGTTATGAAATATAACGGACCAAAATGTTAAATAATAAAATTTACATTGAATAATTGAGAAAATTAAATTGCACGACGTACCGAAAACGCCTGGAAGAGCTACTGGTCCATGAAAGAGCTAATAATGTCCTCCTGACCGGTTTCTGTCACGGCGGCCAATCTCACCGGAGATTAGCCAACTACGAAGGAGATATTATAGAGCACAAGTAGGTGCGTAAACACAGGTGCTCTCTCTATTCCTTCACTCTCATAGTCCGATGGGACGGCAATCCGTCACGACCGGAGAGAGATCAGGCGCAGGACCAACGGCTTTACGTGCTTTCCGAGGCACGGTGTGTATTCATATACACAAAGACCCAGACCCGAAACAACTATCTGTAGATCATACAAATATTTGTTCCGTGCGGGAATCGAACCCGCGGCACGTAGCTCAGAAGTCGATCTCTCAACCACTGCGCCAACCGTGCCGTCGATGAAAGAGCTATTCAAGGGTGATTTACCCATGCCTCTTAAATGTAAGCTCATAGACATGTGTATTCTCCCCGTATTAACCTACAGAGCACAGCCGTTGTCACTGACTAACGTCCAGAAGTCCAAACTCAAGGTTTACCAGCGAGCCATGGAGCGCAGTATTCTCGGTGGTAAATTAACCGATCGGGTCCGAATCACCACACTGCGCTCCAGAATTCAGATAACTGACGTGTCTGCAAAAGCCGCCCAGCTCAAATGGGACTGGGCAGGACATGTCTGCCGCATGCCGTTCGAATTGTAGGCCCCCAAAGCACAAAACTGGTGCCCTGAGACAGCAAGACGGGATCGCGGCAGACCACGTAGGAGACGCATTGAAAACTGGCCAGATACAGCGCGGGATCGCGAGAAGTGAAGAAAAGGGAGAGCAGCTTTTGCCCAGGAGTGGTCAGTATGGATTTTTAATAATAATGGTACGATTGCAAAGATAAAAGGATCATGGAAATAAGCAAAGAATTTTGCGTTTGAAGTTTATTACCATGATATATATAGTGAAAATAAAGCTTACAATAAATCCGTTCAATTGGTATACGCTTGCTTTGTAAAAGATACATAGGTCAAGCTACCGTTCATATAAAAATGCACATGATTATATCGGTTTTAAATTAAAAATAAATGTATCAAACAGTGAAATAAAAAGAAAACTGCCTTATAATCTCAACGGCTTTACATGCAAGGTTACAAAGCGTTATCTCGAACATGTGTGCAGTCAGTTTAACAAAAAGCTAAAAAGCACGACGTTCGCAAGGCAGTTGACCTTGCTGGGTGTTTACATCGACGCGCATCGGTCGCGGGCGCGTCAGGGCCGCGCGTTGCACCGTGCGCTGGGACACAACTGCCTACATAGCCATACCTACACCAATGCTAATGTGGTTCTATCTACATAGTGGTTCGAGTATGCAGGACGCCGCCGCCTGGCCGTGTCCGGTTAGGCGCGTCGCGTTCCGATCTATGGATGGCACTGAACTCCTAGCACGCCCATTGTTGGTCTTGAAACTTATTTTGACACAACTAAACCGAGGCACCAAAATTTAATTTTAATTATCTACTAAAGATATTAGATAAGCAAGACTACGCGCTTCTAATTAAATAAAATAGAACCGTATATACAGGAGGTGCTAAATACCTCAGCTTATAAATTAATGTTGTAACAATTACTTCACAATCCTGTCTAAATTCTGTCTAATTGATAAGTACTACATTTTATACTTCTTTGTTCGTCGTAAATGAAAGTTTCTTTTAGTTGATTAACGAAGATAATTTAGTTAATATACTGCGTAGTTCATAATAATTTACAAATTTAATATAATATGCATAATTGCAGGACTTTCAGTATAAAGGTTTTCCTTGTTATTAACGTCATGTATTCACGAATTTACAAATACAAAGCTACACGAAGAAATGTTAAATCCCACCAAAAACATTCTGTTATGAAATGCCCAAGTTTGATAGCTTTAAGATATGAGAAGTGAGATTATAGCTTTATAAAGAGAAGTGATTAACAGTTTCCATTTCCAAGATCTTCGTTCGAAATTGGACAAAACTGTACTTGACTGCTTTATGTGATAAATCCCAAGCTTTTGATCATACGGCGACTTTATCCCAAAATCTGCATTACTAAGATTGTATCTAATATCAGCTGGAGCTGGGTTATAGGACGGAGCGGGGTACAGAGACATGATGCGTGAGTCAGTCATTGACAAGCACCGACGCCGACGTCGCGCTGATTTGTTACTGTGTTACTCACCAGTTTCATTTACGATGGCTTTAAATTTAACTTACGAAAATTAATAGCATTTAAATAAGAAAAAAGCAATGGAAGTCAGGAAACCCATCAAATACGGCAAAAGTTAAAAATGAAACTTTGCAGACTTTTCATAAAGATTTTTATTTATAATTATCAACGTTAATTTGGGTATTGGTTTAATTTAACGTTTAATCATACGGATTCGTTTTGTCTTCAAATTAATTGAGTGGACCATTGCACGATTGTCGGAGTGTAATTGTAGACATTTAAATAGCAGTATTGTATTAGGTTTTCGACCTATAATCGTAATGTTTTTATTATTTACTTAAATTTTCGACAGCCGTGTCTCCTTTCTTCCCATTAATTACAACCTGAAAAACCTTTTACAGTCTTTGAACAGCCAATAAAGTTAATTAAACCGAAAAAATATAAATTTTCTAAATCATGAAATGAAGTTAAATTTGAGAAACAAAAGAAACCGCTCAATGTATAACAATACGCGTATCCATAAACGCTTTAATACATTGTCATATTATGTTCGAAATGTTCGAATTGTCCGATTTCCGCTTCGCACCACACGCCACAATAGGCAGTTCTCGTTATGATCATACTATGCCGCGAATAACGCTATCCATGAGAAGGAATGCAAAAAATCATCGAGAGACACTGTTAAAAACGTAAAACTACCAAGATCACCAGAAACGAGTCGATAGTAATAATTGTGGAGCCAAGTTTGCTCCAGTGGTATGCCGATTGTTCAGTTCAACCTTACACACGCCTAGCAGCAACTACATATAAATAATATTTTTTTACAGTCTCTATTCCTAAATAGGTGGAAGATATATAAATGCATGCTTATGGTGTCTATCTTTGCGGATTTAATTTTAGAGTCTTTCTACCTCAGATGATGCAAAGTAACGCGTATTCCCCTATATATTTATTAAAGGAATGATATTTTTGTGAAAATATAAATACATATACCTAGATAAAGTATTGATCAATATTTATAAGCAAATGTCTTTAAGTTGCATTAATATTGCAAAGGTTTTCTTATAGTCAAAGGTGTCAACAAAAATTATCTCATTTAGCTGTACTAGAATCTATAAGCCACTTTGGTTACATCCGGTGAAGATTGCAAGAACGATATCCTGTTTGTACGCTATTCTGTTTGCGACAACGCGAACGGGTTGATGTTGTGGTCATAAATATATCTATTAAAGGTATGCACTAACGGAGAGTCTCTTTAGCACAATAGTTACCAAGTACTAGGGCTGTCTCTTTAATTACGTACCTAACGCTTTTGCCAACAAAAAAATAAAAAATATATATTTATAGTACCTATAATGCAAAAGATTGACTACATTCAATATGGGTGCAGTCTTACAAAAGTTACTTGGTATAATTGGCGTCCATGTTGTCTATAAGAATCGAAAGCTTGCGAGCGGCTTTCTTTGTAACCATAATCGTTACTTTAAACTTTAACCGAAACGCCATAGCTAAGGCGATAAATACTAATATATATAACTTTAATAGTACATTCAGTACAATTTAAGTACATGTACTCTAGGGTGTCCCATAAATTTCAAGTGCGATTTTTTTTTACGCATACCTTCTAAAAAGTTTCGTAATAACCCAATATAGTCTAAAAACAAAAGATTAGCCCATTTTATGAACGATAACCCGTGCCGACTTGCGATTTAAACTCGCCCATACAAATTGCGCGGGTACTGCACTGCGACCTGTAACTACGTGTTTTATTTGTCATTTCATACGTGATTTTTTAGAATATTAGTACGCTGTTATTCCTTGCATAAAGATGTCAGTTGAATTACGGAGTGATAAACAAAGTATTTTTCTTACCGGACTTCCAAAACCATTTAATAAATGGTGTAAAATTAGCATCTAATCGACAAGTTCTCGCTGTCTTGTTTGACAATATTCGCGAAGTCAAACGACTTTTAGTGAAAGTGCTAATGTTGTGATTAGGAAGTGCATTATATTTTGGAAAAACATAAGAATTCCTACAAAAACCATGTTTGGAGAGAGCTGCAAAAAATTGTAAAAGAACTCAGAAAATAATTGTGAAAGACACCTTGATAACTTATTTGATATTGCACATGCCGATGCCTTTGAAAGAATGAAAATAGAGGAAGACAAAGTATTTTTGAGAATCGGAGAGAGCCAGGTCGACCGGGATGCTTACCTGATGTACACAAAAACTTGGCGGACAAAGACAAAAGAGCTAGACTAAGACGATTAGAGGAAAAGGAAAGAAAACTAAGACAAAAAGAGTTACTGGCTCTTGCATGGACTTATACTACACATAACTTGGAATATCCACATGATTCAGACGAAGTCAGCTTGCCAGCGGAAAGAATCTGATAACACCTAAACTCGTCGTAGCTTTAGATCGATGCCAGCTAAGCATATGAGACTCCGTTTACATTCTTCATGCGCTCGTAGAAGCGCTTGGTCTGAACATCGATCACATCTCCATTAACAAATCCTCGATTCAGCAAATTCGCCAATTCGCTAAAACCATCTCAACTGCCCTCTATAACTGGAATGTTAATGACAAGGTACAAATAATGTGTTGCGACACAACATCTTCGAATATTGGACGTTTCAATGGAGCTTGTGCTCTTTTGGAGCAGACTTTAGAAAGAGAATTGTTACTTTTCGCTTGTCGTCATCATGTTTATGAGTTGGTTCATAAAACTGTAACAAGATAAAGCAAACACACCAGATATTCCGATCTTTAATAAGTTCAGATATAATTGGAAAAACATCGATTCAAATAACATTGAAAATGCCTTTATTTCGTAAAATACCATGTTGCTGAGACAAATATTACATCTTTGTTAATGTTTTTTATAGCACAACTGAACAAAGCTTTAATAAGAGACGATTATCACGAATCAGTCGAACTATGCGTAGTGTTTTTGAGGGGGAAATTCGGATAGAAAAGAAGAAAAATAAAAATCTCGACTGAAGATCGACGACATTTTTTTTCAGGAATATGTGCCTTGGGAAGATAATGCTGCTTTTCTGGAAACTAAAAGAAGAATAACTCGTTTGAAGATTTTAAATGACACTGCTGAAAGAACTGTCAAATTAATGCAAGATTTTACGGACTTATCACGGCTAAAGAAGAGCAAAAATAATTCCTGTTGTGTTGTATCCAGGAACATAGAAATTTTTATCCAGACTGTAAAAAACATACCCTAAAGAGAAATTACCCTGGCTAATTGTTGTTATTTTATGTGTTTAAATAAAGATAAATATTTCTCTAATTTAATTTTGTCTTTTATTTACTTCATTTATTGCATTTTTATTAATTTTATAGGAGAACCAAATATTAACATAAACGTGAGATTTGATAAACTTTGTGGCTCGGTCGGCACGGGTTGCAATCATGCTAGAATGATAAAATTTCATATTTGAGTATGGTTTTGCATTTATAAAAGATATAGAGGGTATGCAATTCAAAATTCGAAAAAAAAATTTTTTTTGTCATATTTGGGACACCCTAATGTACTCTGATACACTTTACTGCTTTATGCCACCAATTTAACATGAGAGCTGACCGCCTATGGCTTAACTTTTAAACTCAGTTCTGTCATACATGGCCGGGGGCCACCGCCCGAGATGGCACAAGTTACGATTTAGCGGGATATCATTATATTGTTGAACTGTTGCGAAATTGTAAAAAAATTCAGATGAGGTCGTTGCGCTATGGTGCCATTATCAGTGAACATTTTTTCTTAGTGTAGTTAGTGGCAGTGGTAGACGACTTTCATCACAATGTTGTCTTCTCACAGCGTATATATATTGACATGCTCTTATTTTTATAATTATGATTCTTTCAATGTGTCTGAAGCACAGAAATCGATATCATAAGTACCTATAGATTTCTTTTGTGTGGTATATGGTGCTAGAGAAATCAAGATAGACAGACAGGCGCTAAAAACAGAGGTACTGTAGAGAAGCAAATAATGAAGTTTGGAATTGTGACCGGGGATTAGATATATTACGATTATAATTATAGTGCTTCTATGGTTTTTTCGCTCCTCTTAATGGTTATTGGTAAGTGATCATTGGTAATAATTTAATTATAGCTCTGCAATGTTTTTAATTTTCACAGATGTAGGCAGCAACAAATACAATTTTCAGTAAAGAATACCATCATGCGTGTCGATGCATTTACTTTTACTTTGTCACGAGTTGGAAAGAAATAAGCCGAACACTAAATCAAACACCTATATTATTTAAAATGTTCTAAATACTCCATCAGAGGTTAAAAGGTACTTACTACAAAAGACTAGTTTTTTTACTAACGTAACGTATCGTCACTGTATTTTTTTTTATAAAACAGAATTACTACCTAACTACCTAGGTATTAAAAATTAATTTACTATTAACCTGAGGTAAAGTGCAAGTTAATAGTGCTGTTCATCTATCGAAAAGCAAGCCAACAACACATTAGAGAAAGCTCAGGGAGACTTAACTTTCGCGCCCTGCGTTTTAACTTACTTTAAACATCAAACAACGCATCGAGGACGGGGCTACCATCCCAGAGAAGAAAAGAACATTCAACCCAACTGAAGAGTAAGAGAGACAACAAAACGGTCGCGGAATGCGGCGCACTTAATTTTTGTAACGGACTATGGGTCGAAAAGCGCGCGTCGCAGCCGTGAGGACCATGTAGTACGGGCCGTATGGGGCAGGTGGGGGGATCGGCTGTAGTACGACGGCCCGCGCTTCTCGTAAAGGAAGCGACCCTGGCGCGGTCATTGCTCGCCGCGACCGCATTCCTCTCCCCCGCCCCCCGCGCCTCTGTGGCGCCTGCGCATCAATGAACGGCTCGCGCGCAACTGCCGCGTCCAGTCGCCCCGTCTCATTCCCGCCTCTGTCTGCTTTGTCCCCCTGCTTACTTTTCTACACTCATAATCTTATCTCGTTAAAATGATAACCGTTATTGTGTGCACAAAATTATATAACAATCCATAAAAATATTACTGTACCTACAAAGCCTTCCATGGAAATTCTCGTAAAAATAAAAGAAAACTTAATTCGTAATGAAATACTTTCAATTTCAACAGCTTGCAGTAATTAACTACGTCGGTTACAAGTTATATTATACAAACACGTGTTTTGAAAAAATGTTCAGTACTAAAGTGTATTGATTACCTTTCACGCTGCACATAATGATACATTTAATTTAGAAGTTATTTTAATTGTGTCGTGCCCGAGCTTTGGTACGTAGTTACAAGGAAATAGAGACCTAGTAACGGTTATTGAGACAGGTCATTCGGGGCTTGTCTGTCGCGGTAACGGAACCGACTTAAATGCGAAAAATAACACCCTGTAATTTTATGTCACCAATCGATAGGGTCAATCAAGATCAAATTTCTCTAACAATCATTTTTTCCTAAATTGAAAGGAGAACATTATATTCTGAAATTTTAAAAAGACAGTAATTTTTTTCCTTTTTATTATGAAAATAATGTTCTAATAATAAGGAACTTTTAGAAAATGTTTGAAAGGATATTACTTTACACACAAAATATCAAATATTTCCTTCGAGTGTAATTAGCCGACTTCAGTATTTAGGGTACTTCCCCTTCAAGGCCCGCTTCAACTTTCTACTCTGTGTAAGTTATATAGATAACTCTATCCTTAAACATTTTTAAACATTATTATTTTAAATTCATCATCATCTGCCTAGCCTTTTCCCAACTACATTGGGGTCGGCTTCCAGTCTAACCGGCTGCGGCTGAATATCAGTTTTTTACTCGGAGCGACTGCTATTTGACCTCCGCCACTGAATTACTGGGAGACACTGATATTCTCAAGGTTTGTTGTCAGACTTATAAATTATTTTATATTCAAGTAATTATGTGTAAGCTTTTTATTAAAACCCCAAATACATAATTTTTAACGGTTAATCATACATTGTTTCAGGTGTAGAAACTATAGGTCAGACACCATATAAGGCTATTGTGGTGAAATAAATTAAAAATATATTTACATATTAAAAAACATCTACTGACATGTAATTATCATGACAGACCATATCAGTAGATTCTTTCTACATGTAGACATTTGGTGTGAAACTCGTTTTTTTTTATTATTTTGTAAAAAAAATATTAATTAACCTACTTATGATCAATATTTAATAAAAGGTTATCACAGAAGACTGTAATATATACGTAACTATTTGTTTAAGGAATTATATCTGAATCATAAGTTCATTTGGTTGGCTTATTTGTAATATAAGCAAAAAATAAACTATCAGCGTGTAAGTGTAGTAAGTGAATTGTTAAGACTAAAGCTGTATTCAAAACTCGGTTAAGGTTTTTTACGACCGCTACTTGCCGAATTATAGCTACTGTGAAAGTTTATGTAACAATATGGGTTTATGGTGACTAGTTACCTAATTTGATTTAGTAATCAAAACTCTTAACGAACGCACTCATTTACAGAGTGAGCGATCGTTATGTGATTTGATTTGTGATCATTATATAGAGAATTTAATTTTGTAATTTAACTACTATTCAGTACCATATCCAATGGTAGAAGACGTGAATCCAGAATTATGTCCACAAAACGTCCAAGTTGTTTTCAAAAGCTGGTTTTTTATAAAATCTATCAATACCTACCTTCCTAGACGTCGACAGACCAGAAATCTCAGTGCCATGATTCAATGAAGTGGAATAAAAAATTATAAACTAGTTGTAAGGAATGGCTTACTTTCCCTTCCGATACAAACAGTGCAAGTAACATTTTGGAAGATTGTCAAAACAAAATGCTTACGATCTTTCCGACCGACCATTTTAAAAGAACACAAGATCATCGCTATTCTTCAATTAAACAATTTAAATGTTCTTAAAACAGTTGCGGGATGTAGGTACGATGAGAGCGTTTCAATACATTTTCCACGTTTATAAGTTTACGGGAGCCATCGAAAGCGTCAACTGTAGGTTGTCCAACAGCTTTGCGCGTCGTAGCAAGGCGCGCGGTCAACGCTCGGCAAACTGCCGGACTTACAGGTTCGACATGGGGCAATGGAATCCGCGGGGGACAAAAAAGAAACGCGCCCGCGCCGCCAGCCGCGCGCGCTTCTCGACTACTAAACAACGGAACATGGCCAACTATGAGCCACAACCAATATCGATGCTAACAAACAATTTATAAACTCTACTACTCGCTATACAAAAACATAGGTATGCTAACAGTTAACCACATCATAGTAGACTGATTCTCATCACGACCAGTCTAACATGCATTTTCTATACTTGCATGCATCCGAAAGAAGAATGAGCACTATCGGTATATATAGGTTCTTTAAATCTAAGGGTTTGGTCAAGATGCAAACATACAATTGCTTAAAAAATATCTTTGAATACTTTTATTAAACTTAAAATTTTGGAAAATTCTCTATTATTCCGCCATTAACATTGTAGATACATATTTTAGTCAACTACATATTATAAATCGAAGATTACGGGACGTAAACAAGTTAAAAAAATAAATATAGAGCTTACATATCCAACGTCACTATTTTCGAAAGCAAACAGCTGTTTCACATATATCACACTTAATACATTGGTAAAATACACACCTATCGGGTATGAATATTTTGAGTGTATCCATTTGAGCTCCAAATATTCGAAATAATAATAATTTTTTGTAACAAAAACTAAAACCTACTCCAAAAAACTCAAAAACAAAACTAATAAAACTAAAAACCAAAAAATAAATGTTTTATTATACAGTATAGTAGTTGAAGAATACTGAAGTCGGTGCCAAGTAAAACATAAAAGTAAAACCTTGCTGCTATAATAGCGACATTGAAACAACGAGTTCACGTAAAAATTGTCGAGTGCGAGGCAAATTATGCGTCGGACACGACAAATGCACTTCGCCAATCGTGTCGGTTTATCATTGCATGTCGTTACCGTTGAGGAGTACTATGACATCCACCATCAGCTCAGCATCATGAAATGATTATTTTCAGATGCCAACAGCTGACTTATTAAGAAAAAACCCCAAACGCGCTATTAGTCCTACAATATTTGAGGGTATCCCTCGATTTCCCTAGGATCCCATCATCAGATCCTAACTTGGTGACAATGGGACCAACTTGGGAGCATACTCTTTCAAACAAAAAAAGATTTTTTATAGTCGGTCTATAATTGATGGAATGATAGCGTAAAAAACATACAAAAAAAAACATACAGTGGAATTGAGAACCTCCTCCTTTTTTGAAGTCAGTTAAAAATAAACTTTCATGCCCTAATTCAATAACATGCGCGGTTGGACCCTTTTCAGAAGACCTTTCTTGCGTGCCCATTTCTCAGAACTGTAGCCAGCTTTTTACGCGCCAAATTCTTATTACAATGAGGTATAGGATAGTACGGCTGCTACTGCGCATTCCGAGAGCCTGAGCCCTGCGACAGGCGTGCCTTGAGCAATCTGGAATGGTTACATACCGCTATGGTGGCGTTGAACTCATCGAATTCCATTGAAAATTTAAAATATTCCGTAATCATTTTAATACCTTATACATTTTAAATAATCGCTCTACATTATTGCACCTTCTCCATAGCATTAATTTATTACGGCATTCTAATGCGATAGATGATCGCCTTTCATATTCATCTTACAGCGTTTTTTAAATTCAGGGCTTTACGTTACGTACCTATACGTATAGGTATTTAACCAAGATCATTCAACTTCTAATGTGTCCTTGTACTAGGTATGAAGTTGTGAATAAGGGACCTGTTTAGTTGAAGATTAGTGCCAATTGTTAAAGGCTGCACCCTAACTCAATCGCTCAACTATGGTTCCGGATCGGTGTCATTGACCCGCCACCATCGGAAATAGATCCCTCCCAGAGTTCCGGTGAGGACCTCCATGAATAAACATAAGTAATATCATAATAGGTACTCATCATGTAACCAAAGTATAAACGCGTTTTTATTAAATACCTCGCTATTCTTTGTCATTAAGTCACATTTGTCAGTCTGAACACAAACGTATAAATAATTCGATGAACTGCAAAGCGAACGCAATCAATTGACACGTCAAAGAACACTGTACTAGGGATAGTAATATTGAAATACACCTGAATTTAGCTTCCGTAGCTGTGTGTGGTATGCGTATGATTAATTAAAATGACTTTACCTATTATACCACACAAGTACATATTTCTTGACATGGACATTTTATACCACTACAATAGTCTGTAATTCGAAAAAAAAAACTGGAACTGTTATGGGTTTCTGAGGGTAAAACGACCCGCTCTTCCCACGATTAACGGTTAACCGTAAAGACGACGGAGATGTAATCATACACGATAGCGGAATCACATCGCCACTGCACCCCGGTGCCTAGCGATGTAGTGCAGGATACTATTGACTTCAACCGTTCAATCCAAACGGTGTCGTGGGGTTCCGCGAGTAGGTGGGTCGCCTGATCTCTCCGGCGGCATTGCAATGCACATCCGGGGCGGTCGATACGAGCGGCGACTTGCGCGGTGCCGCGGCGTCCCGGCACCCCGCACCGCAAACACGGCCCCCTCACGTCTTCGAGCCCCCTCCGCGACGATTCACATCGATTCGCACGCTTGATAATTATTAAGAGCTGGCTGCGGAAATTTATCATCTTACGCCAGTAAGAAAACGGATCTCAGGATAAGGAGGGGCCGATTCAAAAATTGTATATGGATTTTTTTATTTAATACGACGTCATCAATTGATAAGCCGTAATTATAAATATGATACTTTCTCCAACTTTGTATAATTAATCGACAGCACGTTTTCGTTTTTTTCCTAAATGGGTAAGTATATAAAGGTTATGTATGCATATAGATGCCTTATTTATCTCTGCAATTGTGAAACGTTATGTATAATAAAGTACGTAAACATGTTTAACATACCTACTCTAAAAGGACAAATTAAAACTAGTTAAATTATTATTAAATAAACATTTAAGGACACAAAAATAATAATAAATATATGCATAAGTATAATCAGATAAAAACTATTAATATTATATCTAATTATAGAGTACAGCATTGAGAGATACACTGACTACGAAATATTAAGTAATAATATATGTTTAATTCAATGGGTTTGCTTTGCTAACTAATCACGTAAACTAAAACGTAGTACGCGTAGCGTAATGGCACATTCATTGCGAACATCACGAGCCATGGATACGTTAAAGGTATGTCAATCCACTTACTGTAATCAAGTCACAACAAATACCTACCTGAACTTATAAAATTAAAACATAAGCAGAGATGAATGAGTAACTAATAAAAAATATTTTATGATATTGCAATACAAATTTATAGATTGTTTATTTCAGTTCATTATGCGGTTCGTTTGCGCTCGATGGTTGTTAAATTAGGCATCATCAGAAGAGCGGATAGATCTACTATGAAAACGTTGAGAAGATCTGTAAAAATACCGTATGTCAGGCAAATAAAGAAATTCTATTCTATAGGAGGAATACATGATGATGATAATATATGACGAACACAGAAATTACATAAAATGTTTTTATTTAACAATTGGAATTAGCGGAAAAATAGGTACCTTTAAAATTATTATAATAAGTAAAAGCGTTACGTCGCAATTTGCGGATTCGAGGCGTGGGGCTGTTCTTCAATGATATCACCACACACACGTAGGTGTGCCGTCAATTTATCAATTTCCCCTTAGCTTGAGACGTTGAGCCTTCAGAATATTCCTGGCATGGAAACCCAAACGCAATTAAGTTATAACGTGTGCGAGACTATATAAGCGCTACGCTAACCTATGCAGGATAACGCCACCTGTTTCGGAGCGTAAATTGGCGTAATCAATATTGTTAAACGCCTACGGCCTAGCACTGTATAGCTGTTGATTCAGATGAAAGGTGATCAGTGAGGTGTCAAGATATGTTCGATGCGCTAGACAGGACCAATTCGATAAATCTCACTAGTCTGCAAGACCGTATAGACAGGAGTTTATGGATAATTTAATATACATATTATAATTTAATTAAGATACGAAACAAGTGAATCACGGCAGGTTCTATTATGGTATCTTGGTTGAAATTCAGTATAGACAAAATAAACAAACTTTACTTCACTTTTTTTATTTATTTACTTTATTTGAATTATAACGATATTTGCAATAAATAAGGAAAAAATTTTTTGTAAAAAATAAGACAACCCTAAACAGTACTAAATATCAAATTAAATATGTAATCAAACATTCTTCTCACAAAAACGCAATCACTGACAATATAATATGTGACTGTTCGTCCGCAAACAAGTCACGGTCTGGATTGGCGTACAGACGCGTCAGCAGGCTTTACAGTTTTCAGTAATACGTAAAATTTCTACTTCCTGTACGAAATAACTTGTCACGTGGCCATGTGAATCGGTCCGTTTCGTGCTCTCCATCAATCGCGCCGAACGCGTTCGATGTAGTAAATCGAATTTGTCAAAAGAAACTTACACTAGGGCTTACACTGGAGAGCGTTGAGTGCAGAGGGTGCGCGGTATGGCGTACCGATTCACATGGCCACGTGACAAGTTATTTCGAACAGGAAGTAGAAATTTTACGTATTACTGAAAACTGTAAAGCCTGCTGACGAGGAATACACGGTTTTTTTTTTCCCTGGCGTATCTTGAGTTTGTAATTTTATTTTAAAAACTATGCGAAGTTTCTTAAAACCTTTAAGTCCTTGTGAATCCAATGTCTAACAAGATTTGACTTAAGACAATGATTAACTGTTAACCATGAACTCAGTTATCGGATCCAATTATCAACCTTTTTAATGTTAATAAACATTTAATTGGTTTCAAAATTAACCTGCGTAGCAAATATAAAGCATTGATTCACATTGCATCCACATAAATATTGAAAAATCTGAAATACCTAGTCATATGCATGGTAGTGGGTCCGCGTTCTGTCACACCCAGATGTGTAACCATAACGGGAAAAGTATGCCCGTTTAGTTACTTAGTGACACGATACGACCGCTTTTTCTCTGACTTACACTGTTACCAAAATAATAAATTTGTGTTACACAACGGGATAATTAACAGCATTACTTTATAATGCGATGGTTACATAAACGTATGGGCTAGTGTGGTGAACACAAATACTTTCTTTATTTTATAAGAAAACAAGTACATCTAATTTTTACGTTTTTATGTGTTATCAATACAGATATTATATTATTATATACCGTGGACACACACACACATCACAGTTTTGCCTGTTGGTATCATATAAAAGGGAATAACATATTTCAAAATTTTTTGAACGTTTTTGGACCGCGAGGCTTTTGATTCATGACGGAAGATATACCAGTTTATCCAAATTCGCCATGGGCAAATTGGGAAATAATTAAATTAGTGCTGATGATAATCCCTACTGCATGCTACTACACTCGGCCTGTTTTTATGCGAGGGTTCATGCTGCTTCAACGGAAATATCCACACGAAAAGTGTACCCGATAACAAATCGTCGACACTCTAGGTGCACGGTTCTAAACAAGAAACTCCATGGACACTCTCTTAGCAAAAATGATCTTGCCTTTGAGAAGCTTGTAATCAGTCTTCCGCTCCCACCACATCAATAGAGCTCGGCACAAAAATCAAGGCAATAGTGTTATGGTTTTATCAAACATCTTGTACTCCATTGAAACAGTGCACACTGTTTCAATGTACCACACCCATATAAGAACCCTTGATCGGTTCCATCTTAAATGCGTCCGTGACATTTTAGTTATGAAGTAGTCGGATCGTGTTAAGAACACTGAAGTACGTCTACTAGCGAATGTTTGCGAAATGGAGGCGTACTTGTGTCAGCTGCGGTGGTGAGGGCATGTCTGCACCTTCAAAGAATAAAGCAGGCGCGAACTTGATCAAAAACGCGACCATTATAACATACAATAACGTAAAAATAGTGTCCTGAACTCGTGGCACTCTATGTGCGTGCACTTTTAAGCCCGATATTTGCTACACCAATTATCTCTGGGGATACCATCATCAACTATTATAAGCGGAAACAACGTCGCCTTAGCCGAAATGCGCATGGATTAGATCAGCATAAGTTGTGCAGATTGTTTCAGACCAATTGTGGCACTTTTAGATACACTTGCCAGTTATTTAGCATCTTCGATGTCGCTGTGCTGAGGTGACCATTCTAGCGCTACTGTTAAATTTATTGAAATAAATTTATAATACGGTAGCAAATTGAACAAACTAATATAGTTTAGGTTTACTGAATAATTATACCGAATACAGTAAAATTGACAGGCGAAGAAGATTAAAGTGAACTAACTTTGCTCAGCTAATTGGATATAAGGTGACAGTAACAGTTAGTTAGATTTATTGATATGCTAAGAAATAATTATGAAATATAATTTCTGTCGGAGCACCTATATCGATTTCGGTAAGTTCAAATCCGTTAAAAATACCAATGCAGTAAATAATAATACAGTAATTATCCAAACACTGGAGCCTGACAACTTAACGTATGAATCGTAACAACGTTGAGGTATAATCAGCAAATCGTCGCAAATTGCGAACAATAGTGCAGACATTTTCATTATATCATAGCATGAATGAAATATGCGTAGACGGATATGCGCATCGGTCCGCATGGTTCACAGCGTGATGGCGTAATGTATCACGCCCCAATGATGATATACTACACCTCATGGATAGCAGGTTGTACACAACGTTAGTCATGAAATGTTCATCCATAATAGAATAGTACGCGTAATTTTTACCGTTGCAGGCGCCTAACTGTAAGCAGTAGATAATAAGAGCTCAATAACAGCTCAAAATAGAAACTTTTCTGAATTTTGCAAAAAAGTATTTCAATATTTTAGTACAAGTGTAAATACAGGATAGTGTAAATGAAACATGGTATAGAAATATTTATGCATATGTAGAAAAAGGTGTTTCAGTACAACTAAAGAGTAATATCAAACACAATACAGGAATTATTCAAAGATTGGGGAAGATTTGTTTTTTTTATATTGGCTATCTATCTTCCACTATATCCAATTAAAACTTTTTATATCTCAAAGGTTGCGAGTGAGCATACAGTCTACCTGACTGTAAATGGTTACCATAATCTAAGGACATTTGCAACACCATAACATTAGAATATTATTATGTAATTAACAATCCTGTTACTGTAACCTGCTACCTCTACACAACCAAGAACTTATACACAGTGATATATGATTTCAGTATATTCTTAATTTTTCTTACCTTGTACAAATAATTTTCTATTTGAAGGCTGGCTCAAGCTGTTCGGACACGTCTGGAACAGACATGCATTATAAGTAAAATAAAATATGAGATACACAGAATTTATTAAAATATTCAATACAAAATGTATAATTTCTTTTGTATTCATTAACAATTACTTTCATGATAGAAGAATTGCTTTTAAAAAAAAACATCTATAATATTTAAAAATAAAATGACTGATTCATCAATCTAATTGTAGCAAGCATGAATGCTAAATATAAGGTTCTGGTTTGATTCCCAGGCTGGGCAAAGTATTATTGGGTTTTTCTGTTCTTGAATAGTCCTATCCTCTATTATATTGGACTCAATAATGATATCAGCGAAATGTGGGTGTACAACAAGTATATCTCTACCTTACCCTTCAGGGAATACAGGCATGATGCTATGTTATATTATAATATGAAATATATTTTACATTGAAGCACAATACTTTTAAAAAATTGCTTCATGCTGTAATCAAGAGCCTAACAAGTCAATATAAAGCTAAGAAAGAGAGATAACATTTATATAACATACATATGAGACAAGAGATAGGCTTGCACATCCCAATGTTTGACACTCCAGTCTACAACAATAGGTAATCTTGCTTAATCCTAGGCAAGTTATAATTAAATCAAGCTTGAGAGAGGCTAGATTTAATTTGCCAACCACATTTTCAACCACCAATAAAAGGCATTGTGCTAGGACAAGTTTTATCGATCATCAATTAAGTGGTTCTCAACTTACTTTCTTTTTCATCATTTTTACTAATAATGTAGAAAAAAGTTAGTAAAAACCCTTTCATTACCGCAGACTACACGAAAAGCACTTGATGAAGCCCACCCGTAAGCCTGTGGACTTACGGGTGTGGATGTTAATGGATGGTGTGGATATGATCTTTTATGACTTGGTTTACATTAATATGTTAGAATCTAATCTAGAATAAACAGAAATAATATACCATGGAACGGCAACGCAAATAAATCAACGCAAAAGAAAATAAGGATTATTTAATTTTATCATTGTCATTCTTAAACATAGATAGATACATACCATTGAAGATTTTATTGTTTCAATAGAATATTTAAATAAAATGCACGCAGTGAAAAGCGTAACGCGTCTATGGGTGCGATCAAAATCAATTATTTTTCTTTTCTATTTTGCTTTTTGTAGGAGTGAACCGATTGTCATAAGCAAATTGTCAATTCCTACTCCTAGCAACCTCTATGGTCTTACCTACTTTTTAAAGCTCGAGATCCTAGTCCATGGAGTCCTATAAGTTCTATATTGTACAGCCCATAGACTTTCGCTTACGCCATGCTTACGCTGTACGTACAGCCAATGATGACGCTTTTTGTCATTTTGATCAATTTGAAGATTCCTAATACTTTGAGAAATTGAGAGCCAACGATGAAATGACATGATACGAAGTAAGTAGATATTCGATAAGACACCAAAAAACCTGTTGCGTACTGTTAGATAAACCATAGTTTTCCTTTGTGTAATCTGCTGACATCGGCATCTTTAAATTCTTTAATTTTTTTTCATTCGCTGCCGCGCCTGTTTTCTTCACTTTTACAGTTAACTCCATACTTTCTGCCGCGCCAGTTCTCTCAACTTTTACAGTTAATTCCATTCATTACACCGCGCCGATTCTCGGATCTTTTACTAGTTCCTTACATTCAGTCGCGCCGGTTCTTTCTTCTTTCATTTCTCTCATATTTTGCATATAGTTTTCATCCCATCTCACACGAGTCGCCTGAGTTCCGAGGTCGAGATAGCCAAGATTGTGTCATAATAATAAACTTTGGTTAGATCAGTTATATTTTTTTTACGATTTCCGAATATCTATAGCTACAATATCACAGAGTGCTATATAAGCCCTGCCAAGTTTCCTATGTTGAGCCTGCCCGTATGTCCTTACATAATACATATACACAGATCAAAGGTAGACGAAACCTTGGCCCTGGCTATTTCTTATAATTTACATTCAACTTATAACAATGACGCTGTAGTACACGCGTGTGTGCGAGCTCTAATCAGTTTGAGATATGAGGTCTTGTTTGTCCAAACTGAGGTTAATTAGTGTATTTCTGTGAAGAATAGAAAACTACATTTGTAAATATATCTTATTACATATAACAATAATATTTGACAGACATATTCTTTTATTTTTCTTATATTTTAAACTATTCCATGCTAATACGAGTCGATTATTATCATACACGACCTCTTTTCACCCTGTCTACTTTTAAGGATGGAGACCTGACTCCAGCTTTATCATTGAGGTATCTTAACTTTGGTCCATATAGAGGTTTAGTCAACATGTCGGCAGTCTGCTCTTGAGTTGACACTTGCTTTACAACCACCTCTCCATTTTTAGTATACTCTCTTATATAGAAATGCTTCAGCTTAATATGCTTAGTTCTTTTGGGATATTCATATGGCGGATTGTAAGCTAATTTGATTGCGGCATCGTTATCGACGTTCAATTCTGGCATACCCTCTAATATTGTAAGTTCTGACAAAAGCGTTTTCACCCAAATAATTTCGGTTGCTGCCACAAGCTCGGCTTCTGTTGAAGATACCGCTACAATTGCTTGTTTTTGACTCTTCCACGAAACAGCCCCATTGTACAGACAAATATATCCTGTAGTAGAGTGGCCTGTCTTTTGATCACCACCGAGATCAGCATCACTAAAGCTTATAATATTATTCTGACCAGCGTTCCTGAAAGACAATTGTTGGTCTGCAGTTCCTTTTAGGTATCGTAAGATACGTTTTACTTTCATAATGTCTTTCTTGGTTAGTTTTTCCAGACTTCTGGATGCGATTCCAACACCATAGGCTATGTCTGGTCTAGTTGAAACCATCAAGTATGCTAAGGCTCCTACTGCCTGGCGGTATGGAAACATAATTTCTTCCGTATCATCCTCTACATCACAGTCTTTAAGAGCCGGTGTCGGAACTGTCTTACAATTTGTCATACCAAACGTTTTTCGGAATACCCTGCAAACATGCCTGGAATGGCTTTAGAAGCAAATTTATGGTTTTTATTTCCTTTGATTAATACAAATGTTTTAGTACCAAAAGGATAAAGATGATTTATGCACGGCTTTCTGCCCACCCATTTTTCAAAAGGTGTCAGTCTACCAATACTTTTATTTATGCTTTTATTTGAAAGATAATTTGCAGTGTAGATGGCCTCACCCCGTAGCTTCATGGGTGCTTTCGCTTCAATCAACATGCTTCTGGCCTTTTCAACTAGTGTTCTATTTTTCCGTTCTGCTACCCCATTCTGATGAGGCGTATAAGGAGCAGATAACCTTCTTGAAATGCCATGTTGTTTTAGAAAATTATCACATGCAGTATTGCAAAACTCTGTACCATTGTCTGATTGAAGGCATTTAATATTTAATTCTGTGTAGGTTTCTACTTTTTCTTTATACTCCTTAAATTTTTCCAGAACTTCACTCTTATATTTTATAAAATATACTTTTGAGTATCGGCTGTAATCATCAGTAAATATAACAAAATATCTACGATTTCCGAGTGTAGGTGTTTGGATTGGTCCACATACATCAGTGTGAACAATCTCTAACCTCTGTGTTGTACGTGGCACGGTACTTGGGTCACTTTTTTTACTCGTTTTCATCTTAGCCTGTATGCAAATTTCACAGTTTCCGATAGTTTCATTATAATCAAACTTAAACCCTTTTAAGCTTTCGTTCTTGAGAGCATATTTCATATCTGCTTCGTCCATGTGGCCTAATTTAGAGTGCCACAGTAGAATGTCTTTTCCATAACTATCACTTGCAGCTTTAGATTTTTCTACTAATTTTGTACTGACATAGTATAATCCTTCATTGGCTCGTTCAGCAACCATAGTGACACGATTATTAAAATTCGAATCCTTCACTGTTGCTTTATTTTTATTGAAAGTAATAGTACAGCCTGCATCTGCTATTTTTCCAACAGATAATAGGTTTGCAGCTAAATTAGGAACAAACAGTGTATCCTTTAGAACTGTATCTCCATTTTTATGAATGATACTTGCTAATCTAAGCTTTTCTGTTATTTTTGTAACATCATCAAAGTTCTCTTCTTGATAAGACATGTGACTTGTACATCTACTATCCAGAATCCATGCATTACGACGTGAATTTTGACTTAGATAGCATGTGGCAACGTGATTTGCCTCGTTTTTATTTCTTTTTGGTTTATTGTTATATCTTTTTGTTTTGTTCCAGCAATCTTGAGTATTGTGGCCTTTTTTCTTGCAATGTTTACAAAATTTTGCGTAGAATGTCTCTTCTTTCTCATTTTTACTACAGCTTGGTAATGATTCATTATTTCCTTTATTACGAGCGTCATACTCTTCGATTATTTTTATTTTAAGTTGCTCTGGACTAGGCATTGTGTCTCTAGATTCAATTGCAACACGAAAATTTTCATATGCTGATGACAAACTATACAGCATCATGATTGCTAACAATTCTTTATTAATAGAAATTTCTAGATCTTCTAGTTTATCAACAACATCTAAAAACTTATTAAGATGTTCTCTTATATCACCATTATCTTCTAATTTAGCGAGTATGAGTTGCTTAAGAAGTGAAGCTTTTCTGGCAGGACCTCTACTGGCGTATGTATCTTTTATTTTCTGCCAAATATCCTTTGCAGTTTTGCAATTTTTTACTTGTTTCAATTCCGGTGGAGAAATGAGTAATATTAACTCTGACTTGCAGAGTTCTTCACCTTCAGCATCATCTGTAAGAGTATTCTCTACGTGTTTCCATATTTTGCATTTTACTAGAACTGCCTTGAATAACCCAAGTTTCATAGTTTTCTTTTGTTAAAGCTTCAATTTTTGTATGAATTGCATTTACCATTTTGTTTCTGGGTTTTATATTAGAACCACGCTCTGCTACCATGTGAAGAATAAAAAACTACATTTGTAAATATATTTTATTACATATAATAATAATATTTGACAGACATCTTTTATTTTTCTTATATTTTTAAACTATTCCATGCTAATAGAGTCGATTATTATCATACACGACTTCTTTTCAATTTCCTTCTTGTTTGTAAATAAGAAAAAGGCATACTGAAGTGAAAAAAGAATAAGTGGGTGTCAATTCTGACGTTTATAGAACTGCAAAAAACCGATTATATCAAATTAGAATGTATTGATTATATACTTGCTTATTTTCATAAAAACAAAGGATAATAAAAAAGAAATTAAAACGACGTAAAGAACGACTTAAGCATGACTTAAACCCATCGAAATAATATGTCCCGTCCCTTTAACGACATACTATTTCGATGCTTAAACCACAAACGAAATACAGAATAACTGAAAAGTAATGAATTTTATATATAAAAAAAGAAAACTGGGTGTACGTAAGTAGGTACGCCAATTATTTTTTGAAGGTCGATGCCAGCTCTTTTTCAATGAAAATGAAAAGCATCTTAGCCAAATAATAAGTGACAGAAAATTCACTGAACCACAATGAATACATAAATGAATGAAATGGCTAGTAGGGCTTTCAGAGGCCCTAGTGTAAGTTTTTTTCGACAAATTCGATTTACTACATCGAACGCGTTCGGCGCTCCGATTGATGGAGAGCACGAAACGGACCAATCGGAAGCCCTAGTGTAAGTTTCTTTCGACAAACTCGATTTAACGCATCGAACGCGTTCGGCGCTCCGATTGGTCCGCTTCGTGCTTTCCACCAATCGCAGCGTCGAACGCGTTTGATGTAGTAAATCGAGTTTGTCGAAAGAAACATACACTAGGGCCTCGGAGCGCCGAACGCGTTCGATGTAGTAAATCGAATTTGTTGAAAGAAACTTACATTGGCTAGATGGGTACACTTTCTTGTGCTTTCTTCCTAATGTTGTGGCTGGTATCCTCTTGATAGTATATATAACATTTTACGATACCCGGTCATGGGTGAAGAGTATCTACAGTATGACAAAAAGATGAAAGGAATTTAATCTTCTTTAACTCCATATCTAAAAAGTACCATAGCGGTTAATTTGAAAGTTTTAGCCATTAATACTGACCCGGGTACGTCTTAAAACTGCGGCCAGACACCGGAGGATGGGCAGCAGCGTCCTCTCACTAATCGGTGAGCCACTGCGATCCCCAAGCCGCCTGCCAAGCGTGGGGATTATGGCAAACCCCCCCTTGGGGGAGGCCTTCATTCAGCAGTGGACGTCTTTTGGCTGATGATGATGAGCCATTAATAGTCGTCCTCAATTGATTTCTCGATTTTTTCACGGACAGTAAACGGTATGGTAGCATACTACACACACTCACTCATTGAGAGTGGACTTTTTGCCAAGCTCTTAACATATAGGGTGTAAGGGAACCGCTTCCGAATTTAATACCTGTATACTGACACAATATTTAAACAAAAATATTATTAATACTACATTTAATGAAAATACCATTTTAGGGACATTACCACAAAGTTATTTTATTGGCAATTTTCACAGATTTTCGAGATTTGAGCTGATTCGAGCATGCAGTACCGCCATCTATTGATACCTATTTAAATTTTCAGATAAATAAATAACGTATACACTCTCGGCACAAAAGTGTTGTGTTTATGAATGCCTAATTTGTCTAGTGGTCGCAAGCACGACTGCTGAGCTTGAGGTTCTGGGTTTGATTCCCAGGTTAAGCAAAGTGTTATTGGGTTTTTCTGTATGAAAATTTTCAGTAACAGAATGGAGTCTAGAAATGTGCTCGGCAGACAGCAATAGGCTCGCCCTCTATTACATGGGACTCAATAACAGCACCAGTGGAATGCGAATATACAATAGTACACCTCTACCTAACGTTTCGGGGGCAGGACGCTATGTGTTTTTGGATCAAAACTAAAATAGTTTTTATTAACTCAATAAAAATATGATGATAAATAAGGTTGTGCCCATAGACTTAGAATTTCGCTGTTGTGCCGATGCCACCGCTAACGGAAAAATGGAAAGAAATCAGAGGGCGTGCGGTGCGAGTGAATCAAGCTTGGTTGCTTCGTGTTATAACTTTAAAACACAATCTTCTTGAGTGTCGTTCTTGTTATTGCTTATTTGAACTATACTGAAAATAATTAAAATTGAATTAATTTCACTGCTATCGGTTACGGCAGTATCGGCTTTGGCACAGTGGCACAGAGCACAGCTCTAAAATCGTGATACAATATTTTAGTAATGGCAACATTGAACTTGTATAGTGTCGCTGTCGCCCATCCATTTCTGTATGAAGCCGATTTGTGTTTTGACACAATAAATTCAATATTTTATGGGTTTAGGTTTAGTTAATTGATTTACGAAGTTTATTTTGTTCAAAGTTAATTTTATTTGAAGCTAAAAACATGACTTGGGGTTTTGTAACATGCGGGCCTAATGAGGCTCTAGTCGTCTCCGGTGAGTATTTACACATTCTCTCTTTTTGTTGTTTTACAGTAGTCTTAGTTCTAGTCCCATAAATTATTCAATCCAATATTAAGACTGATCGTACTAATGTATTGCTTAGTTTTTATCATGTGATCCATAAAGTTGTATGATGACATCATTATAAATTTTTTCGGGTGTCTAGCTAG
Source organism: Shargacucullia verbasci (assembly GCA_947562105.1). NCBI lineage: Eukaryota > Metazoa > Arthropoda > Insecta > Lepidoptera > Noctuidae > Shargacucullia > Shargacucullia verbasci. The sequence goes on from OX387279.1 coordinate 10,673,011, forward strand.
CTATGTAGGTATGCGAATCGCATTTATTATGTATATAGGTACTTGTGTGTTTCTGTGTACTGGGCAGTCTCAAATAGTAAAAACGTATTTAAACTGTGTTATGTCAAAGCAAGCATCACATACTTCAATCCTATTATTGTTTATTATATTTGCAAATTGTGTGTTCTTATTGACTAATGTAACTTTTACCAAAATAAAGAAAAATACTTATTTTTACATAATAAATATCTTCGATGTTGTCATTATCACCAGTGTCTTACAGGTCCATAAAAATCCACTGCTGAACATGAGCCTCCTTATCAATTGCTACAGTATATTTGTTGAAAAATAGTAATAAAAATATATGTTATAATATTTTTCATAACATTCTCAATTGTTATCTCTTTCCCTTATCCTAGTCTAGTGCTCCCAAGTACAACATAAGGTTCTGGGTTCGATTCTCAGGTAGGGCAAAGTGTTATGGGGTTTTTCTGTATATAAATTCTCAGTAACACCATGGAGTTTGAAACTGTGCCCAGTAAATGGCCATAGACTCGCCCCCTATTACATGGGCATCTGTGAAATGTGGGTGTACAATTGTACATCTCTGCCTAACCCTTCAGGGAATACAGGCATAATGCTATGATGATGATGATTTTCTTTACATACTTTAGAATCAATAGTTTTTATTAACATATGTGTACATATATGTTATTAGTAGGTATTACTACATGCCAATTGTGATGCATACTTTAAAATGTTTAAATATTGAATAATCCACAGTTTAATGGATCTGTGATTCCCTGCAAAACATAAGCCACTCCTCTGTTCCTTTTATAAAAGGTGACACAAGGATTATATCCTATTATACTTTCATGATAATATATGTAGTATATTATAACATTGTCATATTACAGTAACTAGTCTATTTGTTGAGCAAGGTGATTATGGCATTATCTCTTGACTATTAAATGTAATGTTAACTAGTAGTCCCTTGATATATAGATGATGTTGGTGAACAAGTTTCTGAATGTTATTTTTTTAGTCATCATTATACCCAGAAGCATCTATGTAGTTCTACATAAACAGTTTTTTTTTTGTATTTTATATCTTTATATAACACTGTAAAAAAGTTATCAAATGGTATGCATATAACTTTTAGTAATTAGTTAAAAACCTCATTTCTAAGTAACACATTCATAGTTAGTGAAATAGTCTGTTCTTAAATAACTGCATTTATATCCAGACTAGCTTTTGCACACGACTTCATATGCGTGGAATTTAGAATCTGATATTTTCCTGTGGTAAAATGGAGCCTATATTTTAAGTTAGACCTCTAGCAATACATCAGTGAAAACTGCATTCAATGCCATGCAGTAGTTTTTGTGGGATGTGTGTACAAATATACAGACACAAAATTCTTAAAACTGTTGTTTTGACTTCTGTTGCTATAATAAATACTGGGGGTATTTTTTATTAGTTTTTCTCCAATATCTATAATGTACAGATATCAGCCTGTTATAATTTTATTATATGTATAGATAATTACTTCAGTTTAATTACAACACTACTGTTAAGTTATATTATTGTGAAAATTATTTGTTTTTTATGATTTATAAATGAGACTATTAGAGGTAATTAGATTTGTCTAATACCAACACTAATATAAGATTAGTCAGTGTCATTCAATTGTCTATAGACTCAGAACGCAAATTGCTCTGCAGTATTGCCATAATTATTATATTTCACAAAAACAGAGTAATCACAGTAGATAGTCTTTTCTGTAAACGAAGATACTGACTGACCAGTAAACATCCTTTTAAAATGATAACTTAGTCACTTGACAACCCCTTTAAACTATTTGAAACCCTTTTCTATGTTTTTTGCACATCTCTTCACCAAATCCCTGTTTGTTTTGCTTTTACTCTAATGTTGCTTTGTTTGCTTTGCGTTTTTCAAGTGTATGTGCATTGCAAATTCAAGCCCAGCGATTAATCTTTTAATAGTTATGTTTTGTTATCAAATCATGCTCATGCCAATGATAATATTTTTGTTAAATGTTTATATATACCAATATAGATAATAAAGAGACTATGCATTTACCTAAATTGCAAATACAATTGAAGGTGGAAGGAAATTAATCAAAGAAGAAAACAAAACAAGACTTATTTTAACATATATGTAAGGAAAGTCGTGTTTTTTTTTACATATTTCAAATGGCGAACAGTGGGACTATAAATCAACTTATCATAAACTAAAACACTTTTAGTGCACCTGTAACGTCGTTAATGGTACTTACAAGGGCCCAGTTGAAATTAGAAGAAGAAGAACGACTTTGAATATATCGTTTTTAACCGACTTCAAAAAAGGAGGAGGTTCTCATTTCGTTGTATGTTTGTTACGCGATCATTCCGTCAATTATAGATCGATTTAAAAAATTCTTTTTTTGTTTGAAAGAGTATGCTCCCAAGTTGGTCCCATTGTCACCAAGTCAGGATCTGATGATGGGATCCTAGGGAAATCGGGGGATTCCCCCAAATATTGTAGGACAAATAGCGCGTTTGAGCTTTTTTCTTAATAAGTCAGCTGTTAGCGTCTGAAAATCATAATTTCATGATGCTGAGCTGATGATGGATGTCATAGTACTCCTCAACGGTAAGGAGTTAGGGAATAAAACTTTCGGAGTTTGGGATCACTCGATATATTTTGATAAGTCCCATATAAAAAATTTGGTATAGAGGGTCTGATGATGGAGCCAGGAGATAGATAGTGGAACTCATCAGTAGCTACTACTAAACCCCTCGAGTTTGGACTCATTTTATTGTCGAATAACATTGGTACAGTTTGAAGATTGACGTGAGGTCATAGATCATACTGGACGATATACTTTTAATTATTTTATCGAAAATCTTGTATAGCATTGATCATAAATTAATTAATATCTCATCTATCGCTTGCTTGCGTTATATTTTCTTTAATTTTTTTTATTCCAACATAAAAAGAAATCTTGTTCCTTATTATTATTTTTTACTTGTTTACCATAATTAACGCTTTTAAAAACAAGATATAATCTTTACAACAACCATTTTAATTATTGCTCATTTAAATAAAAATGTACATTTTCTATCACAGTCTTGTTCTTCCATTAATCTCTATCGGGTGACATCTCACAGATCAGAACAATATTTTTAAAGTGCTGAGCGTTAACTTTGCTTATCAATGAAAACGTATAAAATACATAGGTCAGATAGCGGTGAAAAGCAAATCGACATGCAGTAAAAAATAAAAAAAAAAATAACGCAGACATGGAGTGGTCTTATTTTTGTGTAACTTTTTCAAAACTTAGCATATCTAACATCTGTCTGCCGCTAATTAAATAATATGAATTAAAGATAGCTTGCATGGTTGCTGCTTGTTTGTTTAAACTTCTAGTTTCTTGTTCTATGTTAGTTATTATGACTTATATTTCCTGACAATTAAATCTTTTTATGCAGGATGCTGTTACTCCAAGCCACTGCTAGTGCCAGGCGGGCGCGCGTTCGTCTGGCCAGCTATCCAGAATGTGCAACGTATATCTTTGAACACCATGACTCTACAGGTGGAATCACCAACCGTTTATACCAGCCAAGGCGTACCTATATCTGTCACTGGTATAGCACAGGTAACAATACTAACTTTATAAGCAAGTTAAAGGATAAATCGTCGCTGCGCCTGCCAAGTTCCATTTGTGATTTTTGATAGGTTTCGGGAAACAACAAAATCGAATTATTTTAAACATTAAATAAAAAACTGACAGTACAGAATTGAAGACATTTATTAAATACACAACTCTATAAAATTATATCAATTTATAAAAACTACTTAAAAAGGGAGATTTTTTTTCGTTAAAAAATGCACATATGTGACTTGGCAGGTGCAGCGACGAAATTCTTTTTTATTTTTGATTGTGTGACTGTCACTGTCTTATTATATGTCCGCACAAAGTTCAAATGGTCGTAATAGTTATTATTTAGTTCTTTAAAATTGGTGTCTAAATGTTATCAATGAATATTGTAAAATTCTATGAGTAACATGTTACTTTACATTTTAGTCATACATATGTATTCAATGTATATTATGTGTATGCATATACACTCCCCTTCATTATAGTACAAATATCATGACTAATTACAGGTCAAGATCCAAGGTCAAAATGCTGAGATGCTGCTCTCTGCATGTGAGCAGTTTTTAGGGAAGAGCGAGCAAGAGATACAGCATATAGCCCTGGTGACCCTCGAAGGTCATCAGCGTGCTATTATGGGCTCCATGACTGTTGAAGAGATATACAAAGACAGAAAAATCTTCTCTAAAAAGGTTTGTTCAATCTTAACCTTCAGTCACTATACTAATGTGTAACTAGATTTTAAGACATCTATAGTCAGAATTTGTTGTCCAATATTATGGTAGCGTATCCATTCGTCAGTTTAGTATATGACTCTGAAAATATTTTATCATTAAACACTTATTGCCCATTAAAATATTACAAAATAATAACATTTTTAATGCTCCATTTGACGATATCAGTGGTACGAATGGCTATTAGCACGTAATGAGTCATTTTGTCACTTGAGAGTTAGACGTTATAATTTTATTGGGTCAAATGGCGTTCATTAACCCATTAAATGGCACAAAGTAGAAACAATGGAAGGTTGCTTGAAGTTCGTCGGTGTCCGACTGCAGATTCATGAATTTATATAAGTAGGTCTGAGATTTCTGCACGCTTTTGAAATATTTCTGGCCGTCATTACCATATCCCAGATGGAGTAGGTTTATTGAAAGCTTTTGTAACAGATATTGATTTTCTTGATTGTCTTTAAATAGCACCAAAACTCCAAAGAAATCTATAATGCACGACCAGTGTGAAGGCGCTCCTATTGGCTGGAATGATTTTTTAATTGTTTGATATTTATATATTCCATTATTCATGAAATGATCTACCATTTCAGGTTTTCGAGGTCGCTTCAAGTGATCTTATTAACATGGGCATTACAGTTGTATCGTACACGCTGAAAGACATCAGAGACGAGGAGGTACTTACATGAAATTTTCCTTATAAACTAGTTTTTCCGTATCAATTTATTTTATTAATATTGTTATAGCCTTCCTTGTAATACTGTCAATAATGGTTTTGAATTTTATATAACACCAATGTTAATATGATATTAAAATTCGAGGATTTTTTTCTATTCGCATTTCACTAGCACTCTCACTTCTCTATCTAAAGCTAAACACAGAATAATAAACCGAATCACAAAATCAATATGTACACTATAATAATAATATTATCTCTACTTATTGTAACATTGACATGGCTACAGGAAGCTAAGGTATGTAGGATTTAAGGTGGCGTTAAATGTTTTTTTTTGTTTCGTTAAAATAATAATATGATAAATGCCAATAAAAAACAAACTGTCTATGGCTATTGTTATAAAGTTAAAAAACAAAAGACAACTTCTAATTAACCCATTGGGTAGTACTGTCATAAGGATGACGAGAGTTTGAATGGCTTGTTTATTATTGATGTAATTATTTTATGTTCTGGGCAAGAGGATAGTTTCATATCCTATCTTGTCCTTTCTAAAGCAATCATATATGCGTGCAGCAATTTGTAACAGCTTTGCAAGTTTTACAAATTATATATGTCCGCTTTAAGCAATCCTATAACTTTTTCACACACGCTTTCGTTTACTCGTTTATGAATTCCTCTGAACTGAATTTTACTGCACATGTGCATGTCAGATTGTCTATAAACTGCATCCACGACTCAGGTAAAAAACCAATGATTGTTATAGTTAGGCCACTTTAAACATTAGGCCCGATTTTTCAATGCCCAGTTATAAAATATACAGCTGTTAATTTGAAAGTGTAGAAGAAGAATTTGAAAGCAAAACCGCTTTTGTGTAGACTTATCAGAGGAACGATTTAGAGCAGTCATACTCAACCTGCGGCCATCGGGCCGCATGCGGCCCGCCGAGCTTTTGTGAGTGGCCCATCTGGCATAGTAGTCAAGGTGTCAACCACTTTAAATTTCGCGCAGATCCAGAGAAAGTGTGGGCGCGCAGAGTACAATAGGTACCTAGATAACCCTACCGCGCAATTCGTTACAGTGAGTGATAGAGGGATTCAGAGATCTCATTAATAATAAAGTTTTGGATTGTGAAAGCTCTTTCAAAATTTTGTCAATATCGCATGTGGCTCCATGATAACTTCACATTATAAGACTTATAAGATCATTCAGTCAGATGAATTGTGAACAATTTCTAATTGTTTTTTTTTAATGTTTTTAATATAACTTTTTTTTATTGTGGGAAAAAAGGTTGAGTACGGCTGATTTATTCAGCTATTAAAAATCATCTTAGTGTATATTTATTGTGAAACAATACGTCACACAAATAAATAATACTTCATCTAACAATAATAAATTTTGTCCTTGATTGCCGCATGAAAAATTAATTTAGGTGTAAAGTTAAACTTTAATAAAAATACTCTTCTGCTGAGCCAATTATTTGAACATTTTTATAACAGCAAACGTTTTATATTCCAATTTTAGTAGTTTAAATAGAAAACACTTTAGTTACAATTTCGAAATTTAACATTCTTGATTAGGAGCATCATCTGTCATCTCGATATCACAACTAGGCTTTATATACAAATATAGTATATGTATTGTATTTTTACTAAATATTTTATAGATTATTAATTTATTTTATAGACTTTATATACAAATACAGTATATGTATTGTATTTTTACTAATTATTTTATAGATTATTTATTTATTTTATTGACTTTATATACGAATACAGTATATGTATTGTATTTTTACTAATTATTTTATAGATAATATTAATTAATTAAAATAACACAATTTACTTATCACGGACTGACTTATCACAATCATAACTGAGTTATTTTTATAACAATATCTTAAAAATTAATGAAGATTTTCGATCAGAACTGCAATTCCGCAATCAAATTTTAACCCCTTAACTGCTATAACAATAATAATATGAACAATATATTACTACACAGCAGTGGGGTTCGCAAACTTTAAATTATATTATCTAACACAGAAAGGCACTAATTCAATGCTTTTAATATAAGCTTGATTTTAGGAGAGTGCATCGTATGTTTTTAAAATTAATAATTCATCGACTGTGATTGATTGATAATTGTAACTGCAGATCGTGAGGCAACCCCTCTTAATATTGTGACCAGAATATCCAGAAGGGCAATGTATTACTAAGTTCTTATTAGAAATTTTCAGTAACAGCTAAATTGCAATCTCCTGGCTCTGAATAATCGCCTGGAATCTTCAAAACGCGGTTGCATATAAGTTTGCTTACCTCATCGGGGATTACAGGCGTGATGTGGCTATGTTATTATTAAGAATGCTGGACTAATTTTGCAGCTTATTTTCTTGAAATATTGACTTTATAATAATCTCCAAGCCTATTTCGACTACGGCGATTAGGCTTCTTATTATATTGACTTCATAGCTGTTGTACGTCAGGTCGATTTCATTACAATCTCTTTACATAGAGTATGCGGTGGTTTTGGGTTAAAAATATATCTTATAAATCATTTTTTTCATCATTTGCAATTAATTACTCGTTTAATTTGATACTGATCTATTATTTCGTGAATTTCATATAACTTGATAATATCGTATTGAATTGGATATTATCTTATAAAATCTTAATGTTTTCAAACATAACATAAAATATATCAGAATTGTTTTGTTTGTTTGACTAAATTAACACTTAATGCAGCATTTTTATTTGTTGTGCTAGGTTAAAATGGATACCCTAATGACTTAATCGTATTTTGTATATAGTGAGAGATGCCACGAATTCAATGTAATGTAAAAATAAATATTATTTTAAGTAATTTGTCTGAGGGATAGCCGCGGGATTGAGGGTTTTTATTTACTAGTAATTACTAGTTAATTCATTGTATTGCGTGTTTTCGCGGTTTAAACAGCTATCATTGTTACAACCTTACCGTTGGTATGGTATGCGATGCTTCTAGCTACATAGTTTCTAGGATTCATGAAGTAATTAAAGTGATGCAGTAACAGGTGCTAAGCTTCATTTATTTTTAATATTGTAACAGTCATCATTTACCAAATTATACAACTAGCTTTTGCTGTCGGCTTTGCCTACGTGGCTTATCGAGCGATATAAAAATATCATTTTAATGATCCAAGCAAAGGTAATACTAAAATCCGTAAAGTAGTTTTTGTGTGATACGGAAACAGTCAGAAAAACCCAGTTAGACTGCTAATATATTGTATAAACTAGCTGTGCCCGCGACTTCGTTCGCGTGGATGTCGGAACTTAACAATGTATTTTTTAGTGAGACCAAATGCATTTAATCCTATTTTTTTCAAAAATAAAAGAATTTTTCTAAAATAAAAGTAGCCTAAGTTACTCCTTATTACATCAGCTACCTGCCAATAAAAGTCCCGTCAAAATCGGTCCAGCCATTTCCGAGATTAGCCTATACAAACAGACAGACAGACAGACAGACAGACAGACAAAAATTGTAAAAAATGTTATTTTGGTGTATGTACCGTATATATATTCATATGCATGTAGTAAAAAACGGTTATTTCAATATTACAAACAGACACTCCAATTTTATTTATATGTATAGATGTATAGATAACCATGTTGGTAGATATATTAATTAAGTTTAAAAAAGAAATGTGTGAGTTGTGATATTACAAACGAAAATTTTGACAGCAAGCAAGCCGCAAACATGCAGTTTAATTCCACTGCATCTTTACCGCACGCACATATTGTGTCTGTTTGAATGCAGTATTCTAACACCTCTTTGCATTGTCTTGCTTTATTTTCTCCATTGAGTATTGGTTGCTTGACGTTACTCCTAGGGCTCTTAAATGTTTTGTTGGATGTACATATATTATACATCGTTCATTGGTGATGTTGATGATTAATATAGCATCAGTTCAATCCGCGACCATGGATTGATGAGATTGACCCCTTAAATCAAAATATTGATATTGTACCTACGATCCGATTCATTCATGTACCTATTCATATATTGATATTATCTTTATCTCACAATGGCGGGTAAGCCAATCAATTTTGGACCTTATAACGCCCGCCTTTGACACATCAATCTGACATCAATGTAACCAAGATCAGGGATTGAACTGATGCCAGATTAATGGTCTAATGTCTAATGGTAACCATGAATGACACTCAAAGACTTTATCCTTATTTCAAAATCTTTGTTGACCAAGACCAACAAAATTTAAATAGGTTCATACAAAATCTATAACTTTCCAATGTTTTTAAGATTCCGCTAAAACATTTGGTCAATTAACGGAAATTGACCTTCGCATTAATTGGGTATATCCTACTCTTCCACCCCTTTTACTATATCGCCACTTCAAACGAGTTAAATAGCAACCACGACATTATTCAATTAACCATGCTTCTGAATAAGAAGTTAATTACGCGGAAAATATAACATTGCTTAACAAAGTTACACGTTTGTTATTTTACAATTTGGTGCTTGAAAGAGCGATTTGTTCGAGCCATTAAACACAAAACCTTATTAATCTCAGTTGTACTACTAACAAACATAATAATGGTTTACATTTCGTTACCTACTGTACATCGGAAAAATTAAATATGATTTATTAAATACAGGGTTACCTCAAAGCGTTGGGTATGGCGCGTACAGCCGAGGTGAAGCGCGATGCACGAATTGGTGAGGCAGAGGCTCAAGCGGAAGCCAAGATCAAGGAGGCAATGGCTGAAGAACAACGAATGGCAGCCAGGTTCCTTAACGACACCGAAATTGCGAAAGCTCAGAGAGACTTCGAACTGAAAAAAGCGGCTTACGATGTCGAAGTACAAACCAAGAAGGTACGTAAACGCTGAACAATCAATTTACTTATTATTTGTTCTTTAACATTCATATTGTGTGTATGAAATGTTTAGGCCGAAGCAGAAATGGCGTACGAACTTCAAGCAGCAAAAACAAAGCAGCGTATAAAAGAAGAACAAATGCAGATTTCTGTAGTGGAGCGTACTCAAGAAATTGCTGTTCAAAAGTGGGAAGTGCAGAGAAGAGAAAAAGAATTAGAGGCCACAATACGCAGGTATGTTAGGATTTTTATTTGTAATGAATGTTTTTATACTGAGTATTGGGTATCTCACAACCATTCAGTGTCATCAGATTTCAGTTGACACTCTAGCCGAGTCTAGCCTATTAAGTAGAAAGCGCGGTCCAATAACATTAAGCTAAACATTTGAACGGTCAGCCTACTCGACATGGATTTTATTGATAAAGGTTAGTTAAACCATTTGAATTTAGGACACCATATTTGGGTCTTCTGTAATGTCGGCAGAAACTACATCATGGGAATCGCTCATTCCGTTGTGCAAAGATCAGCCAGTCAGCATTGATGATATTAAGGCTGACTGCCCGGGGTGGGCCAGACGATCTCAGGGTTCGTCATTCATGGAGACTCTTTCCTTGCATCCCCTTTAATTGGGGTAGTTTTCATAAAACCCACAGTTTGGTAATTTCCAAGCTGTGAGTGTACAAGTATTTTTCTTCGAAAAGGTTATGTTGTGTGCAAAATAATAACGTTTTCGAAGAAAAATACTTTTACTACAAATATGAGTATTTGTTTGTTCTACTTAGAATTTGTTGGAATATTGTTTTCCCTAATAACAGGTACTGAAAATTATGTATTTTTACGGGAATTCTTTATTTCCTTATACTTTACATTATATAGCAAAATTTTGAGGACATCAAAGTTTAGGTACTTGTTATTAAAGAGATATTTATCATAATTAGTATTAATTATATTCAGATATCGAATCTTTATCTTTACAAATCAGAGATTTTAATAATACCAATTATTAAAATCTCTGATTTGTAAAGATAAAGATGATCAATCAAATGCATGTCGCATTCAGCTGTACATTAAACAGAAGCTATAATGTTCTATTAATTTCACAGGCCCGCGGAAGCAGAAAAATTCAGATTGGAGAAGTTGGCCGAAGCTCATAAACTAAAAACTGTGCTTGAGGCCGAAGCAGAGGCTGAGGCTGTCAAAGTCCGCGGAGAGGCAAGTATCAACAATTTTAAAAATGAGTTATTGTGTCAAATTAATAGGGTGACGTGACAGTTCGACCTTATGAGTAGAACTACTGAAATAGATTTGTAGCCCCGTAGAAAATATTGTGTTTATCGGTCTTATACATATAGTATTACTTGCACGTGATAATAGGCAGCTTCATCGCAACCTGGTGTTGTTGGATTTAATCCTATATTGGCGTGTAGGAAATCTCGACAAATATATCTTTAATTTACTTGGATAAGGGTTTATTTTTAAATTACTAGTTAAATCGATTATTTGTCAAATCTCTTATAACTATGTAAAAAGAGTTCCAGTCTCAAATAAACTAGACATATAGCTATTTAAAATAGGTCTCGGTATATATATTTCCTGTTAATAATAACTGATTCGATCTGCTCTAGCCTTACGTACGATTACGGCATGTTACGGTGTGTTATACTTGCAATTATACCACTAGGCGGAGGCATACGCTATCAAGGCAAAGGCGGTTGCTGACGCAGAACAAATGGCCAAGAAAGCGGAGGCGTGGAAGGAATACGGTTCAGCTGCTATGGTCGATATGATGCTCGAGACATTACCTAAGGTGAGCCGTCACTTATCTGTGACGTTGTTTTCTATTATTCTGATAACGATTTGTGTTACAAAATCAACTTATATAATCTTAATTCAATGCAATTTGCTCGCCCATTCGTTCTAACGAATATTATTAGCACGTTTATACAAATAACAATCAAAGTTTAACTAATAATCAATAAATAGAATTCCAATGACTTTTCAATTAAAGAATTAGTCACGTTTATATAAGACAAGATTTTAATTAACAATTCAAAAATGGACTTTCTAATGGTTTTTTAATGGAGTTTTTAACTGAAAGTATCTACTCAAATATATTTTAATTTCATACATAAATGAAATTATAAAAATTATTATGAACCATACGAATGGATAACTACAATCGTATACAGAGGTAGATAGGACGACACGATTGGCGCAGTGGTTCGATTCCCGCACGGAACAAATATTTGTATGATCTACAAATAGTTAGTTCAGGTCTGCGATCATGGGTCATCCAGGTGAATATTTATGTTTGTAAACGCACCCACGATACAGGAATGATTTATAGAGTGGGGCAACGTTTTAAAAAAATTAAATAAAGTAAGGGAAAAGAATAGAAAAGGTATTTGAAAATAGTGTGGTGGCAATTCCATATAGCCCATGTCTAATATAAATATCTACATATCCGCATCACCTACTAATCGTATAATTTGGTTGCGGAGATCAGTAGCTAATCGATTAACTTACCTTATCGCACGTACCTACAGTCTAACATAGAGGTATACAAGATATTTACATACATATATCACCATATGTAGATGACGTTTTCTCAGGATTTATAGGCGAACAGCTCAATTATAGACGATTTTTAGTAGATATAATATTATTTAGACGTCGCTTACCAATATTACATCAACTTTATATTAAAATCTAAATTTCATCGAAATCTTGTGGCCTTGTAAACTTACCTTTTGGTAAATTTTGCAGAGGAAACCGTTAAAAAGCGTATTTTGGGATATTTTGTTATGGAACCCTCATCATTTCTACTAGATGTAATTTTATTATTATTTTTATTCATATTTATGGTCCAGCTGCCAAGCATGGCGATTCATGTTGGATCTGTCATGACCCCTCTTGTAAATGCATATTAATATTGTGTTTAGGTTGCTGCGGAAGTTGCTGCGCCACTGTCACAAGCTCGTAAGGTGACGATGGTGTCCTGCGGCGGTGGAGAGGTCGGAGCCGCCAAGCTGACCGGCGAGGTCCTCAACATCGTGCAGTGCATCCCCGAGCTGGTCAAAGGAGTCACAGGGGTGGACATCTCCAAGGTCAGTTGTACAATATTCACTAATCACACATTAGTCTTACAGAGATTACAGACGACGACATACTTTATTATAGACATATTTATTTTTTGTGTGAAGTCGGCCATCTTTGTCTGGCAAGTGAAGCAGCTATCTCGTTTTTTGATGTACAGCGGCTCATTTACATAAAAACACGCAATGTTATAATAATGTTCTATTTTGTCGCCCACATAATACATATAAAAACAAAATACTTAATTAAAAAAAAACTTTGAAACATCGAACTTTAAATCTATTTTTGAATATGCACGAAGCAATGAAACTAGTAATAGGCCGTGCGATACGAAAATCCGCGCAAAAACCAGATGAGGGGGTCGCGATAGTCAGTAGTGAGGGAACGAGTAAGATGACGTCAATCGACAGCGGTATGTGTGTGACTGCAGCTACGAATTCATTTATGTTCGAGTAGTGTCAGGGTAACAAATCAATCTGCGACAACCACAACCATGGTAACTAATAAGTACCTGAAACAAATACATTATACTATATATTATTTATAATAAGAAAGTCCATAGATTTCTTATATCATATTTTATATTTATATCATAGAAATATTGAGAAATCATAATTTAAGACTGCTTTATTTGTTATTTATTTGCTAATGTGCATTTGATAAACGCGTGTCAATAAGTAAACATAACATTTTTTTTTTACAAAAATATTTTCGGTTGTTATCAAAATTATTCTTTTAATATATAGGTGCTATATAATACCAAAATTATATACAATAAGTAGTACTAAAGTTAGTAGGATTATCATTTGTATAGTAAAGCTTATCAAAGGTTTCCAGCAGCCATCCTACGCACCGGCTTTAAAATTCTATTAATGAGTTCTTATCTGTAATTGCAATTACACATTGAACGGGGGAATAACAACATATCATGGAGTTAAAAATTTCATCGATAATGTATCTACAACAACAATCATGATTTTTAATATAAAAACACAACATTGTCTCAATATATCGATAAAGTGCTAAGTGACCTTAAGCACTTTAAACAGATAACAATTTTCCAGTGTTCGAGAACCGAGAATCGAGATCATAATTCGGAACACACTTGCGTATCATGTCACCTATGACATTTTAACACTAAAGAAGATCTGGAATACTCTTGATTATAATTATCAGCACAATCTGCCACTACTGTGCGTCGTGATAAATTATTACAATATGTTAAATCATAAGGATATCTTCATTATTGTTTATTCAATTCAATAATATAACCGAAGCGAATATTTACGTTAAGGCGAAACAGTGGATTGCCACGGGTTGAAATACAGCACGATAAAAAATAGAGTTCGAGCGTTCGCTTGACCTACTACAAGCTAGAAGTTTGCTCGGAAGCAGTATTATTTTATCCAATTTATTCGTAAGACTATATTGGGGATACCAAACTCTTGTATTTAAAGTAGTCGTGTTAATGATTGCCTTTCATATTTTAGTGAGTAAATATAGCTGGCAAAGACCGGCCAAAGGTGGGTCAAGCTTCAACCGAAATCTAAATAACAGTAAATGTGTCCTTAACGATAATGGTGTTATTTAATAATTTCAATGTGGGACATTTTACTATACGACCCCCTCATTAGTATGTCTAAAATAAAGATTAAAAAGTATCACTTTCGTGAGATAGGTTTCATATGCTAACACGAACAAAGACAACCGGAAAATCGGTTCAAAATAAATATTTGATATGTTGTATTTTTCGTGATGTGATGCAATGTTTTTTAATCTATGTTGACTGTGGAAATATGAAATGACTTAAAGCCTTAATTAACCTGTAAGCATGAACATAGATCTCGTCGATACATTATCGAAGTTTAATTGTGTCTGCAACTGCGGCATTCAATCGATTATTGACCATTTTACAGAAAAAGCAGAACCCAAACGTATATTTTAATAATAAATAGGGCTTTACTAGGATTTTCAAGATTTTCGTGGTATTCCTGGGGGTTTCACGAAATACCCTAGTATCGCAATATCTCTGTGACATGACTTCATAACTCATTTTAATAATATTTTCGAACGTCAATTCTTATTTCCACAATCGACATATTCTCACCTACACCACCGTCACAATATTAAAGTTTATTAGTTTTACATGTCAAATGATTTAAATTAATGAAAAAACGTTTGAATAAAATATGTTTACTATTTGATATGACAATAAAACCAAGAAAGAGCTCAAAGATAGAAACTATTACAGTTAAAAGTTCGACATGTAAAGATAATAAAATTTATAAAGAATCTAATCTGGCAAGCTTTATTAACATCCTCTTTAGTGTGCTTCATCATAACAAACTGAGCAAACAGTATAATAATATAATAAAATGCAGACACAAGAAATTGCCTGTAACTTTAATATCAACCAAGCAAATTAAAAGAGGGGATAGTTAATTTATTCTCGACTTTACAGCACTTACATAAAAGTAAAATATAGAGTCATTGCGCTCATACTATTGAATAAATGAAATCAGTTCGAATTATAATGGATTACTTAGTTTAATTGAATTGTGTTGAATGATGCCTTCTGTATTACACTTGTTTATAAACTGTAACTATTGTTGATTGTTATTGGTTGTCGTTTATTTGATGGAAAGATATTGTTTGCTCATATCTAACGCTTTGCTTGACTAACGTGACGTTGTCGATGTGGTGTGGTGAGCAGGTTGTGGCAGAACCGCCGACGTTACCGACACCGACCGCTCGAGGCGACTCCGCAAGAAAGCTACGATAACTGCCGAGCTAATACTAGACAACTACTTAATGCTCATAAGGTTAGTCCATCATTATTGTTGTAGCATGGATCGCTCATACTCGTAGGGCATCGGTTTTGTGACGCTGCCTCAATGTGTACGTATACTCGATTTATTTAGGTATTTAACTAAAGGTAAACAATCTTGGTGTGTTTTTTTAATATTTTTTGTTTAAAAATAAAACGCTACTAAAAACCAATGTAACACAACAATAACGATTACCAATTCTATTGAATCTAGGATTTAAGCAGTACTTTATTTGTTTAATATGTGTTTGTGTAAAAAGTCACATCAAGATTGTTTACCTTTATTTAAATACCTAAACAAAACGGGTACAGTTACATCCATACTCGGTTTGTTTAGGTACTTAACTAAAGGTAAACAATCTTGATGTGTCTTTTTAATACTTTTTGTTTAAAAACTCAGTTTAAAAATAAAACGCCACTAAAAACCAATGTTAAACAACAATAACGATTACCAAATCAATTGAACCACTACTTTAAGCAGTAGTTTATTTGTTTAATATGTGTTTGTGTAAAAAGTCACATCAAGATTGTTTACCTTTAGTTAAGTACCTAAACAAACCGAGTATACAAGTCGATTGTTTACTTCAGATATTTGTCGGCTAAAAGTACTAACACACATTTTTGCATGTATTATATGTATTTATTTTGATCTTATGTGTCAGTTTTTCAATAGCTAGGTTTTCATGTTTACCATATACCTACGGGAATCGTTCGTAAGTGAATCTGGCATCTCCATAATATAGTATCAAGAAACAATAATGAACGATTCGCCGATAGTGCGTCAGATACCTCAAAGCTGGCGCATTAATTGAAAAGAAGCGAATTTCACAGTTGCTATTCCATAACGATTCGTTATTAACTTTGATTATGTATCGGACCATAAAAAAAAACTCAATATTTAAGAAATAGAATTATAATAAAAGGCGCTGTTATAATAAATATAATATATTCTGCAGCTGTATTTACATATATTGACATTACTAGTTTTAATGAATTACAACATTAAAGTATGCACTTAAAACATAATATTTTGTCTACATGCGACATGCAATGTAATCGTATTATACAACATTTAGTCACCTAAATCGAAAAATTATGTAGGGTATCGTTTAACATGATTAACATTACATGTTGTACAAGTTAAGACCCAATAAAATGAACACTAGTTTTTTTTTATGGGTTCATTTACTTTTTGAGTTTTGGTAAAAATGCTTAAACAGACAATAATTAAGGAAACCGGTCGCACAACTTTGGAGCATCTAACCATGGTTAATTATGTTCGATGTGATCTTTGCATTAGCATAACGAAATGAAAGAATTGATGTTTTGTTTCGATCATTTATTTTAATCAAGTTAAAAAATATGAAATATATTGCTTATTTAAAGCAATATATTTTAGATGACCTTACTAATGCATCTAATGTTTTTTCACAGGGTGTTCGCGCACTTTAAAAGCTGCATACTACATATACCTACCTACCTGCGTTTATTTTTATTTAAAATGTAACTACGTATTAAGATAAGTGATTCAGTTATTCGACCTAAGTGCCACTTTTGGAATATTCTCCTAAAAAAGATACCAAAGCAAAATTTATAAATTCGTATATAGAATATTTAATTATCATTATTTGATCCGTAACGTAAATTAACTTGCGAGGCGATAATAAACGTGTGCGTTACCCTTGAAGGACCACCATACATTATTATAGATACCTTAATATCATAAATGAATATAACATTATCGTTGCAGTATTATTACTGCCCGATATACAGGTAGAGTAGAGCACGTGGGGCGTGTCCGCTGGACGTGTAGACGTTACCCTAGATAGGCCACTTTTCAAATTTTTCTCAGAACTTTGGTTTAAGGCACTAATGTGTCAAAGCAATATAATATTTTATGATGTAAAGAGTATTTAGCAATAACTTATGGTGGTACGGCTGAAATAATGTATGCATTTAAACGTAAGAGAGCGTCGAAACGAATAGTACCATTATGGTCTGAAATTGATATATTTTCATAAAGTTATAAAAATATATGAAATGCTATCATAGTAAGAAATTAGAGGGTCAATTCACTGACTGCTTCAAGTTATCCAGTGCGTTTCAAACCGAGTTGAAGGTCTCCCTGATCTATATAAATAATTATAGATAGCTTCGGAGTTCGCGTATTTGTGTAATAAACCTCTTGTAGGGCTCGGAAGCTTATCTGATGGTGGGATTGCATTGTGTTAAGTTAGTTACAATGGGTGGTTTGCACAGGTCAGATTAGTTGGGACATTCTCGTTACTATTTTTAGCCTTCACAGATTTCGTATTGTTATTGTAATGAGGGATCTGTGTAACCGTGCCATTAGGCGTTAGATGTGCTAAACTGCTAAGTACTGCTACATGCACGAGTGCAATTTTATTAATCAGTCAGATTTATCGTCGATTTGTATGCCATATTTTTGTGCAATCGCATTAAAAGTTTAATGTATTACCCACGCAAATACGTGACAGTTTAGCACAGCTCGCTAGAATTAAAAAATATTTTTTTATTATTTGAGTATGTAGAGAAAGTAAAAAATATACAAGTGTATAGCGTACTAAAAAGAATATTCAATTTATGACCAAAACGCCTACTATTTCTCGAGGTAGAAAATTACAAATGACTGTTATACAAAAATTAATAAGTACCTATATTTTTTTAATTAGCTAAACTGTCGTTAGGGTATATGAAATATTTGGTGTTCAAAAAGTGCAGTTTAGAAATTCTAATAGAAATTGTAATTAAACACATTCGTAGACATTGTTGGTGTCCTTTTTCTAAAAGTAAATTGCCTACTTCAGTAGTTTTTCACTAATTTGTATGGAAGTAATTCATGTATATAAAATCAATTGGATATATGTCAGTCTCGGACAAACTAAAAAATAAAAACTCAGATTAATAATGTTAAATTGTTAAAATGGCGTGTGTATATATACTATATGATTTATTATGTAGTTTCTACCCTGTAACCATCTATATATTTGGAGCTATGATACAATTATAGTTCTTACGTAATGCAATATCAAATAAATTCATACTGTATAATATACGTTCTGTTCTAATAGCTTCTGTTAAATTAATCACTTTGAATGTGATTTTCATGTAACCAATGTTTGTGTATAAAAATACATTTAAAGCGAAAAAAAAATGTATCTGCCTTTCCCGTGTGGGTATTCATTTTGAAGCTTATTGCAATATCTAAATGTTGCGCGCAATGTTGAATCTCTTTTTCTTGTAATGGTGGCAGAATATTCTTTTGAGTTTACATTTTGTATAACAATCAATGATATGTGGTTAAGTATTATGTTCACATTCAGATCACTAGTCATGATGAATAAATCTCTTACCTCTATCTACATTTACTAATGTGTAACTTGTTTATAATACATTTTTGATATTAATGAAGGTTTTAAGTGATAATTTTCAATTCAACCAGGTCTTGGCTTTAGTGACATATTAGACTAGTACAAGGTTTATTTTTATATTTTATTACAAAGTTTAATTAGATTTAGGAAAAATGGCAAGAGAGAACAATTTTCGTATTTAATGCATTTATAATATCGTTTATTATTATTTTTTTGTTAGCACAAATTACTTATAATCATTGTATAAAAACTTATTTCGACCACCAATAGACTTATGTTCAGATTTATTATAGCAATAAAACGATTTCCACCACATCTTCAAAATGCTTTACTCATAGTAAAATTTCTTTTGGAGGATATTAGGTCATCAGGTTACATAAACATAGATTTCGTTAGTGGCGGAAAGTTACTGCTTTTGAAAGTTAATTTTAATTTCCATAAAATATAATCTTTTTAATTTACATATGTGTGGTGGAAATTATAATATAGCTGGTTAAGAATAACGATTCATGTATATGAAGTCGTACAAAGTGTGTCTGTCTCAAATTGATGCACTGAGAGTGGCACAATTCTTTATTTACGTTCTGTGTGGGTCACATTTTTAACATATATGTATGTGTATTGACGTGGTTTTTATTAATGTATACTCATTAAAAATTGCAGACAATATTGCCTTTAATTTATTAGTTGATTGGGCCTCATTGGGTAGTTTGAAGTAAATCGTTGCCTCCCTTCAAGCAAGCACACTATGTATTGTCAGTTGACTTTTTATTATCACATACATTACCGAGCCCATCTCACCGAGTTAATTATTGGCGTTTCACAGGAGTCAACGAAAGACTGGAAAATTACAACTGAAGCTAACAATGATCCATGTTTTGCACCTAGTACTTGGCGTCAGATAAACTGGTTCAGCTTTTTCCAAATACTGTGTAATCTTGGTAATAACATATCTTCAGCTCGGCAAAAGTATTTTTACGATGTCGTTGTCATCATCCGCTTCAGTGAACGAGGTCATATTATCGTAACAGTAAGGAAAAATAAATAATTATCCCGTTAATGAAAGTTCGTTTTACCTGTCACTTCATACAGGCAGATATATTCAGGCACATATTAATTCACGCTTACTATAATACGAATAAAATGACAAAATAATCACAGAGAAAACTTTAATTAAATATCTTAGTATTACGTAATACAAACCGCAGTGAATAAACCCCCTTACGCACGTAACAGCACCGGGTCAATGACCTTTGATAATGCAGGGAGGTATTATTTCACACGTCATCCACCCAAAGGCTTACGCAGAAGACGGGTAAAATATTACGGCCCTATCTATACATATAAATAATATTGGAGTGTCTGTTTGTAATATTGAAATAACCGTTTTTTACTACATGCATATGAATGAATATATATATAGTACATACACCAAAATAACATTTTTTTCAATTTTTGTCTGTCTGTCTGTTTGTATAGGCTAATCTCTGAAATGGCTGGACCGATTTTGACGGGACTTTTATTGGCAGGTAGCTGATGGAATAAGGAGTAACTTAGGCTACTTTTATTTTAGAAAAAATAGGGTTAAGTGCATTTGGTCTCACTAAAAAATACATTGTTAAGTTCCGTCATCCACGCGAACGAAGTCGCGGGCACAGCTAGTTTTATATATAATTGGATTGAGAATCAAATACAAAATGACCCTTCTACAATATTTTTGACGTGTAACGTCATCCCACTAAGTTAACACAAATTTGAAAAATACTTTGACGGAATTTGTTTTTTCCTTATTGTTACGATAATATAATATTACAAGTTTCCCTGAACTCAGTACCTGAGACGTTTCGCTTCTTTTTGAGCATCTTAGCAGTTTCATTTTATCTGACGATGACGATACCATAAAAGTTACTACAAAGATACCACTTAATAAATAAAATCGGTAAGTAACAAAAATAATATCCCCGTTAAAATAGTTTCATTAGGCACTGCACATAATATATTATATCAGTAAGATGATAAAAATTGCCCCTCTGTGAGTTTTTCACCAATGCGCTGGCAGGGTTCGAGCTCTGATTGAGCAAAAATAAAAACTAATTAATATCAAGGAAAATAACAATAGCAACAAACATTTTCAGTTCTGTATTACGACAGTCCAGAAATAAATATGACAAAACACTATGTATGACGACGGTTAAAGTTGAATTCAAATGAGATCAATTAGTACCTAACAGTAGCATTACCTCCAAAGCTATAATATAGCATAGACAGAATGGCATACAAAGGTACTTAAATTGAAAGTTTAATAAAATGTAAATTTTTCATCTAAAAATTCAACTAACAATATTCTAGCTTAGAACTAGCATCGTGTTTTAGGTACGGCAGACTCGAGTATAAAAGTAATTGGCGCGATGGTTTCTCGAAACGTCAACATATTATGCCGACATGTACCTGCAATCAAAATAAAAGTTTATTGTGGCATCAATTGTTGTATTTCATATCATGGGAAGTCTCATGAATAGGTATTGTCACATAGGTATGTATCAACACTGTGCAAAAAACTATTTCAGTTTATACAATCCCGATGCTTGATTTAAACAAAACATTTCTATAGTATTTTTTTACACACTACAACATTAAAAGGCATGAAAAGGCTAATTGTCATTTTGTTAAAAATTTACGACATCGAAAGCGTGTTTTCCTAGCAGATGGATAATTTAAACTAAAATGTTTGTTGGTCAAACAAAAAGTAAGTATGAGGAAATGGAATAGGTGATATTGTTAAATCCATAGGTACCTAATGAATCGAAGCATGACAACAAAAATACAAAATCAAATGAAGCGCTGCGCATAAAATGGGCAACCTCAATGATGAAAGTAATGTTATGAATTTGGTCTGCGTTTGAGTTGCAATATACATATAATAAAGGCATAAAACACGACCCCCCTTACATATTACCACTGATTAAACGTTAACTAAAATAACTGTTAACAACTTCATTGCCATCTCTATTTATTGACAGATATAATTTAATAGTGTCTAAAAAGTGCATGGTTTTAATGTAAGGCGACAGATGTGCATATTTTACGTTTGACTATTTATATACCTATCCCTTATTTTTTCACGTCTCTCATAATAAATACCTACATGTTTATTAATCATAGTTATAAAACTAGCATATTATAATTATTTGAATGTTGATTTAATTACTAAATATGTACACATATATACAAATTAATGATGTCATCATTTTATTTTATTTATATCTAACTTCTGCCCGCGGCTTCGCCCGCGTGGTTTACGAACCCCTACATTATCCAGGGATAATAAGTATGTGCTATGTGCTATTCCAGACTATAATCTATATCTGTGCCAAAATTTCATTCAGATCCGTTCAGCCATTCTGGCGTGAAAGAGTAACAAAGATCCATCCATCCATCCATCCTCACAAACTCACATTTATAATTAATTATTATTAAAGCTTATGCCCCAAAAAAAAAAATCTCTATGCCTTTCATCCAGATCCGTTCAGCCTTGCGTGAAAGAGTAACAAACATACGAGTACATACATCCGTCCAGCCTCACAAACTTTCGCATTTATATTTATAGTAGGATAGAATAGGATAGGATGGTAGGATATTGATATTTGTAGTTCTGAGAACAAATAATCTTTTTAGATCTAAAATCTATTGGTAAAACCTATCTTATAAAATTGCCTTCTATAAGCATAACCGAATCCAGCCAGTCGGCCGAAATTCGATCGTATCAATTTTTAAATTTGAACATTATCGAGGTTCTTTTCAAAGAGTTTGTCAAAGATTATATACCTCTCACATTACAAATATTTTATTTTTAATTTTGTTATATTACGTAAGTTGCGAGCGACATTGATTTGACATTTGACACTGGCAGTATGAACGTAAACAAACTCACATTCGTATTTATAATATTAGTTAGGATTCCCGTTCCCGTGGAAATAAAATATAGCCTATTTTAATCGCTGATAAGGTAGCTTTCCGTCGGTGAAAGTATTTTTAAAATCGGTTAAATGGATTAGGTGTGAAAGCGTAATAAATAAACAAATAAACTCACTTTCGCATTTATAATATTAGTTAGGATTTATACCACATTTAATGTAAGTGCCTACATACGTGGTAACGGAAAACGTTTAAATTAATGTTCCTTGACTTAATATCCTAGCTACTATAACATGTGAGAGAATACATTTAACAATGCTATAATTTCGTATTGATACAAGTGCACGATTTTGACCTTCGGTAAAATTTCCCATGCAGCTAGATAGATGAAATCATTGTGGTCGTATTCTGAGTTCAACATCCCTTATCTGTTTATGAAACTTACATCATTGTTTATATTATTCATGATAGATGACGAATCAAAGATTATGCCTACCTTACATAAAATAAATACATTATAGGATTATAGTACTTATACGTAAGTGACGTACCTACTCGTACGTATATTTTGAGAAAATTCCAATGTGACCAAATTATATGGACACTATTTTTGTAATCAGCGTTAAACTATTTCATTAATAAATTAACCTATGTATGTGTTGAGTATCCTGATATCTACTTATGTTCTTATCATGTATCTATGTATAGTAAAATAACATACTACGTACTCAAGTCGAATATTTAAGTATTAAAAATAATATTACTCCAGATTATTTTCTAAATACACGAACTTAAATCTTATAAATATTATATTTGGCTGGCCTTATGTATTGGATTGGTTTATAAAATACCCTTTCGAGTATTTCCTAGAATCAGTCTATGAAAAAAAGTAGGTACCATGTGGAGACTACTTATACCTTTTATTAAATGGGGAAAGGTCCTAAACTATGATTCAATTACCACGAATTGTAACTACTTGTATTAGTTATACTGAAGCAGGTAGGTACTTTGGTTTTTCCTTTCCCGTACATATGAACTGGAAAATGACTCAAGGAGGCGAACGAACATGACGATTATTTTTATATAAGATTTCATTATTTTTTGTACTATATCCAGTAATTAAACTATAATATAATATATAATTCGTGGGTACGTACCTAAAAGGTAACTTAAACTTAAGACAACAAAATAATTAGCAAGTAAGCTGCCCAGTCACGGGGAATCTCAATGGAACCAAAAAGGGTAAAAACGCTGGTGGTCAGTAACTGAAAATGGGTCTTAGGGTAAATATTGGATAGTATGATGATTTCACGAAAAGTTGGTAAAACTCCAACAAATAGGTACTTGATAAGTTATTCACAGGTAAAAATATATAAAACATTATTTACGCAGGGTTTACATACCGCGTAAATATAATTTTGTCGAAATAACGACAATAATACATTTTGGGAGATATCTACACTAACACAAAACTGGTTTTTTGTCCTTGAATATTGCATGTTACTTGCAGTGTACAGTATACTACCAGCCGTGTCATAAATTGTCTGATTGTGAACATCCGCAAATGCGAATCTGTCTATTGTGTGTGTGTACATGTCTAATGTTCACGATTGTCAATATCGAGTTACAGAATTTTGAGGCAGTCGTACCAATTCCGTGGTATTTATTTAGCATATTAGGTAAATATTATGGTAGCACATGCGTCACTCACTCTTTAAATTTTATCGAAGACCATTACACAAAAAGTTCTACTTTTATACATATATTAGTTTAATAAACGTATTATTTGCTAGTTCCAGCCTACTTTAAAGGAACATCAATTAACTGAATAGATCTGCATTTATAAAATTAGTCCTGAAACCTGTTTTTAAAAAGTCTATAGTTGTGTTTTACATATATTTTATATGATAAGCTTACAATTTATCGCAATGTTGCACATATACAGTTGCCCTCGCGCTGTAGACATTTTTTTTAAACTATCAAATATATTCATGATTTCTATCATCACAACATTTACATAAAATCACAGAGATTAAACATTATACATACGTGTACAATGTTTTTACGTTTAGTAGTAGCTTTGTGTTATCTTTCTAAATAAATACTTATATCAACCAAACACCACTATAGCTGTATAAAATGGGCAACGCTATAGAAATACATTCACCATTTTAAATACATTAGGCCCCCATCCACCACCACAAAAATACGACTAGATAACCTACTGACCTTAACCCAGAGTCCGTTTTCCACTCAGTTGCGATGGAACATACTGTATGGATGTAAAATATTATTTATCAGTACACTATATATATTCACAAAAATAATAAGCAATTAAAAAAACTCGGACATCATACTGTATACTTTGTCGTGTATTTGACTAAGTTCTTCCATAGTAAATATATAATAATAGTGAGGTACTGAAAAAAATTATGAACTAAAACGAAAAATTCGTTGTTTTAGTAAGTTCCTGTATTTTTTAAAGGTTTGACCACTAGGCCGTGCTCATAGTACAACAATTGAAACTTATATAAACAAACTTTCTATAAAAACTGGCAGTTTAACTGCTATACTATCGGATCAAGATCGCAAGTTTATCATATCTAGCCCGAAAAACGAACACCGCGATGCTGGAAAACCATCGAACAATGGTCGATAGTACTGCTAAATTATTTAAAATATATTAGGTCACAAACACGTGTCAAGGCATTATGTCTGTATTTATTTAACAATAATGATTAAAACGCCAATTCTTATACTATGGTGAATTAACGGTATACCCAGACGGTACTACTAAATAACAAGTTAAAATGAGGTAAGAACGCAAAACCAAAGAAGTCGGCTGCAGGAATTCACATCTGTGCAGGCAAGAACCTATTTACAGACTTGCGTTATCAGTTAATTATTTATCTTCCATCACAACGAGCATCGCGCATTCCGAGAGCTAATATTACAAAAATAAACTAACTATACACAGACTTGTTTATTTTCATCGACCATGAAGTGAAAATGTAACCATGAACATTGCCAAGTGATCGACAGCACAGAAAATCGAAAAAAAAAATCATACGCAAACTGATTCATAGTGTTTTGTCAACGAAATTGCCAATTATTAATAGATAATAAGATTATGTCTACACTAGATATTATATGAAAACAAAACAATAACATGTTATTTAAAATAATATTAGAAATGAAGTACAAGAATAACAACCAATATAGGTATCCCAACCCCTAATATAGGTTAGCTACATACAGTTAACGTTAGATAGACTGAAATAGCCAGTTCATATCTATTATCACGATAACAGTTACGAAAACTAATCTTATGCCGTTGAAATAAAATTTAAAATATGAACCTACGTGTCAATATGACAACGTAACAATAGAAAACGGAACTTTCATCAACAGAATAAGGTTTATTTTTCAAAACCGTAATCATAATTACGACCAGTTTCCTTCAGTGTAACTGACTTCGTCTGTATGTAAGCCGGTACCTATAACATGATATGTAACAATTTTGTATCATTTGACTCAATTGAGTGAAATCATAGAACTACGTAATCCAAATTTTATAGGCACGCGATACTTATCGTTCTAAACAATTTTTATGTTAGGAGATTGATTGTCCTATCTCTTTAGACGGTTACCATATCCGATATGGATGATAAAATATTCGGATGTTTTGTTTATAAAGTGACACCCCACTGAACGTCGGCCATATTGTTATGGCACGTGTGTGTAAACGATATAACTATGGACTCAGGAGACCTATCTACGAACAAATATTGTAAAATACACAAACACCACAACTGAGAAACAAAGCTACTAAAACTACGACACCTTTTTATCGTAAGCTAAAATCTAGAAATTCACGGCACACAATAGTTTTTCGTTATATTTTTGACCCGGCTCTAAAGGAAACGTTTCCTCTCGAGTCGGGTAAATCTTTGAGTAGTTTAATACTCAAAGAAGTAAACATAGGGCTTTAGTTACCTACATTACAAAAATTTGGTTTCTCGTAAATTTATATAAATTAATGCATGCACAAACCCCAAAAAATTAAGAAATACCTTCTTTCCGTGGAGGTTCACTTTACAAACAGGTATATTTTATGATCACAATAAAAATTTAGTATGAGCCCTTGAAGTTAAGGTAGCGAATCTGCGAACGTACATAGTCTATACATATAGGGAGGTTGTACCTATATTAAAAGTACATAATTACAAGTTATATACGTAGGAACTTATATAAATATTACTGTTTAAGAGATTTTCTAGAACAAATGTAAATAGGAAGATGATATATAAATACTAAATACATTATATATAATTGACTATATCGATGGATCTAATAGAATTTCGTTAACTTATTACAACTATACGTATATGGGTAGATAATTGAACACTTAATTCAGACTGTTCAGATATTATAATAATAAGCAATTATTATAACTTAATTTAGACTAATTTTATTTGTGACATGAAGATTAGTTTAAATGAATTTAATTAATAATGTTTTTTTATTTATTTATTGAGAGATTATTCATACCAATGCATCAGTTAAATTACCAGGTACATTAGATCAACGTAACAAAGTATTACTGATATAAAGTGGAATTAATAAAAACTCCCACAGTATCGACTTGAAGATAAATGTGGCCAAAGATAGTACTGAACGTTGTTGTAAGAAAAGGCTTAGTTATGCTCTGTGTAAAACAATAGTCCGTTAATTTATTTGCTTCTCTATCGTACGTACATTTAAACGAATAATACCTACAATTATCATGAGCACTGTCGCTATGTCGTCGTTGTCGTCAGACGGACTGTTATTTCCGATGTATAATTTGTCTTTTAAACTAAATCTTTTAACTTTAAATGTAAATTTATATGATAATATCATAAGGTTTAAATACCTACTGTAATATAATATTATATAGTTAGTAGACACCTAAACCTGTATATATCTTACTAGTGATACAACCATCCTAGTCCATCCAGAAATTATTTTGCAGTAGGTAAATAAGGCATACTACTTTAGTTACTTCGTAGTCGTATACTTACTTAAGACTAAAGATAATTGTATCGGATACTATTATATTGGTAACTTTCTTATATAAACACTATCATAATTTTCTCATATTCATAACGTACATATAAATAATAATAATTTATATGGTCGCAAATATTACCAATATAACATAATTCTATGTTAAAACTGCATTTACCTATTTAAATTAAATATTTTAAGCACCAATTGGAAGTTTCAAATACATTATTTAATATGGAACATTATTAAAAATTGAACATAAAGAAAATGTCAGCACATGATACTTAAATAATTACGTTATTTTAAATTATTATTAAAAGATGCTAGAGCTGCGATGATAGTATTAAGATAAAGTCTTTTTTAAAAAGAACATTGTTGAAGGACTTTCCTACCACAAGGTATATACTTTTCTTATAGATAAGGCACACCTACCTACATGCAAAAAAGCCAGCGACATTGATAGCAAAAATTAAATTACGCTCATCTAGTCATTCACGATATCCTAAATCATCCAAAACCATCGAATAACGATGGAGCCATAAACATAAATTGGAACTGGAAGTTATTATTATCTATACCTTATCAATAAACCTATTACTTGTTATATATTTATTATACTTTATACAAACTAGTTTGGCTGCTGTGAAAGTAAACTAAAATGAAAAGTGGAAGTTTCTTCAATTTGATAAATAATCATAATAAACTACATATAACACAATGACCGTAGCGATGTGTAAAATCCAAACTTCGATATGGGATAAACTAAAAAACTATTAAATATATGTATAAATATATACCAATAACTAAACGCCAATAATCCTGGATATTATAATATGTACTCGTATTTGTTAAACGCTGCCGTACCTAACACGGCAACAATTACAACTATTAATGCTTCGTGCTACACGGAGAAACATTTTTATTGATTATAATCAGATCCGTTATTAATTTCATGAATTAAATCTGTTACAAGCGAATGGTAATCCATTTTAAGTAATTCGTTTTTTATTATATATTGTCTAATTATTAGAGGGCTGTAAACGGTTTTTCTTGCGTTTATGGATATTGCTTCGAAAATAACACACCTTATAGTTTATTGTGCCGTGTCAAACACCGATTATTATTTTTATGCCTACTATTCTGCCATCGTACTAAGAAAGGGCACAACTATATTTTGCAAAATTCAGTCATATACATTTTCAGAACCATGAAAAAAAAATCTTTACTTTTAAATTACGTCCATCATAAATTTACGAAAATCCTCCGCTTTAAAATTTACAAAATGTTAGATTTGCTCTTTTAAATTACAACGGCAGTATACATTATCTGAAGGCACTGGCACGAACGAGACTGAAGATATCACCATCTATTTTGTGTAAGTATTGTGTTCTCATAAGTCAACATCTTTGAAAAATGGTGTCATCAAGATATATAATCGAATCCAGAGTCGATAAACGAAAAAGGATTATCAACTAAGCAAAGGAATCAATATTGTCCTATTCTTTCTGGTCTCATTATAAGACACGGTCCAGAGAGACACCCATAAAATCAGTTCGTCGAACAAATAAAGTGTTGCATTATGATATAGAATTCAAATCTAATATCAAATATAATCCGCCATCTGACAGGAGTTCTTAAAGCTTTAAGACTCGAAACTGAATAAAAAATATAAAAAGTCCCTAAGCTTTTGGTACCTTAGGAAAACAAATGTGTTGATTATTTAAATACGAGATTGACTAAAAAATATAACATTTTGTTATTGTTGAGTATGAAAAAGGGTAAAAGAACTGAAAGTTCTGATTGTTAACAGACATAAATCAAAGAGCATTAGCATTTAAACTAATAGCAAAACAGTTTAAGCATTAATTATTGAGAGCAAATTAAAAGCAAATTGAACAAAGGAAAACAATATTAAATGCTCGAATTAACCTCTAGTAAAAAAAACGTCTTTTATGGAATTCCATAGTTTCTTTCTTCGGGGTCTAAGAGTATTGGGGTCAATTCACATTGACCGAACAGCGGCCGGCAGCGGCTTTTGGAGGCAAAATATTACAAATCATTTTTAATCTTATCTACGTTATTAAAAAGTCCATAGTGATTTGAAGACAAAGGAGGGGCAGCGCGGCGCCGCGTAGCTGCACGAGCCTTCTAGCGCCGCACTGCCCCTTGCGGCGCCGCGCTCTTACGGCCGCTGCACGCCGCTACTCTTTCAGTGGGAATTGACCCTTATACAGTTATATTGAAAAACTACATAATTAAATTGAAATGTGGAACCAATTAGTGGTAATTGGTTTATTCATCATATTAGTGAATATTATTAAGTAAATAGCTTTTATAGTAATTAGTATGATTATTATTCACATTAGTATGTTCAATAGTTAATTGCCACTTGCATAAGCATGGTAACAAAAACCAACTAATATGTGCAATATTTTTAGATTTCCTATTATTCTAACAGGATAATCTAACTAAATAAATTATTCTTTAAGATGTGCTAAAGGGATGGGGTTAAATATTGTAATACATTATGTTTATTTACCCCCCATTTCTATAGCCTTTAAAGTTTGCAGAATCATTTTGTATGAGCTCCTGTAAAACTTTAGAATATTAGTTGCTTAAAACTGAAATGAAATAGGCCAGAGCACAAAACAAAGCTTCTGTCAGTCACTAATCATCAAAAGCTTTAAACCTGTTAATCCGAGTCATATAATGGATTACATCTCATTGATATAACAGCATGCAAGTTTCATTTATGGGTTGAAAGGAAATTAATGAAATGATTTAGGTTATTCTTAAAGAATTATTACATAGAACTTGTACTGGGATATTCCAATTGATTCCACATTGAAAACCTGTGTTTCATGATATGAAATACACAAAAGAAATAAGAATATAAAATAATGAATATACAAAAAAAAAACCGTCCGATGGACAATGTTGTCATTACTAATTGTTACTGTTAAAATTTGTTATACTTTACCCCGTCCATGTTTGTAAAATCTTTTTTTGTAACGTTTAGATAGAAAATATTTTATGACTAGAATAAGAATAATGAAAGATAATATGTACAGGAGACTTAGCATTCCGATGTCCAAATTGGAGAATGGACTTGGTGGTGCTGCTGATGACCTTGCACGCCGCATAGCTTGGATGCTGACAGCTCCATACACATTTTGAAGGTACTGGTACACTGCTGGCAAATTCCAAGCACCTCGGGCAAGTCTACATTCTGGGCACTTGGTAACACTTGGGAACTGAATCTTTGGATGCTCAGGATCTTCTGTGACATCACCTGCCAGCCTAAGATTGACTTCATTATGAGCTATCCATAGCCAAAGAACCGCTTTATCATTTTCTTTAACATCAAAAATCCTGTTTCTTGCTGCCATCGCTTGGAAATGTTCTGCACAATCTGTGCAGCCAAAGAAATTTTTGACATAGCCATGCATAACTTTTAGAACTCTTGGACCTTCTGTGACAGGTTTCTGAGCTGCATTCACAGTTAGAGTATGAAATAGAGTCCAAAGTCCACAACTATAGCCACGGAACTTAGGTTGACTGCCTTTGCACCGAACATACTCCAAATTGGTAGTATATACTGGCGCATGAACTGTTTCTAGTTGTTTTACTAACTCATACACTTCACTACCACTCCAACTATTCTTTGTACTAAGAGTGGAACGTAGTTCTGAAATGTACTCTTTAAGATTACCTCTAAAAGGGAAGGAGACTATAAGGACATCTAGATAGTCTAAAAGAGCTTGCAGAGGTTCGCCAGTTAAAGTTTTGAATCTTGTAATTTCTGTATGCAAACTTGTCTTAATTGTTTTTTCTAGGTCACTATAAAATACAAGATCTGTATTCAGAGTCACTTGTTTTTCTCCATTATGCTCATTCGTGATTATTTCTTGGCTTCCTTGATCGCGAACTGGGAAGGCATAGTTTTTAGATTTCAAGAATGAATTAATTGCTTTTAGTAACCCTGTTTTTGTAGTGTCTTTAGGAATAAGTGTTGTAGTTTCTGGTGACGAACTAACAGCAATAACTCCTGGAAACTGTTTGATGTTTGCTAGATCTGCCAATTCACTTGTTTCATGTACTCTTTTTACTCTTACATGTGGGTAGTCATTTATATCTAAGGCAAGTTCGGAACCCACTGTTGAATTCCCCTTTTCCAACACAAGGAATGTATATTTTATGTCACGAGGAATGTCTTTAACAGCAGCTGCATAATCACTGAATGATCCAATATTCAATGATGGTGCAAATTTCAAGCGACCCAATGTTTGTTCATTTTGCATTTTCGCGATTATTTGAGCTTTCAGTTTATCATGTGTGTCAGTTATCTGTATCTTATCACCAACATTACCATTGCCTTTGACATAAAACTCATGCAAATAACGAAGAGATGGATATGCCATTACTTCAAACTGTCTACAAATTTCATTGTTTTCTTCTACAGAACAGTCAATAACTGCTAATTTTATTATATTCTTCCAATTGATTATTTCGGAGGCCATGGACTTAAATTTGGGTGCAAATGCGCGACAGTGTCCGCAATAGCTATTGTAAAATTGAGCTACTATTGCATGATTTTGACCATAAATTTTCCTTTCAAAATTACGATTCGTTATTATGTCAACATGATCCGACTTACTGTACAGTCCCTGTTGATCGACATCACCATCGTCCACTATAACTGCACTATTCACAAATGCAAACAATACAGTTATAAATAAAAATATGGAATGCCACAAGTTCATGTTGAATATCTCGTTTACTGGTATGTCACGTATTTAATTAACAGTAATTAGAAACACGGCTTATGCCGGTGACTCCGGTGCCCGAACTAAAGCAGGGCTTAGTAACATAGCATGATAAATTCACACGCTAAAAAGTGAATACGTCATTTTCTCTCTGAATCTGCTCACTATAATTTGACAAATCAACGGAGTGAAAGGACACGAGAACTGTCAGTGTCAACAATGACTATCAATCTCGGGACACAAGTATCAAGTGTCATTTTTAGTGTAGTCAATTGTATTGTTTCAACTTGTGGTTTGACCCATAGACTTAGAATTTCGCTTACGCTAATATGGTTTGACCTCAGAAAAGGAAAGGTTTGGCAGATATGTTGGTAACACTGATTTTATAATTTTTCGGACTGTGAGCGGCTTCAGCAGGATCTAGATAAAGTTGTACAGTGGAATCAAGATAACAAGCTAACAAGCAAGAAATTTGTAGAAGCGGCACAGAGATATATTGAAAAAGATTAATTTTGTTTTTATTAGTTATTGTTATATTGTTTTATGTTAGTCTTATATAATTTATGATTATAGTTTAATATGTGCTTATAACATCGCCTTGGAATATTCTGTAAGATCTTATAATGTTATAAATAAAAATAAATAAATAAACTTGTGGTTTGGCCTCAGAAAAAGGAAAGGTTTGGCAGATATGTTGGTAACACAGATTTTATAATTTTATACACATCTCTAGTGATTTGAAGTTTGACGTGAACCGCGAACGTGACGTTTATTGCTTTGCCAAACATTGTGATTCTACATTGCCAACTTCTGCAGACTTGGTAAAGTGCTGCTGAGCTGGCGCACTGAAGGTAAGATTTATTCGTATATGTTCAATAGTTGAATTAATCATAATTGTCTAAATTTGGCTACCTCTCTTAATTTCAGTCCGCTCGTAGAAACATAAGATTGAAAGCATGAAGTGTCCTCTAAAACCTTATTCAAACCGTAATAAAACACTATTTGGTCATTTCATGTCGTAGAGACCATAAATATTGTGTACCTACGTTTACATGTGGTTGTGTAGGATAATAGGGAGTGGTCTTCAAAATCAATATATTCGTATTGGTGCCTACTGAGCATGCTCCAACTCCAGTACTAAATTATTGATTGCCGTCATTGCGCATGTTTCTCTTGCCCCGGATAAAGCCCTCTGGCTGCCCTTTTGCCTCCGGTGTCGCACTGTAAAGGTGTGTTGTCACTAATTAGGTTCAGTGAATATAAAAAAATAATAATATCATTCAAATTGTGTCTAGGAGAGTTGGATTGTCCAATAACCTTCTAAAATTGAAAGATATTCTATGTAATAATAATTTGCAGGTAAAATGTCTTCACGCAACTTTAGAAAGGTTGTTGGGAATACTTCTCTGCCTCCGCCTGAAGATGATTCTGATGGAGATTATCAGCCTCTCTATGCACAGGGTTCAGGGCAGTCCAAATATACTGGGGTAAGTAAAATCTTTTGTCATCATCGTTTTTTAATCAGCCATACTTTTGTAAATCCATAAAATGATGAAGTTCCATTAAACATTGTTCTTCAAGATCAATTGATAAGAAAATATAGTGCAAATCACATCCGGTGTTTTCTTCGGCCACCTTTGGACCATTTTGGAGTATAGTATAGCTGTGCAGTAAAGGTCTAGAGCTGTATTAGCTTGCGTTAGCTTGCGTTAGCTTGCGCTATTATCAACATGATCAAAATTTGAAATTACTCAACCAACAACATTAATAATTTTGATAAAAATACAAATAGAATACGAAATGGTGACTGATGTTATATATACACCCCATGCACTACGTAGATCTGTATATTGATTCTTTCAGAAGTGTTTTATAGGTTAAAATGACTTTGCCCTAAATATAATCAAATAGTAGCAATAGTGTGCCTTTGCACATCGCGCATTGTACCATATATATTACTCAGTGCATGTAAATACTTTGGTTTGCTGTGTATATTTTGTATAGCTGGAATGAAGTTAAATAATATGATGGTGACATGACGTTTGAGCTCCCCTAACTTTGCCATGTCACCCTATGTACCCTTTGCAGGTCAGCCGTAGCATTATTAATGCAAACCAGTCCTTTTTATTGCAACTTTTTTTTTTATTAACTAAATGAGAGGGCAACATAAAGGAATATAAGGCGGGGCCCTCGTCGCCGGTGCCCTATCGCGCATGTGCGTAGTTGTGAGTTGTTTAAAATCAATAACTTATCAACGTTATTAGTCCATATTACAGTTTCAGCATCATACTTCTTTCATAAATTTATGATGAAGTGATTTATTTTGTGTTTATTGTGCATTGTGCATTCTGCTCAATTTGTCTAATAATATTATGGCAACTAGTATTTATACCATTGATTAAGCCATGTCAAATACATCTGAGTTACAAATATAGGAAATATAAACAAAATGTCGAGGGCACAGCTCCAGCATCTTAAAAACAAACTTTAAAATCGGTCAGTAACTGCATATTTCATTACTGTGTGCATCTTAAAACCAAAAGAAATAACTTGCATTTAATAAATCAATCAGTTTAATACAGACAATTAAAACGATAATGTAAATCAAAATGCGAAATTAGTCAATTCAAATTGGATTATGATGATATGAACTTCCAATAATTGGAACCAGCCAATTATCCTCTAAACTATGGCGTATGCGCCAATCACTTCAATATAATGGTTTCTCATATTCGCCACTCTAATATTATCAATAAAGCCAAAAGGGAGACCTTGCGCGGCTGTGCAAATCGTGCTTGTGTACATACAAATCAGTTAAGGGGCGCTTTCAAGGACGGGTCGTATTTAGCTATTGGGACAATTACATAGTGTCCATAAATAGTGCACAAGCCTACCGAAACCGAAGTGTTCTTCATTATTACAAAAAGTAGGTCATGTGTCTAAGATTTTCGAAAGTGAGATTGGTACTAGGTTGAAATTCTGCAAATTTATAAGTCACTTTTAATATCTTCTACAATGTATTATAATGATAACGGGTGTAATCGGTACATGTAATCCTTCTATAACCTTTCTGTATTTGGTCCAATTTCTATGAATAAAACAGTATAACTTCGGGTTCTGAAAATCAGTTGCATTTGACTGCTTTTTGAAAATTAATCTGTTTTTTTTTTCTTTTCAGTTTTTTATTATTGGTTATTTTGCAAATTTTAAGTTAGCGGTGTACTCTATTTACGATACTGAAAACCTAAACGGAAGAACCGATCAGAAACCGAAACAATTTTTTGGAAATGTGCCTATCTAGTGATGTAACGAATATTTGGATTCGCGATTATTCGCGTTTTTGTTAATATTCGGATTCCCATTCGCAATAGAATATGCGATTTTTATACGAATGTATTTGGGAATTAAAAGTCAAACTCCTACTAATATTATATCCTACTAATCCTACTAATATTATAAATGTGAAAGTTTGTGAGGATGGATGGATGGATGGATGGATCTTTGTTACTCTTTCACGCCAGAATGGCTGAAAGGATATGGATGAAATTTGGCATAGGCTACTTTTTATCCGGGAAAATGTACGGGTTCGTAAACCACGCGGGCGAAGCCGCGGGCGCAAGCTAGTAATTTATAAAATAACAATGCTACTGATTAGATTTACCATATTTTTAACCGACTTCAAAAAAAGAGGAGGTTCTCAATTCGACTGTATTTTTTTTTAATGTTTGTTACTCGATTATTCCGTCAATTATGAACCGATTTTAAAAATTCTTGTTTTATTTGAAAGAGTATGCTCCCCATTTGGTCACATTATCGCCAAGTCAGGGTCTGATGATGGGATCCTAGGGAAATCGAGGGATACCCTCAAGTATTTTAAGACAAATAGCCCGTTTTTTTCTTAATAAGTCAGGTGTTGGCGTCTGAAAATCATCATTTCATGATGCTGAGCTGATGATGGATGTCATAGTGCTCCTCAGCGGTAAGGAGTTAGGAAATAAAACTTCCGAGTTTGGGATCACTCGCTATATTTTGATGAGTCCCGTATATAACATTTGCTATAGAGGGTCTGATGATGGAGCCAGGAGATAGATGGTGGAACTCTTCAGTAGCTACTAGTAAACCCCTCGAGTTTGGGCTCATTTTAAACCTCTAAAAGTCAAGACTATCACAGTATTAGTTACAATAGTCGTCTTAATCTTTTCATTTCTCGTAATGCGTTTTCATCATGTGGTCGGCTAAGTAATTTATTTGATTTTTAAATCACATGGTGTAATACCGTCTAAGGTTTTCATTTGGGGCAACATACATTTGACCTTTGTAAAGTTTTTCAAGAGAATCGACTTTACTAGGTCAAAATTGTAAAATAATTAATAAAAAATATTTATTATTTTAGTTACTACTTGAATATAGAAAATTGTATTAGTTCGATTTTAGTATATTGTTGTGAGGAGAATGTCAAAGCATGTGTTGTCAAAGTATTTCGGTATTCATTTTCGCGTTTTTTTTTTTCAATTAATTAATCTGACTTTTATGTATAGCTTCCAAGTTATTTCTCATAGCACTTGTTGTTCTGCCTTTGCGCGAGTATTATTTATAAAATATTTCGGATTTTACATTTCCAGCAAGTCCAAACTTCGCTAACACATGGCTTAACAAAAGTTTCTGTAGAAAGAAACCTACACAAACGTACCTCAATAAAACAATTTCTATTTACTTCACCTCAAAACTAATTGACGGATAAACTATTAGCAGCTAATTTCAGCCAATAAGCGAGTAATCACGGGTTGTTTACTTCGTGCAGAATCGGCTACTTTAGGTTTCAACATGGCCGGTTATTGCATATATTTAGCGCCATATTTAAAATGCCGATATTCGCATTCGCGTTGGAGTTGGATATTCGCGTTCGCATTCACATTCGCGAATGTGGGAAAGCGGACATTCGTTACATCACTAGTCCCCTCGAAAACTTGATAACATAACAACCGATAGGTCGATTTTGATGAAACTTTCACTGTAGCGTACGTCAGGGATCTGAGGAACTTTATAATATCGCTTATAGGAGCGGAGTAATTAATTTTTTTTTGTGTATTGAGTTAGTAGAACTGACCGATTTTGATGGTACTTTTACTGTAGTAACTATGTAACATAATAAATATGTTTTATCACACTATTGCGTATGAAAATTAAGAAGAGCAACATGATTTTTTAAAATTTACAAATTTGTGGCATTTGTGATTAAAGATCATGTTATATCCTAAGCGATATATTTTCAAATAGAAGGATCGTGGTTGACGGGTATCGAGTACGAATCCGACCCAAACACAAAAACTATAAAAAATTGGATACACATATTTTCACGCCATACTGAGTTAGTACTTTGTGAAATTATATTACAAAACCCAAATAAAAAAAAAAAACATGCTGAGCCGCTGAGCGGAAATATACGAACAAAAAACAAACATTTTTATCTTTACATATACATATTTTTATAAGAAGTATTTATTTTCAGTTGCAACTGAGTTCTCAATCAGAGTCGGAGATTGGCACTCCAGAGCGGAGTGAGGAAGAACAAGATGCAGCTGCCGCTCTGCCCAGCAGCTACACTTCCAAGAAAAAGAATTTCAGGAAGAAAGGCAAGGGAAAAGGCTGGCGTCCCGACGATAATGTAATAAAACGAATCATATTAATATTATACCATATAATGTAGGTTTCATGGTTGGCTTTAATATTTTAGCTGGATGAAATCGATCGCTCCGTACAAGAGGTGAATGCGATCTTGGGTACTCCACCACCTGTTCCAGTTCCGACACCAGATAAACCAAATTGGGCCTTGGACTTGCTACGCGTTGAGTCCAAAAATTTGAACGTTTCCAATGAGCTCAGGAGACTTTTTGGACCCGAGGAAACCGATCAAAATCGCCGGTGATTATTTTCTTCTTATTTCTTATACTTTGTATAGCTTCAGTAATTTTATTTGAGTATACTGTTAATTTTCACGATTCTTGTTCAATGAGACATTGTTTGCAGAGCAAGAGTCCAGCCGAATCGCACCCTTTTGCTTAAGAGGGTGTCCGTTCATCCAAATAAAGATACGGCTGTTTACGATTTCCGGACTTCTGGTGAGTAACCTCCTATGAATATTGTTGCTGTAGGTATATTTATATAACTTTTTATCAATAAATACCTTTGAAATTGCAGGATTATCCATGTCCAAGTACAAAGATGTCAAAGATCGAAAGTACTTCATCTACAACCACGATGAACAATATCAAAGGATGCATCGTGCTTTTTTGGCAAAGTACAACAATGCGCAGGGTAGCGCAATTCTGATGCTTTTGGATGAGGCTCGCAAGAACATGCATGTTGAAGCTCTTCTGGAGGTAAGTGTTCAGTAACAATTACTATTTTTTATTATTTAAATACTGGTGTTCTGTTTTTAAATACATATAAAAACTGCCTTAGCTGGTGTAGTGGCCGAAAGCTCGGCTGCTGAGCGAAAGGTTCTAGATTACTGGGTTGGGCAAAGTGTTATTAGGTTTTTCTTTATGTAAATTCTCAGTTAACACCCCGGTGTTTGGATGTGTGCCTGGTAAAAGAATAGGCTCTCTTCCTATTTACATGGGACTAAATATCGGAATCCGTGAAATGTTGGTGTACTATGTGTACTCTTTCGTCTGACCCTTCGGGAAGTAGAGGTGCAAAGTATAAAATATAATACGTATTGTATCATCCTATCATTATGTACGTAGGTACTGTTAATACATATAATAATAATGTTTTATTTTAAATAAAACGGCCTTTACTTCTATGTATACGAATTTTATGTAAGTATTTTTATTGCTTTTTATTTTGTTAGATTTGAAGTAAACTAATAGGCGTCCATTTATAACACCAGGGTGCAGTTGAAATCAGCGTTAGGCACTAGACGTCTGGCATATTCGTGAACTGGACTTAGGCTGGCGCAGCTGCGTGGCAAACACGGTACTACCTGTACCTACCTATTCATTTATTTATCCAACTGCCAATGCAATCAATGTAGTGCCTCGCTATGTAGGTGGAAATATTGTATGCTATATTTATTTACAAATAAAACTTATTTCAAGTTCTGGTTGCTTTGTTCTCACTAGGAATGTTTGGATAAAATGTTTGACATCATAATTCTTTGATATGTGCTAAACAATTAAAGCGATAGAAGGTAAGTTTTCATTAAATTAATTTTATGATGGCTTTGATATCAAATATATTATAATATGTTGTATTCATTTAATGTAATTATATTTTCTACAAGCTGGTTGTTGATTCGATTATTTCAGGACACAGGATTAAAAGGTTGATGTCTGTGACAATAGCAATAAAGGCAGTTTTTTTTTACTGAATCAGATTACTTATATTAACTTTAGTCCATGAAATGTAAATCAAGCTTTATCATTTATATAATACGTAAATTATTTTTCGACAGTTTTAACGTGTTTTATTTTCCAAAATATTCCGCCAAATCCTATCTTCTAAAATAAGTATTACAATATACTGCAATTGGTATCTCTTGGAGATCTTATAATAAATTTATACAAAGGTCAATAATTCGACGTGTGGCTTTTTGACGCATATAACATAGATATGTAGGTAATTGTTTGACGACTTTAACGCTATATTTGCCAGTAGCTCCTGTACAAAGTTTGTAAGTAAGCACGAGGCCCTATCTTGAAAATGTTCAGACAAGTTCAATATTAGTAAAGCTTGCCACCTATACTATACCTTGTATGGAAGGCAGTTTCCAAAGACTTTCTAGGTATGTTCGCTAACAAACGAGATGAATCAATTTTAGAAAGCCTAACTTTTTAATTTTTACTCGTTGCACTACCCACAAATGTCACAAACCAGCCACGATGTATGCTTTATTAGGGCTAAGTAGTATAGCATTCAATTAAAATATGAACAAGAGGACTACCAAACTGACAGACCATAGTCCTTCTGTCAGTTAGATGGTCCGTCAATCGGTATGATAGTCCGGCTATCAGTTTGATAGTCTGTCTGTTAGTTTAATCGTACGAATCTCAGTTTATCCATCTATCAGGATGACAGTCCACATGTCAGTTTCTTAGTCCATCCATCATCGTCATTTCGATATTCTATCGGTCAGTTTCATACCCCTCTGTTAGTTTGATAGTCCCTTATCAATTTGTTAGTTTCCCTATGAGTTTGATAGTCCGCCTATCAGTTTAATAGTCCATCTGCAAGTTTGATAGTCCATTTTTCAGTTTGGTGATTTGTATCACGTCTATATATATACAAATTACCAAGCGCTTGTAAATTTTCTCTTTATCTAAGTAACTTTACTATACTTTATTTAAGATATCGGATCTCTTGTTCCGCGTGGAAGAAAATGGGCTGGCCAATGAGATCGTGGAAAACGTGGTCACGTTTTTGCAGTATGTTGCCCACCCACAGTTTCTTTTAACCGATGTAAGTATTCATGTATTTTACTCATTAAAGTATTTAATATAAAAAAAATTACCCATAGTAATATAAAAAAAAAATATGGCCATAAAACCACACACCATACGTATTTTAGATAAGCTAAGATTTTATTAGCAATTAATTTTTTAAGCATTAAGTAATAATATGATTAAATTTTAATTATCCAATTTCAATATGTGTTACGTATTAATCTTTATTTTAAATTTGGCAGACCGGAACCCGCCTGGATTATAAATTTGTGGAGAACAGGCCATTCCATGTGGCTATGCTTAAATATATATACTTGTTATCCAACAAAGCGTGTCACCGCACGGCCTTGGAATTAGCCAAGGTGCTTCTGATTGTTGATCCTAACGATCCCTTGGCGCTGTTGTCCTTGATCGACGTCCTAGCGCTGCGTGCGCGCGAGCACGAGTGGCTTATTGAGGCTGTCGCTTACTTCGATAAGCAACGAGAGGCAACTCTTCTGTACAATATCAAATTTTCGCTCGCTCTTGCGCATTTCCATGTTGCAACTAAGAAAAAAGGTGAGTAGAACTTAATAGTAGTGAACCGTAATCAAGTCACCAATGTAAACAAAGATAAATAGCGTAAACGTAAATAGGTAGAACGCAATAGGTAATTCATTTATATATGTATAAATATGTATTGTATGACTCATTAGCTGTTTGTAAATAAATATTCAGGTTTAATTATTTTATTTATCAGCTGTGAGTATACTTTATTGTGGCCTTCATGCATTGCAGAGGACTTGGCTCAAGCTGACAAGCTGCTACACGATGCTATTTTGGCTCACCCTCAAGTGCTGGTGAAAATTCTGGACTGCGCAAACGTTACCAACAAGAACGTACGCGAACACGTTATCTTCAAAAAAGATCCTCCGCGCATGTATGTATTATGTTATGTGTTAAATAACAAAAAGCTATCGTTTGCCTAATAACTGTTGGATATTTCACTTTCAAATGCCTAGATCTCTTAAACCACTATGGTGTCTGCTTTAAAACTTAACAGCAAGCAAAGTTCTTGCTTGATTTTAACCTGTTTGTAACTTGTCGATCTGTTATTATGATCTGTTATATTTTAGCGGAACCCCTGGTCTGGAAGAGCTCTTCCTGATCTATGCCAAGATGACCTGGCCACGCTGGCGCGAACCCGCAGTGATGGCTTGGTTGCTGATGAATGTTGATCAGCTTTGCGTCAACTTTGATACCATGCGTAAAGTTCGGGTAATTAAGCATTTTCTTTTATTTTATGAGGATAAGCTTAACATAATGACAAAGCTTTAGAATATTCGGCCTACCAGAATTCACACAAAAAACATAGGTACATTAGAATTATAGACAATCATCTAGAGTGTATAGGTACCTCTAGTACTGTGTAAAATTGAATACTCTTTAGCTTTATAGATAGAGTATATAAATACATAGTCATATTCATTAAAATTTTCGTTTTGTTTACAGTCGGAGGCAAAGAATTACTACCGAATGCGCATTGATCTTTTCCAAATCTGGCCTCCAGAATATCTGCGTCACATTTCCGTGCTGAGCAGCATGGCGAAACTTATCCTGGACGCGGTATGTAACCTTACGATATTATTATATACATTCCAGGCTTGTGCTTTTGTAGTTGGTATTGCCGTTAATATGTGTGTATGTTTTAGCCGTTGACTGCGTTCCACCGCCCCACGTGCGGCTGGGACCCGCTGTTCGACGAGGGTGTAAACCGTTACGACTATCGCTACACGTCCGGCCCGCCGCGTAACGTCGGCGCCAGCCGTAATGCAGTATACAGGTTCTTCGAATCAATGATACCATCAACTAATTTCGAACCCCCACTTGACGACTGAGTACGTTATTTTTATTTCCTATTATTATCATTTATTATACTAAATTAGTATCTAAATTAGAACTTAAGAAGTTCAAATACAACGATTCGGTTTATATTATTTATTATTATTATTTGTATTAAATTTTTTGTTATAATGCTTGTTATCTTTGATTTATTCTGTTACTAGCTTCCGCCTGCGGCTTCGCCCGCATTGATATCGAACTCATGCATTTTTTCGGGTCACACATAGTGCCATCCAGCGTCCTAAAGCGACCGTCGAAAGTTATTGTTGTTTCCCTCGGGAACAGTATTTTTTTCTTGATGACACATACGATGTCTTTTTCTGTACCCCTGACCACGTATAAGCAAAATTTCATAACGATCGGTTCAGTGGTTTAGGCGTGAAAAGGTAACAAAAGAACAAATAAACTTACTTTCGCATTTATAATATTAGTTAGGATGCGTTTCCAACTCAATATGTATATGTGGATAAAACGTTTTTTTTATAATAGTGACTACGAAAGGGTTAAATGGGTTCAAAATCAGCAGCGTAGAGATATAAGTGAGAATGAGAGAGGGGAATTTATCGATGTGCATTCAGGTTTAAAGGGCTTTCTTTAGTCTCGACCAATCATGCTCTCAGATCAAGGTCAAACTTGATTGTAAAATGATGAGATTCTTCGATTCAATGTCATCGGCTATGTGTGTGTGTACCGAAAATACATTCCCTGTAATTGCCCGGCTCTGTTTGGGTTAGGGTTACTCATTACTCTGAAGAACGCCATAATATCTCTAATAAGCTACTTAACAATAATCAGTTAATTTCGATTCTTTTATCGAACCATGCATATATATAATTTGCAATTTTATTTTAAGACTGACAAATTAACAATTCCTTTAACATTCCCCTTAAATAAATTGAATTATAATATGCAAAATACTAAAGATTTTTTTGTCCACAGCTATGATTCCCGGAATGATTTAATGATTGCCCTTAACCAGATGACCATCTATCCGATTTGCATTCCTTTCTTCCAACCAGCTGTCGATCCATCCGGTCTGAAACCAGCACCAGGACAGACAACGGTTGATAAAACTAACCCCTTGTGCTATGAGAATTATGGCGATTACTCTAATTATGATTATGATGATGATTACGATAATTTTCGTGAGGATGAAGAAGAAATGGAGTATCTGACCAGAGGCAATAACCCAGGCGAGGAGTCTGACGAGGAAAATTAAAAGATGAATAGCGTCATACAACTTTAACGGGAAGGAGAGCGCATTACTGCCCCAATTTCGACTTCAAAAGTCTATATATCTGTTATAATTTGAGAGTAAGACTTGATTGCTGTGATTTTTTATTTATGTATTGAAAACGTATTTTTGATACATATATATATATATATATATATTACTATATTATTAGAAAGTTTTGGATCGACTATAAAAAAAACACATT
Organism: Shargacucullia verbasci; assembly: GCA_947562105.1. Classification (NCBI taxonomy): domain Eukaryota; kingdom Metazoa; phylum Arthropoda; class Insecta; order Lepidoptera; family Noctuidae; genus Shargacucullia; species Shargacucullia verbasci. The sequence continues at coordinate 10,717,743 of OX387279.1, forward strand.
TTAACATTGACATGCCCTAAACTCGTTTGATTTTGTGTGTTTGTTCACTTATTAATAATTTATTCTTTACCTACTCTTCGATTGCGCGATTACTTAAATATTTACATTTATTGCATGTATTCTATAAGTAATACTCAATTAATATGGTGTGTTATATCAGTGTCTAAATATATCAATACTTGACGTATTTCAATTTAACTTATAAGATGAATGTCTGAATGTTTCAAAAATAACAGATTGTGTGTAGCTATTAAGATACTGATGAAGAAATAATGTGTTAATTCTGTGTTTACAAAATAACTGGTATTACGCTACATTAGCAAGATCGGCATGAAAAGATCCTAAGAGTTTATTCAGGAATCATGGAATTTGCACGGTATTTTACGTATGTGCAGTTCGGTACATAATTTTTTTGAATTAAAATATGTAGATTTTGGTCAAGCAAAGCGGGCCTAGTAGTTTGTAGGAAACAAGGGGACACCCGCCTTTTCGGATGTAAAAAAAAATAATAAAATCCAATAAAATGTATCTAATGATGTTTTATTTACCATATCCTATACTTTAAATATACTTTATGCCATACTGACAACTCTTTAAGCCAAAGCAGAACATAACGAGAAAAGTACAAGACGTCGCTCACTTGACACTATGACACATTCCATGATACACTTCGCACTACGTGAGCGAACCCTAAGCGAATGCGGTGCGGTGCGATCCGGCGAGATAATCGACCGAACCAACGCGAAACCGTGTGACGCGGTCTGGTCGCCTGTACGCTATCGAACAATATAGGGTATTCTTAGATAGCACTGTTCAAATTTTCAGCCAAAATATCACACAGCAATTGTTCACTTTCGCGACCGCGTCGCTGCACCGTTGAACTATGCTCGCGATCTGTTACGTAGGTCATTTCAAGTGGCGGCGACTGTTAGACATTTTCGCATCGGATCGCATCGTTTTTGCGTCGAGTTCGCTCTTGTAAGACAGCGCGTTAATCGAACGTACGCGTCTATGTGTGCGTGTGTTTTCACTCATTATAGCAGCCATACTCAAACTGCGGCCCACAGGCCACATGCGGCCCGCCAGGCTTTCGAAAGTGCCCGTTGTAGCCCGTTGTGCCCGCCCGTTGTAGCTCCAAATTCTATTAACGAAGTTACTAACAATTACCTATTTAAAATTCCGCGGGAATAATAGGCGCAGGGCACTGATTGCACACGTGACACGACGCGTGATCATCATTCTCACTAAACTTAAAATAAAAAAAATTACGAGAAAGGTTTTTTCATTACACCTAAATAACAGATGTTGTGATTTATGTAACCGCCCGCGGGACACAGCAAAAATCTGAAAGTGACCCAAGAAAAAAGTTTGCGTATGGCTGCGTTATAGGGAAAGCTAAAGAAGAAAGGCAATATAAAGAGTAGATCTCCTTTACCTACTTTGTGGGTCCAGTGGTTTAGTGCGATATTAACAAAAATTACTTCGCCATCTATCGAAAGTTTGTCGAATCGTTATTTTTCATCTCTGCTGCCAAGCGTAGTATCCGCAAGAGTTGTTAGTGTTCCACGAAGGTTCTAGGTGTCGCTACTCTATAGTTTTCATAGCATAGACTTAGAATTTCGCTTACGTTTCATAGTAAACTATAAATATTAGACTTGGGTAATATCGTCTTTACGCTGTATTGAATCGTATCTATATATCGGTTTTGAATATCAGATATCGAATCTATATATTTCAATGTCTATATATTGGTCGGAATCTATGGTACTCGGAAACTAAAGTTTACATGTTACTGGCGTATTGGTTGAATCTATGATATTCTGAAACGTAGGGGAGACCGAGGAAGGTTGTGACAATTTTTACTTCAATTAACATATCTCAGTCAAGTAACATTTTACATCTGTGAGCTGTATAAGTCAATGCAGCTCAATCCATACTTTTTAAGAAACAATCATTAAAATTAATGAAAGTATTAAGGTTCCTGAGAAAATCTACAAAAACAAAATGTACTCCCCGTGTCACAAATCTAATACCAATGTAAGTTGTGACTGATACCAAGGCTAGTTGTGACACTAATATATTTAGACTATTTGGTGAATAAAAAATATAATTATATTAATGATAAATAAATTACACATTTTTTTGCAAAAAACTGCTATATTTATTATTTGGCATGTCTGTACGAACTAAAATAACATGTAACATAGACATAAAAAGTATTAGTATCTTAAATAATAAAGTGTGGCATCTTTCTGAGATCTATTATGTTAAAATCAGTCTGAAAATCAAACTCTAATCTGACAAATAATTCATCATCATCATCATCATCATCATCAGCCAGAAGACGTTCACTGCTGAACGAAGGCCTCCCTCAAGGGGGGGTTTGCCATAATCCCCACGCTTGGCAGGCGGCTTGGGGATCGCAGTGGCTCACCGATTAGTGAGAGGGCGCTGCTGCCCGTCCTCCGGTGTCTGGCCGCAGTTTTAAGACGTACCCGGGACAAATAATTATGACAGACGTATTGAAGCTCGGTCCAGCCTTTGCATTCGATGCACTGAACCCACTTCTCTTTTGATTTGCTATTAACAAAGCGCTCAAGGCAACACAAGCAAAAACAATTATTTTCTGCATCTTTTTCGACTTCATCCTCTTCATCATTACTACTTAATAATTACTTTTCTTATTAGTCTTCTTCTTAAAATTTTTAAGCTTCTTCTTTTCCTCGCTTTGAATATGCATTTTTACTATGGCAGCAATTTCATCCTTCTATGGCAGCAATGGCAGCAGTTTCATCCTTGGTAGGTGTGTCAGTAAGCACAGCAGATTTGATCTTGCGTCTATTCGGTTGGTTCCTTTTTCTTGGCGGATCTTTTGGCAACGGCCTAAGTGACTCTGGCGAGAATGAGGCAACCAGGAGATTTGTGACACCTTGTCACAACTCGCCTAGTTGCAAAAAATCGTGATTCGGTCATAAAAATAATTCATAATTTCTAAACAAATGCCAATACAAAAAAAGCAATACCACGCTAGGAAACTTGAAAAACTAAAGCATATGAGAAAAAATATCGTAACAGTGCAAACATAATACGTAACAATATATATGTAATCAAAATTTTGGTAAAAAACGTACTTTTTGCAAATGTCGTACACTCACAACCGCTATCCGTGCGCCGTTGTCGCCTAATGCGTCAAATAGCACGTCTCAATAACAACAAACGCACGCTGTTACCAGCTCGCTAACGATCATAGGCTCCGAGAAATCGATTTTGTCACAATTCTCCTCTGTCACAATTCTCCTCGGTCTCCCCTAAGTGGTGCAGCGGTTCGATCGAATCTATGTATTCAGAGTATCATAGATATTTTACGTTATTATTATTGTGTGGTTTTGTGCAGTGCCACTCGAGCGATATTGTAATACATAGTTTGTACGCCGTCCGATATATAGATATTGGATATTGTGCCGATATATAGATATTGTATCTATATACAATTTGTATCGCCCACTCCTAATAAATATACTTTGCCTGTATCTCAGAACAATAACCAAGCTTGGTTATTGTTCTGAGATACAGGCACGTACCTAAATATAGAACAAACCGATAGCTGTAAGCCCGCTTTCATAAACCTCAAAATACTAACGTTACCATCCATGTACATCCTAGAATTATGTAAGTTTGTTAGGAAATATATTCACTTTTTCACAACTCGTGGAGATAAACATAAAAACAGAACACTAAGACATAAAGACATGCTCATGTTACCTACTTCCCGTATAACATTACATTCTAATAGTCCATTTGTAATGGCAATAACTAGCAACTACCTAACACCATAAAAAATGAAACCAGTAATACAACATATATAAATAAAATTAAGCAAAATCTTATTAAAAGGGCATACTATACAATACAAGAATATATGAACGACAAAATAAACATAACACTACATAAATAATACACATACACACAATACAATAATTCATATACATGTCTACTAATATTATAAAACCACACAAATTATATATATATTAATATAATTATGTAGATAGTAGTTTTTTTTTAAATATAATAATTTTAATTGCTGTTTTTTATAATGTCCAAATGTTTCTAGTAGTCATAATTTATGTTTTGTTAATTTAAATAAGTTAATTTGTTAAGTTAAATATACAATACCTACTTTTGCTGTGCCCTAACAGGGTCCATGATTGTACCTAGCTTTAAGCCTTTGTAACACCTTTGAAACATTGTGGAACGCAAATAAATATATGAATATACCTAGTTACCTACCTTCAATCAGTTAACCTGTCATATTTGAAAAAGGACCCGTGTACGTCTTAAAGGACCCGGGTACGTCCTAAAACTGCGGCCAGACACCGGAGGACGGGCAGCAGCTTCCTCTCACTAATCGGTGAGCCACTGCGATCCCCAAGCCGCCTGCCAAGCGTGGGGATTATGGCAACCCCTCCCCCAATAAAAGCAACCATTTGTCAAAGGCCCCCAGTCCCCGGCAGCTCCTCTATCCCTGGCCTAGGTAGCGGGCCAGGTAACGGAGGAGAAGGGGGTGCGAAGAATCCCCGGAAGATGCCCCGCTACCACTTCCAACGGACTTTTGCCCTGGCAACCCATAACATCCGCACGCTTAGGACTGACGAGAAAATTGTAGAGCTGGAGGAAGGATTGAGCAAGTTGCGATGGGACATCTTGGGATTATCGAAAATGCGAAGAGAGGGACAGGATACGTTAATCCTGGAGTCCGGCAACATGCTCTTCTTCCGGGAAGGAGAACGTAAATCCCAGGGTGGTGTCGGGTTTCTCGTCCACAGGTCCCTCATTAACAACGTCGTTAAAGTCGATAGTGTGTCGAGCAGGGTGGCGTACCTGATACTCAGAGTTACCGACCGGTACTTGCTGAAGGTCATCCAGGTATATGCACCGACCTCGACACACTCCGACGAGGAAGTAGAAGCTGTGTATGACGAGATATCCGAAACCATACACAGCTCTGAAACCTATTTCACCGTTTTTATGGGGGACTTTAACGCAAAGGTGGGCTCACGGAAGGGCGATGAGTGGGGTCGTATAGATATGGGCAGTGGAACCAAAGGGGCCAGCGGCTGGTCGACTTCATGGAGAAGGAGGAACTCTTCATGATGAACTCCTTCTTCCAGAAGCGACCAGCCAGGAAGTGGACGTGGTTAAGCCCCGATGGTTCAACCAGAAATGAGATCGACTTCATCATGACGATAAAGAAGCGGATATTCAGTGATGTCTCTTTGATCGGTAAGGTGAAAACCGGTAGCGATCACCGCATTGTAAGAGGCACACTGAATGTCAAGCTGGAGAGGTTCGATTGGATTCGTCTGATGAAGTCCACGCTCCGTCCTGGTTCTGTTCAGATCCAAGATCCCGAAGACTTTCAACTCGAACTGCATAATCGCTTCCAGAGCCTCGCCGAATGCGAAACTGTGGACGAGATAACGGGTTGGTGGAAACTGTTCAAGCAGTAGGGTCCAACTTCTTCAAGACCCCACGCCGAAAAAAGCCTCAAAAGGTCTCTGAGGAAACGATTAAATTAATGGAAGACCGGACCGAGATGAGACTGCAATCTTCAGCTGATATGTCGGAATATGGCAAACTCAATAGACGAATCTCGAAATCGATGCGGCACGACCTGCGCTCCTTTAATACAGCACGTATTAAGGACGCAATCGAGCGAAACCAGAGCTCAAAAGTGTTCGCGAAGAATTCGTATATTGGGCAAAGCCAAATGACGAAGCTAAAGATCGAAGACGGCAGTATCATCTCGTCGAAGCTGGAAATTCTCAGAGAGCTTGAGAGGTTTTACGGACAGTTGTACACCTCAACATGACAACCCGTTGTCAGCACAGCTCAAGACACCAGAGCTAAGCTGATCCGACACTACACTGAGGACATCCCAGACATCAGCCTGTACGAGATTAGAATGGCTCTCAAACAGCTTAAGAACAACAAGGTCCCGGGTGATGATGGAATCACGACAGAACTGCGAGCGGGTGGAAAACCGGTACTCTAAGTCCTCCAGAAGTTATTTAATTCTGTCATAGTCGAAGGTACTACGCCAGAAGCATGTCACAGGAGCGTGGTGATGCTCTTCTTCAAAAAGGGTGATAACACCTTATTGAAGAATTATAGACCCATCTTGCTCCTGAGCCATGTGTATAAGCTGTTCTCGAGAGTCATTACGAACCGTCTCGAACGCAGGTTTGATGACTTCCAGCCTCCCGAACAAGCCGGGTTCCATAAAGGCTTTGGCACCATATATCACATACACACGCTCCGCCAGATTATACAGAAGACTCAGGAGTATAATCGGCCATTATATCTAGCGTTTGTGGACTATGAGAAAGCCTTGAAATTCTATCGAGATCTGGGCGGTATTGCAGTCCCTTCAGCGATGCCATATTGACTATAGGTATATCGAAGTGTTGGAGTGTTTGTATAGAAACGCCACCATGTCAATCCGATTACGGGACGAGAGCACGAAACCAATCCAATTGCAGAAAGGCGTGAGACAGGGAGACGTTATTTCTCCGAAACTGTTCACGAACGCATTGGAGGACGTTTTCAAGCTCTTGGACTGGAACGGATTTTTCAACATCAATGGCGAATACATCACTCACCTTTGTTTTGCCGATGATATTGGTCGTAATGGCAGAGTCGCTGGATGACCTCAATACTATGCTCAACGACCTCAGTAGCGTTTCCCAACAAGTGGGTCTTAAAATGAACATGGACAAGACGAAAATCATGTTAAATCCATCCATGTCCATGTTGCACCCGTACCGGTCGTCGTTGAGAACGATACGCTCGAAGTTGTCGACCACTACAACTACCTTGGACAGATTGTTCAGTTAGGTAGGTCCAACTTCGAGAAAGAGGTCGCTCAAAGAATCCAACTCGGATGGGCAGCGTTCAGGAAATTACGTGATATCTTCTCGTCCAAAATTCCACAGTGCCTGAAGACAAAGGTCTTCAACCAGTGTGTGTTGCCAGTGATGACATATAGCACTGAGACGTGGTCGTTAACTGTTGGCCTCTTAGAGAGGCTCAGAGTCACACAGCGGGCAATGGAGAGAGCTATGCTCGGAGTCTCTTTGCGCGATAAAATCCGGAACGAGGATATTCGCCAAAGAAACAAGGTCACCGACATAGCTCTCAGGATTTACAAGCTGAATTGGTGGAGAGCACGAAGCGGACCAATCGGAGCGCCGAACGCGTTCGATTTATACCCACATTTCTCCGATGCCGTTATTGAGTCCCATATAATAGGGGAGGGGCGAGCCTATTGCTATCTATTGGGCACAGTCCCAGACTCCGTGCTGCTACTGAGAATTTCTATACCTACAGAAAAACCCAATAACACCTTGACCGACCCGGGAATCGAACTCAGGGCTTCATGCTCAGCAGTCGCAATTGCGACCACTTGGCCAATGGGCCATTCGAAATCCAAATGGACAGATGTAATAAACTTCTCAGTATACGCATATTCAGGGTGGAAATTTGAGACGAAGTATATAGTTACTGTAACCATTGCCGCTACCGGAAAATCTTCATGCGAGCCTGTCCATAATTTTCGAAGATAACTTTGTCTTGAATTCACAAATTTTAAAGTATGGTACAATTTTTCCGATTGTCGCAGGTCTATTGAGTGGGATTTCCTGTTTAATGTGGTGTCCAAGGCATTTTGGGGCCTTGATGTGTAACTAATGGTCAGTGGAAGGACTTACCGCGGTAAGTGAGGAATTTTGAGATTTTGAAGACAAGAAATAATAAGAAGCGAAAAAGAGGGAAAAGAAGAAAAGGGTCAGAAGACGGAGAGAGACAGTAAATTGGTGCCATAACTTAATATGTTTAAAATTTACCTACTGTGGTACTATTTCTACAGTTCACTACTTGTGCTACAGTTTTGTTATGAATTGTAACAACTTTTTAACCGTTTGTGGTTTATAAAAGTTGCAGGTAACACATTCCAAATTTTATAACGGGTACGACCTAAAAGTATTTAAGTGGTATAGCCGAAAAAATATATATACATTATTTCGATCGTTCAGTAATATTATGGTGACCGAGCGATAGTTTTGAAGGATTTTTCTGATGTGTTTGAGGCGAGAGCACAGGTAGGTATGAATATAATGTTTCGAAATGGAATAGCTCATTGTGAAAAACCAATCGTAAGATAAATTTTAAAAATGGAGTATTTTGCTTTTTAATATTTTGATTTGAGAGCACCGTGTCCACGAAATTTTATCTGAAGGTCACAGCAGCGGCTGCCAATAAATTTTATGCAAAACATACCAAAATATTCAAAAAGTAAAACACTATAAGTAAAACGATATTCAACTCGTGAAGGATTCGAACCTTCGACCACCACGCAATGGGCGTTCTGACCACTGAACTAACGAGTCATATCAGAGGAAGCAAAATAAGCATTCATATACGAAGAAAATTGAAAATTTTGCTCCAATATAAAATGTAGGTTCCACAGGTTAAAGTCTATATTCGAACGACATCCTAGTATTTGCGGGAATATAACCTAACAAACGGGACCGCCTACAAATCAATGAACAAAACTATGGAGACGGGCAATATATGAAAGCGATCAGTTGGTTCCAAGAAAATTGGAACAATTTTCCTATTTATATAACTATATTATACTGTCTTAACAATGTTATAAGACTTTCACTGTAACGCTACTTAGAGGTCTAGCTCTCATCTATAATAATATTATAAAGAGGTAAAATTTATTTGTATGTAGGGGGTAATCGCCGGTACGAATGATCCGATCCTAAAAAAAATTCACTGGTAGAAAGCTAGAATATTCCTGAGTGTTATAGGTATAATATAATTTATATATTGCATGTAAGTTACGCGGACGAAGTCACAGGCAAAAGCTAGTAATAGATATTGCACCATCGTGTTATCGTTCATAAGATTTTAATAAAAAATTAACAAATTATTATAATATTTAACATATAATCACGTGAATTTAAATCCAAGTAGATATGTCGCCGTCACAGCTAGTAAATAATAAAATAGTATTGTGCGACTCCATTGATGGGAACACAGTTTACGTTGCACATGCGCTTTAAGCTTCAAAGTTTCCCTCACACTGTTTCATACAGCTTCATTCATATCATTTTTGACGATGCTAGGGTGAAATAGGATGCCTCCTGGGATCTAGACTGTGTTTTCGTTTCGAAATTTAAAAATTGGTGCATTGCACAGGCCTTTTGAGAAAATACCTATACAAACACACATTGATGCGCACCTAGCCGTTGATATGTAAGGCTATTAGCTCATTAACTATAAATGGCTTTTAAATATAGTTGAGGTGGATTGGTGGATTATAAATATCTTTTTATAAAACAACATGATTAAAAAAGAAAGAAACTAAATATCTGTCATTCTGACACTGTAATCTGAAAGTAAAATTGACATTATCAGTACTTGTCTATTTTTTTAAGGATTTTATTGTTAGGATTTTAAGAATGCTACATAGCCACCCGACGTCAATATTTTGTATAATAGCGACAGAATTTTGTGAAAGATTTTCCTTCTGTGGATTAAGAAGTGCGTAGTTGAGTACCTCAGTTTATAAAAGTACATTTGGTAGATTGCGCTGTAGAAGGTTACTATATGTATGGCTTCAGCTCAGCATCTTAGTTTTAATAGACCGAAAAGTTAAAGAGAACAGAGAACCATTTCTATGAGCGTATGAATTACAACCATTAGATCATCGTGCGACTAAATTCAATAATCTTGTAATCTCTGTAATTTTGACGTGGGGATAGTTTGAAGGAATTTTAACGGAATCATCGCGAGCCACTCGTCCTTGAAGACGTCCTTTAACGGAACGGAACGCATTATTAACGAGATACCGCACGAGTCTGAAGGTAACGAACTGAGACTGCTTGCCAGAGAAGGCTTCAAATAGACACCTGGACTAATTAGTAATAAGTTTATCCGAAAATTTAGTTGGAAATGGGGGTTTAAAGTTTGTATGAAAAACGACGCGAAGAGTCGCGGGCACCGCTATTATATAATAATAGTAATAATATTTCAGTCCATTACTGTCCGACTGCGGGGCTCGTGCCATTTCTCAGAATGGGCCTTATTTCACTTCGCTGGCCTGGCCAATTGGCGTACTACAGACAACATCAAGAAGTTTATGGAGCCTGTCAGGCGTGCAGGTTTCCTCACGACGTTTTTCCTTCACCGTTAACGCAAGTGATATTCATATTTTAATGCGCACATGATTCCGCAAAGTTTGAATAGGTTTCCAACGAAAAGTTTGAGGTCGGGTTTGTACTCAGATACCTGGTCGTCAAGCTTTATTACTGCTTATTTATATATTATACAATTATTAATTTAAATTTATTTTGAGAACGCTAGCGTAATTGTGTGGTCACATTAATTTAACATTAAACATTAATAGTTTGGTCCTGAGTAGTGCTTTCGATGTAGTGCTGTAGGTAAGTAAGTGAGTGTAAGTCACTTATGTGTGTAAATAAATTAAGTTACGTTTATAGTGTCATGGAATATAGTATCTACTTAGCACATTTTTTTAAAACCTAGTATTAGGTACGCTTGCGTCATATTTTACCGTCTTTGAAAAAATAGGGCTCGGAGTAGAACTCGTCATTTTATTATTATTATTTCGATTTGTAATCGGTACGAAGCCAGGATATCCGGATATAATACATTGTATTAAATATGATGCAAGCTACATCATTATTTGTTTGAACTACAGATAGTTGTTTCAGCTCGGGGTGTTTGTTCATGTGAATATTTGTTTGTAAACGCATCCATGATACAGGAAAAAATAAAAAATACAATAATAAATTGCTAACTACGTTATTAATCGTATGTACTGTATGTAAAAAAATATCGTCGTATGTACTGTAAATAAAATCGTATGTACGGGTTATTAATAATTATAATAATTGTCCACATTTAAGTGTGGACATACTTTATACAATGACACCTGTATTGACCACATTTTGACAAATAAATTTGATTTGATTTGATTTGAAGTTTCTAGATCAAGATGTTTGGTTGGGTGTTGTTACTTGAGACATTCAGTGAGAAAAATAATCAACTCAAACTTGTAATTTTTTTACGCAGCAATTCTTTCACTCTATCTAAGGAATGTGTTATGTCTCCACGAGAACGCCGCCACGGTGGTGTATCACATATTTATAATGATGTGTTACACCATGCCGCTTATGGGCGCAATACTGGCTGACAACTTTATTGGGAGATACAGGTAAGGCAGTGAAATGAAATGATTTATTTTCATCAAGCGTGATCGAGGTCAAGAGCAGGCCATTAGTAATAAGAAAAATAAAAAATTAGGATTGTGTTTAGTTTATACTTAAAGGAATTTGGTTCCTTCTTATCAATTAACACTTTCCGGGACAGACCGCCACTCGACGTTATCTCGGCATATCGTTGCGTGACAGTACGGCTAAGGGCGGCAGCTAAGTAGCCGCACTGTCTCATTACATTGCTCATTGTTAGTCATGGTATGACGTTCCGCCCATAGGCGTCAACGTCTGTGGCCGTATTTGTCGTATCAAAAAATTCAAAATATATTTATTATGGTATTACGGCTGTAGATGGTATGATAGAATTTATGGGATTTTGAAGTGTCATATCATGACATTTGCAAATAGTCAAATGTCCCGGAACGTGTTAAAAGTATAATAAGAGTATGCTCTGATGTTCTTAAATAACACAAGCTGTGTTCATCCTGTTTGCCGAGCCTGATGATTATAATAAATTGCGACGGTGTCAATGGTCTAGCGGTCGTAAGTGTGAATGCTGAGCGTGAGGTCCTGGGTTTAATTCTGGGTCGGGCAAAGTGTTATTGGGTTTCTCTCTGTATGGAAATTTTCAGTAGCAGCACGGAGTCCAGAACTGTGCCCAGTAGTTGGCAATAGGCTTGCAGTTTATTACATGGGACTTAAAAATGGAATTGGTAAAATGTGGGTGTATAATAGTACACCTCAGCCTATACCTTCGGCGAATACAGGCGTGATGCTTTAATAAGAGAAATCAACTAACATAACATTGGACATTTATGGTGGATAAATAAGGTTGTCTGCCTGTTGCCACATAGCGTCAGGCACTGTAACAACCGGGACCAAACGCTTAATGTGCTTCCCGAGGCACGGAGTCGTCTCAACGTGTGAAGAATGGTCACCCAACCAAGGACTGACCGCGGCAAGTGCTGCTTACCCTTGAAAATAATAGCCATGTATTTACAGGCCCCTCAAAAAGTAGTACTGAGTATTTCTGTGAACAAAAAAAAACTTATTGTAGTTTTTCTTTTCAGAGTGATACTATATTTTTCAATAATATATCTTATTGGCACTATACTGACTTGCTGTTCTGCGATACCTCCTCTCATGCTGCCTCCTACGTAAGTGTATACAGAATTAATTTTCAAAGAGTACCCAAATTTTCAAAGGCGGTTTTGATAACTAAATATAACGGACGAAAGAACCTTTACGGTGCTTTTTACGGTTGCTGTCAAATAACAATGAAGACTGATAAATTTAACTGTCAAATAAAAAGACATAAAGATAGAGACATAAAAATATTGATCCCTTGCGTAATATCAATCACGACCATAGACTTAGAATTTCGGTTACGCTAAAAATCTATGATCACGACCATTAGCGTAAGCGAAATTCTAAGTCTATGATCACGACAATGTTTTTAAGTAAAAAGTTAAGTATATTTTAATTCTGATATCAGTATACCTTCGGTGTTTAGGCGATACAAAGATTTAAGTAACTGCAAAAGTAACCATTAGCGGGAGTACCTACAGTGTTTGAGATTACTCCGGCTTGGATGAAAGTTCAACGAGGCGCGACTGAAGGTAGTTGTATGAAGTATGAACTGCAGATTATACTCTTTGGAAGTTTCAATACTTGTTTTATTTTTCATCATACTTCGACTTAACACAAAGGACGACGCAGAACTAAAAAACTGGGTAAAAATGTTGGAAGTTCTGAGAGGTTTAAAGTTTTTTATTACACTGGAAGGCTAGAGTCTAGTATTCGCAAGATCGGTCGGCAAATACCTGCGCGGTCGAGAAAAAAATGACTGGTATTATCGGCTACAAAATTTGCACTTACCAGCCAGGGATTTTGACAGAATTTGCCGATAAAAAGGTCACACGACTACATAAAACACCTTCGATAAACGATTATGATTTTATATCTTTACAGAACTACATCTATGATCGGGTTGCTGTTAATAGCTACTGGTACTGGTGGTATCAAGCCTTGTGTAGCCGCATTCGGAGGAGACCAGGTTTAAAATTCTTATTGTCTGCTAATTGACAAAATGTGTTTTTTTTTTTGCTAAGTGTCTAACCGAATCAGCGCTACGCTCTTTCGTAGCAGCAGTCTACAAGTTCGTAGGCATGTCGTAGCACTCCACTACGAAACAGTTCATTTCATTTACATTGCCATGGTTCCCTCACGATCTTCCAAAAAATTAATTTCAAGTTACTAATTGCTAGCGATTCAATACATATTAAATATAATATAAACTAATTAAATATAATATAATATAAAGAAAAAAAGAAAAGAAAACTTTAAATACTCTGTATAAGATATTTTTCTCAATGACGGTTTGTAAAAATACTGCATGTACTGCTAAGTACAATAAAATGCAAATTAAAATGAAGTGTTTTCCTACAGTTTCGTCTTCCTGAAGAGAACCAACTGCTTCAGAAGTTTTTCTCCACGTTCTACTGCACAGTGAACCTGGGCGGGTTCATGGGGATGGTGGTGACGCCGGCGCTGCGGAGGAGTGTCATGTGCTTCGGTGATGATGCTTGCTATGCGCTGGGATTCGGTTTTCCGGCTCTGCTAGTGTTAATTTCTATAGGTTGGCATTTTTTTTAATCATTAATGTGTGTTCCAATTGTATGGTAAGAGTACCCAGTGAAACAGAACTGTACAAAGTTGGCCTTAGGTTGACAAAGTATCTTTAATCATTAGGATTTGGATGTTACCATCAAGTAACCCGCAAGATAGTTTAACGTTCTATCATCTAAAAATAACATTTCACGTTAGTGCATTTTACGCAAAACACCTGCGCAGTATACTAACTGCTATATATTGTTATTGAACTGTCCAATCGGCGCCTATCGTGGCCTATAGTTGCTGGGAGTCAAAGCCTACGTTTATTTTCATGATGCAGGGCATTATGCATGCAGGGGTCGGTAAGGCCAACGTCACAGTCGGGCCTACAAAGGGAATTGAAAACCGTTGTTCTCTATAGCTGTGCAGTCAGTATAAAAATAAAATAATCCTTAAACAAAATATAAAGGTTTTTATTATGTTTGATAGATTAGAAGAAACGATATCTTATGTAGTATATAAGATCAATTTAGAACAATAATTATATTAACGGCACGGTTAGCGCAGTGGTTGAGCGTCCGACTTTTGCGCCACGTGTCGCGGAATCAATTCCCACACGCAGTAAATATGTTTATAAGCTACAGATAGTTGGTCCGGGTCTGGGTGTTTGTCCATGTGACTATTTGTGTTTGTAAACACACTCACAATATCGGTTGATAGGAATTATTCTTAGTTCTACTGATTAAATGTAATACATTAATTATATTTTTTTACTAAAAGTGGAGGCACAGTGGCTGGAATATATTTTGAACCATTTCTTATAGTTTCGGTTCATCTTGATTGACCATTAAGGTTCATAAAACCATCTGTATGTAATAAATATAGCGGACTATTATAAATACGAAAGTGCCTGTGTCTGTCTGTTTGTTACCTCATCAAATTAAATCCCTGGATCTGGATTAAATCCCTCCCGATCTTTAGTAAATTTTACATACAATTTATAAATACAGCATACATACATACGAAGTCGCGGGCAATACCCGGTAAGAGAAAAACAAACATAACACATAACATAGCATCAAGTCTCTATTCCCTGAAGGGTTAGGCAGAGGTGTACTATTGTACACCCACAATTCGCTGATGCTATTATTGAGTGCCAGGGCGAGCCCATTGCCATCTACCAGGCACAGTTCCAGACTCCGTGCTGCTACTGAGAATTTCCATACAGAAAAAACCAATAACACTTTGCCCGACTCGGGAATCGAACACAGGGCCTCACGCTTAGCCTTCGCGCTTGCTACCACTAGAACAATGAGCCAGACCAATGACCAGTAAAAACAAATAACAAATAAAATATATCAAACAAACATTGTTGTTGGTTAGACATGGTTGTATTTCAAAACATTTGCTGAAACTGACCTTATTTTGTCTATTGTTGTATTAAATGGAATTATGTGATACCATAGATCGCATTAATAGTTCAAAACACTGGTACAGTCATTGACTTTTTGAAACATTTCTTTGCAGTTAGTTTTTTTTTTTTGCAGTGATATTCGTGGCAGGCAAACCTTCGTACAGGATAAAGCAACCTCGCGATAACGTGACGCTAAAGTTTATATCTTGTGCCTGGGTAAGTTGCAGATATTGATAAGTGGTCGTTCAGGTAAAGATGGAGGTAATATACAGATATGTAAATTTCAACTCTGTAATAAACTGAGTTTTAGAAGTAGTTGTTTACTTTTATGTTTATTTTGATGTGAAACATCTAATGCGGCGGGTCAGAACGACTGTTGGCGTGGCGATCGCCATCATGCATCGCTACGCTATATGATAGTATGAAATATAAAATATGCATGAAAGGAGGTTTATGCCAAATTTATTGCATTTAGCAATAAATTTGGCATGATCAAAAACAAAATATTCAGGTTTATATTAAAAAAAAAAAATGTTCTTTATTTAAAAAATAAATATTCAGTGAATACCTTACATCTATTTAATATTTTATTTTTGATTATGCCATATTTATTTCCTTTCATAAACTATCCTTTTATGCATATTATCTGTACAAAATAATTTAGATGTTTCACATCTGTTAGATGACCCGCGACGGCTCACTTTTTTTTTTTATAAAACTTACGTGTTTCAGCACACATTTAGTTTGTGCAGTAGGTACAGTCGAACAAATAGGTGATATCTGATGAACCAGTTTGTTCGACAGTACCTACATAAATACATTAGTACAATGTTTTGAAAAAAATACATTTTTATAAAAAAATACATTCTCTCTTCGCTTTGTTACATTCATAAAAGAAAACTACTAAGTACTTGTGTTCTTAGAATATTTCATTAAAGTCTTTGAAAGTTCCGAGTCACTTTAGTGTTACTTGGAACTGATGTACTGCCCCGCACTTGATATTTGATATTTTTTCTAAACTCCCGTTTCCAATGAATACCGTTTTTTTTTTCATTTATAAAATTGTTATTCTTATTGGAAATCGGAAGCTCCATTGATACTAAATACTCGTAGCAATACGATAAAAATTTATATGGTCTTCTAAATGGTTATATCGGGGTGTATGTTTGTTAAAGAAATGTTCGTTTATAAATTGTACCGTTTATTATAGGAGAAATACATCGTTTTACATATATCGTCTTTGTAATACAGTTTATTGTGGTACTTATATATCGTCTTTGTACTACAGATTATTATAGATAGTTTTGTTGTCAAAAAAGTGAATGTTATATTGTGCCCGGAGTTCATTTCCCGCAAGGAAGGAATATTTGTATGGTCTACAGATAGTTTTTTTGGGTTGAAGTGTGTGTGTGTATGTGTCGTATATGTTTCTAAACAATACCCACGATACAGGAGAAATCCTAGAGTGGGGTAAAGTTTATTCTAAAAAAAATGGATCTTTAATCAACATTGTAGGATAAAGATAATAATAAAAGATAATAGATTGGCTAATACATATAATATTTTATTAAAGCAAAAGCTAACAACGTATTATTATTTATTATTTCCAAAAAAATATAAAGACAATAAACCTAGTATCGATAATCTACAAATATCTTTATTATTTATAAGGTCGTAGTTCTGGACATTCATTCAACTGTAAACGTTTTTTACTGCCGGAGTTGCGGATTTGTCGGCTAAACATTGTGGCGTTCAAAGGGTTAAGCTGTTTATTCTTCATTGTACTTCATTGTCTTTCGTTTATTCTTTTTCACCTGTATATGTTTATTAATGACGAAACGAGGACGAAACTGACTGACTGACTGATGAATTGACTCATATATCACCAAAAACGGTAATAACAATTATGAAAGATATTTTAAGGTTAGTTATTTTTTATTTTATCATGGAAAAATAGAGGTGCTCCATAAAGCATTTTGCAAAATCAATTCCTGGTTTTAACGCGTGTTGAAGCGAGTATAGGAATACACGAAATTGATGGAAAATGTTCGACATTGGGCAACTCAAAAATTATGATTCGACAATCTTATGGTTTCACCAGTCAGTGAACGTGTCAATTATCCATCGCTGTGGATTTCCAATGCACAGTCCACATTGTTTAGTTTGATTTCAGTTCAGTTCATTTGATTTGACGTCTCTCACTATTTGTTTTTGCAATTTATCTATAGGCTCGAAATATATTATAGAATTATAACACTGAATTCAAGATAATAAGATCTTTGGTCTTATATTAATAAGATTAGGAATTCAAATCATCCTTTCTCTGTGCATCACTCTAAGGTCGACTGGTGGAAAATGCCTAAGGCATTAAGTCCGCTTCTATACATAGTGCATAAAGAATAAATAAATAAATAATTTTAAAGTGCTTCATAGTTTTATGGAATTGAAATAGGTTGGCCCGTAATTCACGTTACAAATGTCAAAATACCCATTTGATTGACTTTTTATTATCATTCGCGTAAGGTATAGCAGTCATTTTTTTTACGGTTACTATGGAAATTCGAAGGCGATGTCGGGCCGTGGATGATGATGATGATGATGTTGGCCTGCTAATAATAACACAACACTTAATTACGGAAACCTTCCCAAATTATTTTCGTCCTACGCAATATATTCACACACGCTTTTTTCATTACAATGCAAGCAGATCTCCAAATGGTGTCCATTTATCATTGTAATGTGTTTAGTAAGTTACATTTCACCGCAGCCATTTGCCTGTACTATGTTTTTCCTACAGGTAATTGATGACACAAAAATGTGCCTTATAATTCTAAAGAGAGCCATATTTGGGTTCATTCATCACACCAATAGCCTTGCGAGTAAGACGTATCAATCATCACACTGCCGTGCACATCCTTTTCACGGGTTTTTTGCGCAATAGACTATAAAAAAGAGAATATCTGTTATGATTGATGTTCTTTGGTAATATTTCAGGCCTTCTAACACTAAATAGAGAGGGCTTAATAGATTAGTAGTATGTATTGGCGTCTCGCGTTGTAATTTTGTAATGCTATGTTAATTAACTATAATAACAGAACAGCAGCATTGTTAGTTTTTGTATTTTTATTTCTCTTTTTGTGAATATAACTATAAATAAAGGGAATGGTTATGATTTCGAGATCTTGGAAGTCGGGCGCACAATTGCCAGTGTGTTCCTAAAATAAATCGCGATTTGATTTTTTCGCGGCATGATGTATGCCACACAACACATCTGTGTGTGTGTGCCCTTCCTTAGAATGAGGTACAATGTTCAATCAAGTACACTATGATTTGGATTGAATCATATATTTAAAATTTAGTTGAGTCTTTTTTGAGTGTGAAAACTATCGGTGCAGCTGTACTATTCCCTCATAATATAACGCCTGGAGTCTCGACTTTTTAAAAGTGCCTGAAAAGGCCTAGTTGAAATAAAAAACTTTGACTTTGACTTAGGTAGCAGACCATTGCAGTTAGAATATTGGGGGGACTTTTGCCATCTCTCGCTCTTTAAATTAATATTTGTATAGGTGGAAGGACTAGGTATATTCATATTAAACTGTACAGCCATTCAAAGAGGAATTGATGTGGGTTGGGAATGGCTTTTTCGTAGAGGTAGAAGAATATTATTTTGGTTTTAGAAAAGACGATTGCGAAAAATTGTGATTGTTCCGTTCTAAATTACTATTTTATCTATAGTAATATGTATAGTATAGTTAACACAGAACATAACATGACGTGTATTATAGATACTGTTATTACATCCCATGTGATAGGGCGCGAACCTATTGCCATCAACCGAGGACATTTCCAAACTCCGTGCGGCTACTGATAATTTCTATACAGAAAACACTTTGCCCGACCCGGGAATCGAAACCAGGACCACACGCTCAGCTGACGCGCTTGCAACTACTTGTTTAGTGAGGCGGTCAAAGTTGGAATGGTTAGGTTTTCATTAAAATTTATTTTCCATGAAGTAAATATTTATTACATGAAGTGCGGACAGAAATATCTTCTGCAAATATGACACACGGCCCGCCGTTTATATAAACAAAGAATAGAAGCACGCAATTACACTGCCTCGGGGGACTGAGGTGATAACAACTTTACTGTCTGATCGGATTTGTTGTGGTGTTTTTTCGTATAAAAAAATCAATAATCAATCTGCCAGCTTTAATATCTTATAACATTATTTTACTCCACACGGGTGGAATTTCAAAAACCGAACATCACCTGCACTCGGTGTACCTTCCGAGAGGTGAGGTTGAATGTGGCACATGAATTGGTAAGGCCTTTGAACTTGCCTGGTCTGTAGCTGGTTGTGTACTGAACCGGAGATAAGATTTCAAATGATCAAACTGACGTCATAAAAATATCATTCAATTGGATATTTTGTCTGTTTGCTGCGCTTCGCTTCAATCCATGGTCTGTGAAAGATACATGATTTAAAAAGTTATGGTCTGTTGAGCCGGCGGCGGCGCTACGCAAAAAAGCGAATACCTTATTTCTAGTGTTAAAACAAACGTCGATCAGTGACGCTTTTTAAAAATGATCGCTTCCACGTGCCATTCAAATGCATTGTGTTATAACCTATCCTGTGCCAAGCAGCGTGGCCTCCGTCTCCATATAAGATTAAGATTGATTGATTGCAATGCATTGGGTTGGCTACTGGGGTATCTAAAAGTAAGAATAAGCTACACTCTCCTAGCAATAAAGGATTACCATATGATACACAATAGAAACACTGATGAACTAGTAGTAAACCGTATTTAGTCGCTAAGGTAACAATAACGCTCAAGTGAAATTTGATAAGTTTCAGAAGAGACATACATATCATTATGTTATAAAAAGTGTACACCCACAACCCTTTGTGTATTCGCTGCACGAGGTTTTATGGGTAACTAACTCGAAATAAACGTGGCTTGATATTGAAGTGGAGTTATATACACTTCATATTTAATTTAAATTTTACTTTATATTAATATGAATTACTACGAAATGTAACTTGGAGGATTAACTACCTGCTATACCTGAAACTGACATCATTAAAAGTTTCATTTAAAAATAACGTGGTTTATTTAGATAAATATGAAAGGGGAAGGGGTTGAAGTGAATCTAATCAATGGTACGCATGCGTAATACATAATGAGTATAAAAAAATTCAAACCTTTACGGTCCCACTGACAAGGGTCTCTTCTCAGAATGAGATGGGTTAGGCCGTAGTCCACCACGCTACACCGGTGCGGGTTAGCGGACTACAAACACCATCAAGAACTTTATGGAGCCCTCTCAGGTGTGCAGGTTTCCTCACGATGTTTTCTTTCACCGTAAATGCAAGTGTGAATCAAATTTTGATACGCACATGATTCCGAAAAGGCAGAGGTGCGTTCCGAGTTTGAACTCAAACCCTCCTATATGGAAGGTAACAGCGGCGTGCACAGAGTGTTTAGATAGGGTAGGCAAAAAAATTAAAAGCTTACTTTCCAAAAATACATACTGCGTGTTGGTTTTTTGACACGTCAAATATCTTATAATAAATATTTATTTCAGTTATGTAGGATAGGCAGTGTCTCTTTGTCTTTATGTACCGCACGCCACTGGAAGGTTCACGTTCAATCGTTAGGCTATATTGGGTTTTCTAATAAAATAAATTAATAAATAAGAACTATTGGGGCATTTATAAATGATCTAAGGCCGATTTATCAATCGTCACATAACGTATATCTGAAGAATGAATATCGTGGTTTGACATATTTTCTACACAATGGCTGCCAAATAGCAAAATTCATCTATCAGATAATTATCTGACGATTTAAGAATCAGGCCCAAGACCTTTCACTCATAGGTATAGTCAAAGAGACAAGTACCTATACAGTGTAACCAAATATAAATAAAGTTTTTCAAAGAATTTAGTTTAATTTCTTTGAACTGTAATATTTCCACTCCTAAATACATTTATATAAACTTGAACAAAGTAACGATAGAATAAGCAATTCCGAGAAGGATATCCCGGTCCAATTAATAAATACTAATTAGCTAGGAATTTACGCATCGATGCTTTTTCCATCTCAGGTATCTTTGAGTGGATGTATGCATTGCACAAAGTAAACAAGTTAATAAGAGTTCTATTTGATGATCCAACTTGATTGCAACATTAATTAAAATCCACGACAGTTGTAATTGATGCTTAATTAAATATTTATAGTGAAATAGTTGTTAGAGCATTGTAGATGTGCGCGCAAATTAAAGATCGATGTACTGGAGGATACTTGCCTTTTTAGTTCTCGATATCGGCCTAGCTAGTTGTGTTTTGTGTGACTTGATTATTTTTGCCCTGAATAGTTTATCCTTGTATTATATATAAATGCGTCTAATGCTTTAATTAACGTTCTTATCACCCAGGAATAATAAACATTGGTGTCAAAAATTACCAATTGCTATAGTCGTAGGCCCCATGTACACCAATAATTTAACAAATGTAATATATTGAAACGGCCAATTACTCATACAAAAATTTGGTGTTTGTGTACAAAAGAAGTTTTTGTCTTAAACGTCTGTTACATTATCAAAGAACTTAGACTTTAATTCCTATGAGTTTGTTGGTGGTAATGGCCTGTGGTTCGTAACAACAAATAATTATCCTATTTTGTGCTAAGAATCTGCGATCACCATTATCCACAATCCACTTGCCAAAAGTGAAAATTGTGCCATTTTTGTATAAAAATGTTCTTCATCGGAAGGCCCGTGTTCAGCATCAACAAAAACGGGGCGATAATGTGATAATTTTTATCACTCACTAGCTTCCGCTCGAGGTTTCGCCTGCGTGTATTACGAAGCCGTGCATTTTGCGCGGAACTCTAATTTTTTTCTAAAATAAAAAGTCACCTTAGTACCCTATAACATCAGCTATCTGCCAGTGAAAGTCCCGTCAAAATCGTTCCAGCCGTTTCGGAGATTAGCCAGAAGAAACAGACAGAAAGATAAAAATTTTAAAATTTGTTTTGTTGTTATGAATATCATAAATACTTTTATGTGCATTTAGTAACAAACTGTTATTTTGACATTATAAACAGACACTTCAATTTTATTTATGATGCATGAATTTTCGGTAGTTCCACTTTACGGTAGTTCTTGTTCCAGTACGCGATCACAAAACGCCTGAAATATAACCCCGAGTCGGATGGGTTACCGCGTGACCACTGGTTGGACTTCGCCATCGAGAAATATGGGGAGAAACTAGTGGCAGACATGAAGGTGGTGTTTTCCATCCTCTACATGTACCTGCCCGTTCCCATATTCTGGTCGCTGTTTGATCAACAGGTTTGGTATTACTTGCTCACTATTTTTTTTTCATAACTTAAGTTGTATTTTTACGGGAGTTATACAATAGCGTATAGTAATTTTTTATGGTACTTCCCATTGTAAAGGTAGGTAAACCTCCCAAAACTCGATTGTGCATTTTTCATTTCATGCAAACACTCAGTCTGAGTGCCATGCAGGGCAATCTCACACACGTAACGCTGAAAACACTCGACATTTAGCTCTAGGTGGATTCAACAATGAAATTTACTATTTTATGTATATTTTAATATTACCTACCTATATATTAAGTGTGATCGAGCTCGAGTATCAAATATTAACGTATACTGTCGTAGGTTTTGTTTAGTCTAGACTTAAGAGAGGGTTTATTACATTTCAAGTTCAATTAAGCTGACCTTTAGTGGCTACTGACACTGTCTTCTATTTTGCTACAAAAGCTCAAAGTCAAAATCAAAGTCTAAGTTTTTTATTTCAAGTAGGCCATTTTAGGCATTTTTAAAAAGTCGAGACTCTAGTCGCACGGTTCCAAAGGGGGTAGGTCCTATGGAGAAGAGACCGGCAAGAAACTCCATGGATACTCTTTTCAAAAACAAAAAGTTAATTTATAATTAAAATCTTAAATTAACATGCATTATATAAGAAAAAATACAAATTTAATGGAACGCTACTAACATAATGAGGCAATACAATATGAGTTAAACAAGTGTTTCGAATATAAAATAAAAACGGCATAAACAGATCAAAGCGGATAAAACAGGATAAAATATTAAAACATCAAGAATGTCCAGCCATGTGAAGCGAATCTAATGTAAAATAGAATTAGTAGACACATTGGATAACCAGGGAAGCCACATGTGCAGAAGATATTTACCGCCACACGTCTCTATCGCTTAGGTTTTAGGTTAAAAGGTTAGCTACCTACATGGTTATTTTTGTCATAGTTGATTGTATCCAACTTCTGTGCCATATTATCTGCAAGATTCCACAAATAGACCTCAAAATTGTTAATGTGATAGTATTGTTGTTTGTATGTCTAGTAATTCTCCTGATCCGTAATTTCAGGGATCGCGTTGGACGTTCCAAGCTTCGAGATTACGTAGCGAAGTATTTGGCGTAACATTGATGCCAGACCAGCTGCAGGTGATGAATCCTGCGATGGTCCTGCTGATGATACCAGTGTGTCCTGGAGGGGCGTGGCCACTGTTGCCTGACATGCCTCCCCTACAGAAGATGTTCATAGGTGGCATGCTGGCTGCTCTCGCATTTGTTTCTGCTGGCATCTTACAAATTGGGATAGAGGTGTGTATTAAATTTAATTATGATTGATATTTATTAATTCTATTAATATAAACTTATTACGGTGGCGTAGTATGGTACGACGCGCGTTCTCAAATTTATATGTATATAGAATAATATAACACAGCATCACGTCTGTATCCCCGAAGGGTTAGCCTAGTTAGGTACACCTCGTAATATTGTGCACTCACATTTTGCTGATGCCGTTATTAAGTCTCATGTGATAGAGGGCGAACCTCTCACTCGGGCACAGTTCCAAAATCCGTGCTGCTACCAAACATTTCTCAGATAAACCCAATAACATTTTGCCTTTTCCGGAGATCGAGCCCAGGACCTCAAGCTCAGCAGTGGCACTTACAACCACTAAACCAATGAGATAGTTGATTATTATGAAGTATCATTTACTTTTATACTTTAAAAGAGCTAAGTTGTTCTCAGCGATCTACACTCCAAGTCCCTGGGCATCGGCAAACAGGCTTGGTGATAATGAACACGCTAGGCTGTCCGGTCGATGTGGCGATTCGTGGCGAAGGTATAGCGTCAGTGGAACATCACGGTACTGCCCTCATGACGCCCCTCCCGCATCGAGTGCTCACTGTCAGCGCAACCAGCCCCGTCAACTGTGCCGGGAGAGTCATGAAGAAACATATGGCAAAAGAAGAATTGAAGACTGTCGCTGGAATGGTAATTTATTTTTGCGAATCTCAATGTTGTACTTTTAGTTATTTACGATAGGTACAGTTTACATTATAATATGCCATATTATATCAATTTAGATTAGGTAATGTTGCCAATACGATTATATTTCTTGTTGCTTAATAGATCTGTCAGCTGCAAGTAAATATGAATCAGTTTCACGATTTGCTTATGGTAATGGATAGTGAATATGAAATTCGCATTTGCTTACACCTGGCTTTACGGTAATAATATAATGTATTTCTATTCCATTTGAGTGCCCGAAAAGCCGTATGGATGTTAATTGGTGGCAACTATTTTTAAGAGCCTTGAATAGGCGGGCGGGCTCGCAGGGCTTAATAGATATTGACATAGGCGTATGACCGAAAAACTTTACGTGTGGGTTCACTAATACGGAAATGCACTATGCCTAATTGAAATTGAATTAAATAATAAAAGGATTGTAACTCCTAAATGTATTCCCAATAATGGTAGAAATATTTTGGTATAATACATATAGTAATAAAGGATGTACAAGATATTAGGGTGTCGGTTGCTGTTCGGTTTACTATTTCTGCATTAGGTACCTACGCTTTTGCATGAGTTAAAATTTAAAAGTATGATCAGGGAAGGAGTAATGCATATAAGCAACGCTAAGGCGTTCATAGTAACACTCGACGTAGCAGGTCACTCGTCGCAGTGACAGTCGACGTATCAGTGACACTCGTCGTAGCAGTGAAACATGGCCTATCAGTGACTCTCGTCGTAGCAGCGACACACGGGGTAGCAGCGACACTCGTCGTAGCAGCGACACTCGTCGTAGCAGCGACACTCGTCGTAGCAGTGAAACATGGCCTATCAGTAACATTCGTCGTAGCGGTGACAAAGCATAAAGTGTACACGAAGTCATCAACGCAGATTACTAAAATACTAGATCCTCTGTACGCTCAGGTGTACGACAAGCGTGAAGTTGCCATGAAGCTTGCATGTAGTGGCGACGCAAGCGCAAAGCTGCATCGTATTTATTTGATTTCGATGAAAGCGGCAAATAAACGCAAAACAAGTCTCAAATATTTCGTGTCTATGTAGATCGATAGATAGACGCGAGATATTTGACACTTTATACAAGATATTTCATCCAAGCAGTAATTGAAAATGCGACTGAACTCTTCTGCATTTTTTAAATTAATTAATTCAATAAAACAAGTAATGTTCCTATTTTTCAGTACAAGTATCTCCTTTCACCCATAAAAGAATAATTTTTCTGGCCACAATTCCGTGTTAATTATCATGTGTTAAGATACTACGTGACGTACTTGTAATTTATGTATTTTACTTTAAATACAATTCATTCAAACACAAAAATAGTAAAACATTAATAAATGCCTCACAATACTTCAGAGAAACTGACAAAATCTTAGTCGGATCATCCGCAAACAGGTCGTCGCTTAGACTACAATCCAAGTTAATTTAATGCAGTGAGGGTGCGAGGTATTGGAGAATTAGCTCGCACAACAGTGCGACATGAGGGCACTGCAAACAGTTTAGGTTTCCTGTTAATCCTCATTATGCTAATCAGGGACGTTTATCTAACGCCACAAAGAGTTTTACAGGCACTTTTACAGACACAGGTTCTGTTCGTATGCTCTTCTGTGCTCCTCCATATAAAGCAGAGACATCCCAACAGAAAATTGGTGGATAGAGCTATGGATAATATAGTTATACACCCGAAGAATTGGAGAAGAGCTGAAACGAATCTTATTTCATTAGAAGTTTCATCAGAAGCAAGTCTTAACGTGGTTAACTCTATCATATGCGTAGCGGAAATCTAAGTAGAGCACATGTGAACTAGAATAAAAAAGTAAATAAAAATATTTTCTCTTTTAATCAAACATATCCAAGCTATATCCTGTATCATCCAAAGGCCTGTTTCAGTCGAAAACAACGTCATCAAAATTGGAGCCGGGATTTCGTTCGGAATCTAATACCAGGTTTTTCGTTGCGCCTACAAAGAAAAAAAACGTGCCGTGCCGCTGCCCATTTTCATTTGAAGCCGAGTTTTATTATAGCCATATCAAACAAATATAAAATGAAAACCGAATTGTATCTATGTAGGAATACCCCACCTGGTGGATTGTATGGATTCAATATTTTACTATGAAAGCGAGTATCACATCTGAGGTGTTTTCAATGGCGAGTCTATGCGCGTTCGTTTTAATATTACAACCTGTGTGAATTTTTGTCGTGTTGTGGCAAAGGGCTTACCTACGTGATCACTTCGACTGCAAATTGTAGTCGACCAGATCTTTCGATATATGTATAAAAATATATATATTTTAATAACGTAACACTGCGCCAACCGTGTCGTCGTAATTGCATTGTAGCATTAAAAGCGGTCTAGATTTTTAACTAGTACCTATACTTAGTGATCATTTTAAATCAGTTAAGCTAAATAGGTGAGATAATGAGCATGCAAGACAAGCGTCAACATTTGGCATCGTTCGTATTGTACTTTATCAATACGAATTCGTTTGTATGCTCGGTTTAGGTTATTGTGATTAAATAAATATATTAATTAAATGTGAGCTACATGGAGTTTCGTTAGCGTTATGGTTGGAAACAAAGTTATGAATGGCCAGAAAATTAAGTTTATCTTTAAAGCAATATAATTTGGAACCGCACTACTGACAATTTCTCGTTAATTTTCAGTTCATGCCCGTTGTGATTGGGCAAAATTCAGATGATCAGATAGGGTTATATTTTATGGACCCCAATCCGTTCGTGAAGTCGTTGACGGGCAAGCCTAAATTAAAGTAAGTATGGTATTTTTGTGTTGTATACTGGTCACTCATGTAGTTATTTAGTTCTGTAACATGTCACTTGCGCCCCACTTCCTTACACACTGTGTCATTTAAATCTCAGTCACACAAATAATACTAGCTACGAATGCGATCGCCGCGAGCTAGTTCACTTGCTTGTTACAAGCTGCGCGCTTCGACTAAAAAGGATAACCACTTAAGATTAGTTCACCGCGAATCGTTCGCTGCGAGCAAACTTACTTCTTGTGACCGGAGATTTAGCGAGCGACACAAAGCCGACTAATTTGGAAGGGTGAGACAAGGACTTGTTATAATTGTCGAGTAGTTCGTGCCATGATCTAATATTATTTTTATTACAGAGCATAATAATGTACCTATTCCCCAAAGTGTTAAGCAGATCTGTACGTACGTGTTATTCATTATTCCTATTGTCGTCTACGGGGTACAATACTTGCTGAACTCCGGGCTGCTATTGAGAATATTGTAACAGAAACATCCGATAACAATTTGCCCGACTCGGCGACCTCATGCTCACCAAACACGCTTGCGACAACTAGACCAATGTGGCAGTCGGTCTTGTTTAATTTTGAATTTTGGATAACATTGTAATATTAATTATTTAGAAGCTGAACGAATATTCGGTTACGAGTTGAATTAATATAACGGGCCGCAATCGGAACTTAGACAATGGTTAAACAAATGAACTATAATATTAATAAGCCAACTATAATATTAATTAATTGACATACTTACCTATAGAATACTATTCAATACAAAATACCTTCGGAGCTCTAACTCAAATATTGAAAATTAACAGCTACTATAATATGTACTTCGCATTGTTCAAAGAAGGGCGGGCGGTATCATTGTTCAATTACATTTTTAACGTACTACAAGTCTCTGTGAACGTAAGTGGACGGAACTTGATCAAATAATGCAACGTACAATACATATTAAATTTTCCATTTGTTGGTCTCGTAGCAATATCTGTTTGCGGTAAATCAAATTGGTTTTCTGTTCACCGACTGTATTTTAATTTTAATAGTGGTTGTAGCTTATAGCTTGGATCATATTATTACTATATTCTTATAGTTTGGAACAATATTATTTAATTAAAGAAGCGAGTATCGTGATAAATTCAGCATAAATGAGTTAATGGTTTGTACATAAATGTCAAGAACCACGCAATAAATATCCCCGTATTTTTGTAGACAAGAAATTTTTACGCTGTCACGAAAATTTAAAAACAATGGTGAGTTGTGTGGTGAAGTTATGGCAATACACAGTTATACGTATTTAAATGGCAGTCATCATAGTTTTTAAATTATCATCAATGCTTTTTACGTCGATGAAAATTTAGATATCATAATGGACGCGATCGGCGCAGTATGATGTGACTTTGTACTGTACAGAAAAGAACAACGACATAGCCAGAATGAGTCTCTGTAATGTTTGACGCGACACGACCTCTATTTTGTTCATCCGACATTGGTAGACGCAGTCTACTAGCT
Organism: Shargacucullia verbasci; assembly: GCA_947562105.1. NCBI lineage: Eukaryota > Metazoa > Arthropoda > Insecta > Lepidoptera > Noctuidae > Shargacucullia > Shargacucullia verbasci. The sequence continues at coordinate 10,746,733 of OX387279.1, forward strand.
CAATTCGAATTCCAATTAAAGTCCTAGTTCTTTTTTATCACACGGCGGCATCCAATCATCTGTCTACCTAAATGAAGTCCCTTTGTGACCGTCAGGTCTTGGTTGACTGATGGTTCTTTACTCATCATCATCATATTACTACTAAGTATAGGTTTAATAAATTTTCCACTGCATCCACGGTCGAATGGCTTTTCGTTGTTAACATCGGTATAATAGACTGTATTATAAGTCAAAATATTGCAAACGCAACTACCGAGTGTTAGGTCCTGGGTTGCTCAGATAGGTTACAGGTTATAACGTTTTTTGATAGAAGTAGCCCAACGTTTGGGAAAAAGGGGTATACTAATATGATTGCCACGTTGGAATGATGCCGTTAAATGGCTATGGGTTCGCCATAGAACTAACGGACGGTTTTTTTTTTTCAGAATAAGATTTCTCGAATTCGTATACAGTAACCGTAAGCCGTTCCATAGTTCCGTGTAAGAATCCTTCCGTATATAGCGTAATAGTGTAGCGTAAACAGTGAAAAAAGTTCTAAGAAACCGGGTGTTATAAATTTTTTGGCAACGTGTGTGGGTATACCTACCAAGACACGTCTCAAACCTTTGGAAAATAGGTGTAGGACATTAATTTCTTTCCTCTCACATAAATTATCAGCACTGACAAAACGGGATCATACAATGTGATGTACTTAGTAGTATATTATATTGTTAATATAAAGGCAGGTCCGCTGCAGCCATGGTTTTGTGAATTGTTACACGTAACACCTTTTTCTAACAAAAAATGGACGTGGCCTAACTGTTAGCTCCGGGGGAGAGTCACTATTTTTTATTGCGTTCAGTCAGTATTTGTACAGCTTATATGCAAGCCAAAAATATGAATTTACCAGATTGGTTCCGACTGTCCGTGTGATAATAATAGGCAGTATAAATATCTATGAGGCATCTTTGAAACCGCCAGACTGATTACAGTATTTAGACGACATCTCAAGAGTTTGGCAAAGTTCAGAGAGCCTAAAACCTTAGTACATTTGCTATTTAGAAATTCTCAAGTGATACATTAAATTGGTATAGAATAAAAAGTGTAAAGTCACCCCAAGTCTCTTAACTGGCGGAATCACATCACTTCTCCCTGTATTGTTCTTTTTTATGTCTGGTAATATTAATAACAAAAATTCAAATTCAAGATCTGACCAACGAAAACTATTGCCGACCCTAAATCGAACTACAATATCAAAAGTACATCACTGTAGGCAAGGTATTTTACCTTTCTTCCAGAATTGTTAGAATAGTAAACACAACTTCTTCGTCCGATATCATTTTTTAAAGATAGTTATACATTTATAGTTATATAGTACATTTCCATTCCTTTATCTATGGTTACAGCTAAAAGACGTTCTTCATGTATGGCGCAGAAGACGATCTGTTTTGTAAACATGATTCAACATGTTTGAAAAACGATATTTTGTTAGTTTGGCGCTGCGAATCCCCGTCTTAATATGTATTACTATTTTAGTAGATCTATGTTACCATTCAATTAATCTTAGAGTTGTGACGTTTTAAGTGTATGCAAAGGCCTAGTCAACATAAAAATCTTAGACTTTGTCTATTTCCGCCTGTTTTTCAACCGACTTCAAAAAAAAGGAGGAGGTTCTCAATTCGGCTGTATTTTTTTTTTTTTTTTTTTTATGTTTGTTACTCGATTACTCGAAGACGCCTGGACCGATTTCAAAAATTCTTTTTTTATTTGAAAGGGTATGCTTGTCATTTGGTCCCACTGTCATCAGGTCAGGACCTGAAGGTGGAAACCCTGAGAAATCGAGGGCATCTCTTGAAAATTGTAGGTGAGCATGGGGTAAAAACTTGATATTTATATGTATATCTGATGAGACTACAATACTATGGAGGTTTAGGGCAGATCTGATGATGGAGACGACAGAGGATCGAGGGAACTCCTCAACGGTACATCTTAACTACCTCGTCTTTGGGCTTATTTTATTCGTGTTGACAAGATCTTTACATCGAGATGGGTAATGACTGCCACTGCAAGGTCCGTGATGCAGGTGCAGTACAGTTTAGGGAACTCCATAATGGTTGATAGCAGCTACATAGTGTTTAGGCTTATTTTATTCGTATTGATGCGCACTTTAAGCCGAGATGGGTAATATTGCAGATTCGATGGTCGGCTAAGTATTTTTTTTTTTTAAAATCACATAGTGCAATACCGTCTAAGGTTTTCACTCGACTTGGGGCAACATACATTTGACCTTTGTAAAGTTTTTCAAGAGAATCGTCTTTACTAGGTCTACCCATCACTCAAAATTGTAAAATAATTAAAATTTTTAACAAAAAATAAAAACCGACTCCAAAAAAACTCAAAAACAAAACTAATAACTAAAAAGCAAAAAATAAATCTTTTATTATACAATATAGTAGTTGAAGAATATTGAAGTCGGTGCCAAGTAAAACATGCAATGATAAACCGACACGATTGGCGAAGTGCATTTGTCGTGTCCGACGCATAATTCGCTCCGCACTCGACAATTTCTACGTGAACCCGTTGTTTCAATGTCGCTATTATAGCAGCAAGGTATATTACTTTTATGTTTTACTTGGCACCGATTTCAATATTCTTCAACTACTATATTGTATAATAAAAGATTTATTTTTTGCTTTTTAGTTATTAGTTTTGTTTTTGAGTTTTTTTGGAGTCGGTTTTTATTTTTTATAGTCTTATTTCTTATTTATTAATAATAATTTATTAATAAGAACGTAAACTATCGATTGGCGCACAACGCTACTGAAAAGAAACCAATTTGTAACTTGGATTACCAATCAGGTACTTTTAGGCCCGCCACTAAAATTCCAATGGAGCCGCGCACATGCCGCGCCGTTATCTGGCTTAGTAATTTGTTCCAGTATTAAAAAGTTTGTTCTCGATTAAAAAGCGTTAGGTATGTGAAATTGGCTTACGGCCAATTTTTCTGATGAATGTGACAATTAAACATAATTAGGCCCACATTAAAAAAATGTTTAAAGTTCCTTTAAAAAAGAGAAGGCCTAAATACTTCTAGATTAAAAAATACAAATTTTTTAATCATTAAAATTGTTTAACTCTATACTGTGTTTTTTGGGTTACTACAGTGTTAATTGTCACGTGCGATATTTTATATACAATAGCTAACAAATCGCATAATTCATTTCTCAGATGGAAGTAAACTGACGATTGAAAAAAACAGCTCTTAGTCAAATTGTATTTCACTTAAAACTACCTTGCCATAACGATCAAAATCGATAGTCTCAAAAATTTTAAGGTTCTCAAATGAAAGTGAGTTGGAATTGGCATGGAAATTATTCCCCGAGTAAAAAGTTAAAGGAGGTCCTCTTGAACAGTAAGCAACTTACTTTAAAATCTTTTCACCATGGGATGAGCAATGATAAGAAAATATGTTGATTAAAACTAATGCCTGGACCGATTCTCGCGCACTTAGACAGATATATTTACTAGAGATAAGCTCGTGGTGTTAAAAAAATATAGCCATAAATAGGATTCAATAAATATCGGTGTCGACTTTAATGGCGCGAAAAATGTTACGCAAGTAGGTACAGCACTATTGAAATCGTAATATTCTTAAAATCTGCGCAATGTCTGTGAAAATAATTTTAAAGTACAGACTAGCGGTAAGGAGTATATATTAAGAATTTCTGTCTATCTGCCTGTTTGTTAGAAAAATAATTGGTATGTTCTTAAAGCACGTTTTTTCATAAGCCTGCTTTATCCCTTCTTTCATTTCTACATTTCCGTCATCTATTGCAATTACGGATGAATCCATAAATTGGATTTCAGTCAGAATTGATTCTTTAAAGCGTTTGACATGATAGAAAATCATGTTATTCCGATAACAATTCGAGGATCCGAACTCCACGTGCGTGCAGTCGCGGCACAGCCAGTTAATAATAAACTAAACCTCGGTTCAGGAATATAATATAATTTTTATATGTTTTATACAAGCTGTGCCCGCTGAGGAGTTAAATTTAGGGAAATCTTTTCTTAGGGAATGTCTACGTCGTATAAAGATTAAAGAACTAAATTTACACTTATGCATTATGTAGACTTTAGAGTTTCTGAAATTTCACTATTAATAGATTTCAATGAGAGGCATGTCGCATATGCTACAAAAATATAAATAGATTTTACCCATATAACATAAGAGAAGGTTTTCTAGGTAAATACATTTTAGTTTTGTTACATTTAACGTAGAATTTCCTTGATGAGAGTCGAGGGGCGCATTATCTTGAGTCTTTTGTTTCCCTTAATTGGATGCGCCCATTTTATATATACTTTGAAGAATCCAACGTAAGATTTCCTTGTTCCTCACGAAAGTTGTAGATATGCGGCAACGCGGAAATATGATATTACCATCGCTTTTTGATGGCAATTATTACAAAATATTATATTATACCTAATGAGTTTGCGTGGATTCATTATTGTTATTAGATATAAATACATATAATCGGATATGAGCCCGATACACGTTAATAAACAACAAGAAAAAAGACACACAGATTCACAAAACCTAGAACATTTTTTTTTTTTTAAATATTCCATATTTAGCTGTCTAAGATACTCCGTTTTGTTGTTGATATTTCAATGTATATATAAATCTAAACATTCAATATCTTCTTCCAATAATTGAATTCCTATTGCATTTCTATGCGCGGCAGTTCAAGTTTCAATTGAATAGAATGAGTTATTTGAATAATATCGGTATCGATATCTCAGTATCTCACAAGGCTTAAACTATAATTAAACTTAAAACGAAAACTAATCATAGTTAAGCAAATTTTATTTCTGACTTTGTGGTTTATGTACCTAATGCGATCTTTGAACGGAATAATATTTGTTGGGATGATAAATAATGAGTGTTGTTTGTTTCTTTAACATAAGTACTCAGAAATACCAGGCAGGTATCTGCAAAAGTAGCTTTCTGGAATAAAACATTATGTTCTTATGTTATGCGATAATAAATGACTGTCTTGTAGTCGCAAGAGCGACTGCTGAGCGTGAAATCTTGGGTTAATTTCCCAGGTACGACAAAGTGTTATTAGGTTTTTCTGTATGGAAATTCTCGGTAGCAGCAGGGAGTCTGGAACTGTGCCCGGTAGATGGCAATAGGCTGTCACATGGGTCTCAATAATGGCAATCGCGAAATGTGAGTGTACCTGTACAATTATATTACACCTCTGCCTAAGCTTTCGGGGAATACAGGCGTGTTTCTATGGTACATAATGAAGTAGCCATTCAATTTTAGAATGTACATAATTTTAATATTAGTATAGTAAATTAATAATTTTGATTTGAAAATTAAATATTGCGAATAGAAATGGACAAATAGAATATAAATATTACATAGAAATAAATTTATAGGTTTTTATAAATTTCTGGCGATCGAAAATTGATTATTAATTCTTCCTTTATAGAGTTGTTTACGTTGGCGATACAGGACCCAATAAAAACGTATCGATAGTCGTGGAAACTGAAAAAAGGCTCAGCGATATTTACTATGTGTCTGACGCGCCAGTTGATCACATCGGCGAGTCAGCCTACATGTGCTTGCAGCCTGGCAAGTGAGTGCAATACACGTTTGTATAAAAACTATTATCTACCTCCTAAGTTTCTACTAGGAAGTAATGATAGAAGAAAAAATCACACCACAGTTAGCGGAGTAATCGTGCGTTCGACAGCTGCGTAATGTGTCGCGAGTTCGATTGTCGCACGAAACAAATATTTATATGAACAACTATTTTGGGTCTGAGTGCCCTGTATGGAAACATTTAACGACGACAAGGTTAGTTGAGAGTGAGACAAGGTTTTTAAAAAATATTTCTGGTGGTCACACCATGAATAAGAAATTCAACATCATGCAGTTTGATTAGGAGCTGATACCAATTTGCTAAGAAAAGTAAACTTTCATTTTGCTCTACTACAATATGTCTAATTATTATTATATTTATCTTGTTAACTAAAACTACACTACACTATCTCTAACATAATCAAAGCGGGTAGATCTGCATTTTCCTTTTATAAAAGAATGAATTTTCTTTAAAGAACATCGCTATGCTGCAAGGTTTTTATCATGTAATATGCATTTACTGGGAGTTTCAAGTGCTCCCTTTGTGACATACAAAGAGGAATCTTACATGTACATAATACATTGAGACCGGTTTAGTTATCTCATATTTATATAAAATACGTAGTTAGTGTTAGTTAAAACGCATGTTTACCAGGATCGCAATTAGGAGGGATGTGATCTAACATCTGTATTTTTATAACCTTTTAAAAATGACAAATCGATAGTTAGAACTAAGACCTAACCCTTCTCATTTGACAAGATGCTTCCGCCCTGACGTAGGACAGTAATGGGCTTAGTTTATTTATTTAATGGGCTACCTGTCAATTGGGCAACTTCTAAGAAGCATTGGGTTAAGATAGCCTGACTTGATTGAAAGGCAATCTAAATCACAGCGACATTAAGACAGTAAAGCCATTTAAACCAAAAAAAAAAAAAACAAAGAGTTGGTTCCCTGAACTTTTGAAAAACAACGCGACCAAATCGGTTAGTAATCAGTCTCATTTCAGTTTAAAAATACAACAAATAATTCTGCCGCACACGTTGAATTTAGAAGTAACAAGGAAAATATTCCATTATTATAATTTTCTCCGTATTAGATTTAGATGGCGAGCGTTAAGCGCAGACGGTGAAATGACTGGTTCTGGTGAAGGTTTCCTTCGAGCTGGTGGAGTGTACGTGTTGTGCTTACGGGAGCGCCTGGGTAGGCTGGACGCTGCCGTACTACACGCGCCAAATCCTCCCAATGAACTCCATCTGGCGTGGATTGTGCCACAATACCTGCTCGTCTCTGTCGCTGAAATCATGTTTGCTGTGTCTGGACTGGAATTCTCATTCACGCAGGTAGGCTACCCAGAAGTTCTCCCTGACGACCAAGGTATTTATGACTAGACTAGACTTACTATGACCATCTATTATATGGCACATTAATCTCTATATGTTCCAAAAACCATTTTTCTTTATTAACGTATTTCAATTTCATTGTTCGTGATTTGTCCCGCGAATGATGTTCAACCACTTTTGTCAACGAGCGAGTCGTTCAATGAAGTTGAGATGGTATCAGCATTCACAGCAGCAGCTGTGATCACCATTCTGACTAATGGTTGCAATCAGGCCTATCGTGTCGGCACTAGCTATCAAATAGAAATTGCTCATGCAAGTGGAAAGAATAGCCAGTAGCAGTGGTGTTAGCAAAGACTGCCCAGGTTGTGCCAGACAATCTCAGGTATTTTATCATGGATTTCCTTGTCGCATAAACACATAATATCTTACCTGTACCTTCAGGCACCGAAGAGTATGAAGACCATTACAATTGCTGCCTGGTACGTGTCTGTGGCCTTTGGAAATCTGATTGTCATCCTCGTAGCCCAAACCAAGATATTTCAATCAAGGGTACGTAATTAATTTAAGTTTTTTTAAATTGGGTTGATACTCGTATATTATGAACAATTAAGATTATCTGGTCTGTCTGCGTTTATTACATCTTCACAGCTAACCTAGCGAACCGTTTATGATGAAATAGAAAAGTAGCTTGAAGCCCGAAAAAAGAACGAAGGGTATATACTTGCTATGCTGGAAAAAAAATGTGTGGCTTCGGATCCTACTAGCTCCAAAGCATCCGCATGCTGGTTGACGATGCCAAAGAGTTAAGAGATGACCGTCAATATAGGAAGTCGATGAGTACGCGAGCCTTTCACTACTTATCGGTCAAAATGATAATTTCTAATCCCTTGGTATAATTTATAATCTCCTAGAATTACTAAAGCTTTGTGGTTTTTAAAATACTGAATTAAATGTAGGATTTACCAATTTCATAAGTAAATTTAGTACGAAAATTCGCTAAGTTAATTTATATTATTTGGTCTGCCACCATACTTCAAACACATAGTTCGACATAGTTCAAACGAGGACTATTATATTTCTATCTTCAACTAGAAATGGAATAAAATAGTCATAGACTGCTTCGGCGTTTCCTCGAGTAAAAGGATCGAAGAAATGTCGTTATATCAGCGTCAAAGGGTGCAAAGTAAAGTTGCGAAAGCCGATAAATTGGCTGCACTTATTTCTGAATGCATTCTTTTCGCCTGGTAATTAAATTTTGCGGTAACTATATACTCGTATAATGTTACGAGAACTTTTGTGAGGCTTTGTTAAAGTGCATCCACACCGTTCCATACCGAAGTTACACTTTGTGGAGCAATTTTAACTTTCTATCACGTTCCGACACTTACAATATTTTGTTGTAATCATGATGATTACATGATCGTTGATAAAAAATATTTTAATTTGTCGTATATTGCAAAATGTTGCTCCACAAAGATTAAATATATGTGGACGCACCTTTAGTACCAAAACCAATTGTAAAACAATAATATCTATTACATAATTCTTCCTCTACTGATTCCCAAAAGCCTTGATAGTATGTAACATATGCTAATATTATACAAAGCAAATGTCATATTATAATATATTCAGCACAATATTTGGATTGTAGCACAATATTCAGCACATTAGCAATAATTATAGCCATAAATCAGAGTGTTTGGATATCAATATCATAACTAAGATTAATGTGGTGGTGGTGTGGTAGATATACAATGGGATTTAGTTACCATAACTAGGATGCAGATAATGATTTGCGATACAAAGAGCTAAAGGGGCGGCCTTCCCAGAATCTACCTACGCCCTAACGCCTCATCCACTCTATTATAAATGCGAAAGTAAATCTGTCTATCTGTTTGTTACCTTATCACGACTAATCCACTGAATCGACCGTTATGAAATTTTACGAATAGATAGCCTGGTTCTTGGAGAAGGACTTATGCTTATTTTACTATTGCTGAAAAAACACTAATTAAATAATAAATACAAAATACACTCAAACGAAGTCGAGGGCAACAGCCAGTGGAAGACAATTTTGGCAACTAATTTCAAGACGGAAGTTTGTACTACCGTGACATTTATTTTTCTGAACAAGTCATACGGAAGTGATTGTCATGATTACGAAACGTTTGGGGGAACGAGGTTGGGTGTTCCGCCATTGAAAAGGGAGGATCATCCGACCAGGCAAGGTGGTTATGATGTTGGACATTCGTATATGTGTTAGAATCGATGTAAACTTTCATAGTGCGATTCAGGGTTTGTTGTTGTAGCTTCACTCCGATAGATGGCGCTTTACCTTTTGCTATCTTGCGAGTAGTTGTCGCTACAAAAGTTTTACACGGTAACTGTAGGTAAATGGCTCTTGCCCCGCCTAACATGTCTTGGCGGGTTCCTTAGGGGTACCGAGCGCGCAGTGTGGGGACTCGCGCTCTCGTCTGGCGACCCCCGAGGAGAGCAACAAGGGCAACGGGGGATCTCTGTACAGTCATTCTTTTCAGCATCGCATCGTGGGCTTCATTGCCGTCTTCTAAGAGATCCCGAGGCCCACCATATGGTGTTGAGGCGGACCACCGTGGTGAGTTTAGCCGGTAGGTGACCGGCACACCCCTCCGCCCCCCAGGCGGAGGATAGCATGACGGGTACACAACAACCTAAAAAAAAGTGATATGGCTCTTAATTTTGTCTTGAAATTCAATACCACCGGCGTTATGCTATACACACGCTGGCATGCCTAATATTCTGATATGAACCTCCTGTAATCACTATAATTCCAGTATGTAATTTCTGTGATCTCCAAAGTCTATATATACGAGACGATACAGGCCGGATGAAAATCCGTATCATGTGTCGGGATTTGCGCTCAACATCAAGGCAGAACACGTGTATGTTTAGGCATTCGCTGTAAGTAAGTATTATTAGGGCATATTATCCATTTAACACAAGCTTTAGACACGGGTGTAAGATACTGATTTACTTAATATTTGTGCCAAGACCTACGTGTTAGAATGGGTTAGTTAGTCTATGGAATTTATCTAGGAAAGCTATTATGAACTTTTCTCTATTCTGTTATTTTTTTTAAATCTTTGTCTTCACTGACATTGCTTTCTGTATCGATGGTGGGTTTATTTCACATACATAAACACTCAGAACTGCAATAACTAGGCTATACAAATATAAATATTTGATCATTGCGCGGATCGCACCTGCGACCAATCTCGCCGTCAAACCATCACTACTGCTTGAACAGTAGATGGAAAACGCAATTAAATCATATCTATTATTACTGATGCGCACGGGCAAGGGTAGCCAGCCAGCGTGCTCCACTCAATAATATATACATAAATTACCTATAACAAATAAACTACCCACAACTGATAGTGTGACCGTAGTGAATGATCTAGCATGCTTGCAATGACAGCGAACTGGTTAAGTGTGGACACGGCGGGTACAGGCGGTGCCTCAATACCCTGTCATTAAAACACAAATACTTAGTACGCGGTGGCTTTCACAGCACTATATGTATAGATGAATCCAGACTATTTCCACAATTCCGCAATACATAGGTATTGGTTTAGAATTACAGTTTACGGTTAGCAAAGGAAAATAAACAAGGTGGAAACCATCTCTCAATTATTTATTTACTAGCATCCACGCGCGGCTTCGCCCGCGTCATTTACGAACCCGTATATTTTCCCGGATAAAAAGTAGCCTATGTGCTATTCCAGATTATAATCTATCTCTGTGCCAAATTTCATGCAGATCCGTTCAGCCGTTCTGGCGTGAAAGAGTAACAAAGATCCATCCATCCATCTATCCTCAGAAACTTTCACATTTATAATATTAGTAGGATAAGATAATAGGATTAGTAGGATTTACTTTCTTCTTCTTTCAATTATCGTTTTATAAAAATATTCTCTTGATATTGTTGCAAAAAACTATATTACCTAATAGTTGTTCAAAAACATTGAATAATATTTGTTGCTTCCGAATATTTTTTATTTCGAAACGAAACAATTATAATCGCGATGTTATATCGAATGTTATATTAATAGTGCCGTATTACGCCGGATGCCGTTATTAAGTCCCATAGATTGGGAGGCGATCCCATTGCCACTTGCCGGGTGCAAATCCAAACTGCGGGCTGTTTTTGAGAATTTTTAACAGAATAACACTTTGCCCACTTTGATTTAATCCAGGATCTCACGGTCAGCAGCCGCGTTTACAACCATTAGACCAACGATGCAAGTATACATACCTTCTTGTAAAAGTAAGATAATAATGTCAAAATTAAGTAATCATAATCAAAGAAAGCATATTATAGGATCAAAGACTATGTTGACGATAGAGACGTGTGGCGTTAAATATCTTCGGCACATGTGGCTTTCCTGTTTATCCATTGTGTCTACTAATTCTACTTTACATTAGATTCGCTTTACGTGTCTCGACATTCTTGATGTTTCAATATTTTGTAATTTTTTTATTTCTGTTTTATCCGCTTTGATCTGTTTATTCTGTTTTTAGTTTATATTTCAAACACTTGTTTAACTCATGTTGTATTGCCTCATTGTGTAAGTAGCGTTCTATTAAGTTTGTATTTTTTCTTATATAATGCATGTTAATTTAAGATTTTAATTATAAATTAACTTTTTGTTTTTGAAAAGAGTATTCATGGAGTTTCTTGCCGGTCTCTTCTCCATACGACCTACCCCCTTCGGAACCGTGCGCCTAGAGTCTCGACTTTTTAAAAGTGCCTGAAAAGGCCTTCTTGGAATAAAAAACTTTGACTTGACCACGCAAAACTAATATTTTGAACATCATCACATATCCTTTATAAGAAGATATTGATATAATTTTTCAAGCGGTAGGGACGTATGTTTTCATATTCACTAAAAGTGTCGTTGTTAACATTTATGGTAACATAATAAAAACAGTTTCCACCCTGTGTTCGCGTGTTATGTGATGTTATGTGGACAAATGCTCCCCATAATAGTCTTAGGTAGAAGCTTACTTACGAAATGTTGCAGGTGAGAAAACAGTTTTGTTCACCGTCCCACCGTGCTCCAAGGAATATTCTAAACAATTTCAAATACAATAAGATTGTCATGTCTAAGCTTATGCTGAGCATATTTTGGGGTACCTAACCGTCGTAGATACAAAGAAAATATTACGTCTATGTAAAATCACAGAATATTTTCTGCAAAAGGTTTAAAAATGTAGATCGGAGTATACCTAGTTCACATCAAAAACGACGCATACGTGTGAAATACTTCAATTTCTCCGTATCCCATTCATACGGTCTCATCCCTCGGCATCTCAAATGTGAGGAATTCTAGCTTTATGAATTGCGTAAAAATGCATGCATGCATACTATAAATGAACTGTGGGATCAAATATTATATGTAGCTGGTAAAATGGTCTTTATATTAAAAATATCATACTAATAAAAAGACTAACTGAACACGTGACTCGTCCGTGTAGAAAACATTTTTAACATTTTAAATTTTGATTATTTTGACGTTCAATACCCCCTACGAGGAACCTACATGCCCAATTTTCAAGTTTGTAGGCTTAATAGTTTCTGAGATTTCGGGCTTAGTCGGTGAGAGTGTGGTATTTCTCTTTATATACTCGTACAGTAACACACGCAAAAACAATATATATATACTTATGTAATTACGTAGCGTCAACACATACCTACATATATTATCTAATCAGATTTAGTCCCTGAAGATTCTTAAGATATAAATATAAACGAGGATAAAAAACAAACAACAACATATAAAAAGCATTGATACTCGGTATTCTTTTTGGTGTCATTTAATTTAATCGCTCTTTGCAAATAAAACAGATATTGATTACAAATTTCGCGGATGCCATATCTACTCGATACGTGTGTAGGCAAGTAATGCTGTTTAGCCATGAAAAGAGGTTTTCTTCTTAAGACGATGTTTAAATTTGGTCGTACGATTCAATCAACAACAAACCAGAGTTGAGGCCCGAGCTTTTCAAAATTATAATGGCGCCTAAAATTTTTATTTGCAAGCGAACTTCTAAAATAGACAATGAAGTGAGATGGTGTGTAACCAAATTACGACCTTGCAGGTTGCTAAATAAGGTCAACTTTAATTTCTGTTACAAATTGAAGTTAAGCTTATGGACAAACGTATCAGTTTACCGACTGCGAAAACTACAGCTTCGAAGGGTTATATTTCATTGTATTTTTTCTCTTTGACGTGCAGTATACAGCGGCAAAAAATTCAATTTTGATTTCATAATATAATATGGGGCCATCCATAAATTACGTCACACGAATTTTATGCTTTTTTGACCCCTCGCCCATCCTCGTCACAGGTGGTCACATTTGAGAGACTCCCCCCTCCCTAGTGTGACGTAACATATTTTGCAATTTTATATCCAAAAATTAATAAATTAAAACAGCAGTTCCGGAATTAGTTTTATTTCCATTTATTTGAAATCACGGCGAGGCTCTCGAGGAACTCGCCAACATAACAATTTAAATCTTATATTCACACAGATAGAGTGGGAAATATTTTTAAGTTTTTCGTTAATAGTTCACGTTTTAATACTTAGATATGTTAGATTTTGAAATGTGATGTCACGAAACTTAGGACCCCTCCCACCCCTTGTCACACAATGTCACACTTCGTCGACCCCCTTCCCCCCTCTTAACGTGTGATGTAATTTATGGATGGCCCCTATGTGCAGGCGACTGAATTTTTCGTGTACGCTGCGATGCTCGCGGTGGCTATGCTAGTGTTCCTGCGGATGGCGCAGGACTACCACTCCCGGAATATGGACGCGGATGGCTCGTCGTCAGAGAGCAGACCTTTGCTGCACCATCGATCTAAAGTTAGTCATTATAACACTATTATCATCACTTTCATCCAATTCTATTTTTAAATAAGTATCGCTTTCTCTTCTATTTGCTCGGTATCATTTTGCAATATTGAAGCGAAAACCATTCAGTGAAATATCTAAAATTAAATTATTTCATCAAAACCCGACCAACTGAAATATGAAAATAATATAATTAAAGTCAGAGATGTTGACTGATATCTTGATCTTCCCGTTATTCACCATAATTGTTTTTCAGCAAGATGCGATATCCTCGTTTTACATAATAACCACAGAATAATCATTAATCACTACACAGTTTCTCAAGTGTGGTTTTTATAGCAATTTTTTCCCTTACCGTTACCCTTACCCTTTTTCACCGTAGCTACTAAAATCTTACTTTACAGAAGTTTCTAGCAACAATAAAATTGTTATCAGATCGTAATTGGAAATTATCTCAATGGTCAGCGATGGCTCTTCTGTTCTATAATTATTGTTTTCCCGTTTAAAACGTTTACAGGTGTCTGTTATATAATATTACTATCTTCATCTTTAAATATTATTTTTTTCAAGAGCTCACCTGTGCAGGAAGTGTCATTTTTCTTTATTTTCTGCCCTTGTTTTGACCTTTTGATACGACTCTGTATCACTCGAGCGTAAATTCGTCATTTTCGATCAAAATGTTTGTATCTTGAATTAATGATAGGAAGATGATTATTTTGTCTGAAAGAATATTCCATAACAATGAAAATTGCAAGAAAATAATGTAAAAAAGCCGTAAAGATAGAATTTATTTAAAACGGCTCCCATGAAACATTCAAGTCATTTAAAATAATAATTGTAACTCGATAACTATCATGAATCGCTTCATTTTTTTATGATATGACTATTTGGATCACCCTGTATATTCAGCCTATGATTCCTTATTTTTTTTTCTGTAAATGTCTTTTAGCAATTGGTCAAGTCAAGTGGCCAATCCTCCTTCCTCTCGCATTGGCGACTCACGAATTGGCAGAGACTGTTGTTTTACACCGCCATCTAGTAAATGGCAAAGATGATAGGTGTCAACAGAATTAATTTCAATTCTTATATTTTTAGGTAATGTAATGGATTTCAAAATATCTGTTATGTCTGAATTTTCTTAAATTTAAACAATTAAATATACATATTATGTGTATGGTTGTAGAAAAACTGACGACAAGGCAAGTTAAGCAAACCGCCATGTATTGGAAACAGATTAAAACAAAATCAAATATGGCTAGTTCATTATTGAAATAGGTTTAAATGGAAGTAAAACGCATTTTTTTTAACTATTTGATGCTGATTGATGAATGAAAATAGGACAAAAGGCTATTTAGTGATTTATAATTTCTGAATTGTATTTTTTTTTTAATTGAGTCTTCATGGTAAAACATAAAAAACACAACCAATATTATAAAACTAATTTAAAAATTTATTCATTTTTTGTAATCCTTTTTTTACATTCCTTCAAATATCAAAACTATAATAAAATACAATTCACAAACTTTATACTATAATAAACAACATTTTTATTGCATCCAGTATTGTTAATACTCCTATAAAATCCTTATAATGCAACTTCAATATTTATAATATTCAATTAACATTTGAAATAGTAACAATAGTTTTCGTCGATAAAGGGCAATCCGAAGAATTAATTAATTATTTTAATAACATTGCTTTGAACTGAACATGCCACATTTTGAGCAAACAGTTTCTGAACACACAATGGCGGAGTGCAAAACCAACGGCCAATTAAAACGAGTAAAACCATTTGATTCCATTATATGGCGTAAACAATCACTTCTGACACGAGCAGCTCATATTGATATGTGTTATTTTACGGGTATGATTAGAGTAACATGATATATAGTTTAAAACAACTTTTTACTTAGAGTAAAAGGCGATACTTATTTATCCGCAAATAAGCACATGCTGCCTCGCAGCAGACACAATATTAAATATATTGTTCACGGTCATCCGTGACCGTGGTGGCGCTCAAAGGATTAGGAGGAGTTCTCGTAACTTACAATAGTACCTATAGGTAATACTCTTTGCAAGTATAAATACTAATATGCACATTTTAAACAAAAAAATCTAGGTAATAATGGGTCCCAATCCTTAATTTTTAAAAGGTTCCGCAGCGCCAATCACTCTCAATCAAAAATCTATTGTATTGACAGGTCATATCAGTACATTCGTTGTCAACGTCGAGTACGCGAGCATTCGGCGGCACGGGCAGTAGCGCAGCGTCGTGCCTAGGTCTGATGGAGCGAGCTCGCCCCGCGGCTTGGCCCGCACGTGCCTACGTGCACCTCGCCACCCCAAGCACTGGAGAACCTAAAGCAACTACACTGGCTCAAGAATAAGTATTGTGATCAACTACATTTGAAACCAGCCAAGCACTTACATTAGAAGAAGAGAAGACCGCGTATGCGGTTTCTAGTTTCCGCGTACGACAATAAACATCCGCAACATAATGATTACGGATGAGTTGTCAACCTCAGGCTAAATTTGGAACGTCCTTCATCCGGAACCTGCCTACGCTTACAATGCTTTGAAAATAAGAATAGGTAGTAATGAGTTTCCGACGTATTGTGACAAGTGTGGCACAAAAACATTGTAAATCATTTTTAAAACCAATTAAATCTTAAATAGTTCATATTTTGTTATCCTACAAAATGGTTAAATAAAATAGATATAAATCTTATGTACGCAAAATAATTTCTTTGCAAATCGAACTTTTATAGTGACGGTTGACCATCTACCTATCAACTGTCATTAACGTCTCTTTTGCTTACCTGATAGCATTGTACACAAGCTCTTAGGCATGGTGAAATAGATAGGACTCTAGAACTGCCTCAGACGAGCTCGTAATATGAAACTCTACTACTTTATTGGGTACTAAATATTGATGCCATTATAGCCTATAGCATATTTAAGTCGATAGATCGGTAAAAGCGCACAAATTAATGTGTTTCGCTCACAACCCGCTTCATTATCGTAGAGTTGGAATTTATCAATGGTGTATGCCAAGTGTATTTTTATATAACTTGAACTGACTTGACTGAAAATAGTAGTAGTTAATTCTGTGTTAACAACACAAGTGCTTGTTATACGAGTATATTAGAGCTCTTTACCCCGGTAGTTGCTGTGACTGTTAACATACATAAGTACTTTAAGATCAACGCATGCACTAAGATCTCAGGTAATCTTTGTGCTCCTACCGTAACGTAGCGGCAGAAAGAAAGTTTCATAAATGACCTACAAGACACTACACCTATTTATTTAAATCTCTCTTTTATGATCGCATTCAAAAACCGTAGTACTTGCGAAGCTACAAGCTACACAAAAAAGGTGGCAAATACACGAAAGTTAGTATTATTAGGATGTTTTGAAGTTTATCAAACGGATAACAATGATTATATTCCACCCGCATTAGGTGAATCTAATTTCGTATACCAGAATAATATTCCTGATTATCGCTATCGGATTTTGTAAAACAATGTATTAGCCCGTAATTCACAATGGTAAATAGACGGAACATAAAGAGTAATTTTGGTAAATGTACTAATGTAATCAATCATGTATGATGAAATTACAAATAACGCATAATAACGGACATTTATATTGTTGGAAGTGGCAACGTTATGTTAAGTTAAAGAAAAACATAAAAAATACTATAACATTTGTGAAATACTCCACAGAGTATTAACGAATTATTAATAAAATATAATTTTCCTTAATTTTAACTTTAGTATTATTTACTGTTAATTTTTGGTGATTAAATTATGTTTTTTTTTTTAAGTGGTGTAATAAAATATCAGTCATATTTGTCTGTTTCATTTCATTTCAGTAAGTCACCTTAGATTATTTTGAACACGAATATCCGAACGGATTTTAATCTGAACCCAATAGATTTTATGTCTACGAAGTTTGATTTTCGGAGAAAATATAGTTTATTGTTACGTAATTGATAATACTGTCTAAGCTTAAGTAAGTACTTGAATAAACCAATATCTATAAATACGATACTTGATATGAACAGAATATTACTCGTTTTATAAGTAGCAGACAGTAGGCTAAATCTTTTCTCAAACAGACTCCAAGTCGACTTTTAGTAGTAGTAAGATACAGTCGTACTGCTTTAGATCCATTCGTACAATGGATCTCTAAAATTGATCCGGACGCTGTAGTCCTATTGGCTTTCACATAACTGTCTTCAATACCCTTCTGACACGAAGCTAGCCGCAAGCAATTCACCAGCTTTGTAAAACAGTTGTATAAACTTGCTAGTAGGTACTTAGTTACTGAGAAGGTATTCAGAATAATTTTATTTAAGATTTAGCCTCCTGACGCCCAAGCTAAATTTAAACAGTTTCTAATAATTGCCCAGTATGCTCCCATGAGTACATAATACCTACTCGCAATTGGTTGAACTCAATCAAAAGAAAAAAAGCGTGTCAAAAAATGGCGTCGGTCTAACAATTTATCAGGTAACGCCAGAAAAACTAGTGTTCTCACGTGAGGGTACTGGGTCACTTCTATTCACTATTTACACTTGGGCTTTAATCACTTTTAATTATGTTCTTGACTGAGAACACGGGTTTCAGGAGGTTAGACAGAAGTAGAAAGACACAAAGGTTTGCCGGTTGTAGTGGGACAAGATATATATATGGCATTAAACTTGGGTTAACAGAATACACATACCTACAAAAAATATTTTGTCAACAATGATTCAAAATTTTAACAATTTCACCTAAAACATAGTCCTCCTGCAGTGTACACCTTCCATACTGCATACGATATCATCAAGGTGATGCGAATAAATGAGTTGTGGCGAAATTAATTACTTGTAGATCGCGCAATACGATCTCAATACAAATCTGTGTGTCGAAGCCTATATGGCACATAATATGACGCCGACGTAAACATATTAGCGGCCGCATCTCCTACCTAATTGAGGCTTCAAATGACTCTAGGGGCTTATATTGATCTTATTCTTTACACATGGACACGCATCTGAGCTTCGTGGGGCGTAATCTAGGATAATGCGGCTTTGCTCCGACTTTACCTCCCTTAAGTATTCGAAATCCCATAAGTATCCCGAACTCTAACAACGGATCATTTTATTTACAGATAAATGCAAAATTATGTATTATATTTTGCTCATTTTTATATTTTCGGTCAGCGAATCTTACAACCCGGATTTCACAAATGAACAACGAAACTATAGTAGGGAAGATATGCCTGCCCTTTTTGAAGATAATCTGATCTGGAGCCAGGGTGATATACCTCTACTTAATAGAAAGGTCTTTTTTCCATATACTTGTAGTTTTAATTTCAAATAATAATCTAAACGTTCAGAAAACCAACAGTATTTATTTTAAAGTTGGACAACATGAGCATTGCTCGTTGCTTTAATTTATTGAACATACAGCAATTTGCAACAAAATATCTATATTTGCAAACAGCAAATGTTTAACATTTTCGAGCTATGAATGTCAAAGGAATTTCAGTTTACAGACGGCAACAGATAACGTTGAGGAGAGAAATATAACGAAAATTAAGTATTTATATTTAGCGCTCAAACACGATGTTTACGATCTATAGTTTATTTTTAAACATTATTGATACTGCCATTGCCTTGTCTATAAATCCTAAATATAGGGAAATTCGTAAAACAGAACTCTAGTTTGTCCTAGCTAAATATGCCACAAAACGAACTAACATCAGAAATCCTAACAGATTAGTTGTTAATATATCTAGTTCAAAAATCAGTTCGGTACAAAACAAAAGCTACTTAATGCGCAAATCAATGTAAAATAAGATTCCTGAACCAATAAAACAACAAAATTTATATTTGCACTGACGAAATGGCTTTTAGAAAATACTTTTTATACCATGATAGAGTTCTTTCATTCTAAATAACAAGAAAGTATTAAAATGATGTTTAATTTCGATGGTGTAATAATCTTTTAAGATACTGTTTATATAATAGTCTGAAATTATAAAATAATATTCGTAATTCATCTACTATAACGTGCCCCAATATTATTGGTGGTACAGTAATTTGTATGCTTACAGCAATTTTTTCCCTTACCGTTACCCTTACCCTTTTTCACCGTAGCTACTAAAATCTTACTTTACAGAAGTTTCTAGCAACAATAAAATTGTTATCAGATCGTAATTGGAAATTATCTCAATGGTCAGCGATGGCTCTTCTGTTCTATAATTATTGTTTTCCCGTTTAAAACGTTTACAGGTGTCTGTTATATAATATTACTATCTTCATCTTTAAATATTATTTTTTTCAAGAGCTCACCTGTGCAGGAAGTGTCATTTTTCTTTATTTTCTGCCCTTGTTTTGACCTTTTGATACGACTCTGTATCACTCGAGCGTAAATTCGTCATTTTCGATCAAAATGTTTGTATCTTGAATTAATGATAGGAAGATGATTATTTTGTCTGAAAGAATATTCCATAACAATGAAAATTGCAAGAAAATAATGTAAAAAAGCCGTAAAGATAGAATTTATTTAAAACGGCTCCCATGAAACATTCAAGTCATTTAAAATAATAATTGTAACTCGATAACTATCATGAATCGCTTCATTTTTTTATGATATGACTATTTGGATCACCCTGTATATTCAGCCTATGATTCCTTATTTTTTTTTCTGTAAATGTCTTTTAGCAATTGGTCAAGTCAAGTGGCCAATCCTCCTTCCTCTCGCATTGGCGACTCACGAATTGGCAGAGACTGTTGTTTTACACCGCCATCTAGTAAATGGCAAAGATGATAGGTGTCAACAGAATTAATTTCAATTCTTATATTTTTAGGTAATGTAATGGATTTCAAAATATCTGTTATGTCTGAATTTTCTTAAATTTAAACAATTAAATATACATATTATGTGTATGGTTGTAGAAAAACTGACGACAAGGCAAGTTAAGCAAACCGCCATGTATTGGAAACAGATTAAAACAAAATCAAATATGGCTAGTTCATTATTGAAATAGGTTTAAATGGAAGTAAAACGCATTTTTTTTAACTATTTGATGCTGATTGATGAATGAAAATAGGACAAAAGGCTATTTAGTGATTTATAATTTCTGAATTGTATTTTTTTTTTAATTGAGTCTTCATGGTAAAACATAAAAAACACAACCAATATTATAAAACTAATTTAAAAATTTATTCATTTTTTGTAATCCTTTTTTTACATTCCTTCAAATATCAAAACTATAATAAAATACAATTCACAAACTTTATACTATAATAAACAACATTTTTATTGCATCCAGTATTGTTAATACTCCTATAAAATCCTTATAATGCAACTTCAATATTTATAATATTCAATTAACATTTGAAATAGTAACAATAGTTTTCGTCGATAAAGGGCAATCCGAAGAATTAATTAATTATTTTAATAACATTGCTTTGAACTGAACATGCCACATTTTGAGCAAACAGTTTCTGAACACACAATGGCGGAGTGCAAAACCAACGGCCAATTAAAACGAGTAAAACCATTTGATTCCATTATATGGCGTAAACAATCACTTCTGACACGAGCAGCTCATATTGATATGTGTTATTTTACGGGTATGATTAGAGTAACATGATATATAGTTTAAAACAACTTTTTACTTAGAGTAAAAGGCGATACTTATTTATCCGCAAATAAGCACATGCTGCCTCGCAGCAGACACAATATTAAATATATTGTTCACGGTCATCCGTGACCGTGGTGGCGCTCAAAGGATTAGGAGGAGTTCTCGTAACTTACAATAGTACCTATAGGTAATACTCTTTGCAAGTATAAATACTAATATGCACATTTTAAACAAAAAAATCTAGGTAATAATGGGTCCCAATCCTTAATTTTTAAAAGGTTCCGCAGCGCCAATCACTCTCAATCAAAAATCTATTGTATTGACAGGTCATATCAGTACATTCGTTGTCAACGTCGAGTACGCGAGCATTCGGCGGCACGGGCAGTAGCGCAGCGTCGTGCCTAGGTCTGATGGAGCGAGCTCGCCCCGCGGCTTGGCCCGCACGTGCCTACGTGCACCTCGCCACCCCAAGCACTGGAGAACCTAAAGCAACTACACTGGCTCAAGAATAAGTATTGTGATCAACTACATTTGAAACCAGCCAAGCACTTACATTAGAAGAAGAGAAGACCGCGTATGCGGTTTCTAGTTTCCGCGTACGACAATAAACATCCGCAACATAATGATTACGGATGAGTTGTCAACCTCAGGCTAAATTTGGAACGTCCTTCATCCGGAACCTGCCTACGCTTACAATGCTTTGAAAATAAGAATAGGTAGTAATGAGTTTCCGACGTATTGTGACAAGTGTGGCACAAAAACATTGTAAATCATTTTTAAAACCAATTAAATCTTAAATAGTTCATATTTTGTTATCCTACAAAATGGTTAAATAAAATAGATATAAATCTTATGTACGCAAAATAATTTCTTTGCAAATCGAACTTTTATAGTGACGGTTGACCATCTACCTATCAACTGTCATTAACGTCTCTTTTGCTTACCTGATAGCATTGTACACAAGCTCTTAGGCATGGTGAAATAGATAGGACTCTAGAACTGCCTCAGACGAGCTCGTAATATGAAACTCTACTACTTTATTGGGTACTAAATATTGATGCCATTATAGCCTATAGCATATTTAAGTCGATAGATCGGTAAAAGCGCACAAATTAATGTGTTTCGCTCACAACCCGCTTCATTATCGTAGAGTTGGAATTTATCAATGGTGTATGCCAAGTGTATTTTTATATAACTTGAACTGACTTGACTGAAAATAGTAGTAGTTAATTCTGTGTTAACAACACAAGTGCTTGTTATACGAGTATATTAGAGCTCTTTACCCCGGTAGTTGCTGTGACTGTTAACATACATAAGTACTTTAAGATCAACGCATGCACTAAGATCTCAGGTAATCTTTGTGCTCCTACCGTAACGTAGCGGCAGAAAGAAAGTTTCATAAATGACCTACAAGACACTACACCTATTTATTTAAATCTCTCTTTTATGATCGCATTCAAAAACCGTAGTACTTGCGAAGCTACAAGCTACACAAAAAAGGTGGCAAATACACGAAAGTTAGTATTATTAGGATGTTTTGAAGTTTATCAAACGGATAACAATGATTATATTCCACCCGCATTAGGTGAATCTAATTTCGTATACCAGAATAATATTCCTGATTATCGCTATCGGATTTTGTAAAACAATGTATTAGCCCGTAATTCACAATGGTAAATAGACGGAACATAAAGAGTAATTTTGGTAAATGTACTAATGTAATCAATCATGTATGATGAAATTACAAATAACGCATAATAACGGACATTTATATTGTTGGAAGTGGCAACGTTATGTTAAGTTAAAGAAAAACATAAAAAATACTATAACATTTGTGAAATACTCCACAGAGTATTAACGAATTATTAATAAAATATAATTTTCCTTAATTTTAACTTTAGTATTATTTACTGTTAATTTTTGGTGATTAAATTATGTTTTTTTTTTTAAGTGGTGTAATAAAATATCAGTCATATTTGTCTGTTTCATTTCATTTCAGTAAGTCACCTTAGATTATTTTGAACACGAATATCCGAACGGATTTTAATCTGAACCCAATAGATTTTATGTCTACGAAGTTTGATTTTCGGAGAAAATATAGTTTATTGTTACGTAATTGATAATACTGTCTAAGCTTAAGTAAGTACTTGAATAAACCAATATCTATAAATACGATACTTGATATGAACAGAATATTACTCGTTTTATAAGTAGCAGACAGTAGGCTAAATCTTTTCTCAAACAGACTCCAAGTCGACTTTTAGTAGTAGTAAGATACAGTCGTACTGCTTTAGATCCATTCGTACAATGGATCTCTAAAATTGATCCGGACGCTGTAGTCCTATTGGCTTTCACATAACTGTCTTCAATACCCTTCTGACACGAAGCTAGCCGCAAGCAATTCACCAGCTTTGTAAAACAGTTGTATAAACTTGCTAGTAGGTACTTAGTTACTGAGAAGGTATTCAGAATAATTTTATTTAAGATTTAGCCTCCTGACGCCCAAGCTAAATTTAAACAGTTTCTAATAATTGCCCAGTATGCTCCCATGAGTACATAATACCTACTCGCAATTGGTTGAACTCAATCAAAAGAAAAAAAGCGTGTCAAAAAATGGCGTCGGTCTAACAATTTATCAGGTAACGCCAGAAAAACTAGTGTTCTCACGTGAGGGTACTGGGTCACTTCTATTCACTATTTACACTTGGGCTTTAATCACTTTTAATTATGTTCTTGACTGAGAACACGGGTTTCAGGAGGTTAGACAGAAGTAGAAAGACACAAAGGTTTGCCGGTTGTAGTGGGACAAGATATATATATGGCATTAAACTTGGGTTAACAGAATACACATACCTACAAAAAATATTTTGTCAACAATGATTCAAAATTTTAACAATTTCACCTAAAACATAGTCCTCCTGCAGTGTACACCTTCCATACTGCATACGATATCATCAAGGTGATGCGAATAAATGAGTTGTGGCGAAATTAATTACTTGTAGATCGCGCAATACGATCTCAATACAAATCTGTGTGTCGAAGCCTATATGGCACATAATATGACGCCGACGTAAACATATTAGCGGCCGCATCTCCTACCTAATTGAGGCTTCAAATGACTCTAGGGGCTTATATTGATCTTATTCTTTACACATGGACACGCATCTGAGCTTCGTGGGGCGTAATCTAGGATAATGCGGCTTTGCTCCGACTTTACCTCCCTTAAGTATTCGAAATCCCATAAGTATCCCGAACTCTAACAACGGATCATTTTATTTACAGATAAATGCAAAATTATGTATTATATTTTGCTCATTTTTATATTTTCGGTCAGCGAATCTTACAACCCGGATTTCACAAATGAACAACGAAACTATAGTAGGGAAGATATGCCTGCCCTTTTTGAAGATAATCTGATCTGGAGCCAGGGTGATATACCTCTACTTAATAGAAAGGTCTTTTTTCCATATACTTGTAGTTTTAATTTCAAATAATAATCTAAACGTTCAGAAAACCAACAGTATTTATTTTAAAGTTGGACAACATGAGCATTGCTCGTTGCTTTAATTTATTGAACATACAGCAATTTGCAACAAAATATCTATATTTGCAAACAGCAAATGTTTAACATTTTCGAGCTATGAATGTCAAAGGAATTTCAGTTTACAGACGGCAACAGATAACGTTGAGGAGAGAAATATAACGAAAATTAAGTATTTATATTTAGCGCTCAAACACGATGTTTACGATCTATAGTTTATTTTTAAACATTATTGATACTGCCATTGCCTTGTCTATAAATCCTAAATATAGGGAAATTCGTAAAACAGAACTCTAGTTTGTCCTAGCTAAATATGCCACAAAACGAACTAACATCAGAAATCCTAACAGATTAGTTGTTAATATATCTAGTTCAAAAATCAGTTCGGTACAAAACAAAAGCTACTTAATGCGCAAATCAATGTAAAATAAGATTCCTGAACCAATAAAACAACAAAATTTATATTTGCACTGACGAAATGGCTTTTAGAAAATACTTTTTATACCATGATAGAGTTCTTTCATTCTAAATAACAAGAAAGTATTAAAATGATGTTTAATTTCGATGGTGTAATAATCTTTTAAGATACTGTTTATATAATAGTCTGAAATTATAAAATAATATTCGTAATTCATCTACTATAACGTGCCCCAATATTATTGGTGGTACAGTAATTTGTATGCTTATTGCCAATAGTAAATAAAAAAATATGTCTGAACTGACACTATTTTTTGAACACCTGTGTAACAAATCCTACGAATAAAGTACCTATAAATATTTGCCTATAATTTTCAGATATTCAAAGGTATGCGTGTTACAATTCGTGAGCATCCGTACGTAGCAAGCATACGGCGGAATCTAATGCACTACTCTGTGGCGACCATGCTGACGAAGAACTTATTTTTGACCGTGGCACATCCTTTGATCGAGTGAGTTTGCGAATGTCATTACTGCGTTTACTAAATACTCACAGAGCAGAAGATTTTAGCCGAAATTCAATTACGCCCTGCGTCCATTATGTAATTACTCTTGGTAGGAGACAATGTTCTTGTCTCATTTTCATTATATTCTATGCATAACTTTACTTTTGCGTCTAAAACTTATCATTTCGTCAGTTTTATTACATTAGAAAATATCCATGTCGGGGTCTATCAGTTTTCTGTATCAGAAAATGCAGTTTCAATATTGTCAAGGGCCTTTTCAACATGAAATGAAGTTATGTGTTGATAAATCAATTTCTCTGCAGTTGCCGAGGCTCGGCGGCAAATAAACTAGGCGGCCTAAGCTCTGTCGCTTCCCGTTCATAATTGAGTTTAGAAAGCAGAGCACCATAGACTCGTGGGCTTTTAATAAAACTGTTTGTTCTACATGACAACAGCTATGGACCGAGAATCAATTTTAATTTTCTTCGAACATTTATCAGAGTGATGGCATCGTGTGGCAATTCGTTATGGGACGATTTGTTATTTCAAATGCTTACTAGAGTTTTATCAAATGTATTAAAATGCATGTATGGTTCCTGTCTCTAACGGTTGTCATAGCTATGATAGAAGTTCCTGTTAAAAATCTCCCACGGTAATTTAATTATAATAAGGCGTCTCTTAATTAAGTGTTGTAGAGCAATTTTCGGGAACTTTATCTGACAGTGGACAGTTTGCTACGAGAAGTAGATATTTGGAATGACATGCCAGTGACATGTCAAAAATTTCAACGAACTCTGGAGCCAGATGGGCTAGTACAATTAAGCCAATATTCCCAGATACTGTGTGTCGACTATGCACTAACACTAAAGTAATACCTCAAAACATCCTACCGACTATTTGCGAGGCTTCCGTAATTAACTTTGAATTGACACCGACTCGAAGAAGAAGATTACACATTTGAGTTACGTAGTCACAATAAACGCTGTTCATGGCGATCAATTAAATTTTAGCTTTATAAAAGTGCATTGCGCAGCATGATTTATAAATCAATTGGCTGATTGAATGATTGAAACAACGTAATGATCATAATTGAACTGTCAAACATTCAGTCGTCAACATTGAAGGGATTCCGATAGCGAATGTGTACTGTAATCACACTGCCGTTGTCGGGGCCATTTACACTGCATTGTAAATGGGCTACTAGATTAATTACTTAACAATTATTGCAGCGTACCTCTTGACGAGTTAAGCTTAGTAGTGGGCGAGAATTACGCGGATAGGGGGGCCACACTGCTTACCGTGATGCTGGTAATCTTCCACGAAGACTTTGACCGGTACACTTTGGCAGCTGACTTGGCTTTAATAAGAGTTTACGAAGACACGCCATATAGGTAAGAATGCGCTTAGTTTCTTATTAAATAAAATTAATTTTACCTAATACTGAGCTTTATTAAGTCAATATAGTGGTAAAGAAAATCATAATCAATCTATGATTAGAATGGATTTCTCATACCATAAATCATAGAAGAAATTCTTTTAAGTCAATACAGTAGAAACACTTTTAAGTCGATACTTATATAGTGTATTTGTTTCCATTTAGTGTTTATTTTTAATGTACTGTAAACTTCAGTTTTTATTTAAACACCTATTATAAGGATTGCCCACAGAATACTTTGAACCGAGAGGAGTGGGAGGAGAGTAGAGAGGTCTTTGCCATCCTGTGGGACGATTACAGCTGATATTATTATATCTTATCGGATTACAATTATAACGAAGAAGTGTTAATTTTTAATTACATATTTTTATCATAACTTTGGATATGCTATGTGTATGCCAGACGCACGTTTTTTCACAAAAAATGTGTACTCATCTATACTATTATTATAAAGAGGTAAAAATTAGTTTTAGGATGGTCACAATGGCTCTCTAGTATTATCTTTAGAACGATTCGATTTTGAAAATTCACTCATTGATAGCTACATTATCCCTGTATGCTATAGCCTAATCTAATACATATATAAAAAAAAAGTTTATTTGTTTGTTCATCTGATTGCAATATAACTTGGTCAACTTATTGCTTGCACTTCCGCGAAGGTTATAGGCATAGTACAATTAACTTATAGTAGGTAACGTGCGTGTCGTACCGGCAAATGTATTCGAAAGAGCATTTCTGCAATTCCACAATTATTTCTTCTGCGGCAGCAACGCGCTGGGTACCGGATAGTTTATGTATAATAAAAAGTAAAAGTTACTGTATAATATGTTTTATAATACCTAATGTGCATGAATATCGGATTCAGTAGGTACCTAGTGCATGTATTGGACACACTCTCTAGTGTTCTGTTTTCATTTGCTTCTCGAACTCACGGTGTTTCGACGAGTATTTAACGAATAAACTCACCTTGCATTAAAATCTAAATCCACAAAGCTCTCGTTTCTGATTGATGTTTCATTTTCCTAACTACCGTAGTTAGTTAGCTCTGGCTAATATATATGACGGTAGAACTAGAAACTAACAAGCTAGAATGTAAACATAACAAATATGGAATAATTATGAAAGTTTTAGCACATCACTATTTACTTTATAAAATTAAAAGTTACAGAAATACCGCGACGCACGGATACAAGCTAAACGCAAGTTTAATCTCGTAGGAGAATACAACAAAATCGCGGTTGAAATATAGTTGAAATAGTCTTATGAATTACAATGTATGTATTGTAAAGTCTAAAAGATACTTAGATAACTGACTGACACGGTTAGCGCAGTGGTTGAGCGATCGACTGCTGCGCACGATCGAGCGATCGACGTGTCACGGGTTCAATTCCCACACGGGTTAAATATTTGTAAGATCTACAGATAGTTGTTTCGGTTTTGGGTATATGTCCATGTGAATATTTGTGTTTGTAAACGCACCCACGATACAGGATTTATTGAGACAGTGGGGCATTGTTTATAAAAATAAAATAAAAAACGGAATCCTTCAAATTTTATTGATAAATATATATATACCTATATATCCTGTTTATTGTTACGTAGCTAAGTAGCGCTTGCTACGGTTTGTCCTGGATAATTGACAGTTATTTACTCGAGACGATCACTTTTTTCATTCAAATAGGATGGTTATTTTTAGCTTTGAGTATTGAATGAATGAGCTACGAGAAGTAGAACCAACCGTCTATTTGCTTTTGCGATATATTTGTGAATTTAAAGCGTTTGTTTGCAGTCCGTCTTAATAAAATCAGAATCTATACCTGTAGTGCACACTATCTTTTTTCTTCCCTTATACCTATTATTATCATACATGAGCCATGAGATTATCATAATTGGACCGTCAACTTTTGACGAAATATTACAGAAGAATGTAACAGATGATAGATTTATTGGTTGATGTAACTGTGATAAACCGCACCTTTGACTTTTCATTAATGTGAGGACCACAAAATTACGCTTGCGCTAACTTTGTTATAAGATGTAAAAATATTCGTACATCTTTCAGATGTTCCGTGAAGTCCATTCAGCTGGTTCATCCGAAGGCACCATTATCTGGAAAAAGAGCCTTCGTGACTGGCTGGGGTCGCTGCGATCGCACGGTTGTACTTTATTCTGTATACTATTTATGTGAGAATCATGTTTCCCCCCTCGGCTCGGCTTGCTATCTGACTTATTTCGCTTCATCAAACGATGACAGACATTTCAGGAGTCTGATCGAGACCAGAACAACTGCTAGTTTTCGTATAGTTTCGTATCAGGTTCAACGACTGAACGAGCTGTTGGAGAAACTTAGCCGTCACACACAACAATATTCCATGTAGGGTAGTCCGCCAACATGTAGTGGCACTAATAGACTGATAAAAATACATAAGAACATCCTTCCTCATCATCAACAGCCAGAAGAGGTCCACTGCTGAACGAAGGCCTCCCTCGAGGGGGGGTTTGCCATAATCCCCACGCTTGGCAGGCGGCTTGGGGATCGCAGTGGCTCACCGATTAGTGAGAGGACGCTGCTACCTGTCCTCCGGTGTCTGTCTGTCCGCAGTTTTAAGACGTACCCGGGTCCTTCCTACTAATATTATAAATGTGAAAGTTTGTGAGGATGGATGGATGGATCTTTGTTACTCTTTCACGTCAGAACGGCTGAACGGATCTGGAAGAAATTTGGCACAGAGATAGATTATAGTCTGGAATAGCATATAGGTTACTTTTTATCCCCGAAATATCTACGGGTTCGTAAACAACGCGGGCGAAGCCACGAGCGGAAGCTAGTATTATAAATGTGAAAGTTTGTGAGGATGGATGGATGGATGGATCATTGTTACTCTTCACGCCAGAACGGCTGAACTGATATGAATGAAATTTGGCACAGAGATAAATTATAGTCTGGAATAGCACATAGGCTACTTTTTATCCCCGAAAAATGTACGGGATCGTAAACAACGCGGGCGAAGCCGCAGGCGGAATCTAGTATATTATAAACTTAACTTTAAATATGGAATTAAATCGATGCGCGACCAGTCAGCACTAAAAATCTGATGCGATAGATGTTTTTAACTGTCCATTAGTAGCAGCGCGAAGTTAGGAATCGTGCTTTTGGGAGATGACACTAAGTATAACGGCATCAGTGAAATGTGGGTGTACAGTGGTGTAACAAAACCTTTTGTTATATATACAGGATATAACAAAAGGTTTTGTTACACCACTGTACTTTGTACCGTACCGTGCTTTGTACCTTTTTTATTGCTTTAAGACTAACTCTATGAATCAATTAGCTAACAATTAGGTAGCTTTTTCTTTTCAAAAATCGATTCCCCATACTAGGTAGGATTCCTGTATCGTGGGTGCGTTTACAAACACATATATTTACATACACAAAGACCCAGACCCGAAACAACTATCTGTAGATCATACAAATATTTGATCCGTGCAGGAATCGAACCCACGAAATAAGATAAGAACTTACTGTTATGAAAATGGCGGACTTCAAGAACGAAACTTAAATCCCTAATGATGAATCCTCGAGAAAACCAATACCACCGAATTTATAGCAGCAATAATGCCCACGTACCTTAGCAATCCAGAGATCCCACTCAGACCCAGAGAGATAGGAAGATACTTCGTTCATGCGCACGTGCTGGTTTGTACGGGCTGCCGGCCGGCGACCAAAATCTTCGTAAATCCAGCGGTGGACTTGTATAAACTCCAAAAATCAACACTGCACTATAAGTACACTATTAAGCACAGATGCAGGTCCATTTATTTCATGAGAATCTTCAAGGTTTCACCATCATGGAAAGCGGAACGATGCGCACATAATGTATTGCGAGCGGCGACGGGAAAGGGAAGTCATTCGCTCTCTAATGCCATTTATTGGCTTTGCTAGAAAACTCAAGACGTTTCGATACGTTTGGGCGTTGCGGCTACAAATATTGGCGCGAGGATTCATCAAATCAGAAGTTAAATTATTTAATTTTATAAACTATATATAAATATATATAAAATATTGTATTACCTGTGTGGAAAATTATTATAATTTATTGATTTATTTTAATATTGAAAAAGGCATTGACGCTTCACCAATAGTAAATAAAATTCTTATTCCTATCACAATTATTATCGTTGAGCTTTGGTTCAGCTGCCATTAATTTAATTAAAACAATACGGAATCATTATTAAATTATTGCTAGCGACTCAGTATTGACTCAGTTGCTAGTTACTGTGTACCAGTTACTAGCTACCAGTCTGTCGTACTTCCGTCTCTAATCTAAAAGGAAATTTACCGTTTGGAATGCAGATATTGGGAGCTCAATCTCTGCATCAGAAGCGAACGAATTATCCTAAACAAAAAATAAAATACTGATACAATAAAGTTTGGATTACTTTTGGTCCTAAACTTGGCACGCCTGTATCTGATTGATCCGGTGATTATAAATATATTATAAATATAAATGAAACTTTTCCAAGTATTTTTAGATCACGATCACAGTGTGTGATTTTATGTTTTTCTTATTATCGTACTTATTTTTTTTTTAAATATTACTTTTTGCCATCATATTAAGTCGCTCCGGATGAGGTCGCTGATTGCTACGTGACCTTCCTGAGTACAGTCCTTTTTTAATTACTTTTTAATAATGTATAACACTTGTGTAGCCCAGAGAGCCCGCTCGTTGGTACATAGCAACCGCGCAGGATCACGACATGGCGGGCTACACCACAGTACAAAGAGAGAATTTCCTTACTATGTACATATGTACTATGTATTATACTCTCTGCTCGTCGTAGGCAGCTCGTAATCGTGCGTAGGTTTTAGACCCTCAGATGAATATCGCTAATTATCTAAATTCCGAATAATTTTAAAAGCGGCTCAGACATCTTAAGACAGTTAGAGTACTTAACAACTAATAGAATAATTAAAATTTTCCACAGTATTTATGTACGGAGAAAAAAAAATCTTTGATATTTTATTGGTATATTGTTTTTTTGGTATAGTTTGTGTTTATATTGTTTATTAATTTAATGTTATCCAATTATTATATTGTTAATTAGTCAGCACCCTAAAAATAACAAATAGTTTATTTTGATTTTTCCAATTAAATAAACCTTTTATTACAAAACCTGATTTACTTAAATAAACCAGTTTGTTTAGCTTAGGCTATAAATTAACATTCTGAAATTGAAATTGCTCATTTAAAACCTATAATATAACACTAAGGATGAAATGAGTATCATATTAAGTTAAAAATTATCAAAAGCGGTGCAGTGAAAGAGCCCCTGCGAGTAGGGATATTAAAGTATACGACGCGCCCGGTACTTATACGACGCGCCCTAAGCGATTAGTCTCGTCAAGAATCTTCATGACCAACTAATCATTCCATAGGTTCATGAGCAATGCAAAAATAGAAGCATAAGTAACTGAAAGTAGGTAGCTACTAACAAGATAATATTTAGCGTAAGTTTTTGGCTCTTTGATCTGGTGGTCGCAAGCGGGTCTGCTGAGGGTGAGGACCTCGGTACAATACCCAGATAGAGTAAATCGGTATTGCGTATTTTTTGTATAGAATCTCAGTAGCACGGAGTCTGAAAATGTTCCCGGTAAATGGCAATTAGCTCGCTCCCTATTGCATGGGTCTAACAGCATTAATGAAATGTGGGTGTATAATAGTACACCTCTCCCTAACCTTTCGGGGAATATAGGTATATTGGTATGTGTCTGTTGCAGGGAAGAGAGTTGTGTCTGCCCCGGTCAAGCAAGTACACTCCTGGCGAGAAGTTCGACCCCATGCTGAGATCCGTGACGTTTGTCTTGTCAATACCCAATTTCTACTGCGAAGGTTACAAACGGGTAAGTTATAGAATAAAGTACAGGCATCCTTAGATACACTGAGACAGCCGAAGTGATCATAGAGTTAAGGAAAAATCAGTTTATCGTCGTCGAAAACAATTTCGTTTTGGCCAAATGTTGAAATATACCTACTTACTTAACATTTTACTTTTCAACCGAATTCCAGTAGTCCTTTATGTTTAAATTTCGAAACTGGTACATAAATATAATTTGAACACTTTGACTATAATGAATATCATGATTAGGAAAATCGTTAATTTATATAATATGGTATTTGACTACAATAAAAATATAGATCGAACGGTAGCAAACATTTTTTTAAACCAATTTAGCCATCACATTATTTTAAAATAAGTATGATTATTATAAGAAATCATTTTTTTTCCTGTTAAAGGTTTATTTTCACGTTAATTTAAAATACTACAGAACTAGTCTTAACTTATATGTTAAACTACATATATTTACACATTAAGTAGAATAGAAAAGTAAAAAAAAAAAAATTATAAAAAACATTACGCATCAAAATATTCCTCCGCATCGCTGTCAACCGGCAGTTGAGTTCTCAAGTGATGATTTTTCGGCTCGATCAATTTGACTGATTTTTTTTTGTAGGACACTACTTTTTTGTTTGAAAGAAAATCCAGGGATTATATTTGGCGGCTTCTTAATTTTGAGATTTTTAGTTGTTAAATCTTTTAAATTTGAGTACGGGGATTAGGTTTCTAATTTTGATAACCGTGCTTGCACGTTGTGCTCTCATGTGATTGATGTAACCTGGCTGAAAAAGTACGCATGCACTGAGGGACGCGTCAGGGCAGGTATAGTCAGCTTAAAAAAACAAAGTTGAAAAGAGAATTTAAGAAGAACTAGTTCGTGGTTCCTGTGAAATTATTACATATCAGGTATCTGCGGATGAGATGTTTTAAGAATGATTAGCTAAAAATTTATAACAAAAAACCGTTCGAATTTGAATTATTTTATACATCTTTCTGAAGCTGACTTTACCATCCATAAAGTTCTACGTCAAGTTTCTCCAACATATTTTTCATATTATGAATAATTAATTAATATTAAAGCTACGTATAATAACAGTCTTATTGCATTTCAGCTTTCATAGACAGGACAGGTAATAATTAGATGAATGCTTTATATATTACAGGGGGAGTGTACCGTGAACTAATTTAACAAAGCCTTTATGAGACAAATTAAAACATATTTCTCTTACTTTGATCGTGGAAAAAGTTTAATAAAGTGCAGGATTTAAAAAAAAAGATTACATACCGAGGTTTATCCTTGTCATGATTTTATTGCGCCTTTATAGAAAGCAAAAACTTTTCATACAAATTTCGAAACCTCATTTTAATCTCTTTAGGTTGAATTTTGGAAAATATTTTCTTAGGGGGATCTCTATCGCGTAAAGAACTTAAAAGCCAAATTTCAAATATGTTTTTTTCGTGATCAGTCGGTCAGTGAGTGAGTGGTTGCTTTTATATAAATATAGGTTAATTATCTTTTTAAGGGATTATTATATATGTATATTTTTTAGGCAACACGTTGCCGCGCAAATTCGCCGCGGCTTCTCGTGTTGGAGGGTACAATTTAGAGACATGATTCTCAAGTGCACAGGCTTCGGAACCCGAAACAATACTTATGTAGGGCATATAAATATTTGTACCGTGCGGGAATTGAACTCGCGATACATAACGCAAAAAACCAATCGCTTGATTACTGCGTCAATCGTGTCGTAAATTAAATTACATTATATGTGTAACTGTGTGTGTGCGTTGACTCATTGGTCTAGTAGTCGCAAGCGCGACTGCTAAGCGTGAGGTGCTGGGTTCGATTCTCGGGTCGGGTAAAGTGCTATTGGGTTTTTCTGTATTCTCAGTAGCAGCACGGAGTCTGGAACTGTGCCCGGCAAATGGCAATAGGCTCGCCCCCTATTACATGGGACTCAATAACGGCATCGGCGAAATGTGCACCTCTGCCTAACCCTTCGGGGAATACAGGCGTGATAGCATCACGCCTGTATTCCCCGTTATGTTATGTTATTCTATGTTATTATATGTATAAATTAATATACAGCAAGATTCATTCATTACAGGCGCCACAAACGTAGATATTTACAACGATTGATTAAGTAGTAAACTCGCTGAGTTGTTTTCTTTGGGGAAAATTATTTTACTAAATATTTTTTGTTCAAAAATGAAGTCTTTGAATTTTTTATTTTAGAATCATTCTGTTTATATGTAATATCATTAACGTATAATTAAATACTTCAAATAAGAATTTAATAAAAAGCCTTTAATAAGAAGTTGAACCACAGCATATCACAGGCATACATATACAATTATACACACATACATAACATATGCCATTATTGTATATTGTTAAAATAAAATAAGTAAAGTTCATTTTTATCTGACTAACCAGAATATCGCATGACCTAAGTCAAAAAATGCAATTTGTGGGACATGAGCAAGAAAGTCATCAAAAAAGTATACTTTTTAAGGTCAATTTATAGCAAAATGAGAAGTTACAGGAATTTTGAGTTAGGTCACTTTCTTTCTAAGGGACCGCACCTTTCTTCGTTCTATGGTCAAATAGAAAAAAATTTAACCTCTTTTCCCAGTTACTCCAACATAATACAGATGAAGCGCGTCCTAAACTGCATTATGGATCCATTCCGTTGTTTGAGTGGTTCGCGAAGGTTCTAATTTCCTGTTTTCATGTCAGCCTAACGTAGTTCTTGACTTTTAGCTGTAACATACAAACATTGAATGAGGTTTATTAGCACAGACAGGATTGACTTGGTGCAACAACATATTTTGACATAATTCTATGCTACTTTCACGGTATTATCATGTATGGCTGCAAATTGTAAATTGTAATAAATTTCACTATGTTCTATGTTCTATGGTTTTTGCTATTATTATAATTGAATACATCGCGTGTTTTTCAGCACAAAGCCTTTGGGTTCAAGATGCTCGTTGTCGACCACTTGTGTATCTTTTCTACCCTAATAAAAAAACAATAATAATAATTTTCTATACACACCCTGCCTTCATTGGCCGCCCAGAGTGGACTCGTTAGAGCAGAGCTCTGCTAGTAGGGTGGATGCTGAGCGTAAGTGGCGAGTGGGCCAGTGATGGGACCCTCAGGGAGCAAGTGATCTGCGTTTAAAGTCCTGCGATACCTCTTCATACTTTAGCTGCTCACCTCCCTGTTGCCCCCTTGTTGCGTCCCGAGCAACTATTTTTGGGGGCCCAGTTGTGAGTTGGCAAGTCTCCGGCAGGCGCCATAGTTTTCCATAGTTCCCCGTTACCCAGTCCACTAGACAGTAGATTTTCTCCACGGTCTGAAATAGTCCTACAAATTCAGGGATTGTCCTTGGGTGCATTTCTATAGTGCATACAGGGATAATCGCTGGGTATGTCACCATAAATTTTTCATTAAAGCTGTCTTAAAGGGCCTCTACGTGTTGGCTTCGACCCCACGCACGCCTTCCAAAAGTCCGGGACTCTGTAGTCCCGTGCAAGGTAACGACACACAATTTTCTATACACACCCATAAAAGTTAATTGATAATTTAATACGATAATAACATGATTTTCTCTTGTTATTTCTGAAAGTCAATTTGTATGTTCCATCAAGTAAATTAAACATTGAAGGGTTTCCATTTTTCCGTTATCCGTTAAAAATACGAAGGCATAAAATTTTTCCTCAATTGATTGGTCATAAAAAAACATTTAACGAATCTTAAGCTTTGGCCTCCGACTTCATCCGCATGGAATACGGATATTAACAAAGCTTGTTGATTTTCCCATGTGAACTTTACTAGAACCGTTGTGGCTTGATTGACATTTCTATAGTATATAGTACTGTTCTATAGTGTTTTATTAACTGCTTTGAAGAATATTTGTACTAAGTTTTTGGTTGATATAAAACATATGAGGCATACGATTTTAAAGAACTATGTATAACGAAATGTTTTCACGGCTTCCAGCCTATTTCTCACCTATTTCACTTTTACACTCTCTAAGAAATATCTTACTGTCATTAGCGGCTTAGGCTGTGCATTTTCAGTCAGAAAATAGATCACGGAACTATTGAATGTACATGATAGGGCTCGCTTTTGAGGCATTAAGGGGTGGAACAATTTCTGTTATAGTTAGAGGTTAGAGTTCTTAGGAAACTAGGCAGCATCAGTTTTTAGTAAAACGATTTAGTAGGAAGGATAACACTGGGGTGCTAAGACGAACCCTCCACTAGTGACAAAACCTGAGATCGTCTGGCGCACCCTGGGCAGTCAGATTTGAGACGACCACAGTTGACCGGCAATTTTTTCCACTGCAGCATTAGCGATTCCTGTGTGATGAGTTATAGTTAGCCGACACGGCAGAATAAGAATTAATAACATATTTCTAATCAAAAAGGCATGTGGGAATCTCGTTTGACTCGTACCTTAAACTGTTCTAATAGAATTTGAAATACAGAATAAACATTTTTTGTTCGATCTGTCTAAAACTTTGGAACATAATTGACTAAGTTTTAATTTGAAAACCGAGCATTCGATAATACTTCAACTTTTAACTAAGACAATCTATACCAATAGGTACAATATTGATGTAGCAACATTATTATTTAATATAGTAGCAGTGCCTATAACTCTTTCCACGTGATGTTAAGATTTATTTATATATTTCCAAATATTGTAAGATTTAATGAATAATTGTCAGATTTAAGGTTGTAAATAGTGTAGGATATTTACCGGCGCTGATGTCTACAGGGCGTATCGCGTAAGAATTTATCAGTATTCGATGGTTAGTATGTCGAAGGGTTAGTTTGATTTAGTTTTAGATATCAACATTAATGAGTCACGAGTGTTACTAACGACTAAAAATAAGAAATTAAGTTACCACTATTATTTTATCTGTGATAATAACTCCAAAAGCAATTAAGTTTCCCCCATTTTCCTTTCAAACACTTGAACAGAATGGGCTAAAAAAGCAAGCTCCAATATTAACTCACAGTCAACTTTCGGTCCAATCGCTTCTACAGTTTGAAAATCCAAAAGAGACATGATAGGAGAAAATCCAGATGAACGATAAAAGGAGTGATATAAAATACGACGCAGCCAATAAACCGCACGACACGTCTGTTAACGCTCTTACTTTGATTGGATTTTGTCCGACTTCACTCGATTAGATGGCGGGGCAGGTAAATTATATACACTGTCACTTTATGAAGTCAATCTTATTTTTAAAATTTGCGCACTTTCTTGTTGAACTCGCGACTCACATAATTAGGTAGGTCGTTTTACATTGATTTTACTTATAAATCATGTGTGTCAGAGATCCCATTAGATAACTTTCATACAAGTACGGTGTGAGTCTATGCAATTATTATAAAAACTTGTATTTTTTAAACAGTTACTGTCTTTATCATTTTTATGTCTATGAATAGAGAGGGCAATATACTAAATAGTGTATGTTGTATGTATAAGTAAGGGGGTACCTTAGATCATTTGGCGTACCCTGGGTGACTACCACGATATCAGCATTGACTGGCTAAAGTTTGTGATAACTCGTACCGATTCGATACATAAACGCCTACACTTGCAAAAATTAAATAGTTCTAACGTGAAATTAAACAAAAAAGAATTAACCTTTTGCCAGATCGGTGATATTAATTTACAAACAGTTATAGAATTATTACCATTTAAATAATTTTTCACGTTTATGGTAATCCGCTCCGCTCAGTAAATGGTACAAAAATGACTATATGTATATAGGTTTGGTCTCTTTTGCACTGAACGGGTAGCAGTAGTAGATCACTGTAAAATTGTAGAAACATTTTACTGCACACCACAAAGTATTTTTTTTTTTTATTAATTTGTACACAAAACAGAGATACAGCATCGTACAATATTAACTTATAACAATAACAATATAGCATGGTAGACTGTGCCTCCAGAGGTATGTGTACACAGCATGGCATGCAAGTAAAGAATTAAGAAACTTATGATTTACAGGTTAAAATTAGGGGCAAGCAGTGAATAATACAATAATATAAGATTAAACTTAAACTTAAATTTAAGGTTCCATTGTACGCTATTTCTATTTGAATAATTGAGAAACATAGATTTATAAATTATAACTAACATGTTCAATGAGCTGCCTTATCACAATCAGCGATCTCTTCCAGACAATTGTAATGTACTCACTTGAATTTATTCCATAGAGAATTGTAGTACGTGCATGTTTCAGAAACTGAAGAAAAAAACGAACGATTTCTGAAAAATTCTAAGGGTGTAACCTTCTTTTGTCCAATAGACTCTTTTGATTGTTATAGGAAATAGGAGAAAATGTTTTTGTGTAAATTGCTCATTTTCTTGCCGACGGTACACTTTTCCATAATCTGTAAATTTAGGGCAAAATGTCTCCGAAAGTTAAAGTTTCCTAAGAAAGTTTTTCTGTAGCTGCAACGGTTGACTTATACCTAATGCAGTATTAGACCAACATTTTTCGTCGTTTTTTTTGTCGGCAGTGACGACATGTATTTTTTTGAAAAAGTTAAAAAATAACAGGCATCGTAACTTGCGGAACTAAAATGTGCTCTAGGATTTCAATGAAACTATTCATGCTATCCCCTTTAATCTTGATTTAAGCAAAGGTATTCACAAACTTTGAATTTTGAATTCAAATGTTCTGTTTCTAAGCAAGTCTCGCAAGAACCCGGGCAGCGAAACTTATGGGTCCGGCGATAACCAGGATCGCTACTGGATTATTAGGAACAGTAATCTCTAAGATCTTCCTTGAAACAGATTTGAGTTCGGGACTTGGGCGGTGCATACTTCAGATATACTAAAGACAATTAGAGACGGTAGGTACTCAGTATTTTGATTACGATATTTAATTAATTTAATATTACAAACGCTATAAATATTAGTCCTTTAATTGAGTGCTTCATCGGCAAATTTTCCCATCTCGTATACACTTTGCGGCTCCAATCAAGAGACGGCAACGTGGGCTATGTTCAGGTTACGGAAAATACACCTAGTATAGCATTTACTAAGTTTGTATTTAATTGGACTAAATTCCTTTTAAAAACTGTAACGCATACAATTTTTTAAATTTTAACACTTGCTCCTTTTATTGGCACATATTATTTTAGTAGCTTATAATATTGTAGAACTGATAATTCGCGTCTTCGTCTGCGTGTCCAATTTTCCGAGCAACTTTCCAATTTTTCTTTTCCTAAAAGTCTTACACGGACAAAGATGAACATTAAAAAAAAATCGTCAATTCGGTCCAGCCGCTTTCAAGTGATGCACGTACTAAAAAACAGCAATTAATTTTTATTTATATAGGCAGTTAGATTTTTCGTGTTTTTCATCAATCAGTTAAGTGCATAAAGAAATTTACAAAAAAAAAAAAAAAACTGTAATTGAAATTCTTTAATCGGACTGGAATTCGACATAAATATTCCGGAAATTTTATTGATACGTAAATCGCTTTATATTTCATTTGAATTTCGACCGACCTATGCGTTCATAGAAACTAATTTCGTGTATGACAGATAGTATCATCTCTCTTCTATAATATATAAAAATCTATGTTTGTTTGTTCGTATTTTATACGCAATTTTTTGCTTAACTAAACAATACATTTGTCAAATTATTGCTTAACTTGCAGTAGGTGACGCGTACGTACCGGCAAATGTATTTGAAAGAGTATTTCTATTTCTTCTGCGCCGGATACAGCTAGTAATATTATAATAATGAAGCAGAAAAACGACATCAATTTATAGCTTTTGTGAGGGACACTCCTTTTTCTAATCTTTTTCTCATTACTCTAATCTTTTTACACGTGGTCTCGGTTACAACAGACAGTTTACTTTTGGGCAGATAGTCGATCGGCGCAGTTAAGCTTGCCAGGGGTAAGCTGTAATTACGATTTAGGCTCGTAATCGGAATCGATTCAATTTTGACAATTCAACAATCCTCATTGCTTTGTTCCAATCTAAGCATAATCTAAGCGAAATTCTAAGTCTATGGTTCCAATTGTTGACTGCAATGATTTTTACCCGACTGCGGCGATGCCCAAAAGGAGGGTAATGTGTTTAACCTGTTTGTAAGTATGTTCGAATGCAAGTATGTATGTATTGTATTTCCGTTTCTGTGTTCCTCATATGGATTAAACGAGGTAGGTAGGAGAGAGGTAGGAAAATTAAATGAGGTATCTTTAAGTTCGTATTGAGTCCGCGAGTGACACTGGATAAAATAAATGGATTTTGGAAAAAAAAAATAACACCCGCTATTACCATTGTCATGTGGGAATACGAGTCCGAATAAATATTTGTTATACACTAGAATAACATTTATCTACTGAAAAGTGAAATATAACTAACTACTTATTGCTTTTTGCACTGCGTTTTATCAAGGTTATAGTGTTAATTGATCCACTTAAAAAAAAAAATACGGCTGCATTGGGCCAACAGTGGAACAGCAAGACAGTTCTCTGTGAACCCTTTTGTCACGCCAGCGTTTCGTAGCCCTGCCTCGACCACGACGTCCATCGTCAGGCACCCACTACCTGCTGATGCCATGTCTTGATGTAGCCTGAAGATGGGCCGGTTTACCTATGATAAATCTTCTTCTCTTTATACATTGATTAAATCTTTAATTAAATATTGGTAATTTTAGCGTAACGTTATTTCACTGCAGTTGGAATACGGGACCCACAAAGACTATTATTCGCAGACAGTGGGATCAACCAGCAGGGTAATTGTACTATGCTTGTCGTCATGCAAATATCTATGACAGTCGTTGAGGTTACCATCTAGAGAAGTTTTTTTGCAATTTTCCGCTCAACCTAGTATCATTACTATAGTGTACGGGGATGATTCTACAATGAATAATATTCTCTGTATTGTTCGTACGAGGAAACCCAATGAAATTCTAGTAACAACTTTTTATTATTCACTAATTGTTCTCAATTACTCTTACCAGTCTTTGCACCAAAGTCGATGACTTCATACATGAAACCCCTATAGTATCTATCTATCTTGGTTATAGATACCTATCAGATGGCAGTTACTTGGTGTATAATACTTGATATTTAGT
Organism: Shargacucullia verbasci; assembly: GCA_947562105.1. Taxonomy (NCBI): domain Eukaryota; kingdom Metazoa; phylum Arthropoda; class Insecta; order Lepidoptera; family Noctuidae; genus Shargacucullia; species Shargacucullia verbasci. The sequence goes on from OX387279.1 coordinate 10,789,171, forward strand.
CGTATTTTATTACACTAGAAGCCAACCTCAACATAGGGCCCACAAGGCTTTAGTCAGTTGTCTAAAAGGATGCTAATTTTTAAAGAGATATTTTGTAAATTACGACACGACACATAGATATAATTTTGTTAAGGCGTAGAAGATAATTGTATTGCTGATAATAAGACCGAACTAAGTTTCCTTGCCAAGCCTGTAACTAAAACTACTTGGCCTCTCAAAATACCTTACATAGCTGACTTGTTGTAAGTCTATTTTAAACTGAATCAATCCAATGCGATGACCGTCCAAGTTCGCCTAACCAATTGAATAACTCGGGGGAAATGAAAGTTCGAACCACATCTTAAACTAGCTATCGGTAGCACTTCTATTGTGTATATGTATGGTGTTTGACATGATGAATGACATTGTATAACTGTACCGAGCGTGATTCGATGTTAGTAGGATTTGATTTCCAAGTATGGTAAATTTTTTCACGTTTAAGGGGTCCTAAAATGTGATAAGTAAATAAGAAAAAGCTTACATAACACCATTTCGGCAAAATATGCATATAAAACAGCACCTAAACTCTGCAAGTCTTTGCGTGAAGTTATACCTAGACTGCATAATAATCCGTCCAAATTAGTACTGGATGATACACATTTGTGGGCGAACTAAATGTGTAACATGCAGTGTAACATGATGCTCATTGCAATGCACTGATTATATTGCAAGTTTTTCAACTGAAACTTTTAATTATATCCAACAGAGATTAGCCATGTTGCGGGTGTATGGCACGTCGTGCAAGTTGCAAGTCAACACCGAGGGTTAATGCGACGCTTGTTCGGGATTATGACGGCACCCCGAGCTCACACTAACATATGTGAACTTAACACTTACCCATGGGATAAAACGATATGCCCGCGATACAGTGCAATCTAGAGTTGATAAACTACTTTCGTAACATTAATCAGCAAAACAGAGATTGTGTTCTCCTCTTAGAACAACAACAAGAATTTCATATGGCTCTGTATTGACATGTATGCAGAGATTATTTTTTTTGTTTTTACCATGTCCGTGTCAAAAAAATTATGTAATAAAGTGCGGGCAAGCGAAGTTGTTTACTGCGGTTGCGCGCTTACACTACGAAGGTAAATCATAACGTTTTTAAAGCGACTGTAAAGGCCCAATCGGAACAAAAATAGGTATTTGATTTTGAACAGTCTGCGACAGTAACTGCTGATTGTACAAAGTATAAATAAATAATTAACAATTAAAACATGCTTATTTAAAAAATGTAATCAATTATTACATAAAATCGATATTTTATTGACTATTTATTTTAATCGTTAGCAAAGTAAAATTTTATTTTTATGTGCAATTTTTATATTAATATTACGAAAAAAAAAAAAATATTTTTATGTGTAATGAAATGATCACTTCAATCACTTTTACACGTCTTTTTTAAACTAGATGGCGTCGACATTTCCTAGGACTATCCCTGAGAAGAAACGCTGAAACAAACTCAGGGGTCAAGGTCTATTTTAAAGTCCAGACAGATTGTCAGATGTTGCTGATTGTATCTAGTTTGATAATTTAGAATGACAAACGATTTGATTTTATAGATAGGTAGGTACATATGTATTTGATTCTTTAGATTTGAATAATACATTGATTTATTAGATTTTGAGTAGCTTATGTTGTTTCTTCCACATTCATGAATCTGTTTATTCGCACTGCTTCCGAGACTAGGAACAAAGACGACCTTTTCAAAAGACATCATCAATAAAGTCAGTTATGTTCAAAGGTGTCACCTCAACGCGTTTCCGTACCTCTCCTCTTCCGTATGTCACAAGACAACATTTTTACATCTCTAAAGATTCATACGGATATCAAGTTCATGTTTATCGACAGTTGCTTGCTGTTTCCCAATTTTCCATTCTGTGAACAAGCATGTTATTTCCACTGACATCATTGTCGACACCGCTCTTCGTACTCTCGTTCACGTAAAAGTTTCTATTGTAAAATTTGCGCAACAAAGGCAGCAAAAACTGTCGAATCTACGTATTGACATGATTTCCTGCGGGGTTCTGATGAAAATTGTTTGACATTATTTTGTTGCTTTTCTAAATAATCTGTTCTACAAAGCGGTTCGTGGTAGTTGTCAAAGGTATATTTTAATAATTTTAGACTTGATAAAATTTGACTAAACATACCTACTAAAGGTATTATATATAATAGTTTTGTGTACGTTCACAGCAGGGAAGTTTAATAATGAAGTATGTCGTCACTCGTGTCGTTTTTGAACTTTTATGTCACATTTTCGGCGTCATCATCATACTATATAAGAAATTGTTCAGAAATAGGCGAATTTGTTTCGCGCGTGTATGACCTTCCGTTGCGTCCACATGGAATGTTCTACGGGTGAGAAATTGAAGAAGGACGGTAGTACGTGCGTGTTCGCCTAGTTTGCGCGTCAATTGAATGATCCAAAATCTTTATGTTATTTCGATTCACTGAAGTAATAAGCGCGAGTCGACCGTCTATTACACATACTTATTGCACGCGATATTATTATACGAGTGAATTTTAACTTTTGTTAACTCACTCGATGTATTGAAGTCCAATATTTTGCCGACGCGCATTCACGCAAGACGATTCGCAGTGAATTTGCTTCTTCTAAACAAGGTCATACATAGTAGGCCGCCTAAATTACATGTTTCGATTTAGTTTTAGGACTGAACTGACTACAGGATTAGTTCGCATAGCCCAGCGCATAGTTTGAGCTACCGTAACAATACAAAACTGAAGCTATCGTATCCTGTATGTATTCGTTCAGGTCAACCCAGTACAGTTCGGCATACTTAGGCAATTTTAGGAACAGCTTCCGCATATGTCCGAATGATATAGAACATACCGTATTACGGTGATAATAGAATAGGTATTGTAAGCATTGCCGTCAGTCATAAATTCGATATGTACAAAATTTAAATACTGAAATAGATTTTAATGTGCGATAAAGCATGTTTTCATGTTTAAAAAAGACTAACATTTTATTGACAGACCATTACATAATATCTAAATTACAATCAGCAAATTTGAGGTTGATTGTAATTTCACCAATATTAGGTTCTCAATACTGTTTCTGACGGGTTCGCCTACAAACTATTTAATGTTAATTATGTCATGTCAGTTAACTTCATAGGTCGTTTGTGTGTTTGACACACTGTATTATTACGCTTGCGCTGATCATGGGGGAAGGAGAGACAATGTGATGATATTTCATGAACTTTAGTGCCTGATTGGTAACGAATTAAAAATACTTAATACTTTATTTCACATCTATGTACTTAATCAGATTTAAAACGTTATGTACAGCTATAGAATAAATGTATGAAACTTTACAGAATCCAATTGTGCAACGAAACATTTTTGCTGAAATGTAAAATTGTCGCTAGTCGGAAAAAGTAACTAGGTCAACAATGTTATTAAAAAATAACAAAGTCCTTTTAGTTCCGTACTATTCCAGGTAAAGAAAACAAAAAAAAACAAAATCAGATTCTCTAAAAACAAGTCCCTATTTTCAGTAGTGCCAGATTATACTGAAAACTGAACTGACAGCGACGACACATTTCGACCATTACAAAAACCAGAAATATCATATTTTTACAGAATGTATTGCCTCCTAAACCTGTTTCCTGGAGTAAAACAGTTTGGGTCTGACGTTTTGAAGCTTAGTTCATCCAAACTTCCGGCAAATTTTCGATGAGGCAGCCAATATCCTGAGCGTAGACATAAGATAAGATATGTTTTTATTTATGTAGACCATATACAGGTACTTAAGAATAGTTACGACTCTAGGTGCCACGTTCCAAAATGTTGACTTTCAATGGAGAAGAACGGGCAAGAAACTCAATGGTTACTCTTTTAAATTCAGAATTTCTTACAATAATTTGTTAAAATACATTGTTCTCGAAAACTTATGTGAGGACAATGTAATTTTTAAATTATTAATAACAAATATTCCGATAAGACTGACATGGCAGCTCATAGCTGCCATGCCAACAGACGGCACCCGTTCACGAGTATGATGCGCGTCTCGGCATCGCTCAACTCAACCATATTGCAGGGAACTCAACGACTCGACACACTCGCCACCATCAGTAGGACGATTAAGTAAGCATGACATTCTCAAACTGCCAGACAACTATCACGTCAATTAATAAAATATCTCTTTAGGGCTACAACGTGCTCACATATTACAAATTGCCAACATAATAACAAAAAATAGCAGGTAATACAACAATACACAAATTAATAGTAAAAATGCCAATGAATGTCCATGATAATCACTGATCAACAAAAAAACACTTTTGTATGTCACATGAAAACTTTTGCCTAGTTTAGTTTAGAACAGGGATAAGGATAATAGAAATAAAATTAGAATGTTCCAAATACAAATAGTTTTATTGTAATTTGATTTTATTACATTTTAGAAAAAAATACTTTTTATCAACAAAATGAAGTTGTTTTGTTATATAGCAATATTAATATCGATGTCACTTTATGGTTTTCTTCTATATTTTACAGGGACATCTCGCTGTCATATCCAACAGTAATTCCACTTGCCCTGATATCGTTTATCTATCGTAGAAATGTCTTGGTGGAATCTTTCACCATGTTCATCGCTGACGGCGCCTTAATTTTCAGGAAAGTGAATGTAGAAAATGTATTTTCAACAACATATTACAACCCAAAGCCTTATAAGTAGATAACAGCTCTGCGACAATACTTTTATGGTCACTTGATCGATGATTTCCGAGAAAATTGAAAGTCACTTTTCTGAAAGCTTCCCAAGCTGATTTTTCCCAATCACTAAGATTTTCTTTAAATATGGTTAATTTTTGCATCACTCAGTTTAGATTTTTTTTCTTTCAAATTTATTAAGCCATCACAGATCGGAACTTTGAGGTGGTTCTGATACGGATAGTTCTTTACTATGAGGGATCGGTCTTTTAGCAGATGGCAGATCAGGATACTTAATTTTACTTTTTGTTTTATTTGTAAGACTTTTTGTATTAGTAAGACAAAAATAACAATAAGATGAGTGGTTCGTTGGTTCTGTCCAAATCATAGATCGGTCTTTTAGCAGATGGCAGATCAGGATATTTAATTTTACTTTTTGTTTTATTTGTAAGACTTTTTGTATTAGTAAGACAAAAATAACAATAAGATGAGTGGTTCGTTGGTTCTGTCCAAATCATAGGAAATGCAAAAGGCATAGATCGAGATATTTTCGCCCATCCAGTAAAAAAGACCCACAAATGTAACACAACAGATGTGCTGAACCCACGCTTTGTCTTGTTGTCCGGTGGCAAATCCAAAATACTGTTCATGTAACTTAGTTACTAATGGCACTAAATTTCTTCGCCGAGTTATAAAAGTAATGTCGCCACAAATGTAACAAACCTTGTGAGGATCAATTTTATACTTTCTTGGCATTATTTAAGAGTCACTTAACTCGGAAAACAGAAAACACAATGTGCTCTTCAAATAATAAATACTATGAATGTGAAAATGAAACTTAAAAACGGTTCATCTTCAGTTTTGTGGGTAGTAGCTGTTACACAAAAACGAGACCTGATCAGATCAAAATAAATATGCCGTATGATTGAGGGTAGGTAGGTAATTCAAAATCAGTAAGCATCTTTCTTGTGACAAAATCTTGTTGATCAGTGTTATTAAGGCCAATAAAGCCAAAAGATGTCAAAAATAATAATAATAATACAATAAGGCTAATAAAGCCAAAAGATGTCAAAAATAATAACAATAATAATAAGAGGCTCTCGTTGGGCGGCTGGTGTGCGTTCGCGCAGCGGAATGTTGTTGAATTTAAAGATATTAATTATGCAGATATTTAGTGTATGACGTCGTATAATTGTGTATGGTAAAAAAAAATTGTGTACGCAGCCATTGTGGAGAAATTCACCAAAAACTGATTCCGCTGGGCGAACGTTGTCCTGGCGGAACTTATTTTAATCCATAGACTTTAGAAGAAAAGAGGTGTGTCCAAAAATTAGTGTGTATTTGTGTGTAATTGTGTATGTATGAATAAAATGAGTGCATGCATAAACTTCGGAGAAATTCAAGTTTCCGCTACGCGAACGTTTGGCCATTAGCTAGTTTTCATATAAAGCGCTTACATAGAGAGCTGTAGATTTTTACATACGTTGTTTTGAATTTGTTTATATTTGTTTAAAAAACAGATTTAGAAAAAATCGTAGGGCTTAAAAGATAAAAATATAAACGTAAAATACACTTAATAGGTCTTAGTTCTTAAAGTATGCACTTTGGGGTCTAGATTTTCACGTTTATACAAACCTTGTAAGTATCTGAAACATGTTGCCAAGTATCAATGATGTTCCGTTAGTAATTAAAGAGTTAAAGGACAATTTTACCATGAATAGATCACTGTTTACAAAACAGTCAAATATCACGACGTTCTAAAGGAATTGCATGGTAAAATGTATGCCAAAAATTAGTTTATTCATTCAACTATTCACATGCAAAATTTCATGTCATTAAATTTAGTAATTAAAGAAATCAATTAAAATACTGACGAAGCATCGAAAACCTACATAACCCGACCAAGTTCGGATAGCTACAAAAAAGCGGCCCAGCCATATATCTAAGAGACGTTCTTAACCTTCCAATATAGTATTTACTAATATGGTACAGTTCCGTACACAAGCGTTAGGAAAAAATAAAACAATTGCATTTCTTGAATTAAAAATATTTTTTTAATAATAACCCAACTATCTACGATTGTCTTAGTGATATAGAATCATATGCATAATTAATTATTGAAAAACAGCCGTTATTGCCATCTCTACACATAACCCCACAAAAAGAAAGTCAATAATAAACATCTGCCTTATACGTATATGTATCAAAATATTAACTTTTAAAAAATGTGAATACCTATCGGAACTCCGGAATTATTCCAGTCAATTCTGGAGCTGAAAAATCAGAACAATTGAACAAAAATTTGGTGTACAAAAATAAATGACCTTTAAATTATATCGAAACAACAATTGTGTTATCACCTATACCAATTCAATACCGGTATTATACGGTAAATTTTGGGATGTTACCTAAATATATTGCATGGACGCTTTTTTGTAGCTATCCGAACTTGGTCGGGTTATGTAGGTTTTCGATGCTTCGTCAGTATTTTAATTGATTTCTTTAATTACTAAATTTAATGACATGAAATTTTGCATGTGAATAGTTGAATGAATAAACTAATTTTTGGCATACATTTTACCATGCAATTCCTTTAGAACGTCGTGATATTTGACTGTTTTGTAAACAGTGATCTATTCATGGTAAAATTGTCCTTTAACTCTTTAATTACTAACGGAACATCATTGATACTTGGCAACATGTTTCAGATACTTACAAGGTTTGTATAAACGTGAAAATCTAGACCCCAAAGTGCATACTTTAAGAACTAAGACCTATTAAGTGTATTTTACGTTTATATTTTTATCTTTTAAGCCCTACGATTTTTTCTAAATCTGTTTTTTAAACAAATATAAACAAATTCAAAACAACGTATGTAAAAATCTACAGCTCTCTATGTAAGCGCTTTATATGAAAACTAGCTAATGGCCAAACGTTCGCGTAGCGGAAACTTGAATTTCTCCGAAGTTTATGCATGCACTCATTTTATTCATACATACACAATTACACACAAATACACACTAATTTTTGGACACACCTCTTTTCTTCTAAAGTCTATGGATTAAAATAAGTTCCGCCAGGACAACGTTCGCCCAGCGGAATCAGTTTTTGGTGAATTTCTCCACAATGGCTGCGTACACAATTTTTTTTTACCATACACAATTATACGACGTCATACACTAAATATCTGCATAATTAATATCTTTAAATTCAACAACATTCCGCTGCGCGAACGCACACGGGCGGCTGGGTCAAGGCACTGATTTAGAAAGCGGTACTCCTTGATACGGCACGTATTGTGAGGAGGTTTCTGTCTCTGGAGCCCTAACCACCGGTAGCTTGGACCCTGTTCCCAATGCCGGTTGGTCCCTATTTTTTTTATATTTATAAATGTATTTTTTATTATTATTAATTATATGTATCAATTAAAAAAAATGTAATTAAATAAATAAAGGAATAATAATAATACAATAATGCCAATAAGGCCAATACAAGTCAATACTAAACAATATTGCCAATAAAGCCGAGTCTAAGTCAAGATAAATACCATATCATATTCTTATTATTTATATTCTTTGTATTTAATATACTGGCTCACTATACACCACCAGGCACCCGACTTCCATAGTGGCCCTCCCAGATCCCTTCTTATGGCACGGTCACACCATCGGCTGACCAACTGACGGCTGTCAAGATATCCGAACTACATATTGTGTATATGAGACAATGTTATTGTATCTATTAAAAGGGAAACTAGCTGTTGCCCGCGACTTCATCTGCGTGTCTTTTGTATTTATTATTTTTGCTACGATGGTAAAAATATGCGTATGTCCTTCTCCAAGACCGTGGCTACCGCTTCGTAAAATTTCATAACGATAGGTTTAGTAATTTAGTCATTACGAGGTAACAGACAGACAGAGTTACTTTCGCATTTATAATAGTGTGGATATTATTGTATCGACTTAAATTCAGATAATATGATTTTAGTGGGCGCTGTGGTGTGTGTGTGCAATGCATTATTCGAAAGATTCCGCAGTCAACAGGAATTTGCTGAGTTTGTTTTATGCTTTAAGTTAGCACTGATAATGAGCTCTAAGGAGTTTATAGATTTGGGGATTGTATACAGCTGCATTTGATTTTATGTTTCAAACACCAGCTAAATTTGCACTTTACCGTGTGAAATGGAAACTGGCAACACGAGAGACTAACAAGGCTTTTGTGTTACAGTCGGACGCCCAACGGGAATTTTAGTCCGGCGTAGATCGGCGTACGATGTGTGTGAGACGATCCTTAGATACTTTTTACGAAGAAATCATGGAGTGTCAGGCCTAAGACGCTAATTTCTTTAATGCATGTTTTCAAATCGTAAACATTGTGTTTAATAATAAATTCTGACTTTATAATTGTTTATTTAAAATTGCATATAATAACAATTATTTATAATATCGTTCAATTAAATTAATAACATTAATATATATACGCCTTCTATGGTAAAACATGTAGCGCTTAATATATGTATTTATCATCAGTGTTTGTAATCTACTCTTGTTAAGAGTATCGTTTAGCTGCCCGGCAATCTCTGACAAAATTACCTTGAAATACGCGCAAAATAGGTGTTTTGGGCGTGATTTTGGTCTCTATCGTTTTGTCAGACTATAAATAAGGAAGCCACGATTTGTCTTTTTAAAAATTTTGATTAATTTTATAATTATCAGGAGAAAAGTTTTTTTAGAAGAAAAAAAAAACACCTTTTAAGGGATAATTATTTCTCAATCTATAAACAATATCAAAAAAGGTGAAGACCTAGTTTTCACTTGTGTTTATATCATATAAAAAAAACTGTTAAATCAGCTCATGTTTAGTGGGGTAAAAACGTTAATGCATTTTGTATGAAAACTTTTAGCTAAACTAGTCTTAATGCAAATAAATTGATCTTTATCTTTATTTTTCTAGACGTTCTCACTGTCTTTGACAGGATTTGCGGCACTATAAAACATTGTACCAAGCTTTTTGAGCTATTAGTTAAGTCATTCATAAATTTCAGGAATAACTAGGTACAAATATATATGAATTTACAGGTCCGTGATTAAAACCGATTCGGTACTGCGCCACTGGAACCGTCAATGGAGCATGATTGAAAGGAAATAGATGTAATAAACATTTTAGTTTTACCACAATCTAAAATGCAAATAGCGACGCTAATATCTAATATTAATTCGGGCATATTCTATAGACTATTCTGTTGTAGGAGTGAACCGCGTTATAAATATCAGATAAATGTATACACTCGGAGGAAAACAAAAAAAAACTAATAAATACATATCTATAAAAATCAATATGCGGTGAAGCACTACAAAAATAATGGTTTTAATTTGAACGCTTTGCTGAACAATAGATTAAGGGGCCTATATCCAGCAGTGGACAGGATAAGCTGTGTTAATTGATAGAAATATAAAAGTTTCCTTATATTAAAACCATATTATATTATGAAAGTCTTTCACCGAATATAAGTGACAGGAATGGTTTTTACTTAGTATAACACTCGCTTTTGTATCTTTAGGGCAGATTTTTTACTATATTTTAAATATCTTTAAATATATAATTCTTTTGTACGTGTGTATGTCACTGAACTCCACCTAAATGGCTGGACCGATAATGATGAAATTTTTTGTGTGTGTTTGAGTGGATGGTCTAGATTCACAATTGAACCCGGTAGATGGCGCTGCGATGGAGTTCTGAGACAGGTTCGGGCAGGACAACGACTGTCGGGTCCGCTAGTATATATATATATATATATATATATTTATATACATACATTTAGATTGTAACCAAAGACTACAATAGTATACTGGAAAATTGTAACTTTTACCTGAGAAATTAATTTTGCGATTTGACAGCTATTGAATAAAAAATATGTCAAACAAAACTAAACTATCCGAAAAATAACCACAAAACTGACGATAGAAAAATCTGACCTAAAAATCAATTATAAACGGACAATCTGAGTACTTATTAACGATAGGTATTTTTGACAAGCTTTCAGCCGCTAACCGCTTCCGTAATTTAAGTTTGACGTTAAATCGATAAATACCATCAAAAGGCCATTTAACAATATTACTTTGTTCTGTAATAACTTTTCAAATAGGCTTAAAGGACGCTCGATGATGAAATCTTTATCATATAATTAAGTCTCTGAAAAATACAAAATCATCAGGCTATGACAATATTACCACTGACCTTATCAAACTGATAGCGCAGTATATAGCACAACCTTTATCTTATATAATCAATCTGTCGTTAGAACAAGGTTGTTTTCCAGATAATCTAAAACTATCAATAATTAAACCTTTACACAAGAAAAATTCTAAAGCAGATAAAAATAACTATCGTCCTATAGCACCAAACCCCGTTCTTTCTAAAATTTTTGAAAAAGTAATGTACAAGAGAAACCTTAATTTTTTCGACAAATATAATGTACTAGCAAGAGAACAATTCGGATTTAGGAAAAGTAAATCAACCCTACTAGCTACGTTTAACTTAGTTAAATTAATAATCAACAACATAAATCTCAAAATGTCACCTAGCGTTCTCTTTCTGGATATAAGTAAGGCTTTTGATGTCGTTGATAATTCTAGACTTATTTCTAAATTAGACAAATATGTTATAAGAGGTATAGCTTTAGAGTGGCTTAAATCATATTTAAATGGAAGAATGCAAGTAACACGTATAACGAAGTTTAACAATAATACCAATACCCTTGAAAATTATGACTCTAATCCAAGAAATAACTATTTCGGAGTACCACAAGTGAGTATTTTAGGTCCCTTGTTATTTCTCATTTACGTAAATGATTTTCCTAACGCGGTCGACAACCAATGTGTTTTATTTGCAGAAGATACATCAGTAATTATACGGTGTAATGATGAGATTAACCATGAAACTGAAATAAATAAAACACTGAAAGATATTAATAAATGGCTCGATGTAAACGCATTAAAAATAAATATAGACAAAACTAAAATAATTAACTTTAGATCATATAATAGCAAATGGAAGCAGTTAGACATCGCCTGTAATAACAGACCGATTGAACAGTACCTCTATTATGAGTTTTTCACTATTTACTTTCATAGTAAATGTAAATTTTTATGCAAGCCATTTTAGTTCTTAACTTGGTTACATTAGGGATTAGAGTCGCTAACATGACATCTCTATAATATCGTAAATAGTAAACCAAAACTTAACTATGACACATATGTCACATAAGCGACGCTAATCCCTAATGTAACCAAGTTAAGAACTAAAATCGCTATCATGAAAATTTACTTTACTATGATAGTAAATAGTTAGAAAACTCGTGATAGAGGTACAGATCAAAAGCATAAAGTTTCTAGGTCTATAATTGATCAACACCTTACGTGGAGGGAGCATATTGATAGCATCTGTAAGAAGATCAATAAGTTTGACTTTGCTCTAAAAAATGAATGATTCTTCAATGATTCTTCTTCAAAACAGACATCGTTGTTGGTATACCACGCTTATGTGTGTTCCATTACTCGATATGGTATAGTGGTTTGGGGATATACATCAGAAATAATGCGCGTATTCATTGCACAAAAAAAAAATGTCTTCGTGCAATCTACAATATGAAATGGGTAGAGTCTTGCAGACCCGTATTCAAATCTCAAAAACTATTTTAACTGTCCCTAGCATGTATATTTACGAAGTAGCTAAATTTGTAAAATGCAATACTGAACTGTTTAAAAACAAAAACAACACAAACAAGCGTAAAGTTACTCACTCGTTTTTAAAAATGCCAGTGCCTCGGCTTGAGATGTGTAGACGTAGCTGTGTGTATATGGCACCGCTTATCTATAACTCGCTGCTTAAGAGAATTGTCGAATTGCCTTACCTGAAGTTTTGCATAGCTCTACAGAAATGGTTAATAGAAGAGAGTTTCTATACTGTAGACGAATTCCTAAAAAAGTTTGCCTCTCACTCCTATTATTTTGGAAATGCATTGTGAAGGCATTTATTTTTGTAAAATTGTATAGAGTATAATATATATTTAACTTATTATTTAAAATAAGTTTGAAATTTGGTTTTGATATTTGTGTCCAAGGTGTATGTTACAACAAAATAATTTGATTATGTGCCCTTACCTAAAATATTTGTATGCTGTTATAATACTGCGGAATGTGTCTTGTCCTTATCCTACATTTTTGTACCAGCTTTTGTACCACATTTTATGCAAATAAAAAAATATTTTTATTATTATTATTATCTCAGAAAACAATATCTTGTATGTCAAGTTAACGTGACACAAGATATTTTTTTCATTTAAATTGTTTTATTAACAAAGTTGAGGAAAAAAAGTGGCGTAATTTTTAATTTTTATAGTGTTTTTTATTTATGTACTCTCCGAAGTATTAGTAGACAGAGGATAAATTTTTGTTCACCTACGTCTTATTAAGTCTTATTCTGTTCGGGTTCGGGGGCGAGCTTATAGCCATTGAGCGGGTACAATAATTATAAACTGTGGACGTAACTTCTTAACAGAAAATCCCAATAACACTTGCCAATAACAAAGCCTGACGGGAGAAACAAACTCAGGTCCTCACCCTCACAGCCCCTTGTGACCACTAGACCAATGAGGCAGTTTGTTAATAAAGTAATCAAAATAAACATTCTATGGCCGATAAGTTAGCACTATTTTACATTATAGATATTGAAAAACTAATATGGGGGGTCTTTATTAGAGTAACAGAAGCCAAAACAACGGTTTTTAGAATTTTTGTGTCTGTCTATCTGTCTGTTTGTATGTTTGTACACGCATTACACAAAAACTACTGCATGGAATTGATTGCAGTTTTCACCGATGTGAAAAGGGTCTAACTTAAAACTTAGGCTACATTTTATCGCAGGAAAATATCAGATTCTAAATTCCACGCGTACGAAGTCATGGGCAAAAGCCAGTGTAAAATATAAGTTGTAAGTGGTAGTAATAGTTGTATTTTTTATATTGTGTCTACTTTGCGTCACTCGACAGTGTAACCCTTGGTAAGTGCGGTCGTTGCGAATGCCGTATTCAAGAACATCCCTTGGATACATATATTTGTACATTTAGTGAAAGTGAATAATGTGGCGATTAGATTGGTCGGTCGGTCGAGATTTGCCCATTGTGGCTCGAGATTTGCGGCCCTAAGTATTGCGTGTATCTCATACTAAAGTGTTGTGTTACCTGTGTGCGAAAGAGAAGCACAAAGACAATGACAATCTAGATACTACTTTATTTGGATGCTTGTCCTTTTTATATGGATATCTTCGAGCTGACGTTCAATATAGAAGATAGCAAACTATAAATGTTACAAAACTACAAGATACTTCAACTCCATGTGGATTTCAAATAAAGTGCCGGTTGGGCTTCACTTTCGGAATTGGCGCTCAACAAGTAGCTTTTTCGGAATTAAGTTATTCCGAATCTCTGTTCTAGACTAGCAAGCAAAAGGAAGCTGCTAACCTAAAGTCCCAAAATGTATTGAAATAGATATTGTATATTAACATATTCATAAGTATGTTTTTCGCTTAAATATCTATTTAGCTACTAAATTGTTTCAGAATTGTTTTGATCACTGACCAAAAACTTAGACAAATTCTTTTTTAAATGTTTGTATTGTGTTCTTTTTTTTTTAAACTTTGCCCCTCACTATGGTTTCTCCTGTATCGTGAGTACAGTTTACAAACATACATGTCACATGCATACACAACCAGACCCGAAACAACTATCTATAGATCATACAAATATTTGTGCGGGGATCGCGCGACACGTAGCGCAGAAAGCTAACTGCTTAGCTACTGCGCCAACCGTGTCAAATCTGGTTATTAACTCGCTTATGTTCTGATAAAAAACTGGGATAGCTTAGGGTTAAACCCATGCGTTTCATACAAAAGGGCTCACAACTCTGGCTTATCGAATATATCTGTGATGGGATCAGTTTGATTATTATAATTTAATCATCAATGGTAAAGAAAATCTCACAGACAGTATTATATATGCGTCCATTATTAAAACACAAAATAGCGTTAATATCGTTGGATATCGTTGTTGTTATGTTTTTCAATTCAGTTCAGATATTTACTCAAATATCAGTGTAGGTATTTTTTGAGTTCTGATGTTCTGGCTGTGTATTTCGGTTAATGGGTAAGGGTCTGGCTCAAAAAAATAAAAGGGGCGTTAAAATGGGGTTTTTCACATCTTTTTTTCGAGTCAGACCACAAACATTCTGTGAGTGTCAGGATTGGCGGGTTGACAACAAAATATGCTATCACATATTAGCCCATGATTTAGTACCCTATTGGTAAAATTTGGTAGACCTTCGCTAAAAGAATATTACATACGTTTGCGTTTAAAAATAATAATGATTACTAAGTTCACCTGCCGAGCAGACAGACGTCAGGATGGCGGGTCGACTTCAGGATTTAGACAGTTCCGAGCTGAACCTAGACCTAGCTGTATTTTAGCTTGTATTTATGAATTTAATGCCTAATTGGTACCTCACCATATCTATCAACTGCTTCATTTAAGCATGTCGTTACAAAGTTATGCAAAGTGTAATATTTTTGTGCTGTGCATAACGCAGATTTTTAATAAATACATACATATTCTTTCACTTTGTAACAACGCAAATTTCAAGTAAAATTGTATAATATATATCTATTTGAGAACTTCTTATAAAATTTTAATAAAATCATTTCAATGGTCAGATACTCGTATGTTTTATTGTTCTTTGTTTCAATTCTTAATATTTCAGCTCGTGGGGGAATTGCCTACTCTTTAACTTTTTCAATATTTTTTCAACAGAACGGTGTCCGTATGCTGCCGGGTATGCTGTGTGTGGGTCGCGCTAGGGAGGAAGACAAAGTGACTTCGTGCCTCGCAGTGCCGGGCGCCCCTCTGGTGGTGAATGCCCACCTCGCCGGCATCCTCTCTTGGGGGTTTGGATGTGGATACGACAACGATCTTCCACTAGTTTATACTAGCATGCAGTATTATCAGACGTAAGTCATAATTTATGTAAATTTATCAGTCCGAAAACGCCCACTGCTGAACATTACAGAGAATATTGTCATTAGTACATATTTTTCTTTAATTAACCACCTCGACACCGAGAACGGTGCGCATTCTAAAAAAGATAGACCTAGTTACAATCGCTACTATACAAATATTGAGATTCTAATACAAAAAAATAAAACCAATGCTGAAAAATCGCTTCTTTTACCTCGTGTAGCTGCGGCGTAAATAGGTACTCATTAATAATACGATGCTGATTTTCCATTGTTACCATAAAAGTGCGCATTCATATATATTTTTTTTACATAGGAGTTCTTTATTAGCGTAAATGTTTAATTTTATAAAAGGAAATAACTTTGTTTGGTTAGAATATGTATTGTTGTTTCTCCGGCTTTATTAAAGTTCATCAGCATTTTGGTCGTGGTTTAGTTAGTCATCAAGAAAATCTCTTCATTAGGTCTTATATTGATCAATATGCACCATTAATGTCGGAGGTCAAATGCCAGTCGCTTCTGATAATATACTAGCTGATACACGACGCATTGCTGCAGAAGAAATAATTGTGGAATTGCAGAAATGCTCTTTCAAATACATTTACCAGTAAGACGCGCGCGCGACGTAAGTTAATTCTACTATGTATTTAACCTTTGTCAACTTATTGTTTGCACTTAACAAGCAAACAATAAATTGACAAAGTTTTATCGCAATCAGATGAACGGTATGGCAGCGCATAAAATACGAACAAACAAATATTGATTTTTATACAGGGTGTCCGACAAGTCGACGTCAAGCCGGAAACGGGTGATAGGCCAAGTCATAAAAGTTAGCAGAAAAATATTAAAAATATCTTTATAATTCATGTTTATGCATCAGTCTGGTTAGAGTGAGAACCGATCTCAACATGGTTGGGAAAATACTTAGTTAATGTTGAGATTTGGTATAAATCAGATGATATCAAAGTTAAAATCTAAAGGTACAGTGCTGGAAATCCAAGCAGTCCGAGGCTGACTAGTTCTGGACTCATCAACTTTGTATAAATTAATCATAGATAATAAAATGATACACAGAAAATATTGCTAAATATCTACCATTCTTACAGATGGCTTCTTCATAACATTCCGATTATACGTCGTGTGCCTCAAAATAATTTGACAATACTTTTCGAAGCGAAGCGAGCTTACACTTTGTCGAAATGGCTCTTACAGACCAGAATAGTGTCACCTGAGCCATTCAGCCTTAGTGACAAACCTATGGAGATGCTACAGTTAGACAAGGTATTGGCCAATTTGTGGGGACGCGTTTATGACATAAGAGATATACTGTTCGACGGGCTCCATCACAGATATAAAACGAAACTTTACAAAAAACTAAGACAGAAAATATTCGAAAAAGCGATTATCGAAAAGATGAGGTTCCAAACAGACGCGGTTCCACCGCAACCATTTCTAAACAAAGATGAAACTATGGAGATCCCTGATTCTAGCTTTACGAAGACAGCTAAAGAGGATATTGAAACGCTATTCGTTGATGAAATGGAAAAAAGTGCTAGCGACAGCGATAGCAGCAACGAAGAATATGATTAACTTAGGATTTTCTACACACCGTTGTTTGTTATTAATTAAATGCCTTAGATATCTACCTACATACTTGTCAATTACAAAAAAATTTATATCTAATCCAGGCTAATTTAAGTCAATTAATTTGCGCAACAGCTTGTGAAAACATGACATTCAGATCCTTTTGTTGTTAATTTCGGGCGCAGTACAAGATTCTTTCATGTACAAGACTCACTTGGATTGTGCCTTCATCGGCCAATTGTGGGAGTAGTTACCATAGTATAGCTGTTTCTGCCCCTTCTGGAATACACGTGAGCCAGTATATTATGTTAGCTTAAGGTGCTTACTTTTCTTTATTTCAATTGGTACTGCACGTAGCGCAGAAATACTTTTGTGTTCTGAGACATAGGTATAATACACAGTTCAAAGAGCGGGAAGGTAATTTCGCTACGATAAATATGTTATTGTTGGTAATCACTTATGATAAACGCTTACCTAAGAGGGCTGCAAAAAGTTCTTAATGTAGTGTGTTCTCCCCCAATCTCCACTAACCCAGTGTGGTGGACTAAGCTCTGAAGATTCAAAACTTTTTGGACAAGAATTCCGTGCAGCCACGGGACGGAGACGGCTTTTAATTTTACAGCGCAAATAAGTTAAGGAAGTCCGGATAGTTGGTAAGTAAGAAAATTTGTAATGAATAATAATTTATATATTTGTTTTAAATAAACACCAGGGCAACTCATTTGTTTTAGTAACAAAACTTGTTCTGAAGTCATTAGATATGCAATTTGAAAACTAAGGTAGCCGGCGGCGGCAAAATAATTTAAGGATGCAATACCTATGTACTGCAGGATGCATCCTTGCGGGACCAGAGAATTTTGAAACACAAACAAACTGATCTCACATTTCACATATCCACGGCTATATTTTCTATCACGAATGTAGATACAGTTTTAATTAATTATTAGGATTTGCACCTCGATAAGAATAATTGACGACACGGTTGGCGCAGTGGCTAAGCGATTAGCTTTCTGCGCTATGTGTCGCGGGTTCGATCCCCGCACGGAACAAATATTTGTATGATCTACAGATAGTTGTTTCGGGTCTGGTTGTTTGTGCATGTGACATGTATGTTTGTAAACTGTACCCACGACACAGGAGAAAAGCGAGTGTGGGGCAACGTTTTTTTAAAAAAAAATGTCTTAGGGTCTGTCCATTAATCTGCTGCTGTGTATCAGCAACGTCTTATGACCCAAGATGTAAAGAAAACTTTTGTATTTCATTATAAACGGTTTAGCACTTACAGTAATTTAAATTTGACCAAGGGTAACAAAAGGCGACGTACTGCTTTAGTTTGTTTGATAAATCCCCACGCTTCAAACTAAATTATGCATTAGAAAATAAATAGTGTAGAAACGCCAAGAGCTGCAATTTATAATATTTTATTTAATAGCTTTATGAAAACTCAAAACATGTGTGTGACTCTTGGGAAGATATTGGAGAAAATCAAATGATTAAATTATCATTATGAACCAGAGACATAGTTAAATATAATGTTTTTGTTCATAATTATTATTTTTATGAAAGACAATCCCCGAATAAAAATAGAGTAGAGCTGATTTATCAGCCGACTAGTGACGTAACAGCGAAAGTTATTTAATATTCTGTGCCTAATACTCATTGCTGAGTATTTGGACATAAATACTTAAATAAAAATAGGTAATCTTTTCGTTGGTTACGTAAGATTAATATTAATGTTTCGAAATAAAACAACACATGATATTTTTATATTTATTTGGTTTAAGTTTGATTGGTAGGTACATTGTAAGTATATATGCCACTAGTATTATTAATTTAACTGAGTAATTTCAATAAAGACATTCTAATGCGTCATAATGATGAGTATACATTTTCTATTTAGATTACATGTCCTATTATATTGATAAACAGTATTGAGTATCGTTTAAACCAATCGAGCCATAAATAAATTAAAATAAATGACATACATTTTTAATGTAAAATTACGAAAGCCAAAGCGCACTTTTCGCAGACAGTCTTTCTTCGATAATAGAGAAAACATCTCATTTTCTCGCATAAGTACTTAAACTAAGTTGACAAATTATTTTGAATTAAATAAATTAATAACATTAGAATTTAGTACAAAATGATTCATAGGCCAATACAAAATTCTACCACCCGCCGCTTGCTAGGTGACGTCGAACAAGCCTTCCAAAGCATTTAATGCTAAGAATGAAAGATTCTTACAATCTAGTCGCTTATATTATCATTTACATTCACTTGACTAAAACTGGCATGCATGCGAAATAAAATATGGCATCTTTTGCCTAATCGAAATAATATTTACAGACAATAACAAAGAAAATATGATATAAATAAACTTAGAGAGAATTGAAGTCGAATGCATGATGGTCAAACCCTGCTACCGTCAATACTTACAGATTTTTTTGTGTAAAGTAACACTAATTCAGAACTTCTTAACTGTGCAGACCATTGCTATAATAATACGGTTAAGGCTGTTTAAGATTTAAAATAAAGATACCTGAGCAACGTAGTTCTTGAAGTAAAACATATCTATGATACTTATAACCCGAAACAAATTTTAATATAACAATTATAATAATATGGAATGTAATTATTATAAATAAGCTGCAATCTATCATTTTGAAGTTCGTGTATCTATAAGACTTCAAAAAAGGTAAAGTATTTAGATAATTAATACTGTCTATGAAACTTACTAATCTTAAATCTCGCCTATTCAATCTAATCAAATAAAGTACCCTCGCTTATATTGATATCTTTGGTATGATTGAAAAGTGAAATAACGTTTATATTATGTATCGTCATGATATTAACTATATGATTAAGCAGGTTTTGTGTCTTTATCTCCTTAAGAGCACCCAGGTCTGCGGAATACACGCATTTCGCTGGTGGCGACGGCGATCCATTCGTTCCGCGCGGCGTCGAACCAAGTCAGTCCGAGGGTGTACTTACCGTTGATGTTTACGTGCTGGCAGTGAGAGAACCACCATCCACCTTCATAGTTTCCAGCGCAGTGAGTGTTGGAGATATCCCTGTCGCGATCGATAGCCGAAAATTCCATATGGTTTTGATATTCAAAAGCATCACTAGCATTGCCCTTAAATCCGCTGACTTCCAGAACATAACCTGAATCCGCGCTGCCGATATAGAAATGCTCATACTGAGCGTACCAGAAACCACCATAGATGTCGGTCATATCAATACGCATAGAAGAACAGTTATCGGATGTCACCAAGTGCATAGATTCTAGGCCGAGCCAGTACTCTGATGAAGGGTCACCAAAGCCGTGCACGTATTCGGCAAACTTTCTGTTGAACTCCACTGAGCCATTGTAGCGGCGCTGGAGCAGGGTGCTACCGTTAATGCACCAGGTGTCGAAGGGATTTTGGCCGGGATGGATAAGGTAAACGCCTGCAGGACCTGAGATGCTGGAGCAGTCCCTGGGAAGTTGGTTGACGAGGTCTTCGTACTCACGTTGTACTGGTTGCAACTCTTTCACTTCTCCCATTAGCTCAGGGAGAGGGATTGTTTCGGTCTGATTAAAATCGCCGTTGGCCTCGCTCTACGACAAAGTAATAATTAACATTAGACATAACGATAACCAGAATGGCAAATTAATTAACATACAGAACTTTTCGTAACCCGGAATCTCCTTTAATTTTTAGTGAATGATAAAACTGTGTTTTTTTAAACTATAATATTTTATTTTATACTTTATAGTCCACAACTGTAAATGAACTCTAGCACTTTCTTGGCTCCATCATCAGTTTTTTTATTCAATAATTTCCCGATAAATTTATTAAATTTTTATTTTAGTTTACGTTTATGTCACATCGTTGGTAAGGTTATTTTAGTCAATGAAATAATTTCCCGTTGAAACAACTTAAATTCATAGCATAACATCCCGTTTTTAATTGTTTATAACAAATTCAATTGTTATAAACAAATGGAGTTCGTTTAAGTGCATGTGACATCGTAGGTAACGTTATTTCAGTCGAAGAAACAATTATCCGTTGAAAGAATCAAAAACATTGCATAGATTCTTTTTTCAATTGTTTATAACAAATTCAATTGTTATAAACAATTAAAATAGCTAACCATGCATTGTAATCCAAACTAAACGTGTATGCAAAATTTCAGCTTAATCGGAAACCGGGAAGTTGGTCAAATGTAACTTCAAAGATTTTTTTACATAGTTAGTTACAGGTGAAGCTAATAAAAGTGTGTTAATAATAAAAAATATATTTGATTATATTATTATTATTATTTTATGGAATGTCTGCTATAGTAGTAATTTTAGGGGATGTAAACTGTTACCAGAAAATATTTACTGGTAATAGCTCTTTCAACGTGATTGGTTAATGCGAATCTAAATGGAATCTGTAACGAATTTGGATGTAGTGATGCAGAGCGCGACTAGCTTTTAGTTGCTACCAACGAGATAATAAACTATTAAACTCTGTGGAGTTATTTTCAATTTTAGCATACCTAAGTCTGTTTTTGATAGGTAATTTCAGTCAAAAGCACAGAATAGCACTGTTGTTTATTTTACTGGCAAATAGAGTGAGATGAGAATTGTGAATAACAGCTTCATCCTCCTTCCACATTATGTGTAAGTAATTCCTAATAATTACCTTCAGAATATGGTCGTTAAGTCTGTAGAAATGTTGGCGGGAACGGGTCTCAAGTTCATACACTGAGTCGTTGATCTTCTTCATAAAGAGACGGTCCACATCCGCCCGGTCAATAGCGTTGCTGACGCTGACAGCGATCGCCTTCACTGACTGACGCAGATTCTCCTGGTTCTCCTTTAGGTATGACGATTGTGCGTTCAACTAAAAAAATAAAAATATAACATTTTACAAACGACAAGCAACCTCTCGGATAAACCTAACAAGTTTTCGTTCATTGCTGTAATGATAGCAATGTTTTTTTTTTTTCTGCAATCTGATCCACAATATTATGAAATAATAATATGGCATATGATTTATATCAATAAAATAGATTAATTTAAACAACTACCACACAATATCCTAAAACATCAATTCAATACAGCCCAAACAATCATATCGATATTGGAGAAATCATCATCAGCCAGAAGATGTCCAATGCTGAACGAAAGCCTCCCCCAGGAGGGGGGGGGGGGGTGCCATAATCCCCACGCTGGGCAGGCAGCTTGGGGATTGCAGTAGCTCACCGATTAGTTAGAGAACGCTGCTGCCCGTCCTCCGGTGTCTGGCCGCAGTTTTAAGAGGTACCCGGGTCTATTGGAGAAATACCTAAGTAATATTGTTTTGAGTTTTGTACAGTGTAATTAGGCAAGATAACCAGTAACAATAGTCTTACCTGTGCAAAATTAACATCCAACTTGGATATCTCCTTTCTGAATTCAGGGATAGTTTTGTCAGCTTTGTTCTCAATGCTCTCTACGTCTTCACGGAGTTCCAGTATGGAAGCGTGGACCTTATCGAAATCGGACACCTTTTGTGTGGTGTTTTTCATTTGGTCAGTCATCACTTTATGCTCAAGTTCGAGGAACTCTACTTTTGCTGAGAGAAGATTCCAGTTAGGTTCTTCGAAGCGGTCGAGACGGCGTTGCACATCGAGGATCTGCGTTTGCAAGCTCTGCTGGTATTCATCCAGTTGGTCTTGGCTGTGCGCGAGTCTGGAGATCTGAGCGTGGATCATTTTGTTGTGGCGATACTTATGGTTGTACTCCGGTTTCAATGGCCCAGCTCTAAACTCATGGGGCTCTAATATTTCATTCTCCAAGTTCATGTCTTCGACTTGTTTTGCCTTTACCTGCGCCAATAAAAAAATATATCGTTACAAATATGTACGGTTTGTCAAATATTGTAAGAGAATGTTATTGTCAAGGGGAATACCTTAACATGGTTTAATGTACTTCTATACATATAATAAAATTATAACAGACCGATGTCTGTACATTATAGATATTGGAGAAAAACTAATATGGGGGGTCTTTATTAGAGCAACAGAAGCCAAAACAACAGTTTTTAGATTTTTTCTGTCTGTATGTTAGTACACGCATCAAGCAAAAACTACTGCATGGAATGGAATGCAGTTTTCACCGATGTATTTCTGGAGGTCTAACTTAAAGTATAGGGTCCATTTTACTGCAGGAAATTATCAGATTCTAAATTCCACGCGTACGAAGTCGCGGGCAAAAGTTAGTTAACCGATGAAGTCATACGTCATTTCGTGGTTTCGAGTATAAATAGACGTATTCCCATAAGATTGAGTTTTCTTTCATTTATTTAGATTTTGAGAAGTGATTAATGGAATATCAAATTCAATTAAGTGCTACAAACAATTCAATTACTACACGAAATCATGGTTTTGCTCGATATTAGTTTACCAATTACATCAAATCGATTAATATGCATAATTGCAAATTCTCTCAAACATTTAATAGTTCCGTCATTTTGCGTATGCAACATAATTTTACCAGATAATTTATCAGCACTATCCGCTTAATCACTTTACTTATAATAATACCCATAATGGAAACTAGTGAAAATGATATTGGGCTATTTTAGGTAAGCCGTAACACTCTGCTGTTTCATGACTCCCGATAACGAAACCTATAGAGATAATCCAGTGAAGTGTTATATATTTACGAGTATATATAAGTTCAGTAACGAAATATTGATATAGCCTGTACTGTTATTCGTCTTTACGAGCATAATACTTCAAAAGTATCTACGTACTCATAATTGATGTAATGATACCTGATAAGCGTACACGTAGAAACACCTTACTAAATCTAAGTTAAGAACACAGTACTCCGGGGTATGGTATTGTTTCTATTATTATAGATTATAGATTTATAAGATTATAGATTTCTAGAAGTTATAAGTATTGAGTATTGAGAAATTTTCCAACTAGGCAAAGTGTTTTGCGAGCTGAAACCTATCGGTTGATGTCTCAAATTCCTATTTATGATTATTTGCTACTCGTAGCATTGTTGCAAACTTTCGTAGCGCGATTCAGGATTTATGTTGTCGCGTCCCTCCAGTACATGGCGCTGGATTACTTTTTGCCGTAATTTTAAATATATAGGTAGTACCATAGATTTAGTAAGCGAAATTCAAAGTCTATGGGTAGTACTGTTGCCTAGTCGCGGTGATGATTTTGATGACCACTAAAATCATCATAATCCTCTCGATTGGTAGTCGCGGTAAACTGGTATTTATCACCATACAACTACATGACGAGGCTGCTGCCCATACCTCTTCATTATAATTCTATAAATGCCTTTTACGTCACCCATCGGTGGAGAAGGCCGATATTCGTACGCTTTAGCTTTTTTGTTAATATTTTTCATTGGTAGGCGTTTGCGCTACTAAATTAAATTTTATTGAATCACTGTGAATAAATAATTCTGAATAAAATAAAATAAATTATTTCATAATATTCTACAAAGCTACGTTTATGTTATTTGAAGTAAATTCGAATGGAATTAATTTTATACAGTTTATAAATAAGATAATTGGTCAACGTTTGTGGTGTATTTTAGTAGACATAAAGTTTAATATTTAAGTTCTGACAAGCTGGAGTCTCAAAGCAAATGGGGATGTGCAGAAATCTCACTACTAGTGACGCTCGAGAATAATCTCACACAAAATGCAATATTACATAGTTAAAAAGAAGGTGACAGTCCCCGATCGCAAAATTGTGTGGATTCAGATTACTCACGCACACATATAAGTAAACTTCGTTTGGATCTACGTACTATGTGCGGAGCTTCTGCGCTTTAATATATTGGGAGCACGTAGGTGTAACACGCAGGAGGTTGGTTTACAAAGACTACGGGTGCAAAACTCGTTGGCTGGGGCGGTGTTTGTGGCTGAATAATACAAGTACTCTACCAGATTTCTAAGGTACTATGTACACACCCGATTATTAGGGTAGGCGGCGGCATGTCTTTAGAACAGGTAGCGGTAGTTAGCTCCCTGTAGCTCTATTATAGCTCACATGTTTTATGTGTGACGTGCCAAAATTGAATAAAATTAAATAAATTAAATAATTAGAATAAAATATTAAATACAGAAATGCGTAAAATATTATAGTTCTTTAATAATATATTAAGTACCTACACTAGAAAATATGTCATAGGTACAGTCGATTAGTGCAAAAAATTAGGTTCTCGTACTCTGCCATTTTCAGAGTTCGTTTGAGATAGCCCTGCAACTATACTGTTCTTACTGTCGCCGTGTCGTTCCGATCTGATGATTAATCAATGATTTAAGCCAGTAGTTATAATGACTTATCCGTGCCCCCGTCAACCCTTAGCCACTGTACTGTACTGGTACATACGCAAAATCACAGACCGTCAGAAAACAGTTTTCAACGATTTACCAAAAAGTATTATCCATTCAGTATGACAAGTCAATCATAAATATTATATTACAATATTTCGTCTTGTAATCCACTTTACGCCTCTAACAAAAACATGCATGAAAAATTCAGATAGAACAGGTAAAATTGTAAAGGAGATGGAATGGGAGACAAAAAGGAAGAGACAGAATGGTAATGAAGATTGTGACGGGTTGCGATGCGACAACATCGCGACGCGACGCTCAGAATATTCATAGCGTTCGACCAACTTTTTCTCCACTGATTTTTCACGTGACTCTTAAAGTTCAGCTCTTAAAGCCTATTTTGTAGTTTCATCCATTTCGAACGAACATACCTGCTATTAGACTCCACTCTAACGAAAGATTTCGCATGCAAAACTTCACAAGAATATTCAAACTCGGCGTAGGCCGTATACAACTTCAGTGCCCCTTTAGCTTTTTGCATTCACTAATGCTTACCATGGTGCGAAAGAATAAAGGTCATAAGAAAATGTTAGTGGTTTCCGCTATGCCGCTGAAAACTCGAATTCATTCGGAATTTTTTTTATACAGAAATCCTCTCAATCTCTTGAAATTTACCCGAGCCTTTTATGAATGGTATACGAAGAGCTTTAATTTTAAATATGAAATATTATTTTCTATGACCTGCAGGACTGACTTTTTATTGGTTTTTATTCTTATTCATGACGAATTTGCCTGTTCTTAATATATGACACGATATTTAGCAAGTTTATTAAAAACAACAAGTTTGGCATAACATGCAAGGGAAAACAATAAACATTTTATGCTCGAGATGAGTAATGCAATATAAATTAAGTGGCCGTTGGCATCTGCTCGAAATCGTCGGCGGGTGTAATTAGCGTGGTCCGCCAGAACTGGTTTCACCCAGGAGGTTGCCTCAATCCTGGCGCGCCTGTCCATTGCGTCTATATTTTGCGCATGGATTGCTTAATCAGGTATTATTTCGTTACGGCCTCAACATTTTCCTTTAGTTAATTTCGTTGAGATTTCTAAACGCTGCTGATTCCCTCAGGGATTACCGACGTTTTATTACAGAACGCAACTGAATGGTCCTCCCTTTAGGTTGATGACACGAGCTAGAGTTACGACAAGACCCTCGTTATGTAATAGCTACCTATTATTTTTTCATTAGTGAACAGAAAAATGGAAACATTGTTGTCTTTATCTTTTAATAATGAAGTAACGTTTACCCAGAACGAGCTATATAGAAGATGTCCGAAATTCCTTAAATCATTATCTTCTATAATTGTTTTCTATTTACAGAAACATAAAATGGAAAATTGTAATAACAAAAAAATCGTTATTGTTAATTAACAGACACATTTACCTGTCTTGGTACCAGTTTGTATTGTTACTTCCGCACTGTATTCACCACTGGAGGTCATTTAAAAGGTGCGTGTCAAACGCTTGGCTTGTTGAAAGCTGCTGCCGATTTACTCTTAGGGTATAAATTAATCTACGCATTTTAGTCATCGAGTAGTAGCACGATAATGGAAACCATCTCACTTAAGGATGCGTGACACCTGGTGTGCGCCTGCCCCGCCGCCCGCTCCGCCGCGGGGCCTCCTGGCCAGAGCGCAGCAGCTCCACGCGGCCTACTCACTTACCTATTTCGTATTTTGAACACATTACGCGTATAGCAGATGGAAAAACTGACAATTATAATTTTACAAAAAGTAAGTTAATACTCTCTTTACTCAGAATCTTTTAAAATAAGATTTTAAACGAAATAAAACCTTTAAGTATGTACATTCATTTATTTACATTTACACTTTATATTTCAAAATAAAAGCAGTGTTATAGGTATTTAATCCATTGACTGCTTCTGAACTTTTATAGTATTGTTAAAGAACACAATATTACAAAAAATATTATGCTAATGACAACAAAAAATACCTAGTTAATGATTATCTCATTGATCTAGTAGTCGCAAATACGGCTGTGGAGCGTGAGGTCCTGCTTTCGATCTCGGGTCGGGCAAGAGTTAGGGACAATTCCCACTGAAAGAGCAGCGGCGCGCAGCAGCCGTAAGAGCAAGTGACTGAGCGCGGCGTTGCAAGGGGCAGTGCGGCGCTAGAAGGCTCGCGCAGCTTCGCCGCGCCTCCTTGGTCTTCAAATAACTATGAACTTTTTAATCACGTTGATAAGATTCAAAATGATTTGTAATATTTTGCCTCAAAAATCCGCTGCCGGCCGCTGCTCGCTCAGTGAGAATTGACGCTTATTGGCATAAATTTCTCAGTAGCAGCCCGGAGTTTGGCATACACGTGTATTAAACACCGAAACTTATTAATTATTGATTGGTAGATCGCTGAATGCCATGCAGAGTACCTTATTATTATTTCGTGGTTGTGACGAAAAGTACTCTCAGGAAATTATCATTTGCTGTCCGATATTACAGGTATTGCTTTAACTTCAAACGAAAGCCGCCAGGATTGGGTAATTAATAACATTCCTTTTAAATAAAAAGGTGAGTGTTCGGGCTTTTAAAGTATTAATCGTTTTAGCGCGACATTCGTTGGGGTACAGAAAGAGAACTATGTGGTATGGTATGGTAGATGTTAGAATTCCACTTGAATAGATCTGAATACTGGACCGAGATGAAAACTCTATTTGTGTGTGGAAATAAATAAAACTCGGGTGAATTCTTTATGTACAAAGTCTTCGCGACATATTGTTTTCCACAAGGGGTAGGATAGGTACCTACCTACTATTATTCTGGTCAAATATTATGTATTATTTATTTTTCGTAAGAACAGATTTTTTGTTTAAATAATGTGTGATACATCATCATCGGCGCATGATAAGGTCGTTTTTTTTTTTTAAGATTTGCACGTGTTTGCCGTCCTAATGATTTACATGTACCATTTAATTTATTTTAGTTACATTAATAAACCAGTATTTTATAAATTGATTCATAAAATTTCTTGTCTATTTCTAACCCAAACGGACAAGAATTTCTACAAAATATTTGCATTTCCATCTAACAATTACTAACTGACTGTCAGTAGGGTTTATAATAACGCTTTATAGGTAGGTTAACAACATAGTTGACAATAAACCAATTATCTTCGAATGGTTTAAGTATTCAGCTCAGCTCCAAAGTTTGCGAAATTGGTTTAATCGAGTAACATATTTATTGCGAACATCAGTTTATTAAATAAGCTCAGTTATATATAAACTGAGAGATACCTCTCGTTAGATCTGTCAGTATCTATCGTCAGTGTGTAACAAGCGTTATGTCAGAATGATATAAATATGCTTGACATATTTTTCTGCGCATCTTCGCTTTCATGAAAGGTTAAGAATTTATTGGAATCTTGTAAACTTTTGTAGAGATATCTAGAGTGCACGTTGAAGTAGAAGGATTTGAGAATACATTATTTTTCTATTTTTAACCGACTTCAAAAAAGAAGAAGGTTCTCAATTTCACTATGTTTTTTTTTTGTATGTTTGTTACGCGTTCATTCAGTCAATTATGGACAGATTTAAAAAAAAAAAATTTTGTTTAATAGAAGTGCAATGATAAACTGACACGATTGGCGAAGTGCATTTGTCGTGTCCGACGCATAATTCACCTCGCACTCGACAATTTTTACGTGAACTCGTTGTTTCAATGTCGCTATTCTAGCAGCAAGGTATATTACTTTTATGTTTTACTTGGCACCGACTTCAATATTCTTCAACTACTATACTGTATAATAAAACATTTATTTTTTTAGTTAGTTTTGTTTTTGAGATTTTTGGAGTTGCTTTTTATTTTTTGTTAAAAAAAATTGGACTCCTTGTCTCATAGTCGACATTTTGGTTTAGAAGTACACGCGGCAGATATAATTTAAAGACGACGGAACGGTTGGCGCAGTGGCTAAGCGATTAGATTTCTGCGCTATGTATTGCGGGTCCGATGACCGCACGGAAGAAATATTTATGATCTACAGATAGTTGTTTCGGGTCCTGGTTGTGTGTGCATGTAACATGTATGTTTGTAAACTGTACCCACGATACAGGAGAAATCTTAGAGGGGGGCAAAGTTTCTTTAAAAAAAAAAGGAATTTAACAAAAGCGTTTATACTTACGTACCTACATATCTACAAACCGCAGTTTTTATTTTACTTTGTAATAATACGTATTTAACCCGTCAATCATTCATAATATACCTAGAATTAAAGCAACCCGCTTGCATATTTTTCCCATTGTACAGCTTTGATTGAAACGATGTTTGAATGAACCGGCAAATTACCAGAACCAATTACATTGGAACAGATTCCCAGTGCGTTGCGTTGCAAACCCACAAAGAATAGTTTTGACTCGTCGCGACTACATCCGCTGCCATTATCCCGATACACAGGCTCACATGAAATGTGTATGTACAAGAAAAAACACAAATCAAAAGCAATGGCAATGACGCGGAAGCAGGACCAGTTTGTGGAACATTTCTCATTTCAATTTAATGGTTAACCTTGTATAATTAGAGCGGGCTGATAAGTATTACCCATCCTATTAAAACTAATATTGGTACCTACCTACTCGTGTATAAGGTTGATAAGGTAGATAAAGCGCTGTAAGAAGACGTATTTTAGGTAATTTTAGGTGAAGAAAGAGTGCATCGCGGCAATGAATAAGGTTCAAAATAGCAATGCGTTTGATGTTAGTTGAATCGAAGGACCACCAAAATAAAAGTAATATTGCAGTTTTAATTAAATTAAAAAAATAAATGCACGGCTCAGTGACATAATTTTTAGGTATTTCTTTAGTTGATTGAATTCCCTTTATTATTATTACAGTTTACGCTCAAAATTTTGAGAATTATGCGAAGAAAAATATTTTTTGGGCTCTGCTTTACGATTTTTTTATCATGATACTATTTTATTTTTATAAAAACAATTAATAAGTCTTTCCTTTGAACACTTGACAATACACTTTTTTCTGGCTTGGATATGTACCATCACACCGAACACAAAAACGACAAAAAACTTCGGTTTACGGTGTCCTGCGTTTGGGCATCGTCATAAGTAAGAATAATTGTAATAGACTGCTGCGCTACGTGTCGCGGGTTCGATTCCTGTACGGAACAAATATTTGTATGATCTACAGATCATTGTTCCGGGTTTGGGTGTGAATGTGAATATAAATGTTTGTAAACTCACCCACTATACAGGAGTGAGGTCCTAGTGTGGGGCAACATTGTTCAAACGAATGAACGATTAACCAATACTTAGTACTTTTATTAAATTACTGAATATAACAAAATTTTGTATTATGCTTACATTTTCTTTTTAAATTACCTATATCATACATAATATTTATAAGTTGTCCATGTCGAGTCCTACATTCAAATATCAAGATAACGTAAAATTCCCGAATAGATAGAGCATCTCTACCGTTTGCGCGTATTTAATAAGTCATTATGCTATCTAACAATCAGAGGTATAATTAGTGCGCCACACGTTTATAGCTTCGTTGACACCGCGGCGCAAATAAATAAAGGTTAAGCAGATTAAATTTGCCGACGATACTTATTCTTTCTTGTTACTATTTACTTTACCGCCGAATATCTGGGCGCCTTTCAAAATAAGAACATTGTGGGCATACAATAACTGATTCACAATCCATATAATATGCAAACAAACACATGATACTTTAACCCTTGTCTATTGTTTATCATGTCTTGAAACTTAATACCTTCGCAGTTAGGTTTCCTTACACACGAAATATAAAGAAGCATGTACTCACAAGTCCATCTTTTCACATAAATAGGTATATTACATGCTAAGTATAAATTGTATCAACATACGCACTATTTACAATTACAGACATATTTTCTTTAGAGAACTGTGTCGGTTGTACGCAGATACGTATCAGCTAATAGCTCTTAATTAAAATTCCCGCGCGATTCCTTTGATAGGTACCTACTGGCTTTTGCTAAAGTACGTAAACATTTTCAAGTGTTCTTTTACATTCTAGTTCCTAGACTATCGGGGATTATTTCAAAAGGTATTGAACTACGCGGTTCTTTGAAAAATGTGAACTGCCTGTCTACACTGTTTGTGCGATAAAAAAGTGATCATTGGCTTAATTAATTACTTGCAAGCATCGGATTTCGTGGTGTAAGTAGTGTGTGAGGTCCTCCCACTTTTTGCTACCTTCAATGTGCTCGACTGGTTCCCACAGGCATTTTGGAGTTAGTTTCTCACGGCCTCCCTATACAAATTAAGTGGGTTGGACTACATTATACGCAAATTGAATTAATATTTAATGGCAGCACGGAAAGTATGTTTACTTTGCTGTACTTTTTGTTGTTCTAGCGTGATTTCCATGTGTTCATTCGTTATTAAAACAGAGTTAATCTACAGATTTTAATTATAGTGTGCTGCTATCGTGAATAAACAGAATATATTGATGTGTATGTGGTATGTCCTATTGTTTAGATTTAGGTAGCGCATACAAAATCGCAAACATTTTTCATGTAACATTACAATGGTGGTCAACTATTATACTCAATAATACTTTACTCGTTATTTGAGTATTTTTATCATTGTCCTGATTTGAAATTATTTCAATTTTGATGAACTTGTAAAAATAACACTTATTAATTAAGGAAAACTAAAATACAAGCACTATTATAGCATTATTGTATACTCTTTCACCAGTATATACCGGTATAATCCTTTAAAGACTAAAAGAAAACTAAATATTGGCTACTACTCTGCTTATTCCGCAAGACCTTTCCAATTTAACCTTAGATACATTAAATCTTTCTCTTCACTACTATCTTCAATGAATTCCGTAAAGGATCACTGGGCATTAAAATTGACATAAACTAGAGCATACTTTCCGCCATTATTACGAAACAGCTGAAGAATCGTCCTGTGGCACACCAAAGGCCTCCTCAAATGAAGGTTTCCAATTTATTTTAGTTCTATAAAGTACTTTATAGGTTTAGCCCCGCCTGTAGGGGCCTTTGTCGTTCCCTTGTTATTGTCGAGTGGACCGCGAACAGATAGCCTCGGAACGGAATCTGCGAGCCATTCATGGACTACGTTTTTTATAAAATCCTTTTTAAATTTACGTTAAAATCTGAAATGTGTTTTCAATGGTTTACTCATTTCTGCTATCACAAGCTATGTATGCAGCAATACTGCATTTATTAAATCGCCTTTGGTGACTCCTTTTATGAAGTGCCCAAAAATTTTACCTGAACCTTTTGTTATTCTTTGCTTTCACTTTTATTATGGAGGCATAATGTAGTTACATTGTGAAAGATAAAAAGTAATCAAAGAATGAATTTAAGAACCATAAACAGCTTTTGTGTTAGAAAGTTGTCTACTAAGGCATTTATGTCAATACTAGCTTCTGCCCGCGGCTCCGCCCGCGTTTTCCCGGGTTAAAATGTAGCCTATCTGCTATTCCAGACTATACTCTATCTATGTGCCAAATTTCATCCAGATCCGTTCAGCCTTGCGTGAAAGTGTAACAAACATACGAGTACATACATCCGTCCATCCTCACAAACTTTCGCATTTATATTTATAGTAGAATAGGATAGAATGGTAGGATATTGATATAGTTCTAAGAACAAACAATCTTCTTAAATCTAAAAATCTATTGATAAAACCTATCTTATAAAATTGCCTTCTATAAGCATAACTGAATCCAGCCAGTCGGCCGAGATTCGACCGTATCAATTTTTAAGTTTGAACATTATTGAGGTTCTTTTCAAAGAGTTTGTCAAAGAGTATATACCTCTGTAGTCATTACAAATATTTTATTTTTATTTTTGCTCTATGTATTACGCATAGATTTAGAATGTAAAAGGTAAAAGATGAACAATGACAGCTTGTAGGCGATACCGAAAAATACTATGCATATGTGTTAGTGACTGATATATCAGATGAAAATAGGGTTGTGTATTTGCATTGTCAATATAGTATAGTATCGATAGATTAAATCTTGCCCTAATGAATAGAGGTATATGCGCTACTAATTAAATCCTCTTATTATAAATTAATAAACGGATAAAATCATTTTATTTATGAAAATACAATGAGT
Source organism: Shargacucullia verbasci (assembly GCA_947562105.1). Classification (NCBI taxonomy): domain Eukaryota; kingdom Metazoa; phylum Arthropoda; class Insecta; order Lepidoptera; family Noctuidae; genus Shargacucullia; species Shargacucullia verbasci. The sequence goes on from OX387279.1 coordinate 10,823,031, forward strand.
ATTACACAATATAATAATAATTATAAGATAATGTTGTATGCAGCATACAGCGTACAAAGATTTAACCTTGTACTATCCACTACTCACAGTTTTGTGCACTGGTAATGATAAAGTAATGTATGATATTATCATAGCTAGTTCCCTTAGGCCCGATTATTTAATAATCAGATAAAAGTCTATCGACTTTTTATCGATATTCGTGAAGTCATTTCTACAGTCAACCCTAGCGTAAACATACATTTTCATATTTAAACTAAATATTATTTATTTCTTGTTTTATCTACAAAATATTGCCACGTATCGGAAGAAAATCTAATATACTATGGTAAAATTTGTTTTCTTGGCGAATTAATACTAGTACGTACACGAAGTATGGTTTCAAAACGTACGATGAAAAAATCACATTTACCCGTGAAACGTGTAATTATTTGGATAAATAATCCATGTCACGTTACAATTGGCAAAAGAACATGACATTATGGCTACCTAAATATATATCACTTATCGCCAATAATCGATTATTTTATAAATTAATAAAATATATTTGACACTAAAGGGTAAAGATAGGTAACTATCATTCAAAAAAAATTGTATCATACTGACATTGAGATCTGTCTCTTTCTTTCTCGGGTAGTGTTCATATTAAAATGATATCTCTTTTCCACGCTTAGTTGGTCTTTTAGCGTAAGCGAAATTCTAAGTCTATGATGTCTTTAGACCACGTTGTAATTTTTTTAACGTCAAATGGAACGCGTAACCATGGAAATAATATGTGGTGAACAACCGCGCATATCTTTGACTGACATTGTGTCTGTCACCATTCAATCAAATCTTTTCTTCATTTCGTTGTCAATTTGTGATAAGTATGTTAAGTATGTTTTTAGTTTTTAAGGATGTTTAAGTTCCTGATTGAATACTTCTAACGACACGACAATCTGCTTTACTGTTGCAAATGCCTGGTCGGTCGCCGAACAGTAGGATGCTGTGCGCATGTTATAACTCGTGTATAGTGTAACATTTATGACGCTGGTATATTCATTCAAGATCATCTCAGACTCCGGTGTGGTGTCTGGGTTGAGCTAGATATGAAATAAATATAAATCCACCGGCAAAATATTTGAACTATATTATTATTCGATATGATTTCGAAGAGTAGACATAAAAAAAAAACATATTGTTTTATTGAACCCCTGAGCATATTGTAATATTTACTAACGTATTATATCTATAAATAAATAATTAAATAAATTCAACCCATTACTGTTCCACTGCTGGGCAAGGGTCTCTTCTCAGAATAAGAAGGGCTAGGCCACCACGCTAGCTTGGTGCGGATTGGACACATCATTGATAAATTTATTGATCCCTCTCAGGTGTGCAGGTTTTCTCACCATGTTTTCCTTCTCCGTAAACGCACATGATAATCAAATTCTGACCCGGACATGATTCCGAAAAGTCAAAGGTGCGGGCCGGGTTTGAACTCGTACCACTCAGATGCATGAAAGGCAAGGCAACCGCTAGGCTATCACTGTTTTTCCCTAAAATATCTATAAAAATAACTAAATGCATTTCATCTACGAGTAGAATGTAACTTTTGAGATGTCAATTTCGACATAATCATTATAATATTTTCATAGCATAATAGCATCACTCCTGTATTCCCCGAAAGGTTAGGCAGAGGTGTACTATTGTACACCCGCATTTCGCCGATGCTGTTATTGAGTCCCATGTAACAGGGTGCGAGCATATTGCCATCTAACGGGCACAGTTCCAGACTCCGTGCTGCTACTAAGAATTTCCATACAGAAAAACCCAATAACACTTTGCCCGACCCGGGAATCAAACCCAGGACCTCACGCTCAGCAGTCGCACTTACAACCACTAGACAAATGAGGCAGTCATCAAACTTCAAATATTTTCAAACTTCAAATAAAAAATAAAATACCTTAAGTTTTATATAAATATTTGTTTTCAAAATAGCATCACGACATATTAAACTAGAAGAATTCAAAAATCGCAACAGTATACATTAAAATTAATCTAATAATATAATCAGAGCCAATATATGGAATTTCGCCGGTGTCATTTAGAACAAAGATATTAGTGTCGATACAACACAACGCGTGTTGGTATAATTGGGATGCAATTATCATCAATATTGAGCGAAATTACATATTTTAAAATAATTTGTGTTCGTGAATTAAAATTTGCTTAAAGCGACAATTAAGTATTTGGTGTACCAAATTATATGGCAGGAACATTTGGCATGCGAGTTTCTCGCTGTTCGACTGGTTCGTATTAACATCTGATTATGCGCAGTTTCATCGGCCCCAAGTTTTGCGACTAGAGGCGCATTTCAGTATATCGCTTTGCCATTACTTTGTTACGTAATGAAGGCTGGCATTTTTGTTGGGAAAATAATGTAGCCAAATATTCTCTATCCATGAGGAACATTATGATATTAGTGGATGCTTATATATACAAGTTCTGGTCTAGATTTAATTCGCCATAAAATGGTGTAATAATAATTATTTAAATAAATGAACAGCTGTTATCAAACGTACACTACATACTATAATTATTGACAAAATCCTAGTTAAATAATTAATTTACTTCTCCTTGCAAGTTAATAATGCTCGTAGTTATTCTATATTTTTATAGGATTACAGGAAAAGTTTTAGCGTAAATGTACAACATTAACTAAAACACAGATGTCTTAATTTCCTCTCTCACATAGCCGTGAGCCTTTTATACGGCATTCCTGTTTTGTGTGACTGTGTATATTTAGCGTGTTTTAAACTCCTGAATTATTTAGAATCCTAAATGTAACGTAAAGTTTAATACAGATCAAAATTGACGTAGCTACAAAAGAAAACATTTGACTGGCTTTACACTCACAAATCTAATTTTAGCCTTAATGTTTATTCTTTTTTAAAGCTTGAAGTGTTATTCTATACAAATATATATTATAAAACAAATATACTACTACTTATCTGCATTATGTTTCGTAAATATATTTGTATGCAAGTTTGAAGTACTTAAACTTGAAACTGGTGACCGTGCTCTTTTTCATAACGGCTCTGATGAAGACTAGAAAGACTGTAATTGTTAATGTGATAATGAACGTTGCCAATGTTGCCACGTGTAATGCTCTTAAAACTATAATACTTCGTAGAAATTATACAATGTATAATAGTTACCAACTCTGAGAATTAAAACTAAATGTTCCGAGAAAAGCTTATTGAAAATGTTTTTATTCCAACGCCCGTAAATAACAAAGCAGTTGTAGCACCTACTAATTAAAATCCATAATTTGGCTTTACTCAGAACTTTAAATATTATCCAGTTACCCACAATTGTATTGTAATTTAATATGCAGTACAGTACTTAACATAATCCACTCTACTGCATATTGTAATCGTTTAAATATAATACTTATTTTTGTGTCTTAAACATATTATTAGTAAACTACCATTGCCCATGGCTCCATCTTTGTATCAATAATAAATTAATACCTACGGTGAAAAGTACCAACTTTAGTGAACACGTGATAAACAGACAGATGTAATTTAATTTCTCAATATTATTATTAATATTTGTAGTACAATTACACAAGTAAACATTCAATTTAGTCAACAGAAATCAGTACAACTTCCGACAAAAGCTCGCAAATGTACAAGTACCTATTATGTCAGATACCTATCCTCTCAATGGACCGGAGCAAGTTTTGAAGATATAATCACGAAGAACAGGCCATTACATGCCATCTCATCACTTATCTTCGCCTTGCAAGTTGGCCGTATGCCAGCTTTCCTGCGCCCGGTTACATACACATTATGCTTTTAATAATTGTGAGTAGGTAGAGATATCGGATGAAATGGTAACGAAATTAGCGATAATTATATTAGATACAATGGTAATGTATACTTTTAACCCGTGCATAAAAGTTTGTCGAGGATTTTTATAAGAGAAGTAGGTACCTCATACAAAGTCATACTTTTACAGTAACAGAATTCGGTTACTCTCTAAGGAAGTTTTATTCGCGGACCTGCGCCTCTGAGGTCGTGGAACCATCAATAAACTAATTGAGATGGAACGTACCTTTGGGTAAGAATGTATTGACTCATTTATTTTCATAATAAATTAACTTTAACACCTGAGAGCACTCAGATTATTTTACAGCGCCTGAAATATATTTTACGACACTATGAAATAATAAATCATTACGATTTTGAAATAGGTAAAGCTTTCAACTAATCAACTAAATGATTGCTAATCTTTTTAAAATTTCATAATTATAAGGAAGTTGGGGTACCTAAGGCTAAACTAATATGCCGTAAGTGATTTTACTACGCGCGGGTAACACTCTAATAATATTCTAAATTCAAAAAACATATCGACCGGTAAAAAGTCGCAGGCGCAACGGTCACCGGTTGGCGGTTATAATCATCGACCGTGAAGGGCCGTGAAGAGACCTACCACCTGTTATTGTCGCGGTCGAATAACAACCTTATTTCTTAATCATATAGTAAGTTTGAACCCCACACATTGCTCATTAATCAAGCATACTGTAACACGTAAGTACATAAATTTAAAATTACTTTGAAAACCATAAATAACAACCGTGCGAATCATCTTCTTGGCGGGGGATCAATTTGTGTTTAGCTTTCGGCAGTAGCAACAGACAAAAGTCTGAAATACCTATTTACGTATAGATACAACGTACCAGTAGATAATCTTTCATTAATTTTGTGGATGGTTATGGAGATAATCTCCAGAACCAAGAACCGGAATCAGACATAGTTGTCATCAAGCTCCTCAAAAATTTTTCGGTAACGACTCAATTTTTAATATACGTGAAAGCTTGTGGATGTCTGGTACTGCGCACATATCGCGCGACGCCAGCACAGTGGATCGAAATGAAAAAGCTTTTGCACAAATGTGAGCCTTCGTCTGCCACTAACATGATTATCAAGAAAATTGAACTAGCGCGGCCAAATCAACAATCGGCAAATACGGAAAGGGTTCTTTTACAATGCTCGCAACCCTCGATTATATTATGTGAGGCCCTAATCCCAAACTACCGGACCGTGAATCATCATGGCCACCGATAAATTTAGGGAAATAGCGCAAGTAACGTTTCAGTACAAAAAATAAAGAGAATTAGGAAATATTTAAAGGAACTATACTATACTATACTATTGGGCAATATTCTGTTAACAATAGCTTTTGTGAGTTATGTCTTCAAGTTATTATAATTATGAGCTGTTTAATGAAAGAGTACACTGAAGCTTTTGTTATGGAAACCTATAAGGTTGTACCATGTAGACTATAATAATACCAAATATAGTATGCACGCCCTAGAGTTACAAAGATAATTTTGTAAACTGTCACAAAGAATATACAAAAATCACTTGACTGAACGTGAGGTGAGCGCTACACTTTTATATGGCATCTCAAAATTTCGCCCGAGCGCTGTAACATTTCTGAACGGAAAAGTCTACTAACAATAGGTGTGAAGCTAGTTGTCCACTCTCCCTCTGCGAGCGCATCGCTATTTCAGTTTAATAAAACATTTCTATAGAAACACATTATTTACGTCCCTATCATAAAGCTTTTGAAATCTACATGTTTTCGTATAAAATGCACCTCATATCTCACGTAAGTTATATAAATGTGCAACGAGCCGTACTGTTAGCTGTACCCATTGACGTGTTAACTTCGAAGGTGCAACAATACCGTCGCCCCGTGCTAGCTAGTTCCTACGTGGCCGCCTGCACGCAAATTTATACCGGCATCGTTAGTAACTTTACATTGTCCTTCAAGCCGGAGATATTCCCCTCTCTCTTCAACGTGTTTTCAATTACCGACCTCTAGTTGCAAATTTTCAGTCAGATTTATCGGCCTACATAGTCCGTACGTCGTTCAACAATGGTTTTAATTTGGACCATGCTGGGTGGCCTCCTTCCTTATGCGAGCTCGGATACCTAATTTCCTTTCGTACATTTCTACTTCACGCTTTTTCATTTCCGTCAAGCGTCCACAAATGCACTGTGAAGTAATCGGACTCTATTTTCTCGCAACCAAAAATTACGAATCGCTCTGTTATTTTCGGTATAATTTCCCGTCAAACAAAAGCTTCAAATAACACGAAACTATCGGCAAACAAAACAAGTCCCGAACAGAATATTTTAATGGATTCAATTTGGTTAGCAGTAAATTTTATCCCTGTTTAGCGATAAAAGGAAACCCGATATAGAAATGGATTGAAGTTGAAGTAGTTGTTTATGGAGCTGTAACGTTTTCAGCTAATTACTGGAGCGCTACTTGTTATAATATTAACATATCATTGTATAACCCGTATATAAAATTCTCTAAGATAATGTTCGTTCCTTTATGCAATATGCTTTATAATACTTAGGTTCTGAACAAGCTAAAACCTTATACCTACTTGTTAAGTAAAACTTGTACCTATGTGTAATCCTGAAATGGGTGTTTCTGAACTATCCTTTTGACTACAAGGTATTTGAAGAACTTAACGAATAAGCGAGGTATCTTCTCTAACTAAATATTTTATTATCTTATATAGTAGTGCTTGTATGTCATGTACACTGAAAAAAAAATATTATGGCTGCCATAAAGTTTTTGTTAGCTTTTATCAAGTAAAATGTTCATATATGGGAACATAAAGCTACTTGTTTGCTAGCAATAAAGCTAACTTTATCACTGATTTAAACAAATATCATACTAAAAATAAATAAGTTCTTAATCGTGTTCATCAGTGAAGTTGTTTAAATAAACCTTACTTGATGATTGAAATGACTGTTTCAAACAAGTTAGTTATTAGGAAAATAATGTGTGATTATTAATATTTTGATCATGTTGACTTTATCGCCAATAATCGTGTATGGTTTATAGGTATTATAATTTTCTTTTTAGGATTAAACATGAAATACTTAAACAAGTAAAATTCGCACTTGTTCAACAATCTTTTTTTTCAGTGTAATGTAATATTGCATTGTAAGAGTATTTTCTATTTTATTTTCAACCGACTTCAAAAAAAAAGGAGGAGGTTCTCAATTCGGCTGTATTTTTTTTTTTTTTTTTTTTTATGTTTGTTACTCGATTTCTCGAAGACGCCTGGACCGATTTCAAAAATTCTTTTTTGATTTGAAAGGGTATGACCATCAGGTCAGGACCTGATGGTGGAAACCCTGAGAAATCGAGGGCATCTCTTGAAAATTGTAGACGAGCATGGGGTAAAAACTTGATATTTATGTGTATATCTAATAAGACTACAATACTATGGAGGTTTAGGGCAGATCTGATGATGGAGACGACAGAGGATCGAGGGAACTCCTCAACGGTACATCTTAACTACCTCGTGTTTGGGCTTATTTTATTCGTGTTGACAAGATCTTTACACCGAGATGGGTAATGACTGCCACTGCAAGGTCCGTGATGCAGGTGCAGTACAGTTTAGGGAACTCCTTAATGGTTGATAGCAGCTACATAGTGTTTGGGCGATTATTCCGTCAATTAGGGACCGATTTTAAAAATTATTGTTTTGTTTGAAAGAGTATGCTTCCCATTTGGTCCCATTATCACCAAGTCAGGATCTGATGATGGGATCCTAGGGAAATCGAGAGATACCCTCAAATATTGTAAGACAAATAGCCCGTTTGAGCTTTTTTTCTTAATAAGTTAGGTATTGGCGTCTGAAAGTCATCATTTAATGATGCTGAGCTGATGATGGATGTCATAGTACTCCTCAACGGTAAAGAGTTAGGGAATAAAACTTCCGAGTTTGGGATCACTCGATATATTTTGATGAGTCCCGTATAAAACATTTGGTATAGAGGGTCTGATGATGGAGCCAGGAGATAGATGGTGGAACTCTTCAGTAGCTACTAGTAAACCCCTCGAGTTTGGGCTCATTTTAAACCTCTAAAAGTCAAAACTATCACAGTATTAGTTACAATAGTCTTCTTAATCTTTTCATTTCTCGTAATGCGTTTTCATCATGTGGTCGGCTAAGTAATTTATTTGATTTTAAAATCACATAGTGCAATACCGTCTAAGGTTTTCACTCGACTTGGGGCAACATACATTTGACCTTTGTAAAGTTTTTCAAGAGAATCGTCTTTAATAGGTCTACCCATCACTCAAAATTGTAAAATAATTAAATTTTTTAACAAAAAATAAAAACCGACTCCAAAAAACTCAAAAACAAAACTAATAACTAAAAAGCAAAAAATAAATCTTTTATTATACAATATAGTAGTTGAAGAATATTGAAGTCGGTGCCAAGTAAAACATGCAATGATAAACCGACACGATTGGCGAAATGCATTTGTCGTGTCCGACGCATAATTCGCTCCGCACTCGACAATTTCTACGTGAACTCTACTTTTATGTTTTACTTGGCACCGATTTCAATATTCTTCAACTACTATATTGTATAATAAAAGATTTATTTTTTGCTTTTTAGTTATTAGTTTTGTTTTTGAGTTTTTTGGAGTCGGTTTTTATTTTTTGTTAAAAAATTTATGTTATTATAAATTGCTTCAACTCATTGTAAACCAATATTTTTAAAAGATTATCCATGGAGTTTCTTGCCGGTCTCTTCTCCATAGGACCCACCCACTTTGGAACCGTGCGCCTAGATTCATAACGTTTTAAAAGTGCCTGCAAAGGGCCATATGAAAAAAAAAAAAACCACGTGGGTTCATCTTTGTTCACAAACTAGTTACTATTTTTTTTTTTTTTTAATAATAAATATCTTTATTTCATAAAAACTATGAATAATTTTAACTATAACTTCATAACACATATAGTGTTTGCACACACTTGTATGTGTTTCATATGTAATCGATGCTTAGTTTCTTACTTTATATAGTCAAGTAGTAGTACAAGTAGATATAACTTTACTCAGCTGATGTTAAGACTGCTACCTAAACCTCATATATCGGGGGCGCCTTGTTAACTTAAAAATATATGAATATAATGTGCGCGCGCACGATTTTACATACACTTTTGGCTATACGGTAACAACAGTCAAGATCGGGATAAGCTCATACCTACTACAGCGCTAGAGATCGCAGATCGCTCCTTGTATTGTATTGTTTCTGATACCCAACCATTGAATATTGATAGTAAGTCCAACTCGAACAGATTTTTTAAACTATATAAGGCACTCAAGCCTTAAGCTACAGCGGGTGTTGTTAATCCACTTGAACGAGTTTGTTCAGTCAATTTCTAGTTAAAAAAAAAAACGCGGGCAAACCGGAGGAAGAGTGTAGCAAAGATTTTATATTACACATCATGAAACATTGTGTATTATTAATTCCGATTTTTGACGACCAAATAACGTTTATACATGCAACATTTTCAATTTTAATATAAATAATTAATAAGCGCATAATTTTGCTGAATAATTAGACAACTGCGTTCCTGAATAAACACATTCGTTTATTCAGGAAACAGATTTTCAAGATATTTATGTTTATTTTCGCTTTTTTGGAATTTACCAGCTTCATTTCTCAAAAGGGATGAATGAAGTTTTAATAAATATTTAATATATAAAATTGTATGTGAACATTCGAGTATTTAAGAGTACCTACCGAGAAATTAGCACTAGAGGATACACAGAAAATGCTGTTTAGTCCATTACTGGTTAAGTACTTTCTGTTCATAAAATTGGGTGCATATAAAGTTCTTTGTATATTTTATGAAATTAATTTCAAATACCTATCGAAATTCATATTTACTTAATTCGAGTATGTCGTTTACTTTTATCAATCATTACGTTATTCCCGTTTAAATTATCCCGAAATATTGATTCCGTATTCCGTATACTAATCATATTGATGGAGATAATGAACGACATACAATAATAATGTTAATTTTATTTTGATGATATTTTTTTTCCTAATGGCTCAGACCATGTTACTATATTGTTTAATAGATATGACTAAACTGAAGATTTATTTCCTTTGTAATGATGTCATTATATAATTGTTAATAATATATATAGTTATAGATTATTGGGCAAAAAAGACCTAGATTGATAGAGAACAGTGACAAAAAATTGTGTCAAACTTCTCCATCTTCGTGCTTCGTACACTGTAAGATGTAAAGAACAGATCAAACATTTTGGAGATGTAGAGTTCGTGAATTGACCTACCTCTTTGGCTAGCTTGCCGATATGTGTCCGCTGTTCAGCAATCATGGTCCTCATTTGCTGACCTTCATATTTGATGCGGCCAACTTCGCTGTCAAGTTTGTCAATCCTAGCTTCTTGTGTCCGAGCTAATTGCGCCAAGTCAGCGGTCTCCATTAGAGCTTGTTTTAACTGCGAAAAGTAAAATTGTTAAAGAGAATACCAAATAACTAGTTTTATTATTTATAGGGCTTTGGCGGCGTTACGTAGAAATGAAACAGTAACAAGGAAAAAAGGAATCGCGTCTAGAATGTGCGCTTTTTTATTAATGAACCTGCTGGATCATTAAGCATTGCGCTATTATGTAGCATCTTAGCATCACGGATTTATTCCTCGAAGGGTTAGGCAGAGGTGTACTATTGTACACCCACATTTCATCGATACTGTTATTAAGTCCAATGTAATAGGGGGGGCGAGCCTATTGCCATTCACCGGGCACAGTTCTAGACTCCGTGCTTCTATTGAGAATTTCCATACATGAGAAAAACCTAAGGACACTTTGCTCAACCCGAACCCAGGACCTCACGCTCAGCAGTCGCGCTTGCGACCACTAAGATCGTGTATTAGTGATAATCCAACGCTCTTCTCCACCAATACGTAGAGCAGAAGTATTATTTTTCAGTTACATCAAATGCTAACTCAAAAACTGTGTCCTGAATAAGAATTCTTCATTTTCAATTCAAAACCAGATAGCGACTTTACCTATGACTGACTATCTAATAGACAGTGGGAATACATTTACGAGATGGCTTTTTAAGCGCTTTCCGATCATCAATTTTTCTCAGTGTAATCCGTCAGCTGAACTTTAGATACCGGGATGAAGATACATGGTCCTCTGTGCACTTGCACACAACTATACTCGTATTATGCTTTAATTTTAATCGCCTAATTGCTTTAATTTTAATCTAAACCGCTCCACCATAGAAAGTCGTCAGTGCACCATAGCACTGACGACTTTCTATGGTGGAGCGGCGGTAATTTTCTGCTTGCCTATAAAATCCCCACGCGGGTTACAAGACGACAAGAGCAGGTCCTGAGGGCCTTATGAAAGAGGATGAACTCCAGAGTGGACCGCGATAAACTATTCATTAGACACTTATTTTTCTGGTACGTACCTCGTTTCTGATGGTGTGTAGTTGTCGGAGCAGCGCTGAGTTATTGACGCTTTCGCTCAGCTCTCTCATCTCTACGCGAATTTCTTCCATGGACCGCTTCGCCCATTGCAATGTCGCTCGCTCGTTGCGCTCATGGTTGTTGGTCATGTGGATCGCCGACACTTGTCTGTTGAAAATAAGCATTGTATGAACAATATGATTTGTCAGATTGGCTATCGAAATAAGTAATTATGTTTCGTTACAAAATTAACGAATTTGATGTTTTGTTTTTCCCAAAGGGTTAGGGAAAGGAGTATTGTTTATTGCGAGTCATCTACAGATCGCAATCTCCGGGCTGTTATGAATTAATTTTTTATCCGATTATAAATCTTTGTCCGACCCGGGAATCGAACCCGGGAAGCAGCCGTGCTTGGACCACTAGACCAATAAGGCAGTGAGTAAAAAAAGCTAATATAAATCATACCATCATAAAAATAAATCACCGATTTTAAAATTGAATTATAAATCTTCAATATTTTTAGGAGACATGTTTAAACAGTAATCGCCTCTCATACACAGCGCGGCGCATACGCAGGATGCGATGTTATGCAACAGCGCACGAGCAATGGCGTGTCTCCTGCAATGGCCACCCTTCCGGTTCCATTTTGTAATAACACTAGCTAATTATTCAATATCCTCATTTACATATCCCACCGTGTCGCCGTTCAACTACAATTATTATAATAATTCATTGGACAAAGTCTAAAGTAATTTTCATTCATACCTATTCACTAATAAATAAGGGAAGTAGATTCTCCTTTTTTGTAGATTCTATTCTTTATTTTTATCTTATGTCAATTCGTTAATGCTTCTAAACTCTTTCGAATTTCAAGTAAGGCCCTAGTGTAAGTTTCGTTTCACAAGCTCGATTTAATGCATTGAACGCGTTAGAGACGCTTCGATTGGTCCGCCGGCGCCGCACGCGGCGCATCACTAGGGTCTGTGATCAATAAGAAACCGGCCTCAATATTTTCAATATCGATACGTTTTATTAATTTTAATTCTACAATTATTTGTACTTTTTACGCAAATATGTACATGTGCCTAAGCTTTTTACTTAAAATTGATATCGATATTTGTGATAAAAAACACTTATCAGCCTATTAGGTTCGCCGTGCCAGCAGGTTAAATATTGATTTAGTTACCGAAGATAACACGTAACTTCCAAAATGTAAAGATTTTAATCTTACCGTATCGTTATACCGGATACAATATTGTCAGGTGTTGTAGGTAGTTATTACTCTACTTTGGCCGACGTTGCACTAGATATTGTTACGTTACGGTTAATTTTGATTCATGATGTTTGCGGAAACTCGAACCCAGCGTTAGTGTGTAAAATCGGCAGTGTACACGCAGAGTGAACGACACCCGTCGTGAACACATTAATGTACCCGCGGTAGGTGTCGCGTCGCCACACACAATCTTACCTATTATAGTTACCTACTCCAAGAAGATATTAGATCTTCCTATTAATAATAAAAAAACAGATCGTGGAAAAAAATACAACCATTATCTACTTCGTTACGCAAGCCGTCAATCAATTAAAATAGATTCCAATAAGCACTTGATATAATAAGCTTATATCAATAATACTTAGTTAATGTTTTTGCAGATTAATTAATGTAATCCCTCGATCGAAAGCTTCTCATTATGGGTTTTAATAGAAAGTTCCTTTGAGATCGCTTCCTCTGTTCATTTGCAATAATAGTTTATAGAATATGTATAGAATTTCAAACATTGAAGTGCATTATTGATATCAGATTGTCTAGGTAGTGTACATTGATACCTCATTACACGGATGCGGGAAATGAATCCCTCACCCTACAATAGGCCATTCAATACAAGAATAGAATTTTATACAATACTAGATAGGTATATTTTACCCTATCAACCTGGCAATTTATCTGATTTTAAACTTAGAACAATAAAAAGGCAATCTCGAGTAACCCTCACTGATATAGTTCGAAAGAAAAGGTTACAAAGCTATTTTAGGAATAACGTTCGAGCAGAACAGAATATAAACGCGGATGCTGTTCCAAAAAGCCTCTAAATAGTAACCATTGTTACAGCCGGTTTCTTTAAAACATTTCACATCAAAGCATTTCACTAATCCGTAAAAAGTAACTTAGTAGAGATAAAAATAAATATGCATTTATTTGTTTAAAATATGTGTTAGTAGATTATAGGATTTATTTAACGAATAGGTGTTTAAAAACTTTCACAAATTATTTCATAGATTGAGTTATGCAATAATAAAGAAAGCTTGATGTCAAAGCAATATTACTATGAAAAATATACAATTTTTGGTCTATTTTTGGGTCATATACACCAAAACAAAATTCATACTATTTAATTCTTGTATTACCTACCTTAGTACGTATAGGTATATTCAATAATGATGAGGTGGGATGAACTTTGACTTAAATGGATAATATTAATATAATTTAAATTGCTTTTAGAATTATTATTAATTAAGAAGGAAATAACTATTTTTATGTTACTTTGATAGAGGTTAATTGATGAGTACACTATTGACAAAATACATATTTCCCTGTAGGGCTCGGAATGCTATACGACGTTCACTAGACGATATATGACTATATCGTCTCCAAACTCCTAGCTAGTCTCTAAGTAAAAAGTGAAAGATGTTTGTGGAAACTGACTGTTATTTTTTGGAATCAGTGTAACCAATACTGGGTTGCAATGTCATTGGCTCTTAATCATCCACTCTCAGAACAGTCCTGGGGATAGTTTGTCATAATACTTTGACAGACGGATTAGTGACCCCAAAAAATATACTTAGCTCAAGAGCCTGCAACTCATCCGAAACAAGGGGTGTATTTATTATATAAATGAAAGAGATGATTGCAAATACACTTGATTGTGTTACAATTTTGACTTAAAAACTACCTTGTCGTACTATAAATTACCATCGTTATCAAAGACAATATTATTGCCTGCAAAACGTCTAAACTCTATCCTATTTTTCACAACTAACGCTAACAACTAGGTAGCAACACTTTTACGATAAAAACCGGCTAAAAACTTTTGGAAAAACATGAATCTAATTGGAAATTAACTTTTACTGCGTCACTCCAACTGGGTTGCCTTTACTTTTTCCCTCCGGATTTTCAAATCGAAATTTATATCGGAATTAAATTCTGTAGCATTTCTCCTGCCGTCTAATGTAAGTTAATGTTACACATACGCATCCTAACAATTTTGCTTCTAAAATAATTTGCGTAATTAAATTTCTTGTCACATCTGCCCACCTTCGGTGCCGTGAGTGTACTTTGAAATGGTACGTGAACCTCTTCAGTTTATATAAAGTATATTTCTGTTTAATTTTGTCACCCACTTTCGTTAGCGTTTCCTATACAATGAAGACGATTTGTTACTTTTCCAGACATTAAAAGAGATTGTTATACAGCACTTTTTTATGGCGGCAATAATCTCCAAACGCGGAGGATGGAGAGCAGCCTTCCAGAGGCATTATTAAAATTAACAATTTGGGGAGAGCGCCGAATTGCTTTTTTCAGAGAAGTTTAAATGTAAATTATATTTTATTGGACTTCGGTTTTCAGTAAAAGCGAATAATGCCGGAGTGCGGCTTTGAGGGGCACGCCACATGGCGACGCCCCGGTAATTTATGACGCTTCTTAAAAGTAAATATCAGAAGAAAATTAAGTGATGATATTATGACATTTTTATAGTATCATAATTAGAGATCGGATATTTAGATGCATATTTACCTAAAGTTAATTTTTAACCCCCGATGCAAATATGTATGTAGGGCGTAAACCATCCTCTTACGTTCTACACACACCGCCTTACATAAAAACATGGTGTGTGTTAGCTAAAACAAACATAAATTAGGTACTTCATAAAAATATTTTTATATCTGGAATCATTACGTCGGAACGTCGGAAGTCATCCCGAATTACTATTTATCGTTGGTTATGGTTTAATCATTTAAATTTGACGTTAACATTTCTTAATGTTTTTATAAACAGAATACTAATTTTGTCGATCCCGGAATCGCAGGATATTTTCGATACAAAAGTGCATTCCGTAATATCCAACACCTCAACTTTAGGTCAATATGCAACCGATTATCCGATCTTTAATCATAATAATTCAGAACCAGTACATATTTTTGTTTTCCAAGGACTATCAAATCATTGTTTACCAGCCACAAGGCAGTAACTCTAAAAAAGGTTATAAACGGTAGGAATTGAAATAAAAGCATTTCAAAAAACTTTCATTGGAACGGCAGATGTATAAATGCCATATGCTCATCAATGGATAAGGAAAAAAATCAATTCAAATATCACCTTTATAACAAAAGTACGCCCAAACTCCTTGATAAATATCGACCGTAAAAAACGAGCGTCCAAATTGAGCCTTTTTGGCAACGCAACCTTGCAATTTAAATCTTATTCCAATGCACTTTAGACGCTTTTAGACAACTCCTAATCGATTGTCTATCGGCCAAATGCCGTCGAAATAGAATGACCGTCATTAGAAATAGCACCTGCCTTTTGTTAGGCGTTAGAAGTTGAATAATGTCCGTACCTTTACATGAGGAAGCCGAGAGTCCGAATTCCCGAGTAACGATGCGATACTAAATTTTAATTTACGGAACGAAAGTTAGAATCTTAGAATATATTTTATTAAAAGTAAACGGCATTCAGTTTCAATAGAAGATAAAAAAGAGCCTCTCTACAGCACGGGGACTATTTCTCTAATTAACAGAGATAATTAGAGCTCAAATCTTTACGAGATTTCTTCAGCGAAGAGAGGACTTAGGAGATAATTAATTCAGGTCACTACCGATTTAATTACGAGGCTCAAGTAATGAGAACAATTAATTTATGCAGACCTTAGAACATTATGATGAGGTAACAATGAATATTTAAGCCTTTAATTTTTTTTTTATTTATAAATTTTTTGTTACCATATTTGGCGTTCGATGCGCACGCGCGCCATTTGCCAGTAACCGGATGTGGGTTCGTAGCATACTACTTCCGGTGGGGATATAAATAAACATCCCATTGCCGCCAGATGTTCATACCCCCATTGCCGTTGTTACGTGCACATTTCGACTTGATTTCGTCTATTATAACTTAATTTTATATCTAATAAAATATATAACAGGGTTGTAATTAAAATTTTTATTTAATTCCAATGTTTTAGGATAAATAATGTTGTCGTATAATACCTATGATAGGTAATATCATTTATAACATTTTCTGCTGATACAATTTAGTTTATTTTAGTAAAAGTTGCAAGTCTCCTTCGCAAGAGATAAGTAAAGCCCTCGATACCTTATCGCAAGCGACGTTATCAAATCGCAGGTAAAGAAACCTGACGCGTCAAATTGCACACGTAAAACGTACACGTGCCTTTATACAAATGTTATCACGATATTTTCGATGATGTCTGTACTGTCGATATAAATCCAGTATAATACAACTCATTACTGTCACATTGGTGGACACAGACCACTGGTGGACACAGACAACTGGTGGACACAGACCACTTTTCAAAATAAAAAGGGTTTATATCTAGGCTAGTCTTCATAAACCATCAAGATTGGAGCTCTCTCAGGTCTGTTCTCAGTTTTCCTTTCGATGTTGTCCTCCACGGTTAAGGCAAATTTTAACAGAATTCTGATCCGCACATGACTTCGAAAATCAGAGGAGCTTTCGGAATTCAACACAGACTGACCAATATGAAGAGCAACGTTCATCCGTAAGACTACCACAGCAAATTTTTTGCTGTAAAATATAATAATCTATTATACTCTTTTCGGGGCGAAAATAACTCATATAAAAGAATTATATAAAAACTAACAATAAATATGTCTTTTTTCTTATACGACTAAAGTACTACAGGACCCATATGTAGCAGTAACATATTATTATTACATTGGCTTTCCGAAAGCAACGTGAAAATAAACGAAAAACCTAGAACGAATCTTTTTATATTTTCTTATGCAAATTGGAAGAACGAACGCCTAGTAATGTAGAGACATGGATCGTAGAGTGAGACAAGAAATCGTGTGCCAACCATATATATAGGTTACAACGATGTACTATAGAGCAGGCAATACGCGCACGAGGCGGGTTTGAAGCATCTCTATATGATATACCATAAAAAAAAACAAATGTGTACCTATATAAACATGTTCGTACATGATTATGGATTGTTTTTTTTTTATATATATTAAGCACGTTTTGTTGTGTTGAAGCAGATTCAGGAAGATTTTCATCTTTGAGTAACCTACATGTCAATATAATAGGTACAAGTATTATATTCAAACTACATATGTGTTGATAATGTTCACATAAATTACCAACCTGTCTAGGTATGGTAGGTTACTAGGTAATAATGCTCGAAAGAACTTAGCCAGCGACAAGAAACTTGCCAAAATTATGGATGCAGAAACTTGCGGTTACGAAAGTACGACATAGTTTCGTGCAGATTTTTCACGAGGCATGCGAGTTTTCGCTGAGAGTTTACGTAAAGGCCTTCAGTGCAAGCAAAAGTGTATCTCAACCTTTTAGAATATAAGATTTGTTCAAAACGCAAATTAACATAACATAACTTATCATCACGCCTGTATTCCCCGAAGGGCTAGGCAGACGTGTGCTATTACACCAAAATTTCGCCGATGCCATTATTGACTCCCATTCAATAGGGGCTGAGCCTGTTGCCGTACTAGGCCCAGTTCCAGACTTCGTACTTCTACTGAGAACTTCCATACAGGAAAACCTAATAACACTGAATCGGTCCACTAAACCAGTGAGGCAAAACCATAGATTAACTACCTACAGATAAGTAGTCACCGTGGCCGTGACCATCAAAAGGTAGGTAAGGCTAAGGAACATCAAACTTTATATTAAAAAAAAACGCATATCAAAATATTGCCACGTGAACAACTGTTTCTTCCCGCATCTGTCAAGCCATGACTTCTCCAGCTTCTCCCTCTGGACCGCATCCAACGGAGAGCGATTCGAATGGTCGACAGCCAAGATATTTCAAACCGGCTTGACCCCTTGGCGCTGCGTAGAGATGTGACCTCTCTATGCATCTTTTATCGCATATACTATGGGGAGTGCTCCGAGGAATTGTTCGGACTGATCCCTGCCGCCTCTTTCTGCCATCGTTCTACGCGACAGCAGTTCCATCACCATCATTTAGATGGTTGGCAGTCCGCAACTGTGCGTTTCTCTAGAAACTTTCTGCCTCGCACAACAAAACTGTGGAATGAACTGTCGCCTGCGGTATTTCCGGACCAATACGACCTTCAAACCATCAAGAAAAGAGCCTACTCCTTTTTAAAAGGCCGGCAACGCACTTGTGACTCCTCCGGTGTTGCGGGTGTCCATGGGCGACGTTAATCGCTTACCATCAGGCGATCCGTCTGTTCGTTTGCAGGCTATGCCATAAAAAAAACGCCCTATACACAAAACAAACATTAAACGACTGTTGTAAAAAGAAATACAGCAGCGACGAGTGGCCTAAATTCAAAACGTATTTGGAATACTGTATAAAAGATACATTCAATAGATATACACATTCATTACTCAATAACAATTACAATATGTTCACTATTAACATAATAAGTTTGTATAAATACAACGATAACTAAAGGCCGTTTCTGTTCTCGACGTAAAAATAAACTGAGACTTAATAAAAATCGATGAGCAAAACTGATAGCTACAGCTGGCGACGTTGAATTTCAAGTATGCAAACTGGTACCTTTGCCGTTCCCAGATGCAAACTCATCTGGCACACGGGATGCCGTGTTCTACCTATAGTTACTCTTATATCCTCCATTTATTTTAAATCTTAATACGTTGGTATAAGGATTAAATTAGTCCGATTCATATGCCCGCGATCAAGAGCCACCACTTCTCACTAGACGCAGGTGCTTTTCATAGATAGAGCTTAATTTACTGCCAATTATACGTAACCAACATATGGTATACCAATCTCTTACCATTTGTAGATGCAGTAAAAATATGTATGAATATATTAACATTAAACACCCGAAAGCAATTACGGTGGAGAGGTGAGACGTATGTTTTGTAAGTGGCGACAACGCGAAAAATGTCCTGTCACATTAGCAACCACAAAAGTAAATAAGATGCATGGCAAGGGACGCGTTACAAACCATTTTGGAGCTTCATAATTTGCATTAAAGCAAGATTTATGGAAAGTGTGCTGAAAAATGCCACCCGCGCGCTACATGTGAAAGGGAGCATCCCTTTTTGATCGTCAAACGTTCACCGTCTGCTTTTATGTGCATAATAAGAGCTCTCGAGAAAGCTCATCAAACTGGAAATAAATCCTTGAACATTGGAGACCGATGTATTGGCAGAAGTTTTAATGAAGCAAAGACACAACATGCAACATCTTGCTTATGTATCAAATTATAAGACCAGTGATGGAAATGTTTAATTAATTATTTCATTCACGAATTGGGTTAAGGCAACTTAACACCGAAGATAAATTGTTTCTGTGAGGTGCCCTGAATTACCGTAAAATTAAAAGAAACGATTTGCAAACCTTAGTATTTTTGTGGCAGTCAATATGATTAAATTAAAATAGCAGAAACAGAAATAGAATTCGTTGGTAAGAGCGCACCTTATCGAGCGACCCTCGAGCCTTAATTTTTCAGTACCGCCTCGAGAAAGAAATAAAAACGACGATGTCTTTTATAAATCCCCCCAAGGGAAGACGGAGAGGAATAATCGTGTCGATCAGATGGCCTGGTTCGCGTCGAGAGGCCCTTGTTTCCCGACGATCTCGAACCACTCCCGCGTTTACAAGTCTTATATTATGACACGTCTTGCAAGACTTCAAACTTCCGGGCGTGAGCCATTACTGGTCCTGGAGGCCTGCTGGCGGGAAACACAACACCTAATATACAATACGTTATGAGTTTCCAATTTTTCAATGACTGCAAACGAGACTCGCCTTCACCTCTAAGCTCTAGTCTTTGGTATTAAGCTAATTGATGTGTAATATAGCTCTGTGACCAACTAAATCAATTACAATATAACGCCTCGGGGTTTGCCAATATGTGTGTTCAGTGTAGTGAATACCGAGTGTGTACGTACGAACACTAATTGATACGCAGTGACTTCTCGCTATATCTATGTGTCCATTCACAAATTAATTGCTCATTACTAAAATTAATTTGAGATATTAATGAATCTTATATTTATTTGAAACCTAACAAATTTTGGTATAATATTCAGTCCACTATTAAATCGGGTTTGTTTATAAAATAATAAGTAAATTCAGTCCATTACCGTCCCGCTACCGGGCAAGGGCCTTTTCTCAGTATCAGAAGGGTAAGGCCTTTATTCACTACGCTGGTCCGGTGCGAGTTGGCGAACTATACAGAACATCAAGAACTTATGGATACTCCCTCAGGTATGTAGATTTTCTTCGGAACATCCGAAGAAAATCTTCCTTCACGCAAGTGATAAATTCTGAGATTGTATTAAAATTATTATACATGTATGTATAAACCAAGAAACACCTTCTCTAGGGCTATTGTGAATTCCCTTTCTGTCATAAAAAATACTCTTGACCCGTTTTCGATTCAAGAGCGTAACAAGTTTGAAATTGTTTTGTTGTCTTGCGAAATACTAATGAACTGTGCTTCGTTGTTAAAATGTTCTCTCGTAAACCATTTGTTTTGTACATGTTGCATGCTGTATTGTTTTGAGTAGGCAGTTCATATGCGAAGCTAGAAAATTATATAGTAAGTTCGTTTGTGCCGTAATTAATGCTTTGCTACAACCATTTTCGGAGCGAGATCTATCAGTAATTCAATTTGAATTGGTCCGCGGACAGACCGTCGTCATCATCACGTTGAAAATTATATTACGAGACATTTACCAGACTCTAGCCACCCTCTTCAATTTATCTGCCCTAACATCCGAGGCGTTAGGGAGACAAAATCACCTATTTATTTATAACAAGGACGTTACCCGATCGTTGGAGTGGCGATATTATTTGACATGACTGGCGTTTGTATTATAAATAAGACGATGTCACGTACTCTCCGCCATTTGTATCGTATCACACATGCCACCTGCGCGAGCGACCCCAGCTTTTTATTACACGGTGATGTTCAGACGCACACGTTGCAACTATTTATCATAGATCTACTGATCTATACTTACTACAATTTTTTGTAAGTAAATTATTCCTTGGTTTCGTTATAGTTCACTAACGTAGAGATAAACATTTAGATCATAAACCTTTGTTATTAATTCTTCGTGGTTTTGTTCGCCATGTGCAACCATAAAAGAATCTACTTGTACTTATCTAAAAGCTCATATAATGATATAAGTAAGTCCAATTAAAGAGAAATTAAGTCTTGCCTTCCTTTCCTACTCCGTCGACTGACTTGCTTTTCATTGAAGGTTGTGTGTTGTGTACAGGATCCCTAACTAAATTAAGGTAGAGTTCTGTAGGCAAGAATTGCACGAGATGATCTTGGTTGATGCATCAAATAGGTAGGTAGTTACTGGCACCTTCGTCCACTTTTTCCCGCTGGAAGTCAACACGACATCGCTCTGAATGGCATATATACACGAAGCTATGCAGCTATTAATGCTGTTATGTTCGAATATAATTCAAATTAAATTAAAATTAGATTTCGAATTTTAATGTTGTTTTAGTTCCGGGTAAACATTCTAAAAGACGGCGTTTAACTTTGCAATCCCTAACGTCCTTCGCGGCTGTAAAGTGGGCCAACGAGCCTTCGTTTCCTTGCCGTACATTTTTTATTAAACCCCGAATTTAAGGAACATTTTACCGCTTCAAACATCTCAATACTATTATTGAATTTTGCGCGAGATACGTTTATAAAAGGTTAGACTACCCACCAAATAGAATATCATAAGTGCTCATAAATAATACATAATATATGGAGGACCCAATCATCGGCGATAACCAAAATCGTAAAGATGTTACATTGTGGGATACAATCTATTGCGAAGACCCTAATGTATATTATACCTACGCAAGACTTTATATACCTACATACCTACCTACCCATATACCTACTTATATAGCTTTCGCAAATAAACGTGCCTGCGATGCCATGCTAGTAAGTGTTAATATAATAGACATTAAGCATAGTTAGTAATAAAACCTAACAGGTACATAAATAAAAAATCTAAATCAAATAAATGTTTATACCGGATATTTTATATAATTTTATGTTATAGAATAACTGCTAAGAGGTTTCGTTATTCTTTTGGATAAAATTAACAGAATGTGTTGTTTTAATTTATCTATGTAGGTATAAAAAGTCAAAAACATTAATTATGAAAAATAACTATATAACTACCTACGGACTGAGAGACAACGCACAGCTTTTACCCCTGAAGATAGAAATATAAATACTCTTATAGGGTGTTTTGCAAATCAACTACCAAAAAATGAATCCACATTATACAATAAAGAATATTTATCCATCTGAACGAAGTAGCGAACAAATCTATTCGGTACTATCAATAATATTATCGGTAATACCAATAAAAGAAATCATCACAAGCCGTCACAAGCTTCGCTCCGGCAATTAAACAGAATCGCCATGTGCACATTTCACAAGTAAAGCACAGCAATGTAACAACATAACAATTTTAAATTTAATAAAATTTATGATGAGGGCTCCAAACCACCGGGAAAATAAGCGCGGCAAACCAAGTGAACTGCGCGACAAACTGCCTGAAAACGTCAACCCAACAAACTTTAAAATATAAGACCCTTCATAAAAAATTCAATAACTCCTACCGAAAATTGAGAAACTTGTCCATGTGGGTAGCACGGAAGGGTAAATCCCATAACCCAATTCACCGAAACTTTACGATCTTACCAAATAATAGTAAATTTTCCACTTACTTGAGATCTTCGATCTCCTTTTTTATCTGCTTTATTTCCGACAGGTGCAAATTTTTCAGTACGGTAATTTGTTCGGCAAAATCGTGAAGTTCTTCTTTAACTTTAATCTCCGCCGAAATCACTAATACAAAGCAAGTTACAGTCAAAAAAACACCGCTGAAGCACTTCATTTTCACGATCGTGTAAGTTGCGAGTGCGATCAGAAATCGCGCCTGCCTCGCTCGGTGAACGGGACAAGAATGAGCGTGCGGCTACACCGCTCCTCTGTAAATACAACGCCAGGGAGTACGAAAGCGCAGATGCGTTCAACAGTTGTCCAGACGCCCGGAGCCTACAAACGCAGCCTGTTTTTCAGATATCTAATCTACGCATAACAGATACACATTTTTTCTCAGACAATATGTCAACATTTAACAAAAACACTTCACAGTTGTTCAAATGTTCATGACTGTAGGGTCATTGATTGGTCATTGATCAGGGATTTGCAAAAAGTACCTTCTTACATTAATTGTACTTCTGCAATTGTTAACTGTTATACTTATAAATATTTGTATTTGTTTATTGAGTTCCTTTGCGTTTGAGTTTCGGACTAGTATGGCTTAAATCAAAATCTAAATTATTTGTTGAGAGTTGCAAGGCGCTTAAAATCTATTAATTAGCACGAGCGGTGAAGCGAAATCATTGTATCGATTGATTTCGCTTCACCGCTCGTGCTAAATAAATAAAATTGAAGTGTCTGTTTGTAATGTCAAAATAACAGGTTATTACTAAATTCATATGAAAATATATACGGTAGGCACTTAACACAAAAAAAAAACAATTTTTACAATTTTTGTTTGTTTTTGTTATGTTATGGCTTGTTGTATTATATACATATATATATATTATATATTGTATATGTTATTTGTTTTTGTTATGGCTAAATCCGAAACGGCTAGACCGATTTCGACGGGACTTTCACTGGCAGATAGCTGATGTTATAAGAAGTAACGTAGACTATTTTTATAATATAAAAGGAAAGGAAGGATAAGGAAATAACACTTTATCTGTTTTAAGCTTTTTGGACAAATTATCTATTCCCGACGTCAAGGTGAAATACATAACATATACATATACATATATACTGGTGTATTAAAGTTACATTAAACTCGGCAAATACACAATGTCTATATACACAGGGATACAACAAAATTTGGGAAAGCAAAACGAGTACCGAAATGTGTGTTCTGAGGCCACGGGCGCGGCCCGGCCAAAGTTCGAACCGATTATAGGAAACCTTTTAATTTTAAGCACTTTTGAGAATCCTTTTAACAACTACTGATCTCTCAACGCAAAGTGTAAACCACGTGGGCAATAAATTTGAAATTTTGTAAGTCCCTATTATGACGTAGGCACCCACTAACAACTACAATACGAAGGGGATGATGTTAATATGAAAATAACATTTTTTTTTAGTGAACTCCATAGTCCTTATTTTGCATTTTCGATTAAAAACTAAGAAAATGAAACACGAATCTCAGTGTTTTCGAGAACTCTTCTCTTGAAGGGGTAAAATAGGGGATGGAAGTACCTATAAGACGATTTTCAAGCAAGCAAAGTCGCGGATTACAACTAGTTAGATTTATAAAATCTTAATTAGATTTCATACAAACTCTCACCGCTAAAAATGTTAAAAGTGGGCTGAAGATGTTGAGGATGAAGTAGAGTGACGCTCATACCAGTCATACCAAGCCACAGGGTAGCGGTGCGTCGAAGAAACTGCCAAGGCTGATGAGGCCTTGAAGTTCAAAGACCTTGATTTCGTAAATAGGATCTTATGATACAGGGGTATCCCCGTGATAGGACCTTAGATTATAAACAAAGATTTCACGAAAATATGTTATGTAAGTATTTAAAATAATTTTTTATATATCATTTCCATTTACAATAATAAAAACAGAGTAAAAATTGCTTGAATATCACTAAAATGGGCCATTTATTATTATTGCATAAGTATAAAAAGTTAATTTGCTTCAATAACAACTTTATAGTACCTTTATTATTATTGAACAGGTATTTAATGGTCATTTGAACGTCTATACTGAAGGGTCATTCAGCAATTTGATATGAAGCCAATGAAACAGGCTATTTTAACAGTTGGTTTCCCACGACACGACATATGCGCACCGTCCACCTTGTATGGGATAAATATGTGTTGAAGATATATGGTTACGAATTCCTTGAAAGTATAGCAGAAATACAATGTGTAGTCACATAATTACGTGAGAAAAATTTGGCTAAGACAACATAAAAATAATTTTTTGAATAAATGTAATCAGAATAATCTTTTATACCAGAAGTTATTTTTCCAGAAGTCATCCCAAGTTGCTATGATAAATTGAAGAATAAAAGTATACTTATTAAAGAAGTTTGCAGCGCATTTACAATGCCCTTCAGCGGCGACGATTAAATTACTGAAAGTAACTCGCTTAAAAATTACATCCCTAACGTAAAATATATTTTTATAACTATAAATACTAAATTATTATCCTAAAAGACGTTTTCGATACATTGTAATTAAAATAAATTTATTTTTATTATACGTCTGTAATAAAAGCACTTTGAGTAACATGTATACCTAATAGTAGAGAAAATACCTTTATTCTAATATTCGAGCAGACGAGTAATACACTGTCTCTATAGCAACCTATCCTGGATATAACGGTTTCATAGAAATTGAAATATTCCAGGACCGAATCGAAATATTTGAACCTAAGTTTGAATTCAGCGTTAAGCCCTGTGGCTAAGCTTGGGAGCGACCATATCGAACTGTGCAATGCAAACTGGGATAAGCTGAGTACAAGCACATACACCCATCCCGAAACAGCTATTATACAAATATCACCGTGCGGGAATCGAACTTGCGGCTCGTTACGCATAAAACCAATCGCTTAGCCAACTTGGTAAACATGCAACGGGTCTGGGAACACTCGTAATTATTTTATCATTTCCGAGATATTTCAAATTACGAAGAAGTTTTCAAAGGTAGAAGAAGTACGCAAAAAACTTCATGCTGAATACACCACTTATCATTTTATTCTTTGTTTCATTTACGTATTTATAAAACTAGCACTGTAGGATGCATTACATTTTCGTGATTCAGATTATTCAGGAGCACCAACTAAAAGGGAAGTTAACTGAATGAAAGCTCAAAGTAACGTGTTATTACTTATTACCTTCAACTCCGTGACCTATATAAAAATATTTCTAGGTAGGAGTAGCGTAGACTTGCTTAACTGTCTAACACAGCTTATTCCTGATGGATATTTCGTAGCTCTTACCGACTCTTTGAACTGAACCACCCTGTTGAAACACAAAGCGTTTTATAGAATATATCATCAACTCATGTTACTTGGTAACAGCAGAAGAAGAAATCGACTCACAAAGAACAACAACTGAACGTAAATTTAATCATGGTATTTGGTCTATCTGATAATTACGTTACTCTGCTAAAAATACTTATATATGTATTTTAAATTAACTCGCAAAGTAGCGCTCTAAAAGTTGTTCATTGGAAATTGATAAAACAAGGTAAAGGTAAAGTGAAAGCGGTGGGTTCAAGACTACTTGACTTATTCAATTGATTCATGTGTTTTCATCAACCGTAGTTCCATAAATAGAACCAATATCAATCGATTTCAAACACAATAAGATCCCGACAAAACAAGTTAAACTAATTTAAAAATCAGATTTCAGTGATTTTTAAATTAATTTTAAATATATTATCAGCTTACCAATCTTAGACTAAGATTTTGGTTATTAATCTCCACGTGCTTAGGTACCCATGACGTCATCATCAGTCAACGTTAAGCGACCAAACCGCAAAAGGCTGCGATACGTATAATACTAGATTTATTAACTTTAAACTTTCGTAACATTTCACAAAACTGATCAATGAAAGATATCATAACCTAAGTATCATATTTCGCCAATGCCGTTAGGAAGTCCCATGAAATAAAGGACGAAGCTAGTACCTACCATCTACCAGAAAAACATCAACACACATTCATCAGTCACACTTTGCCCGACCTGGGCATCGGATCCAGAACCTCACGCTCAGCAGCCCCACTTGCGAATGCTTTACCACTAGAACAATGAAGCAGTCCATCTTCTTTTGATTTAAACAAAAAAGGCAAATGTGTCCAAATTGGGCAACGAGTACTAACTTAGTTCAAAAACAAAAATGTATAACGTCAGGGAACAAAACGGTTTCAACCGCAAAGCCCACAACTTTCTTACCGCGGTCGGCGAAATTGCACAAACGGAGTGAAAACTGCGCATCCTCTTTTATTTACGTTACGTACACGTACAGGGAACTTTGCAGGGGTACAGAGGGCAGTATGCGCTAGTTTTGCATTCAAGTGATCATAAGAATATGACTTTATGGATATCTTTGGATTTTGCGTCCACCAGTGGACGACAAGCGACTGATATCATGGACATGATGGTGAAGAGCATGGGCAGGTATCGAGGAGTAATCAGAGCTTGTTATGGAGAACTTTTCTTAATATTATGAGTCATCTTATATTTATCTTTTTGGACTTTAGGAGCGGGCTAAGTGCTAAGTAAAGACTGTCGTTCGCTGTCGATTTGGTCTGCTACTTGTGATTAAAACTGTATCGAAATTTGAATTAAAAACTTATATAGGTATCATTACTAATGTTCCTCGTGAACCTATATTTAATACACGGAATGTTTTTGGCGTGGTTTTTGTGTTAGTTAACACAGGAAACAAAAATCTTTCATCAACAGCAGTCATTAATCATAACATAGCAACATGCTATTCTTCGATAGGGTTATGGCAGAGCTGTTTTGTCATGGTCACATTTTGCCAATGCCGTTATTGAAATCCTTTTGCCGTTGCCCAGTCCAAAGAAATCGAAACCACGACTTCACGCTTAATATGTGACACTTGCAACCACTAGACCAAGAGGTAGTTCATAAAGTTGTACACTATGTGACAGAGAATCAAATAAAATAGTAGTAGTTTGACAATGTCAAAAATGTATTTATTTAGTTTGGTTGACATTTTGAAATAGATATGCATAGGTATGCTGATAATACCTGGCAAATGGTTTTAATTATTTCGAGATCCGCAACATAGGTACGTTTTCTGACCGCGACCGTACCTGTATCAAACGGTTGTAACTACTTCATTAGGTGGATATTATTTACGCGAGGAATTTTCCAATAGTATCCACAAGTATTTTGTACATTAGCTTTGACTGTGGACCACTTTGGATACACAAAACAGTGGTTATATTTAGTCTGCATCAGTGTGTGATTAACATTTATGAATGATAGAGTAATACTTAATTTATTTCAAACTAGCTGTTGCCCGCGACTTCGTATGCGTGTCAAATTTTCTGAGCAACTTTTCCGATTTTTCAGTCCCTAAAAACCTTATTCGGATTGATGAGAACATAAACCAAAATAAAGAAAAGCGAAAACGGTCCAGCCGTTTTCAAGTGCATCAAGTGATGCACTTACCGACGAACAGTGTTTAATAGATACTTAAAACTTGATCCGAGATTCTACTCTTTCTAAGTTACTTTCTTAACATTACTGAGTGGATACATTTTATTTAATTGAGACCAAGATTGCGGTAGTATTCATTCTTTTTCTTTCTTT
This sequence comes from Shargacucullia verbasci, assembly GCA_947562105.1. Taxonomy (NCBI): domain Eukaryota; kingdom Metazoa; phylum Arthropoda; class Insecta; order Lepidoptera; family Noctuidae; genus Shargacucullia; species Shargacucullia verbasci. The sequence continues at coordinate 10,852,011 of OX387279.1, forward strand.
TATAAAAATGATTAAGATTTCTCTCACTAAGATTTCTCCTCTATCGTGGGTAGTTTACAAACATCTGTAGATCACACAAATATTTAATCCGTGCGGGGATCGAACCCGCGACACGTAGCGCAGAAAGCTAATCGTTTAGCCACTGCGCCAACCGTGTCGTCATTTATAATAATCAGAAGATAAAATAACTACCAACAAGTCAAAAATTAAAAGAAAGACTCTTTTTACGTCAAAGCTGTGCCCGCGACTCCACCCATATAAAGATTTTCATATAAACTTTGAATCCCCTTAGAGGTTCAGTTTTGATAAACCCTTTATTACATTAGCGAATGTATAGATTGTTTACGGAATCTACTTTTCCATGTTTGTAAGTTGTATAGTTCTGGGGTGATATGTATTTCGGTTTATACAATTAGTATGTCAATTTTGTTTCTTCGATCGAATATGTAGATATAGTGCCGTAAATACATATGTCATACCAACCGATATGTAATATACCATTTATTTGTATTGTTATTTCAGGTGCACACTCACTACCCCAAATTGTTAGTACCTAATTCTGTTTTCTACTTGTGAAACAAATATTCATAGGTAAAGCCCTATCTAGTAACTTCATAGGTCTTCCTTAATCTTTGGATGTTCTGCAAATATGAGTCATTGTGCATACTGTGAGGACCCGACTTTCAACATTTCCGTTTTTAATCAGAGCCCTCTTTTGTTTTAAGACCTGCGTTCTCCTAAAAGGGCTTGCGTAAACCATATGTGACCACATCTACTGATGTATATAAGTAAGCACATTGTTTGTTATGACTTGTAAATTTTTTAATATGTTTAATTACTTTGTATACGTATATAAACTCCATCTACACTATTATAACTGCGAAAGTAACTCTGTTTGTCTGTTTGTTACTTCATCACGACTGAACCACTGAACCGATGGTTATGAAATTTTACAAGAGGCAGGTTGGTAGAGCCTGGAAAAGGCTTATTTTTACTTTTGCAGCAACACACTTATTGGATAATAAATACAAAATAGAAAGAAGAAGTCTTGAGCAACAGCTAGTTTAATATAAAATTAGACAAAAATGCTCCATGAAGGCACGAATGTTTTGCAAAATTTCTTCAAATACAGTTTTAGCTTATCCCAAGTAATAAAATATTTATAGTATGTTGAATCTGATACTGACAGTCGCTCGAAGCAAACACGGTATTTCTACACATTTCCGTGATAAAATATCTTATTTTAAGTTATATGAAATAGAGCAGAGTAACTATCTGTAATAAGTATTAATCACCCTGTGGCCACAATACAATTCACGCATTATTAGGCACCCAGACCCTGGGCGAAGACATTCAAAAGTCCATTTAATATGTTTTGCAGAGATTTTACAACTGTCTCGGTCACGAGGACTGGCGGAGTTTCTTTTTTTTCGTAGCCATAGGCAGCTGTATTTTTGAAGCAATAAGGACAGCCGATGCGTGCCCGGAGCGCACGCTCTGATACTTTTGGAGCCACATTGTTATTACCGACAGCTGCAACACACGTTTCTTTATTATGGGACAGTTGAACATCTTCCGTGCGTCCCAGGTTCCGTATTCATTTTCAAAATCATGTTGAACGGATTTTTATTACTGACTTCTCGAAATGTTACATTAGGGCTATCTTTACTTTAATTGCTTGACAGGCAACTAATAGTTCGTCTTAATCGAGCCTTTAGTATCTCTAAGAGATAAATAGCTCCAGAATTTCCTCGTTGGATTAGTATCGGTGTGGCTTTAAATTAACAAATTACGTATTATGCAGTTGCTGACAACCTATTTCAATTCGCTTGTAAAACGAAATCGTAAACTATCGTAGGCTATCATAGAAATTAATTAACTTCGGACACTCTTGTTGGTAATTGGAATTCCATTGAATTTATGAACCTTAAAGCAGGTCTAAGTACGTACCTGTAAGTTACATACCTTCATACATCTTATGGTGTTTTCTTAGAATAGAATAGAACAGAATAAGTACTTAGATCATTTATTTGGATCAAATGAGTTATATACAGGTGTTAATAACATTCAAAGCACAACATTTCGCCTAGTTGGCATGCAAAATTTAAAGTAAGGTAAGGTAAGGTAAAGTTTTCTTATAAATACTTAACTATACATAATTCAAGCTAAGCGTGACACTTACCTGCTAATAATTTGAGGAACCCAAAAATTATGTAGGCACGGGCGATCACTTCTACCTGAGCCGCAGTTTTTTGGTTTCCTTATTTCTGACTATAATTTTAATGATATTTATATTTTAGTATAGAATTCGTCGACATGAGCCGATGTATAATTATTATTGAATTAACACCTGCCTCCAAAATGTATGTATACTACCTAATTAGGGAATATTTAATAAGGTGATGGGGTATAAGTATTACTTATATACGAATATAAAGCAAAATATCGAAGAAATACACGAAATCGGCTTGAAACATGTTTTTGGCTTTTTATGTTAGTGACACATTATCTCTGACTAATATTTCATTTATTTTTTAATCGAAATAGGTACCTAATTTTCTAATACAGCATCACATATAGAAACTTTTAATTTTAGAGGAAATTATTAAGATCTCTCCTATTAAGTATGTTAGGTAATAATAATAATGATGCCGCCTTGAAGTCTTAACAAATCCGAGTTCACTTCATAGATGCTTCTTTTGCGTGGGGTGCAGGCGAGCGTCCGGCGGGAAGCGCAGGCGCACGGCGCATATGCCGCGCGCCACATCTGTCCTATCTCGCGCACGTTAGCATAGTACCGCACGGGCCGCCAGTACAGGCTGATCTGATTCTACATTAATAATTTAATGAAATACTATTTGTGGCCCACAGTTTCGCTCGCATTAATTTAGTTATTTGTAAGTAATAATTATTAAAAAAGTACCTACACTGGCGTAAAAACGAAAACGAAACTTGAGTTCGTCTAGTGCACGTTAGGCAGTCAGCCTCGATACCACCACTGATAATTTTGTAAAAAGAAAAGTGTATAATTAATTATATACATTTTTACGTACTTAATAATGTACTCGTTAATGTTACAACTGGGCCTCAAGTCTCCACCTGAGGCAGGAGCTAAGTCTTAGCATAAAATAACTTTATTATACTTACAACTTATCTTAATATCTAGAAATAATTATAGTAAATAATGCTATACCTATTAATCAAGTAGTGAGAGAGTCGATCAATCAACATCAGCCTGTATATCGATATCGTCTGAGATCGCGGCGACACCTGCGCGCGCACCTGCTCGCCTCTGATTCGCCAAAAACGAATACGACGCATCACCTGCCGCTCATCGATACTCTTGCGCAACCACTATCGATACTTTATACTTTTATTTCAAACAACACTCATTACTCGGCTTTAAGTTTTAACTTCTTAATAATTAATACACCTACAAATCAAGCAAAACTACCTACATGGAGGCCTGTAAGCCCAAAAACAAGAATTTTCTTTCATCTTTGTCAACTCCTTCATAATAACAGCGCGAACGTTGGCACCGTTTGATGTGATCTGGAAATAAATTATATGTTTTTTGTATCTAATTATTTCCAATAATTATTATATAAAAAGCATCCTTGAATTATTTCCGATCGTATGTTTATTTTATTAAATATTGAAGGACGAAGGTGAGTAACATTTGTCAGTGGAGTTTAACATGGGTCTAAAAAGCTCTATCGAACTTTTGACTCCTAGTGTTACATTGCAACGTAGTTGTCTAAATAAATAATAAATTACACTTGAAGCGTGTTTAGTTAGTTTTATACAATTAGTATCTACCTTTGTTTGTTACTGTGGTTGCTAAGAGATGGATCCCTTTTAATAAAAAAAAAAGTTATAATTAGTATCAGTAATATCAGCTCACCATAGTGGACGTAAATAGGCTTGTTCCAAGTCGTGTCACAAAAACCGGTCCTTCATCTTCCGCATCCAGGCTACCCCAGCTGTCTTCTGTAGGTCATTGGTCCATCTGGCGCTTTAGCAGTGCATTATCTTCATTACAGATAAAACTGAGTGACCATTGAAAATATCACTTTCTTTTATTGGTATTCATAGCGAGCATCATTTAACTGTAGATAACGAGGTTATAATTAATTAGTTTGTAAAAATATGTAGTTACATGCTCTACTTCAACTTACTCTGGTATTCTACACTAGACTTATAAATTCCGTTTGAACTTTTCGAATTGAAGTGCTGTGAATTTTTAACACCAGGAGTGCAAGACTGACGTCATCAGATGTAATTCGATAGAAATGGTTCAAAGGGTTATAAATATTTACGCCCAACGTTCGTTTAGTTAAACAGGTATAAAATGTTATGTATGTAGTCATTAAACTTCCTTGTTATATTGGCACCTTGAACCATAACTTTCCTTTAGCAATAGAGTGGAACTGTGGTATTTTTTCCTTATTTTTGTTTAGTTTTACTGTTAGCTCGTAATTCTTTCTAACCTTGTTATTGCATATGCTGTGTTAACCTATAAGTGATTGTTACTTTAAGTTTAAACTGTCCTAGTATAAGACTATCATGATTCAAGTGTAAACAACCGCAGATCGCGGTACGCGTTCCGTTTTCGGCGTTGGAACAAAATCAATCGATTTCAAACACAAATCCCGACAAAAAAATTAAACTAATTTAAAAATCAGATTTCAGTGATTTTTAAATTAGTTTTATTAATTAAAATATATTACCAGCTTACCAATCTTAGACTAAGCTTTTGTTTATTAATCTCCACGTGCTTAGGTACCCATGACGTCATCATCAGTCAACGTTAAGCGACCAAACCGCAAAAGGCTGTGATACGTATAATACTAGATTTATTAACTTTAAACTTTCGTAATATTTCACAAAACTGATCAATGAAAGATATCATTCAGCGCAGTGGCTAAGCGATTAGCTTTGTGCACTACGTGTCGCCGGTTCGATCCCCGCACGGAACAAATGTTTGTATAATAATCTACAGATAGTTGTTTCGGGTCTGGTTGTGTGTGCATGTGACATGTATGTTTGTAAACTGTACCCACGATACAGGAGAAATTTTAGTGTGGGGCAACGTTTAAAAAAAACACAAATAAAGTATATAAAACTACTTAGGGTTCCGTCAAATATTTCAAAAAGTTTGAGAACCGCTGCCCTAGAGGCATCTGACAAAGCTAACCATTGAAATCACGTCAATAACATTCTGTATTTTTACTATACTGAACATATTATTTCGATGATTTTTACCAATCCGGACACCAAGGTAAATACTGCTGTGTAAAATCTCGTACTGTTTTATCAATAAATATGCTTTATTCATTTCCCTGAATGACAAATAAAACCGATAGGTATTTTGTAAAAATTTTAAATGTAACATAGGTACCGGTAGTCTGTAAACAAATATAAATGTACATTAATATTTCAGGTTCCTATTTGCGCAGCAATTAATGATGTCGATATTAATTAAATAATTCCATATTAAATTTTATTCGCTATAATAAGCTCTGATTGGGTTAAAAGTAGATAGTTGGTATTAAGCTTTAAAATTGTCATACCTGATAGTTTAATTCCATGTATACTTATGTTTATGTTAGGTGGGAACCTATATTTTATGTTGATGTGTTTGGATTTACTGTTCACTGAAGTATCAACCACTTTACAACTTGAGATATGAGAAGCGCTTTATACATTCGTCCGCCCCGGGCGAGATATATTTCAGCGTCCTTTTCGTCGGTCCAACCAAGTCAAAGCCAAGCAAAGGCTGGTTACGGTCGGCGAGTAAGTATTGATCTTACCTTCAAGGGAATTGCATGCTGGTATGCTTCTATTCTTACTCTAAAATAATAATAAAATCTTACAGTGTTATGTTCCTGAAAATCATCAGAAGCGAACTGGTCCAAATGAAATAGGGTACGTCATCGTCATATGTCGAGCCTTTCTTTGAAGTACGTTGGGGTCGGCTCCCAGTCTAGCCGGTTGTAGCCGATCAGTATTTTACACGGGCGACAGCCATCTGACGTCTGTCAGACTTTTTGGGCTGTGACGGCCGTAACTAGTGTCATAGGTATTCGATGACACTTGGGACCAACTGCATATCGACTTTACTGAGAGACGTAGGACTCTGGATGAGTTAAATACCGTCACCCATTTAGAGGACCACAGAAAGCGCTACTTGCACGGTAGTTACGAGCTCCACTAGCTACGTCAAAGTATTTTATTCCAACCGGGCAGGCACTTTCAAAATGCCTAGAATCTAGGTGCCCGGTTCCTAAAATGGGTTGTTTTTATAAAATCCGTGTATGTATTAGACAATCCAACGGTTGCTACATTTACGTAAATCATGTTTGTAAACTTTTGTAAAATGTATGTAGACTGTAGGGCCAAAGCATAATCACTATTAATAAGGTGAGTGAGGTTAGACTCACAATGAAGCCGATACCCACACTCATCAACCTCAATGCAAAAATATGTTCTAGAAAACGACTTTTATTTTTAGGCATAAAAAAGCAACTGTTTTTATTAGCACGTGATGTAACTCGCTCAACATATTGCGCCTACGTGTGTGTAGTACGAGATGGGCGAACGTGGGCATAGGCCCATAAGTGAGTTTATATTCTAACATTTCATTTACACAAAAATCGTTAAAAATATTCAAATTGATTTTTAATTAATATATCTATTACGATACCCAGGCCTTATCATGTGTCATTGGTCTGTTTACTACTCATTACACGCGAAATCAAAGGTAATATAATCATTTTACTGTTCATAGTTCCACTATATTATTTCAATTATATTTACTTATCAAAACACAGCGAGTTTGCATTCATAAAATACTTGCAACTTGTTCGTTCATTTTGTGCCGCCGACCGTAGAATGGCCACGGCCCACAGAACGTTAGAGAATTAGGCACCTACCTATTCTGTAGCAGAGGCGGTCTAGAGCACTTGACGATACTTGCATTTCGGTCCGTAGACATACAGCACCAAAGAGCTTTTGTTTGCAGTGCCAATAGTCTACTTGTTCCGAAGTTTCCATTCCGACTTCGTTTATATAGGTCAGTATAACTTTTAAAGCAAGTTTTGACGATCCCGTGAAATTCAACTTTGGACTACAACAAAGTGAAGATGATCTTATTTTATTTCAGACACACACATTAATAATTTATTGAGGCCTTTACTATACTGCTGAGATAGCGGGTAATTTAACATAGCATCACGCCTCTTTTCCCTATAACCAGGGTTGGGCAGTATTTGAATTACTTGTAATTAAAATACAAATACGTATTTTGTATTTGTAATTTAATTACTTCTTAAAAATGTAATTTGTAATTGGTATTTCAAATACCTGACGCTGAGGTATTTTGTAGTTAGTATTTTAAATACTTATGGCTTCAAAATACTTTAGAACATAAATACATTTAGCGATCTTATTAATTAGTGCGTTCTGCAGAAAATAGCTTTCGATAGCTTTCGTAAGCAAAATGGTGACCGCTAAATATGTCAATCCCATTTTTTAAGTTGGCAAAACTGCACCTGTACTGTGCGTCAAATTGTCAAGTATCTTGTCTATTGCAGTCTTGCCGAAAGTACAGCAATTGCCGTTTCATACGGCAATGAAGCCTCCAAAACATACGATGTACGGCATACGGCAGGGTGCTCATTACCGTGCTATAAAATACGGAAATTCAATATAAAACTTTTTAAGCCGAAAAAATCAAGAGATGAAACATATTTCGTTTGTTTTTTTTTTTCTTGTGAAATGAATCTTTGCCCGCAGTATCATATTTTTACTTTTTGTCTTGCAACTAGATAACATAGCATCACGCCTGTATTCCCCGAAGGATTAGGTACAGGTGTATTATTGCACACCCACATTTCGCCACTGCCGTTATTGAGTCCCATAAAATATGGGGCGAACTTATTGCTGTCTACCGTGCACAATTCCAGACTCCGTGATGCTACTGAGAATTTCTATACGGAAAAACCCAATAACACTTTGCCCGACCCAGGAATCGAACCCCTCACACTCAACAAGTGCGCTGGTGACCACTAAACTAATGAGGCAGTCAGACTGCCTCAACTAGATAATCTGTCCTTTTGTTCTTTCACATTTAATGGAACAAGAAGAGCTAAAAGCTACTCTACTCAGTGCACGAGAGAATAAGTCAGCACACGTAATTTTATATCATTATTTTTGGAAATGTACGGCAATTTTTTTAGAATATTGCAATTTTCACCTGGTTTACGGCATCCCGAAATCTAGGCAGCGGCAACACTGGTCAATTTACATTTTTATTTCAGGCTGGGCTGGATTAGTTCTATTCTATTTACATAACCCTAATTGTATTTTGTAATTTGTATTTTATATTTCAAATACACGACTTAAAAGTATTTTGTATTTCGTATTTTAAATATATGTGAGATAGTATTTTGTAATTTGTATTTTAATTAAAGCAAAGCATGTATTTTGCTCAGCCCTGCCTATAACTGAGGTGTTATTGGAAGTACACTAACATCTTGCCAATGCCATCAAGTCCCATATAAATAACAGGAGTGAGCCTATCGCCATCTACCGGGTACAATTCCAAACTTGAGATAATTCCCATATGGAAATTCCCAATGAAAATTTCCACAACTCGGGAATCAAACCCGAGGACCTCACGCTTAGAAGTCACTTATAATCTACCTACCTAATGAAATAGTTGCACTGAAGCATGACCTCGACGGTATGACAGTATGGTATTGCAGTTAGGTTTGTGTTCTATGTTTAATAATAAATCATGAGCAAGGATTTTAGTAGGTTCCACGGGACTCTTTCGTTACGGTGAAGGATTGCCAGGGTGCCTAAAATTTTGTCAACTAATAAACTAAAATGAGATATTTGTAAAAAGCTTATACTATCCATTATTCATTCATCTTACAAATTATCTCATTCCGTTTCACGCTCTAACCACCAAGTACAAAGGTATGTACCATTTATATAGGTATAAGCCGCGAGTTGAATCACCAAATACATAACACAAAGATCAAAATACCCTAGAAGTAAAAAGTCGGTTAAAAATATGCAGCTGCCATATGGATTGATAAAAAATCCTTGCAAGATGCGTAACAGGTGTATTTTAACCACAGATTGCACGTCGTAAGTATATTTCTACAAATAATAAGCATTCATTTTGTATTTACATTTATTTTACAATCGTTGGGACGGTCTTTTTATCACAATCTCTTATACCTTATTTTCAAATTCAGTAACATCATGTAGATATTATAAGAGATCAGTTTTAATAAATTACATATTCTGAATACAGTGTACAATGTTATGACAATGAAAATAATAATGGATAATTACGGCGAAAAAAAGATTTGCGAAATAAAGTCGATCGATAAATTAATTTAGTGTTTATATTAATAATAACGTAATATAGCATCACACCAATATAACCCGAAGGGTTGCAGAGGTGTTCTATTCGAAACCTAGATTTTGACCCATATAATAGTGGGCGAAATGGTTTCCATCTATTTTTTTTCTAATATCGAGGCTGCTACTGTGAATTTTCTTACAGAATAATAACTCAATAACCCAAGATCTAAAGTTTAGCAGTCACGCATGCGACCACTAGAGCCATTATGAAAGTTTTTTTTTTATTGTAATACCTTGCCCGCCCCACACTTGGTATAATTCTTGTAGTTGGTGCGTTTACAAACAAAAACATTCACATGCACAAATACAAGACCCGGAACAACTATCTGTAGGTAATTTGTTCCATGCGGGATTTGAACCAACGACATTATGTACGGCTCAACAGTCAAATGCTAAACCACTAAGCAAATCGTGTTGTCAAATATAATAATAAATTCTTATTAATAAAAATAATTGATATTATTAACTCTATATATAGGTAGGACGGAATAGTTATTAATTCACAGTAAATACTTGTTTATCGTACATTGGACGGAAATTAATATATAAAAACAATAATTTTCTTACATTTTAGGTGGATAATTGCGTATTTCATTAACAGACATTATTAAAACACTAGAATATTTAACTTTGTACAAACAACATAAAGTTATCTACACTTAAAAATAAAATAAAATTATACATATACAGGTTATTCTTTCTGATACTAAAGAAACTTGAGAGAAAATACGATGCAAAATGACTATCGTATCGTACAAAATGGTATTTTAAACAAAATATTGCTTAATGTTTTGTTTGACGCTTTTATTTCTGTAAATAACATAAGTATAATAAATAGCTTCCTGTTATATGTTTTATTTGGGGTATACGATTTATCCGGCAAACTATGAAACTTTCTCAATTTGTACATTTAACGTTATAAACACAGTTTAGTTTTTTGCGTAACAATTATTAACCAGTCCAATCGTTCCAATCGTCGGGTAATAAAAGGTAACATTCATTAACAATCCTTACGAGATAAAAACCCATACAAATCCACTAATTCATAAAACGAAAGACTTTCTACATAAGTACCTATTAAATGATTGAATTCAAGTTTATAGTTTCTGGGATTTCGTAAATTGTTCAGGTTTCTGTGAGTGAGTGTTATTTCACTGTTATACGGAGTGGATGGATAACATAATGGATGGATGGGTTCATCTTTAAGCCAATTTAGGGTTAGATTTACATGACACTCTATATAGCATACTTTGAATTTTAACATAGAGAGTTCAAATTTAAAAATATATTTAATAAAAAATTTATTCGATTTATAATTTTATCAACGTGTGTATATATTCGTGAATTAATTCATACTAAAGCGTGTGTTACGGATGCTAGACCACACACGCAGCGTTATCATTGCCGACAAGGGCCGTGCGAACGCGCACATTTCTGCCACCTGTTGTTATATGCCGAACTGGGAACAGTACTCGATACCGCACTTAACACGGAACATTTATGGTTTCATCGATTAACTTGTTTGAACAGGCATACCTCTGTAACTATCGAATATATACATACAGACGTGCATCGCCTTAGTATCGATTATAGTTAAGACATTATGAAGTAGTTTAAAAAAAGTTTTGAAATATTTCGTCTATTTGGAAGTGTTAGACATAAACGACAATACCCACATATATGGGGTCTATGACGCGACAAGTCTAAGTACAAGATTATAAATTTAATAAACAAATATACCATACAAATATAACAGGGAGACATAGAGAGTAATTCGATTTATTTTGTTTTGATACTTAAGTTACGAATCCGTATGAATAGGCCTGACCAGGTTTTTATCTTTTAGCTCATAGCTCGTCATAGCTCATAGTCATAGTTGCCAGAGTCCTTACGTACCTCCTTACTATTGCCTGTAATGTCCGCAAAATTTATTTCCGTTAACGTCCGCGATTGCCGTCTGTATGGACTTGCTTGAGAAAGGGAGAATGTATGACAAATATACTGTTAATATGTGTGTTAGTATGTGTTTAAAGTAGTAAGTAGGTACCTCATTTTATGAATGCTTCCAAAATGTCGATATAGGATCGTAGGTGGTTGAATATTTTTTTTAAACTACTCTTAGATTTAAAGCCACCAACAATAAATTTTGATGCATGATTTCATATTTTTTACAAACTATGTGTGTTTGTAAACTAAACAGTTGTGATAATCTGACAATAAACACATTTTCAGCTCCAATTTTAATTTACTGGCTCCATCGTAATATCGACGATGATTCTGCCAATGTCATGGTTGAGTAAAACTGGAAAATGTTGAGGATGGACGGTATAATGACATAATTGATAAATCTAATTATCTTAATAGAAGGGGAATCGAGGGATGTTGGGAGGGAGAATATCATATAATAGAACTACAAGATTGTTACAGGAAAAGAATAAGTGTTCTGATGTACCTTCAGCCATACCACATTCACAAAGAGAGTGATCCCTGACATGAATTTTGGCCAAGTACACTGGGGAGCATACGTTTCTAGTCTCAATCAAATGATAATTGCGGTAATTGATTTATCGACGTTTTTATATTCAATAAACTATGGCATTAATGGGACATGAGGTTGGATGTTTCCATAGTAAATATGGAATACTATATGTATTTCTTCCAAACAAGACGGGAGGGGAGAAGTTTACCTTCATATCTAACCACGAATAGAACGACATATAAAGACGTTGCTTATGATATGCAACGTCATCGTCACGTATGTTCAAATACTGTATTTTCTGAATATGAAGGAAGACACACCTATTATTCCAAAAAGCAAGTCTTATTTCACAAGTGAAAATGCTAAGACTGTCCAGAATACCCATTCTTCGTCTGAAGCCAAATTGACATTTAGAGACCTATTTTCTAAAATTAATTCTAGTCTATTTTTAACTAAATGATCTAATATATTAGCTAGACCCGAAGATAAAGCTATGGGTCTGTAGGATGATGGGTCAACTGAGTTTTTTCCAGGCTGTGGGACAGGAATAATTATCTGAGTCTTCCACGACTTGGGAACCATTCCCAGAGGAAAATATGACATCAGTATCAAGGAAGAAACATTTTGTGGAACGAGAATATTTATATAAAAACGAGCAAGGAATACGAGCATTAATACCAGGAGAAGAACTTTTGAGGTGATCTGAGGCGCAAGAGTGTTCAGAAAAGAAAAATGGTTCATTCTATCAGAAGAGTGGGAGGGAGTTTGAATAACTGGGATACTATCAGAAGGTGGTACAAAGGAAGGAGCTAATTTATTCGTGAAGTGATTCAGCCAAACTTGAGGATCATTACAGGCTATAGTGTGATCATCATAGATTCGACATTTTTCTCTTTATTTTACCCCAAACTATCAATTCTGGAGTACGAGGAGACAACGACTACAAAAAGATTTCCATTTTAATATTTTCTTTTTTGGCAAAAACCTTTTATTACTGTTTTTTTTTTAATAAATTTCATTATCATAATTTAGATTACGTAGGTTTTCTCCGCTTCATTCAAGAGCGGAAAGAATTCTTCAGCGGAATAGATTCAGTGGCAGCCGAGAATAAGCAGCGCACAAAGTCTTCATATATTTCCAGGAAATTTGAACTGTCAGTAGAAGAAGGCAAGATATTTTACCATCCAGAACATCGCAGTATTTGTCCCAGAGAGCTTCAGATAATCCATACATTTGCAAGAGGGGAGAGGTGGAGGAAGAGTAAATGCCGAAATAAAATTGGAAAATGGTCGCTGCCATGAGATTTAGGTAACAGATACAGACCAGGATAGAGAATATACAAGAGAGGGGGATGAAATTGTTAGATCGGGAACACTGACATTCTGACCAGGTTACCCTACGATTCGCAGATCCATGATTTAGTATACAGAAAATCAAATCATCAAGCAAATCTAATAAAAAGGAGGAACAGGAATCAATTATATGGGATCCGCACATAGTATGTTGGCAGTTAGGCACCAAACACTATAAGAGGCCCTGGTATGGCAAGAATTGTGTTTAATTCAGTTATTACTCTGGAATTTGGTTGAGGAATATACCTAATATGAAACAAAGGAAACTAAAGGTGTGTACTGCGATAATATGAAGTTCAGGACAATTACAGGAATTTGAATTTAGGAAAATGGTAGGGATCTGTGTATATAATGGTATGGTATGGATTAGGAGGGCACAACCCGCGCGTCTGAAAATATTAATTTCCTTTAATGAGACGACATTGTTAGGTAAATAATCGGAAAACTTATTAATTATATTAATCAGGGTACACATAATTATATTATTATTTGGGGTAAGGTAACACAAGGTAGAACAAATGGGAAGAACTGTTAAAGCACAACCATTAGGATGAAAGAAGTGTGGTATTACTAAGATCTCTATGACCTTGCGCAACATAGGTCTTACCCATTATCGTCTTTGGACGGGGAGCTTTGTAAATATTGTTAGTATAAGTAAGTAGTGAAATTTGCGAATTATTCTGGGAAGATTGAAGAGATAACTGAGGAGTCGGAAAAGAAGGGGGAAAAATCCTGAGAGAGTTGGGAATTGTTTTCGAGAAGAGAAGAAGTTACAGTTGAATACAGTCTGTCAGAAGAAGGGAATCAGGAGGGCGGCCTCGGAATAAATAATGTTATCCTGAGACATAACCATTTTTATGGGTTTTTGCCTGGGTTGTCCAGGGCATTTAGCATACATCGCCTTATAATTGCCTCTAGATAGTATGCAGGTCGACATATTGTCAGCAACAGTGCAACTGTCACCAGTATGCCCCTGACCACATTGTAAACACCGATTTTTTGATCTTCATTGAGATGCAATGTGACAAAATCTGCAGCAATTACGTTATGAGAGGGAGTTATCCTAGGCAGGTAAAGACCACTGTTGTGGATGGGAGACTAAGAGGCTGAATAGGCTAGATAACTGCAACAAAATAAAATAAAAGTAGCAGTAAAACTTAATCTCTTTCTTACCTTTGGCGTTTTCAATTTTTAATTTCTGTCAATGGCAATGATAAACTATGACGACACGCTTTTGTATTCCAAACATTTTTAGAACAAAATGTCGTTTTTGACAGTTCATAAAAAGTAATTCAGATGACTAGTAGTCATCTACCGGATTTTCTATTTTGGATTTAATATTAAGTCCATGAGCTCGAATTACTTGACCACAGTTAGAAGTCTTAATCCCTTCTACTAGCTTCTCTAGGGTCCAGTCAATTGGAATGCTACTTACAATACCCATACGGGATACATGAAATTTAGAAATAATATCAATAAGTTTATTTGAAATCAGGAAATCGTTAGTAATATACTTATTAACCTCTTCATAAGATTTGAACTCTAGCGAGACTTTGTATCTCCCCAGAGCCTTAATGCCTCCATCCATGATTCCAGAGGAATGAGTTCGGCAAACTTGTGCAGTCTTATTGACTGTTCAGAAGATACATCAGGTTCTGAACGAATAATACGTACAATGTACGGGGCCTTATCAAACTCGTTATAGATTAATTGAGAGTCATTCTTAAAACCCGGTTTGCAATACGTCGGAAGGCGGAATGGTCTTTTTATTTTCGTTGATCGTCACTTGTTCTGCATGACGTCTCAAATTTTTCTTAGGTTGGACATTCGGGAGGGATTCAGAAGATTGGGCATCTGTAATGGAGTCCTGAGACTCCATCCAAATATCTGGAGAGACACAACCTACCCCATCAGTGGGATCGTCGTCCCTCATTTCCCTCTTTCAATATGAAGAGGGATGGGAGATAAACAATTATGCACTTACTAGAAACACAAAACCATCACCGAGAACACTATAAACAAATAATGAAAGGAATTTAGTAGTCAAATAAACAAGAAAAAATAAAATTGAAAATTCTCTCAACAACGTGTTTACATCAACTTACACATCGACTGACAGAATCTAATAAACACATTTGAAAGTTTATCAAAATAATAGGTAATATGAACGGCACCCAAAGACTGTCAATATTATGCATAACGTGACCTATGGGGTGCTTTTGAATACAATTATTAAGTCACTCTTGGTGCTAGTGTCCGCTTTGTAAACTTCAAACGCAGATTATAGATGGCGCTAGCAATAAAATATACATAAATGCAAATTAGTTTCAAAACAAACTTAGTAAGCCAATTTTCTTCATTCCACCATCGAAAAGAAATACGCATGTATTTCTAATAAATGCGTATTTGTTATCAGTGTAAATTTTCCTTTTTCCTTGTTTTATATAGGAGTTACACTATCAACCGAACTTCCGAAAAAGACTGAGTTGAGCCATGCCCACTACAATTAAATCATCATTATTTAGTGTTACAAGGCTTACTAACTTGTTTAAAACATTTATTTTCTATACTCCATGTACTTATCACTATGACGTACGGCCAATATTCCAGCCGTTCAACAAGGAATCTACAAAAACTGATCAATATAAAGACCATATTTGATTAATTCATTATTGATCTCCTACTTAACAGCGCTAAATACGTAAATGTATACTACCCTCACTAAACAATCATATATCCAGATCTATCACCAAGAACCACGTCCATTGCTAGGACTGGTCGGGGTAAGACTGGAGTCATTCAGCAAAGAGTCTTCGGTGTCATCATCATCAGGTCGAGGCTCCTCCGCCGGGTGCCGACAGAATGGACAGTGTCCCTTTGTGACTAGTTGGATCTCAAAGTCTTCCATGTAAAAGAGCTGCAAAAGGTTAGCTAGATGAGTTGTTGGTACAGTGCTTCCGAACAATACGATTTGGTAGGTTATTTTGGGGGGAAACATTTTTATTGGAAAGTTACGGGTGTCCGTAGCCCAAAAAGTCTGACAACCAGTCTAACCTTAGAGTATCAGTGTCTCCTAGTTACTGGGTGGCGGAAGTCAGGAGGCAGTCGCTCCGTATAAAACACTGATATTCAGCCGCAACCGGTTAGATTGGAAGCCGACCCCAATGTAGTTGAGAAAAGGGTAGGCAGATGATGATTATTTTTGTTGGAAAGTATTTGATAGAGTTATTCCTGAACTTGTATTTTTTGAGAAATGACACCCTATTTATCAGAAAATACGAATGTCGAACCTGATGCGTATTATATTAACATAGCATCACGCCTGTATTCCCCGAAGGGTTAGGCAGAGGTGTACTATTTACCCCTACATTTCGCAAATGCCGTTATCGAGTCCCATGTAATAGGGGGCGAGCCTATTGTCATCAACCGGACACAGTTCCGAACTCCGTGCTGCTATTGAGAATTTCCACCCAGAAAAACCCATTCACACTTTGCCTGACCCGAGATTCGAACCCAGGACCTCAGCTTAGCAGTCGCGCTTGCGACCACTAGACGCATGAGACAGTCAACAAGCGTATCATATCAGTAAATGAATTACGTTACCATTAGTTTTTATGTGATGTGAATGTTTTTATATGCATTCCGCCCATCCTGACCTACGGCGCTCACACTTGATCACTGACTAACATTCAAAAGTCCAAATTCAAGGTTTGCATGCGTGCAATGGAGTGTACTATTCTGGGTGTTAAATTAACGGATAAGGTTCGAAACACCACACTGCGCTCCACAAAACGCAAATAATTGACTTGGATCAAAAGGCTGCTAAGCTAAAGTGGGATTGGGCTAGCCACGTCTGCCGTATGCCGCCTGAGCTGTGGGTCAAAATAACCACGCAGTGAAGCCCTGACACAGCGAACGGCGACGCAGTAGACCGCGAAAGAGATAGCGGGACGAACTGGACGCATTTGGAAAAAATAGGTCATCTATGGCACAGAACAGAACGGTCTGGAAATCAAGCTTACTGTTATTGTTAGCCTGTCACGTCCCACTGCTGAACAAAGGACCCCCTCCTTTGTTCAGCAGTGGGACGTGACAGGCTAACAATAACAGTAACAGAATGTTTTTATGATTAATGTAAAGTGGTCTTTATTATATTTATAATGAGAGTTCGGGGTATTACCCCCCAAACTCCGCTGTTAACAGAAAGAGTACCCATCCCTAATGGCCTAAAGTCAAGCGCTACTAAGTATAAACACATACATTATGGCAGTGCTGGCAGGCGGTAGCGGGCAGTTCAGGCAGCATGTTGCGGTACATGAGCGGTTGCAGCGGCGGCCGGTTGATTACTATCACGCTGGCTGGGCTCAGCTGTATCAAAGCTCCCCGGCTGCACACTACTACCCCTAGTTCGTCGTCCTGCCAAACAAATATGTATAGAAAATAAACCCTACGCACTTTTTATAGTGCAGATAGATAATCTAAGAAACGGCACCAATTGAGCAGCTTATCAACTTTCACAGCTACGTGTCGCGTGTTCGATTCCCGTACGTAAAAAATATTTAAACAAATATGTTACTGTATCCACGATATCGGACAAATATAAGTACCAAAGTTCAATTTAAAAATTTCTGGATTACCAATAATAATATATACCAAAATTTGACTGTTGTGGGACAATCCTCAATTAGTCCAACTTTGAAACTGCACAATGATTAGCTGGTATACAAGCAGACAACCCAGATAAAGGAGGAATAGACTGAGATCTATACTCAACAGTTGTCCTTTTTATATCCGTATTGGATAACTATCCTACCTCATCAACTTTATCTAGGAACGGATCGGTTCCATCGACGTCGTGGTCTATCCTGAGTATTTCAGCGCCGTCTTTGTTCTCCGCATTGGATGACTCAGGAAGCGGAGCGCGATCGATCAAATCTAACGCTTCTTCGTACGTTATACCCTCAGCCGGCTCAAATTGCACCAGCGGCAGTACTTCTGTAAACAAATAATATGCTGATCATCTTGTTGCAGAAATTTCAGCAAACACAAGGAATTCTTTTGCCAATTTAGCAAGACTGGTATGATTATAATGAAGAATGAATATGGTTCATAACGAAACAAAATTGGCACTATAAAGGTTGAGAAGCAGTGTTATGGAGTATAAGGAGCCTGATATGCGACTAACCGTGTGTAGCCATCGAGTGCGCAAGCGCGTGCCTGCAGTAGGGGCAGCGCGAAGCGCAGAGCGGCGGTGCGTGACGTCGACAGCGCCAGCACAGCGGCGCCACTTCGTCATCGTGAGACTCGCCGCCACTCGCGCGAGTCTTCAGGATCAATAGCTCTACACTCTCCTACACAGATAATTAATTATTTGGGTGAAATGTGATAAATTTATTTAAATCACTACAGACACAACTGAGCTTGTTTGGGTGCCAGAACCGGTATGAACAGGTTCAGGATCACGGGGGGTCTTTGTTCGACTTCTTTCTTAGACCAATCACACAACTAACCAAGAAATGGTTCAACATGCATGTAGAGTAAAACTCTCAATAACGAATGCCTTACTCTTATTTATGCTTACTTAACTCGGTAAACCACTTATTATACACATCACTGTACAAGTTTTGAGGTCGCTAATGTCAAACTTGGCGGTCAAATCGGTATATAACGACATTCGACGGTGAACTAAAAAATATAGATTACATTAATAAAATATTATTATAATATAATATTTGAGAACTAACTTGGAATTTCTGTGGTGTCTGCAACCCCAATATTTTGTCCAACATTTGGCGAGCCAGTGTGTTGGCGTTCAGTGCCTTCGCTTGTTTTGCTAAACACAGATATATACAACTGAAAGCGTAATAAGGAATAATATGAACATCAATATTACGACAGATTCCAAGTAGTTCGTTCTGGGCAGCATCTAGGTCAAATCCTGCCAATGTTCTTTCCCTAGTCTTTCGTTTAGGTGAACCTTTAAATCAGGTTTGAGAATTCACTCTATTATTATATTATCTACAACAGTTTCGACTCAGATCTGATATTTGCCCTTTACGAATTGCGATGATGTATTAGTATGGTTATTCAGGTATCGGATCGATTATTGTAAAATGTTTTCTAATCCGATGCCTAAACTCTATAAACTTACCTGTAAAATTCTAGTTTGTAAAATTTACTGTCCCAAAAATTTCGCGATAAGACAGTGAAGTTGGTATTTCATTGATATAAATATTTAGATTTCATAAGTAAAGGATACAACATAGAAACTCCAGTAGGCGAGTCGCCATCCAGCAACGCGAGTATGTATCGCGCCGCATTGAGCAGTGCTTCGGGCTGGCTGAGAGAAAACGGCTCGTGCACACATCGATGGACGACGTCGTATGCGTGGTAGATACGCGCGAGACGATCGTTGTGCTTGTAGGCACGCAGCGATGTATCACGCTCTCTGCGGTTAGAAAGTTTTATTGTTAGAGTTTATTGGCTGAGACGGAATAGGTCCATGAACAACGTCCTATGCATTGCATCCGCGCACTGCATTTTCTGTCGTATGCTCAGTGCCAAGGAAGTAGATAAAATTACCAGTAAAGTGGTCGATATAATACTGACTTGTCGGTACTGGCAGCAGTAGCGTTCTCCAGACACTGCATGGCGAGTAAGTGATGCAAATATCCCGCGTCGCTGAACCGCTCTTCACCAACTGCGTTCCCCACCAGGATTGAGAACACTCGCATCGCTGTAGTCGTCTCGCCGGCCATGTGGTACGCTGAAAAGACAAAACAAGTCGGAGAAAACGAGTCAGGGGCAGTAACAGAGACCAAAGATTGAATATCTTACCGTCAAGGTCAAAGAAAAATAAACCTTATGTAATATTTACAAAAGTTTACTATAACTCATCATAATTCACGATTTTTCACTTCTACTCTACTTGAACAATACGATAGGCTATACTTCGGTGATGTAGTAGCAATATATGAAAGCATAACTAACCTTTCTGGGCGTCAACAAATTTGTTCTCCTGCGCCATTCGGTGCGCGTACGGTAAGTACACTTCTCGCTTGCACTCAGCATGTTCGCGGGCAAGTGTAAAGGCGCGTGACCATTCGCCCGCCGCTACTGCCAATTGCGCCACTTTGCTACGGATATAAATTCACTTTTGTCACTTGAAATCGCTTAGCCACTGCACCAACCATGCCACCTAAAAGCTTATTACATTGCATGTTGCACACTACGCTACTTACGTGTAGTCTCCAAGGCGTTGGTAGACGTCAGCGGCGGTAGCCGGCTCTCCCGCCTTCACTAGCGCCTCGGCCACATACCGCAACGACTCGCTGGACCCCTTGTCCAGTTTCCGAGCCAGCTCTATTAACCTGAATCACAACATTGTTCATCTGATCAGCAGGGATACACGATGAAGGCCAAAGTTTGTTATCGACCAGAATTGTGCAAGCAATATCAGTTAGGGCTTAGGTGTAGGAAACCCCTCTCCATTATTGGTGAGCTTATGCTTATGCTTGATTCACTTTTCTATTCTCGTGTCATGTTGGCGTTTTTATTTTCTAGTCTCTGCCGCTTATCTTTTCTCGCACAACTCTCGTTCATAGATAACTTTAGGCTTTTTAAGGAACAGGAGCGCGTGCATCGAGGTGCTGCTTAAAAAGAGGCGAACTTTTTATTTACAACCTCACACGACTCACTCTCCAAGTTCGTGTATAACCGGGCGATAAGATTTGTTCGATTATTAGTTGATTGTATTTGTTAAGTTCCAGATACTCACATATCTCTCCTGCCAGTCTCCGCCATCAATTCGGCAGCGCGCTTCACATCGCCCGCTGCGAGGTACATCTCAGCGGCGGCGCGGGGCTCGTTCACGTGTCTCGCCCACTCCGCCCGACGACGGGCCAAAGCCGCTAGCCCTTCGCCTTCACCCACGTATTCCTTCACGAAAAATCATTACATATTTATATAACACTGTAACACATTCGGTCGTAACCTTAAGTTTTGCTTGACAGTAATTAGTTATTATAAAATCCTATAACCAACTTCACCCGAGAACTAACTACAAGATAGTTATTATTATTGCAAAAATAATTACATATCATAATAGCAGAGTGTTGCAACTCAAATAAATAATGAAGCATAAAGATCAAAGAAAGAAAAAATGAACAGAAAACTTACTTGGGCCTTATTAAACATTCTGAGGTCGACGTACAAGTTGAGTGCTCTCTCGTCTCGACCCACGCTTCTGAAGGACCGCGCCGCGTCTGCGTATCGGCCACGGTACGCCAGGACTTCGCCTAATACTACGGCGCGTTTCTCTCCAGCTTCGAAACGCTCCTGTGAGCAATACAAACTTTGTGTTAGGCTAAAAAATATCATCTTGGTTCACACATACATAATCAGCCAGTTTTTCAAAACAAAAGATTTCACTTATTCGTGTTAATTATATACGTATGTCTTAAAGGTAGTCCAAACTGTGAATACATGGCTTATTAATTTTAAAAAGCTTTTTCTTTCTGAATTATGTAACTGTGTTAAGAATACCTTGGTTAACGCGTAGTCATTATGTAAAAGGATTGAAGTTCTTATAAATTAATTACTATTAGCTTTCTTACATACGGCGGATTTTCACATGTAAATATCTTAGTTTGGCATAGTATAATAGAGTGTGGTCATCCTTGTTTCTGCGATCACATAAATATAATGAATATAATATGAGACTGACTAGTGATTACTGTATGTACTAAAATTTGAATTAAGATTTTTATCAATCTCAAATATATTAAATGAGGTTTTCAACACATTCCATACCTGCAAGTGATCAATAAGCGTGAGGAACACGATGTTCTCGCTTCGCTGGAAGGCCTTCCTCGCTACCTCGAAAGCGAGTTCTTCTAGCGCAGCTACGCCCAGCCGCTCCCAGTCCAAGGCCGTCACTCCTAGGCAAGCTACAGAGTACGCCTCACTAACAACCAAATGAAACCATTGATCCGTTGGAAATCACAACCAAGTTAATAAATAAACAATGAAGAATCGATACTCATTAAAATTGACACACAAGCCTCTACCTTCTATTGCAACTTGCAACCAAGTTAATTACATAATAAAATAGTAAATAATTCATAGCCGTCTGTGATATAAGCTATATCAGTGATGCATTCGTGCGTTTTCAGTATGTAATTAATTCTTCATAATGGCGGATATATCAATATGTACTAAATTATTCAAATCAAAATGTTGTATATTGGAACGCAAATACCTACCATCCCACTGCATTATAAAAATGTAAGCCCGATATATATTAAAAAATATATCTCCTCAATCAAAATCAAGACGAATCCTTTTAAAACTGCAGACTTAGCGACCTCCACACTGAATAGTAATTCGTTGACAAGAGGTGAGATATGGCAAAGCAACACACGACTTATACCTAATTACATAGGTATATGTGAGAGTGGCAATATTGAGGTCAGAATAGCAAGTCTTATGTTCTGTCCACAAGACCGCAACGTCACACATCGGATACTTTTGTAGAGTTTTCTGAATCAAAACGAGACTGATGATGAATAGCGACACGACATATTTATTTATGCTTCAGATAAATTATACTCATATTCTTTATTTTAATCAGCAACTAATCCAAGAAATGTTATCAAATTTCTCCTCATCGATTTCGATTATGGCGACCCTAAAAAGATCGTATCTTCTAGCTAGAGCCATAAAATGACTTGCTATACCGAAACCGGTTAGAATACCGATCACATGATAAGCAATATAATTGGCCCGTAAAATTATACGTGTATGTATAGGAGGGCTTCGATTTCTATTACGTATTTGGCATTCTTCGTCAAATGTTATGAGTCAATTTCCTTCTTGTTTTGCGAGCTTTCCGGAAATAGTTAAAAAAAAATCATTTTTATGTAGATAACCAAAGTTACCCAAACCCAATAGTATTATGTCCTTGGGGTATGATCATTATCAGGCTGATGACGATGATGCCAATAAAAGTACACTATTAAATTCACACAGAATTAAATATTTATACGTACTTGAACATTTTATTGTTAATATATTGATGCACAGCATGCGAGAGCGGCACGTTGATAGTTTGCATTGAATTCGCTTGTAGACAAAAGACGCGGCCTCCCTGAAAATTCGATCAAAATTTGATTTGATTATCGCCCAAAGGCCTTTGAAAAAGACAAATCAAGTTAAATAGAATATTTAATTTGTTCTTTCTAAAGGCCCTTGGGCGATAATACAAACTTAGTCGAGAAGGATTAAAAATGTCTATATTTCGATCTCTGGGCCGGGATTGCTATTTTTATTTCGGCTTATGAAAATATTAATAACCTAACTTAAAATATTTTTTGTTCATAGTGACCCACTGGCTGAAACGCAATGAGAGACCGTTCTGTGGTATCTGTGGTAATGGGTGTGGTAATGTGGAACTATTGGAAAAGACGTCAGCTATCTAGTACTAGTTATTAGTATAAGTACACCGTCAAGCGACGATCGATTTTCGAAATATTTTTAATACTATGTATTTTAAATTAATTACTTTCTATTAATTTCTTCTTTGTCCTCGATGAGCTACTTTTTACTCTACGTTAACGACCGTAATAAGCAGAAAATATTTAAATATAAACCGACTTCAATCTCTTAAACAATGGAGCTTTTTATGAAAATCATTTTTGCATTGCTTTATTTCAACCAAGCCAAGCGGTATAGAAATGAGTGTCATTGGATTTACTGACTGAAAAAGGGAGGAACAATATAATCGCGAAACTATAAATTAGTTACCCTTTTAAAGCTCTCGCACACTACATACTACATAGCAGCCGATAATTGACAGATTTTATTTTTTTATATGAGAATTGAGTTGGATTCATGTGCGCACTCCCATTATACTTTTTGCACATTATTGATCCAACTTAGCTATCGGTCGATGAAAAGTGTGTAGTGTGCGGGGGATCTTAGTTAGCGATACATCTACTCTTTTAGAAATCTGTACGTCACGTCACGTCAACTCGGTCTAAAAAGTCATCAGTATGTCCAAGGCCAGTGGCGAAATAACGGGCGCGGGGGGGGGGGGGGCAGAAGGGGCGTCTCGCCCCGGGCCTCTGGTCCTGGGGATACTACAAACGCCTTCCGTTGATCAAATCCTAAATAAGGTTTAAAAATATGCTTAGTACCTATCCAAGAGGTGGTTTGGAGTTGGGAGGTTTATTTTCCTCATCCATATCCATATTATATGTATGTTTATTTAAGTCAAACTAAAATTTCACTTACAGGATTTTAACTAAATAAACATAAACACTTATACATACAAATGTGAAATGAATAAAAACTTGTAAAATTACATCAACTTAAACTAAGGGCCTCATTCAGCTTTGCTGCCCCGGGCCTCTGACGGGCTTAGTCCGCCACTGTCCAAGCGCTTAATTTATTGATAGCCGCAATAGTTGATATCACAGGATATCTTTGTAACTCAATACTACTTTATTTCTGATGTAAATTCCAAAAATCCGATGAATATTGGAGAAGTCTGTTACAAATTTTCCCTGATTACACATTATCACTAATATGTTTATACGTATAAAAATTCCGGTGTGTCTGTGTTCGTAATTCCTCTCCTCCTAAACAGCTAAATCAATTTGATAAAAAAGATTGTACTTATTGGGTCACCTAGATGATTCTTAGCTATAGTTGGACCCACTAGGTGGCGCCGTTGTCAAGATCCAGACAAGGCTTCGCTTGTATCATTATACATTCAAGAACTTCTTTTTGAAGTCGGCTATTAACCTGTCAAATTCAGGACTCACACACAAATGGATGATGATAAACAACAAAAGCGGTGCTAAAACTATTAGTCGTGTATGCCAGTGGTTATTTGGGTGTAGTGCTGTGATGCAGTAAGATTTTATCAGTATACCTGTAGCAACAACAGCTTAACGCAGCTATCCGCTGAAGCTGTACCAAAAAGGCGGTATGCCCCGAAGTCACCTCGCCCGTAGTGGACCTATATACTGATAAATTGTTACTACGATCACCGTCCATGCTAAACATTGTATACTTTTTCCTACCTGATCGTATCCGTAACATCAGAAGCGTTTGCCGTGTCACACAGATTATATGTCATAAAGGGGGTTTTCCTTTACAAAATATTTCTGTAAAATCTGGATATGAAAGACGATGTATATTCACAGTATTATTTGGTGGGACTACTTCTTTGAGAAAATAAAGAGTTTGATGTTTGGAAAACAGTCTGAATCTGTTGTACAATCAACGTCAAAATTAGATTTTTTATAAATCTATCAAATTATCTTACTTTTGTAACTGATTAAAATAATAGTTTAACGTCATGGACTAGTCCAATGGTAGTTAATTAAAATACATGAGTTATATCATGAATAAATTTGAAAAATATGACAATATCATCTACTTATGTCGCCGACTGCAGAATTGTGTAGTAAACAAGATATTATAGCATAGCCATTTGTGCAGTAATCTGGGTAATATGGGCTAATCTAGCTCTCTTAAACTAATAAGGTAATTGTCTTTGTTAATTATCACCAAATACTATGCGTATACTGTTTGTAACACAAAACTTTTTTCCAAAAATCGTTTTATTATTTTCTAACACTTACATTATGCCGATCTTGAAGTCTTACCTGACCTTAGTCAAAACATGTCAGTATATAAAAAAGTTCCATTGAAATCGGTTTACTTTTGTCAGCCAAAGATTTAAATACATACATGCACACTCCAAATTAGGTGTAATGGTTGATAAAGCCTCAGTGGACCAACCCTATAAAATGTCACACATCAAATTGAGAACCTCCTTTTTTGAAGTCGGTTAAAACCGAATAGCGCTCACCTGGAAACCTACAACGGAGCCAGCGAGCGGTTGTGTGGCCGGCGGAAAGTGGCACGCTTTGATGGAAAGCAAGCCTCCGCCGGATAGACTTAGTAGCTCATCACACCAGGAGTTCCATGATACCGAAGATATGTTCTCTTCCTAGAAAGACACATGTTGGTGGTTTTAAAAGAGGTACTAAGAGCCCTCGTTTTGTTTATTAGGATTATGTTATGTTCTTGATAGCTGACCGCTTGCCTTGTATAAAGTCTGAGTCCAAAAGCTGTTCATCAAAATTCGATTATCACTTCTGACTTACAACTCAGAATGAAAAAGGTTAGACCTTAGTCCACCACGTTATCTTGGTGCGGGTGCAGGTTGAGAGATTAAACACACTATTAAAAATTATATTGACAGGTTTAGATGTGCAGGTCACATCACGATGTTTTCCTTTATAATCGAATTCTGACGTTAGACGTTATAGTTATTAAAGAAGGACGTCTTCAATAACTCACGGTGCATCAAAATCACTTCATTTACCTTTTACGATATATAAATGTCATACGCATACTTTATACTTAAAATTTGACGAAATTATAAACAAAATTACTCACAAAATTTAATTCATATGTTTTTGAGGCAAATAACATTGTTTCACGTCAACTTTTACGGCATACAGTTATTTTATACGAGGGTTTTTACTTTGGACTGTAGGGTGCGCGAAGTGTCTAAGCGATTAGCTTTCTGCGCTACGCGTGGCAGGTTCTAATCCCGCGATACGGGAGGAATCACAGGGTTATATAAAAATATTTTTAATATATACTAAACCTGAAAGTAGTTTAGAACCGATTTTAATAATCTTTATACCATGTAATTAAAAAACAATATTAAATAAATATTAATATTTAAATATTCTTAGCCTGGCTGCCATCGGCGCCAATCATGTGACACAGCGGCATGCGCCAGCGCACTCACCCCGCTACCCCATGCCGCTCTAGTCGCCCGGAAACTAGGGATGACCATGTTTATAGGAGGACAACGAGGAAACAGAACAAGCTTGTAACTTTGAAGTTTTCATTATACATTCTGAAATTTTTTTATACAGACTCTATAAATGAAAATATTTGACACATGTTTCAGCTTTCGTATATACTAAAAATAATTTTGTATAGACCTTATGTTTAGTAGAAACCGACTGTAAGAAAAAACAAAGGAATACGTACTGTAAACAGCAACTCGCCGGTAGACAGGTTGTACACTCTACAGACGGACGCCTCATCGACTACGGCGAGGTAGGCGCGGGACGCACTCACATCCAGGCAGCGAACCGATGCGGGAGTCAGCAGCACCATCTTAGCGCTGCCGTGTCGGGGCTCCACTTGCCAGATCTAGAGTACGGAATACAATACATTACACACAAGAATTTATAAAAGAGAATAACGAGATACTGCACAGGACGAACTTATCGGACTCGACAATTTCTGCCACACAACTGATGGACATATTAGTACAGAAACACGTTTAATTAAAAGCTTATCTTATAGAGACTTACGTCGTTCTTCGCCAGACCAAACAAGTAAATACGTAAAACTTGGCATACTGTTATAGGTCCCAATATATGTTGGACATTTCTGACTTCTTTCGATGCCGGGTCAGGCAGTGTTATTGGGTTTTTCCGTATGGAAATTCTCAGTAGCAGCACGGAGTTTGTAACTGTGCCCGGTAGGTGGCAATAGGGTCGCCCCTATTACATGGGACTCAATAACAGCATCGGCGAAATGTGGGTGTACAATAGTATACCTCTGCCTAACCCTTTGGGGAATAGAGGCGTGATGCTATGTTATGTAATTGTGCATTAATAACATTTTATAACACTTTTTTTAGCTTACCTGTCCGTTCAAAAGTCCCAGTAGTAAAACCTCTTCAAAGTACAGCGTGGTGACTTTGACGTACCGTATCGGCGCCGGCACAGTCCACGACTTCGGTATCTGTCGCCCGATGATCGAAAGTTTTGTGTCCTAAAACAGAAACATTATCATTTTACTAAGTATGGCCGAAAGTCAAAGTGTTCCGTGCACTTATCTCTCCGATGACCTTATTCTTTCTCCCTGACCTGGCAATTATTCGCAGCCGCGCTTACTATTTTTTCTGTTCGCCTATGCCGTGGTGGGTTTGCCAGTCAGTAATGGTGATAGCGAAGCTGAATGCTCAGGTTGCGCCTCAGGTATCTTAGCTTATAGGCTATTTTTTTGTACTCGCTACCATTCGAGACCAATAAGACTGCTGATTACAGGTAATGCCGCTAATGCCCTCTACCCGATAATTATAAAATCAGCGCTTTACTCTTCCAATAATGGGCACAGGCCTCTTCTAAGAATGAAAAGGGTTAGGTTCTAAGAATGAAAGGCCTTAGTCGACTAGGCTGGCTTGGCGTGGGTTAATCATCATCATCATCATCAGCCAGAAGACGTCCACTGCTGAACGAACGCCTCCCCCAAGTGGGGAGGTTTGCCATAATCCCCACGCTTGGCAGGCGGCTTGGGGATCGCAGTGGCTCACCGATTAGTGAGAGGACCCTGCTGCCCGTCCTCCGGTGTCTGGTCGCAGTTTTAAGACGTAACCGGCTCTGGCGTGGGTTAGCAGACTACAAATACCAATAAGAACTTTTTGGAGCAATGTGTCAATCAAATTGTGATCCGCATGTAAATTTAATGAAGTCCCATAAATCCAACGAATACATGGTATTTCTCTCGTCTTAAAGTGCCGCGACAAATTTTGAGGACGATTTAGAAACGACGAACTCACTCCGATTTTTATGCAGCACTCATAAGGGAAAGGAAAATGATCCTTTTCCCAGTAGTCGGACATTAAATGTGCTCTAAAAAAATCACATCAAGTAAGAACATGTTTTACCTGGCATAGCAGTAACGCGTCGCTAGTGGCTACAAGAAGCGAGCACTCAGTTTTTTGCTGTAGTTTCTCTCTAACCCTGTATAGCATGCCTTCAACATCACCCTGCTCATACACTACCACACGTTCGGGTAACTGGACCTGTCAGAATTAAATAAACATTTTTATATCAGACATCAATGTTACGACCTATATTTAGAGAAGGGCGAAGGAAGAAGGGCGTCGGGCAGAAAAAATCAAATAATTTACATACCAAAGTTCAACCAGTGAAATTTTTAAAATTAATAAGTTACTAAAACAGAAGGAGCTTTTTATATTACTAGGGTTTTTTTTTTTATAATACTGATTCAGGGAAGTTGAACTCTTGTTCTGATCTACGCACTTCAGAAAGGATGCGTAGATCAGGAACAGTTTTCCGTTGCAAAGATAACTCTGCAGTCATTAATACACTTGAATACAGAACAACGAAATGTCATAATAATATTCGATCTCAACTTACAAATTATCAACCATCGATTATTTTTAATTTTTACCTATTCTAACTTAATAAAGAACATGGCTCTATACTCACCGCAAGTCGATGTTTGTATATCGCAATCTTCTGCACTCTATCGTGGCATTTTATGCGAACTTTGTTGCCCGTGGTGAGATGCTGTATGATGACGTCAGTCATGTTCTCTCGGTACGCGTACCGCTCCCGGTACAGCCCGTGCACTGTGCTAAATACTATTTGATAGCACCATAGTGTACCATCTTGACACGCGACCGCCTAGGGTTAAATATTTTTGGATTAAAGACATAGGACCCTGTACTGCCTTTTGTTGTGAAATTTATAGAAAATGGCTTTCATGCAAAAGGAAAAAGAATTATTTTGATTCGAGGGGCTATTTCTACTCTATATTATATACTTCCAAATGGCCGTAAAATACAAATAAAAATCAATGTCAATACCTAATAAAAAAAAGGTTGCCTGTAAATTTGATTATCGCATGAGTTGAATAAGCTGACTTTAATTGACTGGTTGATTACATCTCATGAAAATGGATTTCACGCATTAGAGCTGTTTGATAAGCATCGTTATTAAGACGATTACTTATTTCTCACTTGATGCATTGCAATCGTTCATGATAGGTAAAATTTTTGTTATATTTTATAGAATTAAGTACCAAAGCAAAAGAAAATATTCATAAAAACCAACTTTCTAATTACTTACCAAATTATTATAAGAAGGCGATGGAGCGATGGCCCATACCCATTCTTGCGGCGTGCTCAATATGGGCACCCCTTCTGACGTAAGCACCGCCCAGCCGCCCACGCCGCCAACTAAAACTAATGCTCCAAGCATCGTCACTGATAATGCGGATATACCTGGAATTATTAAGAAGTATTTTAAATAAGTTAGCACTTGTGAAAACATTGGTGACAATGAATGAACGATACGAAGACGGAATCAAGTACACTGGGGGGATTATCCATGAGACTTGATTGACTGCTAGTGAATTTCAAAGGACCCTTTACTCAGCAGTGGATTCTGATTTTAGGAATACTAAAACCCCAACGTTTTGCTACTTCCATGTGTACATAATATTAAGTGATACTTTTATCAATTTATATGGTTCCAACATGAAGGGTACAGCACTATTTAGATATAAATATAGAGATTTTAAATCATAGTCTAAGCTAGCAATGTTTCATTTCATTTATCCTATAACTGACATTATTTGTGGTACTGCAGAATCTAAAGTGATTCAATGGCAATGTATGCATTGATTGCAACACATCTGCCTATAGAAAGCATCAATTTTAAAAACTAACTTACAAAGGGCTTACTATAGTTCCAAGTGGTGATTACCTATGTTCCTGTCCTTCAAAATCTGTTGACCCTGAATATTATAGAAAGATAGTGTATCATTCCAGTCAGTTACTACTAAAACAGATTTTGAGAAAACCACGGCCCAAACTGCTGCCTCCCGACTGACACGGTAGGTTTCATCTCCCAACTGAAATTAACACAGACTGTTAATAAATTGGCAAACATAATCATAGTAAGTAATTTTAAAAGTATATATGAGTATGTAACTACTACAATATTACAGATTATTAGAAATGCAATAGAATTCAATACTTTAGTGTGAGCACTAAGCAGTCTCGCCATGATTTTAGGCTAATGAATCACTCATGAAATAACTGTAAGTCCATTTAAGTATTAGAACTAGGACTGCAAAGTAAGTGATTGCTAATCTGAGATACTCAAAAGTTTACTTTTTGAGTAATGAAACTATAAAGAATAATATTTGGTTATTTAGTATGACTTACTTTATCTCTTATAGAGACTGCTCCAACAGCCAAGCCTATGGCTAAGTACTGGCCGTTGACAGACCAAGCACAGCTGGTGATTCGTCCGGAAACACGGAACTTCTGCACTGCTTTCACATCCATGGACCAGAATGCAAAATCAGAGAGTGCACATGACGCCAAATGATATGTCACCGGATTGTATGCAAGGCACTGGATTGGTTCACTGTGGCTGTTCAACAAAATAACAACAAATGTGGTTGAGGCTCATTTTAATATTATTATAAAATGTTTACAGTTTGATTCGCACAGCATTCACACAGCAATCCCAAAATCAAAGGTATATATGATATAAATAAAAATAAACAATTAGAAATAAATGTATTTTAAGTACAGATTATGTGTATGAAAGCTTGTAATATTTAATTAGTTAGAACCCCAGAAAAAAGTTTTTGTATCAACTTACGAGTATTTCAATATTCCTTCCATCTTGGAGGTCCATATGATGACATTTTTATCAGCACTACCACTTGCAAACTTCTTGCCATCCCCGCAGTATGCAACAGCATGTACTGCTCCTTTGTGAGCCTGGAGTAACTGAACGAGAGCTCCATCCCGAGGATCATACACCATTACCTTCTCACCTGCACCCACAACCAGCTGAGTGCCATCGGGACTGAAGCATATTGTGTGTACACTGCAATAATAAAGAAAAGGAATCAAAAATCATTTTTTTTTTTTTTCAACTTTACCTAATAATTTGAATTGATGTAGGAAATAAAATAGTTTTATTTCACATATTATGTAGCCACTTTGAACATTGTTTTACCTAATGGTGAGCCGCGACTGGAACTGATAAATTGTTACTTTGGTTACTAGTTTTTTTTAAATTATAATTAAAACCATAAAATGCTAATAAAGTTCCAGTCATTTTCGTTTTCGTAGTAGATTTATGTGAGCCTATGGCAATTATTAACTTTGAGAGTTAGCAATGTTACCGGTTGTTTTATACAAAGTTGTTCAGGAAACAACCGAACCTCAGAATAAAAGTTATAAGTGAAAATATTATTATATCTACCAAGATAATCAATAAATTTTAAAATCAATACATCTTTTGATAATATAAAATAATAACCACACTTGTGTGAGAGTTTGGATCTCATATACCTGGAGAATTCGACTTTGTCGGCTTCATGTATTTTGTTCACCCACTTCGGTACTGTTCTCATCTTGATATATTTTTATAGTTGATAATAGTTATTGATAATACATTGTGTGAGAAGTGCGCAAATAAATGAACCACTCATAGTTCGGTTTCATACAGCAATAGTCAATGCACGTCAATGTTTGAATAAAGTTGCGTTGGTTGACAACGGCGTCTCAAAAAATGTAAACAAACGGTAAACAGGCAGGCGATTGGTAAACTGACGTCACGCACGTCAAATATAAGTCTGAAATAGTCTGAAAAGAAGTCATCAGTGTTGCCCGTAGTGTGACATTTTATTATTTGGCAGCATTGTTTGTTGGTTAGTTTAGTCAAGTCGTCTAGTCCTTTATTCAAACTTTTGCTTACTGATTGTTATACATTATGTAGAAATGTTTAGTTTCTGAATCCCGTAATTTTGGCCTAATAACTACCTAAAATGTTTGTTAAAGTTAATGATTATAAAGAAATGACGAAAACTATAATATAGAATAGTTTTCATAATTGCCTTTTTATTTAAATTCAAGGTATTATATCTAAAAGATATACTTTCTACTACGTGCGTGGACTTATCCTCCATATACTTAATTTATTGTTTTGAACACCTACTTACAATAATAATAGATAATTATTGATTTAGGCAGAAAAGTCGCGCATTCTGGACAGCTAGCGTCGATACCACTATTGTTGACTAGCTTTCTAGCTAATCTTTCCACTACGGCGCGTGAACAATTCCCATGCGATAGCTCGTGATTTGAAGATCATTATAATAACTTTATACATTTGACATGTGAAGATATTTTTCAACAGATTAAGCGATTGTTGTTTTTATGCGAGTATTACAATACGCCTTCTTGTTTAGCAGGAATTCCTGTGAAGCTTAATGAGTCGATCAATACTGATTACGAGCGCTTAATTGATAATACTCAGTCGATTTAATAGTGGTTGACCAAGTATATATTAGTAATACACGTACATCACTATTGTCGATAAGTGGATGGTTAAGCAACGATTGGGACACGTCAATAAGTTATTTCTATTCAACAAATGTGACGAAAACTGCTACATTATTCCCATAACATTGCGTATTTCTAGTTTCCTATAAAAGGTATTGGTTTAGTAATATAATTCGTCGTAAATTGGTAAGTAATAATTTATAAATTTTGATTTTATGTGTATGTAATATGTGTGTATGTAATTTCGAAAAGACAATCTATTTCCATTAAACTTAATACATCTATTTTTATTTATTTTATACGACCTGTATATGTAATGTTTTAGAGCATTTGATAAATTAAAATAAATGTATAAAATAAAATAAAAAATCAATGAACGAATGCAGTCCTCCATTCCAGTCAGTGTTGGCTAATGCCTATCCCAAGTTGCTCTAAGTTGACTAAAATACTAGTATACGAGAGTTCTAAAATTAAAACGATATTTTATCCATGCTTTTTGTTTTTGTTACTGAGCCTACACTCAGAACTCAAACAAAAAACAGAGAGAATACTCATTGTTTGGAAATAGTAATAAAATATAACATTCCTTAATTAATCATCGTCATCATACGCCTGATTATTCATAAAATACAAAATGATAACATTACAAAGGTTAGAAATTAATGATAAATATAATAAGCTAATTACTTCATAGTTTATTAGATAAAGATGATATGTGATAACAATTATTTAATTTGCAGGAACAATGAAGTTGTTTTCAAGTTTTTTATTTCTTCTGGTGATTCTCCACTGCTCATATGCCCCACCTGTGTCCCCAGACAAGTCCAATGAGCAAGACAGTGAAGTCAAGGATGACTTGGTAATTATCTTTAACTATCATGCCTTTCACATACACTGACTATGTAACTTACTATTTATTATGAGTGTGTTTTATTACTATGGTAAACAGTAATGGTACATCAGGATAAAAAAATACAGCTACTACAACTTTTAGGTGTCATGTGTAAATTGTGTTATATGTTATAATAAATCAATAAATAATTATTTAGAAGCATTTCCAAGTTATATTTTAATAATGCACAAAATATACATTATATATCATAATGCACAAACGTAATAATTAGGAGGCTCAAAATATGTACTGTTGATCTAAATGACAAGTATATTAAAACAAGTTTGTGATGTTACTAGTTATAGTGAAATTTAATATTTCAGCACATGCTTGTAGTTCACAAGTTTCACATTGAGTCTCTATTGATAACAACTCACATGGGAAATATGCAATTGTTATGATAATATGAACAATACAATGAATTGTATTGTTACCTTTCATTTGGGTCAGTATGAATGAGCACTTACTCTATTTATAAACAAAACACATCTTGTTTAATTCTCAAGAAATGGAAAGACTTGTTTTGCTGTGCCATTTAACTGGCTTTTGCGATTTTTAATGACTTCCTGATTAACAAATATTGAGAGCAAAAGATATGCCTTGGCAATGTTTATTGGTTGCTATGAACAAGCATATGTGATTTGTATTACAAATATTGAAAATTATAATACAAAGGAAAGACTCTGCCTCCTTGGGGCACAATAAAATAGCTGGAAATCAATGATCCCAAGACCTGGCCAGCAGTGGAATACAAACAGCTAACAGTAACAGTATGCAATGATGATTGAAAAAATAAATGTAGAATTACATACCTATACATTTCACTATTATCGCCATGCTGCGCCAATGCGGATTTGCTAAGCGATTGGTTTTCTGTCTTGCGTAACACGGGTTCGATTCCCACACGGATTAAATAAAATGACTTATACATAGTTGTCGGGTTTGGGTGTGTGAGATACATATTTGGTATGTTTGTAAAGTACAGATACAATAAAAGATACATTCCAGAAGTGCCGAAAATTGGCACAATTGGTTTGCCTGTTCCATATTTCCACGTGAAACATGTGTTCGACCTTCAGTTACTTATACTACATCATGGTGTTTTTTTAAGTGTGATGTGAAACTATACTCAATTAATTTCTCATTATGATTATTAACACGTATAACGCCGAGCAAAATATTTCAGTTAGTCATTTGCGCCATGGGGGTCACCTGTGACCGATTTCAAATATCCTTAAGAAAATATTAAATTAAAATACAAATTTAGACTTTTCTCATTCTTTTGCGTCGATTTTAACTTAGGCAAATAAATAATGGGAATGATGATTTCCACTCAGCCCGAACGGGTTTGCTGGAATGGCCCACCGGTGGACCGCGTGGCGTTCAAGGTGTTAAATAATAGTACATGATAAATTCCATGCTGTGCTTCATAAAAAGTATCTTGTGTTAGGTAATTTTGCAATGTTATATTTAAGATACTTGGTGAGTGATACCTATTATGTAAGCATGTGTTGTAGCACAAAACCAATTACCAATACCATCTCTCAAAAACTCAAAATAGTGACTGATATATACTGGCACCATACATAATATTATGTGTATGTTATTTGAGTGATTAACCTAACATGAATATTGTGTTTTGTCTATAGGAAGAGTACATGGAATACCACAGGTATCTAAAAGAGGTGGTGCAAGCTCTGGAAAGTGATCCTGACTTTAGGGAACGTCTAGAAAAAGCTGATGAAGAGGATGTTAGGGTGAGCTTTCATTTTTAGCAACGCAAAGGAATTGATCATCCGATATGTTTTTTAGTGTGTCATGCCATTGAATAAATAAAGAAAAGTGTAATAATTGGTGCCGAAAGGAACATCATCTTAGCATTATGTTATATGGCAGAAACTATCTACTATCTAACACCGATGTTCAGCTGCAGTACGCGAGTGCCATACAATCGAAACTAAATTTATACAATACAATATTGATATAAAAATTCAACAGAATTTAAAATTTCAATACCGATTTAAAATAATAAGTGTGTAATATTAACTGATTTAAAGTAACAACTGTGAAATTGGCCTTATTCTTTTTTTTTTATTACTGAAAGGTCTTGATCTCGATATCTTCACTAGATAGTTTGTTCAGTAGGTACTAAGAAAAAGAATGCTCGATTGATGAGTATCGTCATATGTATTGAAGGCGGTTTTGAGCTACAGGGAATACACCAAGTTCAGCTGACAGCTCGAGAGTTAGCTTTTGTAGTCCTAAATGTTGACAGAGATTTTATTACTCTGTGAATGTTTGCTACTATGAGTTAAAAAGACACTTTGGCACATTACAAATAATGAAAATCTCAATGCCACGGAGGGCAGACATGATGACGCGGTCTTTACTAATCTTAATAATGCAAACTGATTGACCATTTAGCCGCTAAATAGTGTCCCAAGTTTCTTGAAAATCATTAAAGCTTTTCTGGAACAACGACGTTATAAATTAATGTTTGGTATAATATTAAAGTTTTTACTTATTACATTACAGTCTGGAAAAATTGCTGAACAATTGGACTTTGTCAACCATAATGTTAGGACGAAATTGGATGAAATAAAACGGCGTGAACTAGATCGACTGCGCCACTTGGCTACTAAGGTAATTAAGGAATTATATCATAACTAATATGGGACAGCACGTAAGTTTGAACATTGGACTTCCCCTCTATTAGATAGACAGACGAACTGGTATAGATTGCGAGGAGAATCCCAAATCGTATTATGTGATACTCAATGGGAGAAACTGACTTCGTCATGTCAAAATTTTGCCAGTATCATTAAAATAATGCTTATTATAATAGTGTACATGTTAACTTGATAACTGCTTTAAATGATCTCTATAATATTTTCAGCAATTTGAATTAACAAATAATCTGGAGCACACAGGCAAGGTCGCCACGAATGAACATTTGGATCACAATAATCCACACACATTTGAGATTGAAGATTTGAAGAAGCTTATCAAGAAGACAACTGCTGATTTAGAGGTTGCTGATAAAAAGCGGAAAGAAGAATTTAAGGTAGATCATGTCTGGGCTACATTGACATTGCTCCCATATCTTTCCACAATTGTTGACCATATCTGCTTAGTTTAGTATAGATTGTTACACGTTTAGCGACGGCCGTCCTTAAACATTTAGTACGTGACCATCCTTGTGTATACAAATGTATTATACAAACGTAATGACGAGTGCTTAAAGTGTCTGTTCAGGCTTTATTACTGAAAAAACAATTCTATTCTTAAACCATCCATTACTACCTCATCTGGCCTTAGCCTTGCCATATTTTATTACATTATATTGTTTCCTATATTTTATTACCACATATTATATTTTGAGTGTTTATTTGTTTTTTTTTTATGGCTTT
The DNA here is from genome assembly GCA_947562105.1 of Shargacucullia verbasci. Lineage (NCBI taxonomy): Eukaryota > Metazoa > Arthropoda > Insecta > Lepidoptera > Noctuidae > Shargacucullia > Shargacucullia verbasci. The sequence goes on from OX387279.1 coordinate 10,889,809, forward strand.
TGCAATTGCAAAATAAATCGATTTCCAGGAATATGAAATGCAAAAGAAATTTGATGAACATCAAAAAGTGGAAGGCATGGATGATTCTCAGAAAAAAGAATACATGGACAAAGCTAAAGAAGAAGAAGAGGCTATCAAACACCACAAGCCGGTAAGCATCGATAGTGACTTGATATTCACAGATTTTATTATCACTGTCGATCCATTTCTTACTACGAAACTATTGAGAACATGATATAAGGAAAATGAAACCCGGGGTTTTATCCCCTAGAACATTACGTGTCACGACACGGTTAAACCAGGTTAACCGGTAAATATCGTATGGTAATGATGCAGATATTATCTTGAGAATATAGCCTCAGATGAAAAACCTGTTGAGTATTACGTCAGATGTTGTCGAACTGATTTCAAAACATGGCTGTTATTATGACTAATATGTGATAAGGCCTCTAATTTCCTCGTGCAGGTTGCATGAAATCTTGATATGGTTTTTAACTTTCAATTATTTTTTTGATTAACGATTCTTGCAATATTAAATCTTAAAATTTTACAAATTACCTTGATAAAATGCAGCTTCACCATCCCGGTTCTAAACAACAACTGGAAGAAGTATGGGAGAAACAGGATCATATGGACCAACAACAATTTGACCCTAAAGCATTCTTCATGATGCATGGTGAGTGTGGGCTTACAACATTACTTATTAATCGTCAATTATTTGTAACAGTTACATCACCCCGTGACAAAGGATCAGTTATTAGAGATATGGAAAAACGGTGACAATATGGATACAAAAGATTTCAACCCAAAGGTGTTTTTCATGATGCATGGTAAGATCCATAGCGTGCAAGTCAAGTATAACTTAGAACACGAATTAGTAAGTAGGTTTCATAGGTAGGTAACTCGTAAAAAAAGAATAAACGAGTTTTTAACAAAGGTTTTACGCACGCTGATTTGGATTTTACAATTCATACTTGCATGTTGTGAAGTATCTAACCTTTTGTTTGTTTTGGTAGCATGTCTAATTAGTGCTTCAGTTCTTATGAATAATTTAAAAATATGCCTCTAAGACATGTAACGATGTGTATGTGATGGTTATTAGTTGGTTAACAACTAAAGGATGTAATAGAAATCAATATCACCGAAGTTCCGTCAAATAACAGGGTAGGTACTTATTTGTGTGTTATTGTGCATGTTTTTATAGGTATTACTGTAGTTGAGTATGTTCTAGTGTGTGTTTTGCTTTTAATTCAATTTCATTTTCACTTACGTTTTAGTAGCTTTTCGTTTATTTATTTTTTGTACGAAGCTGCCTTGGATTACTTTATTATTTTCTAACACAATAGAGAGTATGCATCCGTGGAATAATAAGTTATGTAATAATGGGATGATTTTCTTTGACTCCAACACATCGCACTAGTTTAAAGGCCATTTGAATATATCTAATGCGATTGAGTTACAAATACGTCTATAGAAAACATACTTCCTTGTAATAAGTATAGTGGAACTAATTATTTTGTAACAGTGTTGAACGGTGCGCTGCAAAAGTGACCAACCACCATTTTATGAGGCGAGGATATTCAAAATTTTACTGATGAACAATTTTTTTGTCCCTCTGTCCCTAGTTTCTTCTTAAAGTACATGCATATTCTCTGTTATACTATAATCCTGTTTTATTGTCCATTCAGCAAGATTTTAAAATAGCATTCCTTTTCCCATAGTTATTTAAATCAACATTATTGTTACATTTTTTAAAACAGATGTAGATGGCAATGGTGTTTGGGATGCGGACGAAGTTAAGGCTTTGTTCATCAAGGAATTAGACAAGTTGTACGGACCCGGGGGACCTAACAAGGACTTGCATGAGAGGGCTGAAGAGATGGAAAGGATGCGCGAACATGTGTTCAAGGAAAACGACCGCAACCGCGACGGGTTGATCGATTTCAACGAGTTCATGACGGAGACACAGAAAGCGGAGTTCAATCAAGATGAAGGTTTGTTGAGTGTGTTTAATATCTTTAAAAATAAATATATAAAATTAAAAAATAAGTTGACAGCCTCATTGGTCTAGTGGTCGCAAGCACGACTGCTGAGCGTGAGGTCCTGGGTTCGATTCCCAGGTCGGGCAAAGTGTTATTAAGTTTTTCTGTATGGAAATTCTCAGTAGCAGCATGGAGTCTGGAAATGTGCCCGGTAGATGGCAATAGGCTCGCCCCCTATTACATGGGACTTAATAACGGCATCGGCGAAATGTGGGTGTACAATAGTACACCTCTGCCTAATCCTTCGGGGAATACAGGCGTGATGCTATGTTATGTTATGTTATAAAAATAAGTCGTTTACAAGCAATCATTATTTTAGTACACCTTCTATATAGTATATTTATGTTTTCAAAATTTACAGGCTGGAAAACGATTGAAGAAAATCAAATTTACACTCAAAACGAATACGAAGAATACGAAAGGAGGAGGCTTGAAGAAATGAGATACCTGCAGCAGCGTGGATTGGTAAATATTGATTGCTTTTTAACGTTTCGTATTGATTATACAAATTTATCCATTTTGAAGTAGGATACTTTGTTATCGGTTCATTATCTATATTTTAGTTGAAAATGTTTCTTTAGTTTGCCATATGTCATTACTTGCCAGAATTTGATCCTTATTAGCGGCACTATCGGATGGTGTAATAATACAACCTGATTTTTTTTTTCTAAAATCATCGTGTTCATTTCTTAGCTACGGATTTGGATTTTTCACAAATCCAATGATGCAGTTTCAGTTGTCAGCCTCGAGATTGCTTTGAGTATTTTCCGCTATTCCTTATAGTTTAGGATTTGGCCATCCACGCCCAATTGAAAAATTCACCCTGTATATTTCCGATTGTGAATTGTAAGGTTTTAATTAATAATTATTATTTTTTATGATTCGTAATAAGATAATGTTACTCGGATTCAGTTTAATTTAGAAATTGAACCATTATCATATGCGCACATTCTTTTGAATATGTACGAATGTAACAATATTTTTGTATATAATACATTTCTTAAATTTATCTATGCGCAGGTTGACGCTCATGGCCAGCCTGTCCCCGGAGCTCAGCATCAGATCCATCAAGCGCTGCAGCAGTACCGCGCCTATCAACACCAACAAGCATACCAACACCAGATGCAGCAACAACCGCAACAATACCAAGGTCAACAACAGCAATATTATCCTCCTGGTCAAGCACCGCAAGGACAATTGCCTCCAGGACAAATGCCGCAAGGACAACTGCCTCAAGGACAGGTCCCTAACTATCAGCAACCTCCTCAGCAATATCAACAAGGACAACCTCCTCAATATCATGGCCAATATCAGGCACCTCCAGGCCAGTTCCAACAACCACCTCAAGGTCAATTTCAGCAGCCACCGCAAGGTCAATTCCAAGGACAGCAACCACCACAAGGACAATATCAGGGGCAGCAACCTCCCCAGGCCCAGCCCCAAGGGCAAGTGCCGCCACAAAATAATGTGAATCAGGGTCAAGCTCCGCCAGTACAGCAAGTACAACCTACTCAAGGCCAAGGCCAGGCTCAACAAGCTTCAGGACAACCTCAACAGTTCCAGGGACAGGCCCAACAAGCTCCAGGACAAGCTCAGCAAGCTCCTGGACAAGTTCAGCAAGCTCCTGGACAAGTTCAGCAAATTTCAGGACAGGCTCCACAGAGTCAAAATCAAGTGCCGCAAGCACAAGCCCCACCGGTACAGGCACAAAACGTAGCTATTAATCATTAGACATAACATTTGACGTGATGTTTTTTTTTACTGTAAGTGTTTATCATTATAGATATTGACTCTATGTATTTATTATACATTTATATATTTCACGACTGAGTGCCAAATTCGTCTCACGCTTTTATATTTAATTTTCGTCCCCATAAATGCTCGTTTTTTTTTTAAATTATTTATAGCTGTTCTGACATAGGCAGAATTGTGTAAATTAGATTATTAAGTAGTTCAATAAAAAATATAGCAAGCATGTAATGTTTTTATTTTAATACCCTCCTTTCAAATAGCACTGACCACACAATAATTGAACCCTAGAACTTAGTGAGACCACCATTCATTCATTAACTTCGTATAGTACTTAAGTAAGTTCTATCGTTACATATTAATAAATATATATACAAGAAGAAAATACCCTCCACCTAAAGAAGTCCAGAGCGCTAGGGAAAATATTTTTTTCTACTACCCACTGTAAGACTACTACTACAACTACTTAGTTATCTTAATAATATTATAATCCATTACTTATATCAATAGACAATTATTAGTGTTATATTGTAATTGTAATTGTTATATGTAATATTAGTGGTCCACCAAACACGAACGCTAGAACTTTCTCTTAATCATTTCTTCTTATAAAGCTTTACTTTACCTTCTTGATTGACCGTTAACTGTCATAAAAGATATATTCTGTGATGAATACATGCTAAGAGCAAAAATTTTTATTTCTGTATATTCCCTTGGTATTAGGAGCTCATACACGTGCCTCACTTTAATTCAATGAGAGTTGTTATTTTGTTTTGTTATGCTATTGCTCACAGAAATACTTATTATCACTGGTTAAAACTACATATATCGAACTCCCACATTGGTCTAAGCGTGAGGTCCTGAGTTTGATTCCCGGGTCGGGCAAAGTGTTATTTGGTTTTTCTGTATGGAAATTCACAGTAGCAGCACGGAGTCTGGAACTGTAGACGGGAACTGTGCCCGGTGTGGTGTGTAGATGGCAATAGGCTCCCCCCTTATTAAATGGGACGGGTGTACATATTACACCTAAGCCAAACCCTTCTGGGAATACAGGCGGGATGCTATGTTATGTGTTTGTTTAAATTATATCGTATATCGATAAAATAATATTCATAGGACTCGAGTCATGAGACAGACAAAAATACGTATTTGTTTACTATTATACAACTTACATTTACAGAAAAACTCTATAATTATATAAAAGTATGGCACCGAATCCTGTCAAGACGCACGAATAGAATTCGGTATCTCCTGTAAAAGTACTTACATATTCTTCTTATACCTATATATGTTACCTTTAATATGCGAAAACAAGACGATACCTACTCCCGATGAATGCTAAATTAGTTTAAAATGGTCCCGAGCTGCATTTGGACCGGATCCTACCAATATCCTTTATTAAAAATGCAATTTTCAAGTCATGCTCCGCGCGCGAAGTGTACTGATCAGAATCGGAGTATATATTTGTTTACGCCAACAGTTGCATTTTATAATGTTTCCTAATCATGCTTAGTCTGGAAATTGGTCAACAAGATATACATAAAGATTTTTCAAGTAAGTTATAATTAGACCCATCTTCGAATTGTTGTATATAATATTGTTGTTTATTTGTGTAAGTGTGTATGTTTACATACTCCGCTTGTGGGGTAGCGACAACGGCGGTTTCGTCCGGCGAATATTGATTTAAACAAGCCCTGAGGGAAGCGAAGGGGACACCGGCGCAGCTGCGCCATTGCGCAAAGCGGTCTACGTCGCGCAGCTTTTCATATTATTGATTAATTATTCCCATCGCGCCTTCTCAGAACTAAGACGTATCGTGTATAGAGCAGTATCAGTGAAAAATTTTGAAGATGGCGAAGAAGGCCCAACTTGGCCCTGAGGAAAACTACTGGACCCCGACCCAGCAAAACGTGATGAAGATGGTACAACGCCATCCGATCACTTACATCAGGGATATTATGATGAATCCAAGTCAGTACAAGGCTGCCGTCACCACGGCCTGGGATAGGATTTCGCGTGATTTGCGTGTACCGCGTAAGTACCTATTTCTTTTTTAAATATTTTTTCATTATTTATGTTTTCATCAGTTCCTACTAATAATAATAATCTCACCGTGATGCCATAGCGAGCGACGTCACCAGTGGCGTCGCCAAACAAAACATCAAATTGTAGATAATATTATGTCCACAAACAAAACTTCAAAACAAATATTTTTGCATTCAGAACCTACTTGGATTTAACGTCTTTAATTTTAATTAGTGTATTTACTAAATCAATAGGTTTTTCTATTAGCTTTTTTGCATCTTTTTGAACATAGGTACCTACTTTTTGGTGCGTTCCTACTTTGTCCGACACGCACTTCAAATAATAGTTGAAGAAAAAAAACAGCCTAATTTGTATTATTTATATTTTCAGAGAAAACGTGCAAGCAAGAATGGACAAGCATTAAACTCAGATATGCCAAGCTGAACAACATGATTCGCCAGGGCAAGGTGACTGAAGAAATTATTCAGCTCCATCCGAAAACTAGCAAATATCTGGATGGCTCCCTTGACTTCATGGATGCATACATTTATGAAATTACCGATGATGACATCCCTGTCTTTATACATAAACGCTTCAACAAACTTTTCGGCGTTACCAATAAGCAAGTTGTGACCAAGGAAATGGTTCAAGCCTTGCTGAAAAAACGTAACCAAGAAGAAGAAACCAACGATGAGATGGGCAAGATACACGTCCAAAATTTGATGAACATCGTTGAGGATGCCGTAGAGCGCTCATTGCGCGAGATGACGCTTGAAGGAAACTCCTCAACAGCTGAGGACCCGCCAGAGCATCGAACGGCCGGCTAGGATAACGCCCAACCTTAAAATAGTAACAAAATAGCCTGCATATACAAAAAAGGCGTAGTTACTATTTTATAAACGTTAATTACTACCTATATTCTATGTCATATCAATAATCAATCGATGTTAATGAAAAAGTCGTGTAAGACAGTTTGGAACTAATATGGATGATATTGATGAAGACGAGGGGTTGAGGACGACGCGGATGGTGTGATGAAAAGGATGATGGATACCAACAAGACACTTGGTGTTACGCACAAAACTTATGAAAGACTTACAACGAATTTGGCGGCACAATGAGGAAGGAACTATTACAGGAAAAAACGGAGGATAAAATCATTTAAAGAGGAACGAAAGACTGAAAAGGCACGATTATTTCAAATTAAATAAAAGACGCGAAAGGTCTCATCTGACTTTTTCTTCAATGTAGCCGTGGTTTTAGTCAAATTACTTATTTAACTTAGTATTCTGGTATAATATGTATCTGATTGTAGAACTCATCTGAATAAATATGTACTCTTTTTCTCTAAATAATATTATTGTTTTACTTATAAAAGAGTGTTGTTGCTGGGCGTAGAATTTTTTGTATATCGAAATCCGGTTTATCCGCAAATAGTACTGGTACAACATGTGGATAAACTGAATTTTGGCATTATTTTCACTAGGGCGTAATCTTTACCTGTTTTAATATGATTGTTCATTATGTATAAACTTGTAATAATTACGCTCTATTGCAAAGAAATGTAATCCAGACATTTTCTTTCATCTTAAATTTTATTTAAAATTGTATCTGTATAGTACTTATTCTTTTTTTCTGATTATTTAATTTTAATTTTCCTTTATAGAAAACGAATTGTTGCTCGCGCCGTATAAACACATATTTGTTTATATTTATTATGTTTTTATCCAATAATTAGGTATCCCACATATCCATTTTTACGTGTTTCACTTAATTATTACAATAAGACATGGAAGGGCGCCATTTTGGGAAAATCCCCTAACTTCACTCCAGTACAGCGGAAGAAGTCACTGAAGTGAAGAGCTGATGTTCCCAAAATTGAGCGTACATGTGTTTTTTTTTTAATGGAAACATTTTTCTTTCTACTCATTTAGTATCAGTAATTATACAAATAGGTAATGTAAAATACTTAACTTAACCTCGAAGGTTTTTGGCAGACTTTCCTATGCACAAGCTGACAAAGAATAAAAACGAAAGATTTAACTTTAAATACAACTTATTGGACGAAATTTGAATTAGAATGTAGGAACAATAGTATTTTGGGTTTAGGTACCTGCAGTAGCAAAGATTTGTTTAAAAGTGCGATTTTTTTGTTACTATTCGTTGTGCGAAGTGTATTCAATATTCTATGCGAAATGTTCAAACGCAATAATTTATTTTAACATGATAGATACCCTAAAAAGATACTTTTATAATATAAATTATTCCATTTACTTTATTTTTGTATGTTTTTACTTAGTACTAATTTATTGTAAAAATCTAAAAATCTTTTTTTTAGCTGGCTTAGTTGCCGCGTGGAAAAGCTAGTTGCTCATCTGTCACATTGTGAATATTCATCAAATAAGCACCTAGTATTTCATAATCTGTGATTACTATAATCACAGATTATTGAATTGGTACTAGGTGCTTAGTATGAATAATATGGGCTAAAATTGCGCCTAATCAACGTTGAAATCTCATGCTGCATGTTAATATGTTAACGTGCAGCAACTCTGAGAGATACGGGGATGTAATTTTTTTTATTGTAGCCTGTTGCGGCCGCAAGCTGTCATTTTCAATATAAAATGAAAACTTGCAACTGGCGGTTGGGTGTACCTGTGTGTACCTATAAGATATCAAAGTACACCCATTCGTTTTACATGTACTTATGGTTCGCTAAAACTGAATGTACATGGTACGTATACGAATGTTGGCAATTCTACATAGTACCTAGCTATCTACCTATGCTCTAAACTATTATTGATGGTTTTAAAAACATTTTTATTTAGTCTGATCAGAATATGTTAAAGAATAATATGGATACGGGATTTAAGAGAAAACAGAGTGGTAACACCACGTACATGGTGACAGGCGTTAGTTCCATTTTTGATCACCTACGTTTCTGAGACGATTCTGTATAGTTAGTTCATCAAAGCGCCACCGTCAAGTATACGCTACGATAGAAGTCTGCGGGCACCTATTCTGTACACCGTATGACGCTTCATACTTAATTACTTAGTTGTTTATTAAACTAACTTTATATTTAAAATGGACGAGGGGCTATCATGAGGTATATTTTGATTAAGTTATGGACTTAGTGTTTCTCTTTCTTATAAGGAGTCTTATAGGGACAATAAAATTAGATGCCAACTTTACCAAAAAACAATAACTACTATAGAAACTGAAACAGAGGCCGCCCTAGTGTAAATTTCTTTTGACAAATTCGATTTACTACATCGAACGCGTTCGGCGCTCCGATTGGTCCGTTTCGTTCCGTTCTCCACCAATCGGAGCGCCGAACGCGTTCGATGTAGTAAATCGAATTTGTCTTAGTGGTTTAGTGGTCTCAAGCGCGACTGGTGAACATGAGATTTTCGGTTCAATTTCCGAGTCAAAAAAAATGTTATTGGGTTTTTCTGTATGGAAATTATTAAGACAGAGTTGATGCAAAATTGATATTTCTATAACATACATGAGTATAAGTAGAAAGATATTATATAGACAAACATAATATATGTGTAAGGACTGCTATGTCTAGCCGATAATGGCGTACAAATAATAAGTTATACTAAATACTATTATCACTAATTAGACATTGGAAAATTCTATTAATAATACGTACACTATGAATAAAAAAAACTAAGCTTTTCAATAGAATCAAGTGCATGTAATCTACGCTAACAGATATGATTTCACCCTTATGTGACTTTTCTATAGATGGTGAGATTATCTCTGAAATAGACTTAAAGGTATCGAAATTCGATGATTTTCCCCCAGCGCTGTGGCACCGGTGCCGCTGAATATATTACCTGTATTGATGTACAATTGCCATTGCCATTTAGTATTATAATTAGGGTTCCCAGCCATACTGTTAAAAACAGTATTAAGTATACTTTTTCGCTCGTTAATACTTTTTCGCTCGTTAATACTTTTTACTGTTCTACGTATAAAAAAAAGTATACAAAATACTGTTTTTTCTTCTACTTCAATTGATTTAATAAAAAAATTGCGCTCCTCATTTATTTTAATATTAACTTAAATTGTGGAAAGGCTTATGAATATTTAAAAATGATAATAAGTTGTAAAATTGTGCAAGAAACTCCAAAAATATGCTTTTATAACGTCAAAAAAATAAAATATTGTTTGCTTTTGTAAAATACTGTTCATTTTAGTTCTTCGACCTTAATATACTTTATTTCTCATACAAAAAGTTGGGAACCCTAGCTGTAATTCCGTATCTTTTTATTCAAATCCACTCCTTTATTTTTAGATTTCAGCTCTTATCGCTCCACTGTTGTTAGTTCTGCCTGGTTTTTGTCTTGATACTGGATAAGTACAACTTGCTTCATACGCAATACTAGAATGTAAACTGTCCAATTAGTTAAGTAAGGGAACAATTTATGATGAAGTAACAATAATATCACTCGGTGTGATCATTTGTTATATAATTACAACAACGTTTATCTGTTTATGGAAGTGACTGTAGGTACTTGTGTAAATAAGCTATCTGAACTTCTTATCTTTCGGGATTTTAGGTACTAACTAAGCAAAGTAATTTAAAGTAGAAACGTCTTAAGTTTCTATATTATTGTTGATCTCATGTTATGTATTTCCCCTTATGGTACGGAGAATGATTTTGTAAATAAAGATTTTCCTTGTACAGATCTACATATAAGTACTTGGCCGATGCTATTATAAAAATTGATGATTGCGTCATCCGTCTCATACGCAGAACCACAAAGGTCTTTGTATGCTAAGCATGAGTCGCTCCTTGGCACATAATAAGGCCGAGCAACTGCTGCCAGTTAGTCACACACAATACACATATTGGTCGATTACCTTATAGTAAGAATATAGGTACGATACCACTGCATTTATTGCATTCTATACTTTAGGATTCTGTGAACTCCTCACGTTTCTTTCCGCATCGATGTCTATCGATATAATTCAAATCTATATGACAAGGTTCAGTCATTCACCATCTCGTACATAAATCTCTTCTCATTAAGACGAGTGTCATTGACTGTTTCCTTGGTCTTGCTGGTCTCCTGGGGGTTCTTGCTTCGGGGAAAGTAAAAAAAGTGTTATTTGGAAATGTAATAACTTTAACATCATACTTACGGTAATGGCATACAATCATCCTCTATGCCACAGTACGTATAAAGCGATCGAGATAAGAATAGGAATGTCGATGACCTTTAACTCTCAACTGTCACTTGAAAAGTACTATTTGCAGGGAAAAAGTATTTTATGTACATAATGAATTTCCACGGTATTTATCTAACACATAGTGTTACCAATTATATTTATGTTTATATTAACTTTAACAATGATTTCAAAAGTTTTTTGTCATATACGTCACAATATGGTCGATACTTATTCTTATTCTTACTTGGATGACATTGTATATATACCTATTGTGTTCTGAAACGCTATAGAAGCCTTAGGTCCATTTTTTATTACTTTTCATGATACCTTAATCTTATCATGGTATGTATCCATGTGAGACGATAATCATACACGGATATAATATCTTTGGTATAGCACAGTCAGGTCAAACAATAATAAATGATTATGAATATGATTATGAAACTATGTAAGCGACATCAAAAGTAAAAATCAGTAAAATTTACAAATCGATGAATAATTACATTTTCATCGTTCACAAAAATTAACGAAAAAGAAAAAGGAGAAGAAATTCTGATCTTCTGCACGTACCTATTACTTTTGATGTTGACTGTATATACTTGATGATGCTTGATTCATTTCCACATTGAAAGGTGACTCTTTTATGTAGGTAAATATGTTTTAGGTAAAGACGCATAAAATCGCGCTACCTACCTATAATATCCAATTGGTGTACTTAGCAACTGGTTCAAATCGTTGAACTACAAGTCTACTTATTTGAAATTCTGTGCATGTTGTTGTACCTACAATGTAGGTATAGTGATCGCTGAGATTTATTTACATTTCAAGGTTCTATAAGAGGGAAATAAACTGTTTCATTCACAGCCTTGTTCAAATTCAAGGTTAGATATACGTACCTATTATGTACACACAAAAAATTTTAGTCAGTTCTCTATTTTATATCTACAGGCAATAAGTATTATTTAGGTACCTAACAAGTCTTAGATTTATAGTAATAACCGTTCTATTGTACAAAATTACTAGTCAAGGCAAAATAGTACGTAAGTACATTATTACACTTCCGTCGGTACACTACTACACTTGTGCTTAAATTTACATATGCATCAAATACTTTTCCACATACCTGTTATCTACTAGCCGGATACAGCAGTGCCCAAATAATGGGAAATCCCCAAAGAATGACCAGAGGGTCACAGCGTAGTGTCAACTAAACAATTTGCAATTTCTTTAACAGAGACAAGCCCTGGATCCTACGAGTTATGTTGACAAGTACTCCGATCTCAAATAATGACTCGAAAACCTCAATTCAGCAAGTTAGTTATACTTTTGTTGGTTGTCCGCAAGTCCACAGACAGCAGCACCACCAGCACAGCTCTCCGGACTACGAATATGAGATGACGCAAGGGTGTTTGGCAATTTCTTGACAAAATATGACAACTTTGTCCAGAAATTATCGACAGTAGGTATTGATGGCACTGACTTCAGAAACTTTTCGTTTTATGTAGTCGAATATTGATCTTTATTTTGTTCTTATTCGCGAGTTTTTGAAGTGTGTATTGGATTTATTTTTTTACTTCTAAATACAGTTTACTTGGCAGCCAAGCTAGAAAAACAGCAGATCGCCCATCATAAATTTGTAATTCAGTAAGCTCATTTACCAAAGTTTCCCATTATGTAAGTAGGTACCTATTTACTACAAATGCCCATAAAATATAAAAATAAGAATAACGTATTATTATTAGGTATACTAAAATTGAAATAAAGAATGAAACCTACTAAAGATATATCTACCTACTCGTGATATAAATGATGTTGTCTGTTCTTCTTTAATGGATCAACGCAGGTTGAAACTTCCTCACAAACGACAGATAACTAGTGTGGAAAAAACTTACTCTAAGTACAACTAGTTTTGTCTAGATTTCCCACCTCGTTATTAGTCGTATAAGTATCATTTTACAGATTCAAGAATACACGCCTAAACGGATGGTGTTTCATAAAATTATAGCATGTTTTGATAGGAAGTGTTAATATTTTTGTTATAACAACAGACAACGGGTCTAAGGGTTCTACGTCGCAATTATATTATTTATACAATTCTGTAGTGTATGTAGTAAAATACCTATACAAAACAATGGTCCTAAACAATTTGAAACAATGCCGATGGCGAGTAAAACAGTCTCAGGTACCTGCTACTAAAAGCCCCTCCTCGAGTAATGACAACTAACGACGTTCGGAGCACCCTGCTGCAGGCAATCACTTGTGTTTCGAGCTTGCAAACTTGCTAATATGTCTACCAGGTGGCACTGACCCTATGCTATTCTGAAAGTACAAATGTCTCCCCCGCGCGAATGACAGCACTGAAATTTTTACATCGGAATTCTGTAACATGGCAGTTTTTGATAAAATCGACGCAAAATTCACTAGAATTTTAGATATTGAAATTCTATATTTTAATTTATTCGTATGCCTTATACAAAGGTACTTTTCTTCGTTTTCATAAGTATGGAAAAAGCCACATGTCCTGAAATTGTTTTTAAAGTAATAAGATGTTTATTAAATCGATTCTTAGTTGAAAACATACCTACTTACATATTATATAAGACTGCTTCTTTGGTCTAGTAGTCGCAAGCGCAACCGCTGAGCGTAAGGTCCTGGGTTCGATTCCCGGATCGGGCAGTCTTATTGGGTTTTTTGTATGCAACTTCTCAATTCACGGAGTCTGGAACTGTGCCCGGTGGATGGCAATAGGCTCGCCCCATAGGTATTACATGGCGCTCGATAGTGGCATGGGCAAAATGTGGGTGTTCATAGTACTTCTCTGCATAGCCCTTCGGGGAATACATGCGTGATGCTATGTCATGTTATATTATACAATAAGATATAGTGTATACGTAAAATTTAAATAAACAATACTAATTGTTTTTTTTTTTTTTTTAAATCTTTATTTATTAATAAGAGGGTTTGATCACAATTGATCATGCCACCCCCATTAGTACAAAATAAATCCACGTACAACCCAACTTATAGTCTACGCCTTAAACCTAAATTAACAGTTTTATACAACATTTTAGCCTCATCTGTTAAAGGAGACGCCAGAATACTATTGTACATTCCGACAGCATACATATTTAAACTATATTGTAGGATAAAATTAGTTCTTTCCGCCTCGGTACGGATACACTCCCCCAAGATGTGACAGACATCCTCAACGACGCCACATTCTGAACAGTTTGGAGAAGAAATTTTCCCCATCAGAAAACCAAAACTATTCAAAGGAATGTGCCCGGAGCGAAGCCTTAATGCTGTTACTATGTCGAACCTGTTCAATCCAGCAGTATCGATCCACGGGAACCGAGGAAGATTCGGCTGTATTGTACTGTACCAGATACCTTTACTGAGTGATCTCTCGTTAAAGTGCTCCTTCCACATCGTACCACATTGTTCTTTAATTAAATATAGCAGGTCTGAATGGTAAGGAAGGCACTTAAAAGGAATACCGTCAGAAATAGCTTCTCTAGCCAACGAATCTGCCACCTCGTTTCCACTGAAACCGATATGAGAAGGGATCCACTGTAAAACTACATGTTTATTTTTAAATTCCAAGCTCAGTATAGATTTCAAAATTGAGTATGCTATCGGTGTGCCTCGAAATCCCGCTGTACATCGATTCAAGTGTTGAAGAGCGCTTTTTGAATCAGTAAAAATTACATAATTGCCAGCTTCAAAAGAGTTAATATAGGCCATAGCTTCGGCAATAGCAATCAATTCTGCGTACATAATAGTAATTTTTGACTTAATTTTTAGTTTAACAAATGTGTTGGTTTGAATGTCAAACCATGCGGCCCCCGCACAATTGAGTTCTTTAGATCCGTCTGTAAATATCTTGTAAAATGTGTTATAACGTTGTGTCACGAACTGATAACACAATTGTCTTAAGTCAGATACATGATACGATTGTTTTGATTTACTAATCAAACAGATATTTGGTTTAACAGCGGCATCCAAATCCACATTGCTCATCCAAGTTTCTAAAGAAAACATTTCTAACTCCTTACTAGAATATACAGGTGTAGTTTTGAAGGCATTATGGATTAAAATCAGTAGTGGTTTGCTTTTATTTCTCCAAAAAGAATTCTGACAAAATTCATGAAGTTTTTCTAAAATGTTTATTATTTGATTATTTTGGACTGATTTAGTTTTAAACCAAAATTTACCTGCTAAGTAATATCTCCGAACATGTAGGGGTACAATGTGGAGTTCTGACTCCATGACATGTATTGGAGTCGACTTGATAAAACCACCAATCAAACGCATACATTGGTTCTGAACTATTTCTAACTTTTTCAAAGAAGTCTTACAACTGTTACCATACAAAAAGCTGGCGTAATCCATCCTACTACGAACAATAGCGATATAAAGGCGACGTAGATGACTCTGATGTATACCCCAACAGGGACCAGTTAAAACTTTTAAAATATTTGAAAATTTTGAGGTTTTTTCTCTAATCTCATTAATTTGTTTATTCCATTTCAAAGATCGGTCAAACCATAACCCTAAATATTTAACATTTTCTACTGTCTGTAAAATAGTGTTATTAATTTTTAGTTCTACACTACCTCTGACAAATCCCGTCTTAAATATACATACTTTGCTTTTGGAAGAGGAGACTTCAAGTCCTATATTGAGCAGAAGTTTATATAACCTATCTAATGCAAATTGCAATCTTCCTGTTATTTCTGATATTTTATTAGAAGTATGGTATAGTACGAAATCGTCCGCATATTGGGAAATGAATACATTATCTAAAAGTTTACAAAAATTCCTAGTGACGATATTAAATAATAATGGTGATAATGGGTCCCCTTGTGCCAATCCGCGACCGGTGGATCGAGTAATATAACTATTGTTCATCCAGATTTTAAGATTTCTTACTTTAAGAAAGTTATACAAATATGAGCAAATTTTAGTACCTACACCAATTTGATCCATAACTTGCACTAAACTTATTACGTCAACATTGTCATACGCGCTGTCTATATCAATAAAACATCCAACTGTAGTCAATCGATTAGAAAATCCTGTCTGGATTCTAGACACTAAGGTGGTAAGGTTATCAAGAGTAGAACGACATTTTCTGAAACCAGTAGTGTCATTTGATAATAAATCATTTTTTTCGATAAACCACTCTATTCTTTTGAGTAGAATGCTATGAAAAACTTTGCACATACATGAAATCATTGATATAGGCCTAACGGATGACAGGGAGTTCGGATCACGTCCCGGCTTCGGAATAGGTATTATACGAATGTCTCGCCACTGATGTGGTACAAAATTGGAATATAAGAACATGTTATAAAGTGACACTAGAATTGTTTTTCCATTACGTGGTAGATGACTTACCATAGAATAGGAAATGTCATCGCACCCGGGACTGGTGTCCTTAGTTCGGACACATTTGTCTAATTCATGTATCATAATAGGAATTTCTAAACTTGGGTTATTTGAGAGAAAAAAGGGATCATTACAAGGGACGAAATCAGGTGCTAAGTTGTGTAGTAGACCATTAACCTTATCCTTGTCTATCTGTTGGTAAGTCGATCTCTTTCCTTTGAGCCATTTCATCTTGTTCCATAATTCTGATGAAGAGGTTGAATGATCCAATGAAGTGCAAAATTCATACCAATTCTTATCTTTTGCCGCACGAATAGATTTTTGCGCAACACTTATTTTAGTTTTTAATATCTTAAGATTATCGGGTGTTGGATTACGTCGGAACTTGGAAAGGGCTAATCGACGCTCGGCTACTACTTGAGAAAGACTTGCGTTCCAATATGGTTTGGGGGAAAAATTACTTTCGGGATTCTCATTAATTTTAAAATAAGGTATACACAAACCCGCCGCCATATCTAGGTAATCCACAAAAATGTTATATGCTTCTTGAAGATTATTGGGCAACTGTAACTCCGAAAAAAGCACATCAAGTACGTTCGTATAGCTATTCCAATCAGCTTTCTTAAAATTTCTTTTAAAATTTTTGTTCGAAGACCCACTCATGTTGAATGCTATTTTTATAAGACGATGATCACTACCCAGACATTCATTTAAGGGGGCCCAGTTAGATCTTAATGCTATATCAGACGTTATCATAGATATGTCTGGGCTTGTCTGTTGCAAATGGTTATTTACCAACTTAAGGCGGGTACACTGACCATCATTTAGTGTGACAAATCGGCTGTCGATTAAAGCATCGTAAATTTGCGTTCCTCTATGATCAGTCTTAGTCGACCAGTTGCTGTGATGAGCATTGAAATCGCCAAGTAATACAGTATTTTTATTTAATGAAGAAAATATAGTTTCCCAATCTCTTTGACTGGTACGAATCGAAGGGGGGCAGTAAAGGGATACTACATACTCAATTTGATCGCAATTGTATAACTTAACACAGAGGATTTCTACACCAGGTATGCTAAACTGTAGGGTATACATACTTGATTTAACCGATTTATGCGTTAATATAGCAACTCCACCGTAAGAATCCAACCTATCCTTACGATAAATATTATAATTGCTTAATCTCAAATTACTATCAGGCTCTAGCCAAGTTTCCTGAATAGCAGCAATGTGGATTTTTTCCTGCAGCAGTATATTATCAAATTCTGTTAGCTTAGGTCTAAGACTTTGAGCATTCCATTGAATCAAATTGATTTTTATAATTGGTTTTTTACTATCCATTAAAATAAGATAAGAAACTTTTTAAGAAAGGCCAATCAGCGACATTATCTACCACTACTAAAATCAACCATTCAAATAGACATTTTATACTATTCTTAATTTTTGTTTGAATGGTATCTGTTCTTAAAAATATAATTTCCTTTAATCTTACTAACAGTTCTTCAAAATGTATGTCTTTTTGTCTCTGCTTGTGCTCAGGCTCAGGCTCAGGAATATTACTTGAACTGGTACTCTCTTCGGTGCAAAGATTTGCTGCCTGATGTAAACGTACAGTGTCGAAGCTCTTAATATTTTTAGTTTTAACTTTCTTTGGCGGGTTGAATAAATCATCATAAGTAGTTTTATCGTTTAACTCTATCTTTCTTTTCGTTTTATCTGCATAGCTGGGCTTCTCACAATATTGATTTTCTTCTTGTTGAACACTTGTAGTTGGATTTAGTAGTTCAGTTAATACAGACGGTGAAATATGGGAGTATATAGCCGGCTCTGCTTGTTTACGGGGAGTGTTTGGTTCTACATACATTGTTAACGCTTTTCTGAATGTGCAATTGAAGTCCGTCATTAGTTGTCTCAGTTTCTTTTCCTTCAAGTAAACAGGGCACTCCTTGTTCAAAGCCAAATGATTACCGGCACAATTAACGCATTTATATCTTTTTGTCTCGCAATTTGGATGATTTTCACCACATTTAGGACACGTAATTTTTACAGACGGGCATAATTTATTCTTATGCCCAAACTTCCAGCACCTTGAGCATTGGGAGACAGGAAATACATAAGGTTCTACTTTTATACGCAAGCTATCAACGTATATGTGCGTTGGCAGAAAAGCACCTTTGAAACAAAGTCGTATTGTTTCACTCGCAGTCCACTCACCCTTTTCTGTAGATCGACGCATGAGACGATTGAGTGAAGTTAGTATAGCGGGGCTAGGGCATGAGATAGATTTTAACACGTCTTCTTCTGGCATTTCTAAATCTACATCCCTTATTACGCCATAGGAATAACTTTTTTCCATAGCTCTCTGAATTCGCCACCCTTTATCAATAAGGCCTTGACATGACTCTAATTTAGCGGCACTAATTTCGTCTGTGACATCAATTCGCACTTTAAACGGATTTATGTATTTTACCCTGCTTATGTTATTTATATTTTCATCTTTAAATAATCTGGCCAACGTAAATTGTTTAGGCATTTTTTCTTTGTTAGTAATATATAATTCTATTATTTCATTCCCTTCTTTCAATTTCTTTTCCTTTCTCTTGATCAACGTCCAGTCTTCCTCCTTTTCGTCTCTAGTTCTTTTTATTGGTCTGTCATAAGTTATTTCTTCCTCCGCTTCAACTTGTTTAAACTCCTCTTGTGACATCACTGATTCCCTCATTTCTGTCTCCAACATATCCTCCTCATTTATTGACTCATTACTGCTCTCAATAACATTATTATCGGATAACTTATTTAATTCTTCACTAATACTATCCATTAGCGCAGGTGAACAAAAGATGCATTGTTGTAAACAAGTTGACCTTGAGTCGGGCCAGCCGCAGCCGGTCCGCGACGGTGTGTAAAAAAATAGATAGCACTCGCACAATGTAAACAACTAATTAGCAAATCGAGAACACGACCACTCGGGAACACGATCACTCCGTACGAGTACCGAAACGCGAATGCTGTATACTAATTGTTGATCTCGAACTTTGGCCGGCCTCAGTAAAAACACCTATTTTTACCGATTATAATGACGGGTAGTTGCAAATAAAATTAGATTGTTGTTATTTTTTATACAGTGTGCGACACAATGCAGCGGGTTGGGTAGACGAGAACTCTGTCTGACAGCATAATTTCAGAGGATGAGTAGATATAGATACATATATTTATGTAGTAAATTGTTAATAGATGTGGTTTAAAAGTGATCAATAAAAATTTCCAGTATGAAACTGAGCACTCAGTCCATAATTAACAATGTATTATTTCTTCGTCCACACACCTCGTTTGCCATTTGCAGAATCTGAAGAACTTCATTTGTTGGCACCACGGCCCCGGCATCGGCTGACTTCAGATGTGCTGCGCGCGCAGCGATAATACCTGACTAAGTTAGAATGGATTTTTGAAGAGATATTATTAATATGAAAATATTTTATTTATAAATAAATGAAGGTATTTTTATTATAATAAATTAAATTAGATAATATAGTATATTTATCGACATTTTTCTCGTTAGTTTACGTGAAACTGAACGTAGCTGATGCGATTAACATATTTAGCTGTTTTGTGAATAATGGCGCCACCGTCTACGCAGAAGTAAGAAGATTCTAGCAGAGCGACTGCAATCCGAGGCCCAATAGTAGGTAAATGAAAAGTATCCCTATAACATTTACCTATTCATCCATATTAATTACATATTAATGAATAGATAAACCTTTCATAAACACACCACATGTAAAGACCACAGAGTAAAGCAGGCATAGGCATTTTTAACTCGTGTGGTGTGATGCTGAATTTCTGACATCATAAGCGAACGACGGAGAGTGATCGTGTATCGACAGATGTCGCTAGAGGAACCGCTCCGTATTACGGACACTATAAACTCCCATAAGCTCTTCCAAAACATGGTGGACACATTTTTTCGTTTCGGTAAATAGATATTCCGGCAAAAATATTGTATGTCGAGTTAAATTAGATTTAATTTAAAGTTGACCACATCCAACAATTTTTGACTTAATCGATAGTTGCCAATTTATAGAAGACTCGTACATACCTACATAGTTATTACCTATAAGTAAAAATCACCTGATTGTTAAGTATCTTGTACACAGCGGCGTACACAGAGTTTTTAGACAGGGTAGGCAGAAAAATTTAAAAGCTTACTTACCAAAAATCCCTACTGCATGTTGGTTTTGGTTCGTCGTCTTGTCGATTAAATAATGATGTATGTGATTTGCCACCTCAAATATCTTATAATAAATATTTATCTGAGTTATGTAGGGTAGGCAAATAGGCAGTGTCTTTTTGTCTTTATGAACCGCACGCCACTGCTTGTAGATAACACTCTAGTTACTATTTGTGTGTTGTTCGATCTAAACAAGCATGTCAATAGATACCTATATACATATATTCTATTTTATGTAAGAGTGAAATACCACTCACTCGAACTTCCAACTATAAAGTCTACATGCTTGAATTTTGGTAGAAGGGTTCCTTACCTATAGTATACATGCATCCGATATAAAAGGGAATGGGGATTCAGAGTGTAGGTATGTGAAATAACGTTTTATGCAAGCAGAATCACGGGTACAGCTTGTATGTCTCATAAAACCCTGTATACCCAAATGTCACACACAGGCCGGTCAAACAAGTCTAAATTAGATGGTTCTACCGTTCGCTATCGAGAAGTTCCCGTTACCAGGTGATAACGGCAATTTCCAGATCTTCAACTTCATCCTCGATTAGCTCCTTTGAATCTTTGGTTATTTTTTAATCTTTTAATCCTAAACGAGGAAAAGTTTTTCTGCATTTACAAACACAAATATTCACTTACACAAACGCCCAGATGAACTACGCGTCTGCAGGCGCGGGAAACGAACCTCCTACACGTAGCGCAGGAATCGATCGCTCAACCACTGCACCGACAGTATCGTAAAGTCTTCTTCTCTTTTAGAAACATACATCATCATCATCATCAGATAGAACACGTCGTACAGAAGAAGGCCTATCAGAAACATACGCAGATCTTCAATTGAGTGGGGGAACCATTGACGTGTACAACCTAGGTACTAGAAGTGGTAGACTCCAAGGATATTATGTAAATGGTACCTATATAACGATATCTATATACCACGGTAAGAATAAGCCTGTAAAAACAATATTTCCCTTTTATGATAGTATGTAATACGGTTTCATTCATCATTCGGAAGTAGCCGCATAGTTCCGAACTCGAATGGATGGACTTCATAAGCTTTTCATGAGACTGTAGAACGAGCCGAATGACTAGACTTACCGTCTTTCTCCCTTTAGATACGGTTTTAATTTTATACAAATATGATGCAGCTGAATATCAAATAAAATATATGATATTCAGTCGTACGTTTGTGTCCGAGATCGGGTTGGGTCTACTAGGGAATACCGTTCAGACTGTCAATAACAAATGGCGTAGCTATTTGTATACCAACCGTAAATTTGAATAACTGCAAAAAATTCAAAATCTCTGGGGTGAATATCATTTTTTAAAGATTTGGTGGCGCACTTTATTTTTAGTGAATATTTTAATAAACACACACACGCATAATAAACTTACAAAAAATTATATTCACCCTCAGTAGTTTACGGCCACTGCTAATTTTCTAGCAGAAGTGAACATGGTCAATTATTTAAACATTACTTGCATCTCCACAAAAACGTTTCAAACTATTTCAACAGACTACTTATATACCGAACATGGACACCGAAATCATAAGATGCTGACCCATCGACTAAAATCTTACAGTAATCAGTAAAATAATTGGAAGATAATTGCTGTTTTTGCTACTAAATCACCTAAAAGTAGGTAATGTTTATTACCTAGTAGGAAATGTGAAACCAGACTGATTAGGTAATGCATATGTGTACATGTAGCGTCCAAGTATATTTAGTCCACTTAGGCCAGCCTTGTTGAAAAACAGTGGTCGCATATATGGAACATACATGGAGCGCTATGTTAGGATAACGCGATTTTTACTTCTACTTATATACAACTTCATTTAATGAGCAATTTAATCCAAGCTTCCGGGATACTCACGAAGAAATCCAGCGACAATTACAACGTAGGTATAATTGAAATAACAAAACATCAGACACCCCAGCTGATTTACTAATGTCATAAATTGATCTAAAGGTCGGCAAATCATAGGGTACCTACTACATAATTTATTTTCATCAATTATTGTAGAAGGATATTTGTATTTTAAGTTGTATCGTTTTTTTTTAATTCTGATTTAGCTCTAGACTCATTTATTTAGTAACGTATAATGATGGCTACGATCGTTGGAGGTTAATGATTTTAAAGTCACATTATACCAAGCTTTTATAGCTTTGGAAAAATATAGTACTCGCCATTGTGAAAAAAAGTATTTCTTGATATAAATCTTTGTTAAAAAAATTGTCTAATAGGTTTTTGACTCTCAATTCTAAATAAACTAGTTTCTGAAGTTTCGTTATTTTAGGTTGTAGGTAGGTACTTATCTAAAGAAATGAAATAAAATTGAGGAATTTTTCCATTGACTTCACAGGAGAATATCTTGTCCGGTTATCCCCGGTAGCTAAATTTTCCACAGGGGCAGTAGCAACACTAATAAATTGCCACCTACCAGACGTATCAGCTTACGAGGCATCGACCTTTGTGATGGTAAATAACTTTATTGTCGACCAGGGGTGAAATGGGGATACACTAGTTATATCAAAGATGATAAAATTAGTACCAAAGCATAGTTTACTTTTTAATTCAGTTACCAAATAATTCTCAAAATCAAAAAAACCTTACATCTGATAACCAGTTAAACAACAGTAGGTTTGCATTTGACCAGTGCCATTCTATTTGTTAGGTATACAAAATCTTTTCAACTAGTACGATGACATCATCGGGCTTGGTTGGCCATAGATTAAGTGACCATATTATACCTTAACTTTATTATTTGACTTTATGACATAAATCAAGGATTAAATATTTACATACCACTTTAATGTCATCCTGTATCTACCTACGTAAACCCGACTGAACATGGTCGGGTCGCTTCTTTAGTAAATATAGAATAACTCAAAACCCGATTATAAACCATTTTGTTCAAGTAGAAATGCTACGAAACTATAGCGTTAGTAACTCCTGATATTCCCGTAGGATATGGCGAGTATCCTGATGTACATTAAAACAGAAAAGAAAAAAAACTCGCGAAAAAATAGCAATTGGATGCAATTATGTAATTATTTTATTAACATACCTAAAAGTAAATGTTTCGTAATATATATTAAAGAAAATCTGTAGGCAATATGTTTATCTTTCCCCGAGTAAAAGAGGTTAAGACCACAACAACAGATAAGATTCGGCGAAACAAGTCGATGCGGTTATTATTTTAATCTTTGACCTTTTAGCATCTCGTCAGCGGGCTGGTGTTTAACTCTCATTCGCCACATACGCTTGGTGGTGATCAGTCATTTAGTATAGTTTTATTTATTAGCCATGAAGTTGTTGATCGCTTTAGCCGGGTTCCTGGCTGTTACGGCCGCCAGCGGGCCCTCAACCAGCAAAGTTGTCTGCTACTACGACAGCAAGAGCTATGTCAGGGAATGTAAGTTATTTTTTATATATTGCTGAGCGATTTTTTATATATTTACCTGGTTAGCGAATTTTATTAGAAAGCGTAAGGTTTCGCAACTCATTTTAGTTTTTTTTTCGTTTTAATTTCGTGGATAGAGTAGGTACCTACAAAGGAAAGTACTGCTTATTTTTCAGTTTCGATTTTGTAGTACCTACTATTGTTTTATTAAAAATATAGTAATACTTTTCAATCATTTATGTATAAAGTATTTTGATAACCGATGTTGCTCGATGTAGGTACACAGGCATAAGATTTAATTAAAGATTTTTTTTATTGATATGCTTGTCTTAATAATACATCAATCGCGCCAGGCATATTACAAAAAAAAATTACTAACTACCTACGTATTGCTATTTATTATACTTTATACGGACATAAGTACATGAATATTTTAAAATGTTAAAACTCAAGTAAGACCAGTGCTGGCCAGAGAAAGGTTATCTATAACCAGTGGCTACACTGCATAACACCACCGTAGTTACATAAAGGACGATAACAATACTTACACAATTAGTTAACTGAGTCACATTTCACTCTCATAACATAACACACATTTATTATATCAATCTCAGTTACCTATTACCGGCTATATATTACAAACGACAAAATGTTTTGCACGAACGCCGCCACATTATAGCCTTGCGGTTAAGTATTAATGATGATAACTTATATATAAGTAAGGTAGACGAAAAAACGAGCATACCGAATATTTGCAACTATATGATAAACATAGTATTTTTACCTTTGCACCTTAACCACGATTCCGTCGCATGTACTCGTGTCCCCTCAATGCTGACGTGATCAACTGGTATGGCCGAATTGATGCTCGTTTTACTTGATAAAGGCCCTGACCTTGTTCCATCTGTGGAGGAAAACAAGTACCTACACTACGCGTTAACATCGAGACTAAAGTGATTTGATTTTGTTTCTGCGATACAAATGTAGTTAAGATAAGAAATTTATGAACAAGAAATTCATGAGAAATAAAAGGTTAACAAAGAATAGCATTAGGACTAGTAGCAATAATAATAAAAGAACAACTTGGAAACCAAATATCAGCAGTGGAAACAATAATAAGTTGACGAATAAAATAATAATACTGACTTATAATAGCGTTCATAGTTCAAAAGTTCTTACATTTCCGCAACCTGCACTAGAAATGCTAAATTAAGTATCAACTATTGATGGTGTTATGTCTGGAATAGGAACAGCTTCCTTCCTTGTCTAGGTTAACGCAGCGCCTAACACTATCCTAAATGAAACCTATCTATAGATTGCATATTGTCAAATGCCTTCTTTAACTTACACCCAAGTTGATCAATTACAACAATTAAGTATGTGAGTGTCATTACGACCTAACCTACTTATATCTGCTGTAAAACCTGTAGAACCATACGTATATACAAAATGCCGTAATGTGCACACAAAATGCCCAATTATAGATAAAATAGTTGATTCATAGTTTGCTTGTCATGTGTTCTTTTTGTCCACAATCACATCCAGCAAGTCCTGTCTTATCTGTCCCCCAGCAACGCCCTAAGCCGAGGTTCGAGCCCCACTATGGAACGCCTTTAGCAGTGTTGCTTAATATTATTTATTTTGCTTGGCTGGAGGCCCTTCTGGTCTCGCCATTAGCCCGATTAAGCAGTGAAAGCTCCTTGAGATAACTGCGAGAAATAATTGTCAAAAAAAAGCTTTTTGTACTTCGTTAATAGCACTTAATGGTAAAACAGGGTATTCGTTAAGGGATCATAAACTACGTGTAGGTCGCTTATCACAAAGGATGTACCATAGAAATTTATTATCTATGTGGTTACCGCATTGTTCTGAGCTACGTTAACTACCCACCTTAATTTACACCTCCTTCGTTTTATTTGTATGCAAAGAGGTCCATTTACAAACTAAAGTAATTAGTAGATAAGGTATTAATTGAAGATTTAGTCTCTGTAGTTGTGTGTACATTATTAATCATTATGTCGTCCATTTTTCTGTCGTTGAAGGCAGACAAATACTAGTAAATTGACTTTAACAGTTTAACCCCATTATTGAATATGGCCCTCCTTATAAAGAGCAAACCTTGTATTGATCACTTATTCTAACATCAATTAGTTTAAAATTGTTATCGTTTTCGTAAAAAGATTTCAACACTTCCCTCTCCTCAGTTATCTTTGTAAATTGATTTCTTACATAACATCACGCCTTTTTTAAGCAGAAAACCAACATCACATGCGTCAATCCTTATAAATTCCCTCTTGCTTCATCTACATTAATGCTTCTACGTTTCATACGTGCCATTCGTATTTGCGATGCGCACCTGACTTTTTTAAAGGACATCAATAATGAGATCAGAATTGTTTTGTTATGATTTGTATTATAGGTACCTACATTTTAATATGTATTTTTGAATTTAAATGGATTAGACATAAACATTATATTTTGTGATACTGCATCATTGTAGCTAGTGGTTGCAAGCGCGACTGCTGAGCGTGAAGTCCTGGGTTCGATCCCCGGGTCGGGTAAAGTGTTAAGTATTGGGTTTTTCTGTATGCAAATTCTCAGTAGCAACACGGATTCTGGAACTGTGTCTGGTAGACGGCAATAGGGTCGCTCCCTGTCGGTGTGCTATTATAGTACACTTCTACCTAGTGCTTCGGGGAAAAGGCGTAATGCTATGTTGTTATATATATATTACTAGGTATAATGTCCACACTCGGTAAACTGGTAACGCTTGTATATTGGTATTTGTGCAAAGGTAGTTGTTGCTTACTGTTGGAGGTAAACATTGTTCGTTATTATTGTCGAAATAATACTTAGAACGTGAAAATATCCGTCAAAACATTAAGGCAGTCGGCTGTCAACCGCCACGAGACACAATTTCTTAGTACAAGTAGACACTGATTAGACAAATATCGTTAGTTTATGATCAACATAACTTTCATATTTAGTTCAGTCGTCTCCTATTTATACCTTGGTACTTTAGCTTATGTTTAAAGATTAATTACGATGTTTTATAAATTTCCTGCCAAACAAATAACTTAAATTACTATATATTATATAATTATGGTTAGAAGTATAAATACGTTTGTAAAGTACAGAACCCTTTTAAGTGGGTACATTTCGAACGTGATTTATATTTTTGATGTTCCTTTATATGTAAAGCAGGGATTGGCGATAGTCTCGGGCAAAAAAGGGTTAGGGTTTTAGGTGTATTAAAAATTCGGTGCCCCTATTTAGTTTTGTGAAAAAGAAAAATGTTTCAAACACGATATGCAAATACACGCTACGCAATGGCAATAAATAGTGGCCTGAAAGCAACAGTCCCATGTATTTTCAGAACTTATCTGCGGGTCGGTTTTGGCAATGAAAACACCCGCATCGAAAATAAATTTTACTTTGACTGTTTTAATTGTTGTATAAGTTAACAATATCATGATTTTCGTCTGAAATTCAAACAGACAAGTGAGGTAGGCCATATGTGAATAATAAAGATGATGTGGGACTGTGGGAGGCGACCGCGACGTCACACAATCGGTAACCACATCTGAATATTTAATTCTTTCGAACATCACTAATTCAGACGGTATGTTTAACATTAGATTCATTTAGGATTTAATATGACTTCTGTATGTCTCATGTCAGTGTTCATTTTAAATTGACTTGAGCATATCCGTTAATAGTCCATGTCTATATTTAGGGGCCTATTGTTATTTGGGACCTTTATAAATCGGACGTTATCACTCTTGATTGATTTGCTTTTAATTCAATGTATTTTTCAGCGACTTTTTGTACTTAGTACTAATATTATGACAAGGTTTTAACAGCGTGGGGGTGGCGTCATTAAAACATCGTGATTCGTGGCACATTTAATCATCAACCTGTTCGCAAAGTATGGTGATTATTGAAAAATGAAATTCATTCAGCGGGCTGTTTGGAAGCGAAATATGTTCTACGGTGAAAGTTTACAAGGGGGGTGCCTACTACAATTTCTTATAGAATGTTGTTTAAAATCACATTGTATTCAATTATAAAGTCCATTCATTCTTTTATGTTTCCACCCAGGATTAAAACTATTTTATTCTTGAAAGGTCACGTTGTTACCCTACGTAAAATAGCATTACGCCTGTTTTCCAGAACACCCAAATTATGTATTTATTGCTTTCAAATCTTATCAATAAATGATGATGCTGAGTGAAGGATAACCTCCTGAGGAAACCTGCACATCTGAGAGGACTCCATAAAGTTCTTGATGGTGTGTGTAGTTCGCAAACCCGTGGTGGACTATGGCCTAACTCTTCTCATTCCGAGAAGAGACCCTTGCCCAGCAGTGGCACAGTAATGGGTTGAATTTATTATTATTATTATAAATTATGCCGATGCTGTTATTATGTCGCAAGTAATAGGGGCGAGCCTATTCCCATGTACCGGGCACAACTCTGGGTTGCTAACGAATCTTGGACCTCACGCTCAGCACTCGCGCTTCCACTAAACCTGTGAGGCGTTGCAGTCATGGTACGAATTACAATAAAAACCCTAAGGTTTTGTGGAGGAATATTCTTTTATTGCTTGTTCTTGCATACCTGCCTAACCTGGAAAATACACAGGGATATAATATTAGTTGCTTGCAGGTTACAGGGCTGTTTTTCAATCGTCGGATAACCTTGCTTTACGATTTCCGAATTGAGATCTATTGTATACAAAATATGTCAAGCTGCCATATTTATTATTCTACAAATTATGTTTTCTAAAAAAAAATCCTAGCTGGTGATAGCTTCTCAATCTCTGCACTGTAGAATTTCCCTTACGCACTCACCATGTAATATGATTGACATTTTTGACCACGTGACATTTTTATAACAGGTATTTTATCATTACTTCTGTGACTTGCTGAACTCAAATACCTACATATAATGAAGCGATAAGGAATTACCTTGTTGCGCAAATTGCTTACATTATTATGATTAAATCTGGGTCATACGCAGTTACTTAGTCATGAGGCGTTAGTTCCGGATATCTGCTAACTATTCTAGAATAATACTGTTATATTCTCGGTGTAGAAAAAATGTGTTAAACTTTCTATTTTAAGAATTTAAATTGAAGTTACAAAAGGCCTGTGATCTTACGAGACGAAGTATTAGAAGCGGCATTGAGTAAATTCTTGAGATCGCTCCCTTGAACTTTATATTTATTCTTTGAGAATAAACATTGATCTCGTACTCTGACTCTAAGGCTGACTGTCCACTGGAGCTGAGAAGAGAGGAGCGGAGCGGAGCTGTGCCAATATAAACCAATGGAATTGCATAAAATCTCCGCTCCACTTCTATGAACAGACACAGTCCGGTACTCCGCTCCGCATTACTCCTTCGCTCCGATCCCTCGCTCCGCGTCAATGGACAGGCAGCAAAAGCGTTAGGTCCTCGATTCGAATCCTAGCTCAGCCAAATTGGTATTGGATATGACTGTTACGGTAGTCTTAGTGCCCGTCGAATGGCAATAGGCTCGCTTCTTTTTACATGGGAATTGACCTATGCTCATTTATTATTAGTGGTTTTCTGCTCTTTTATGATAATATAAGTTGCCTAGAAGAGATCGCTTTAAGCGATAAGGCCGCCCCTTGTACATTGCCTATTGTTTGATCCTTTTGTTATTTTATTTTCTGTTGATGTACAATAAAGAGTATTATTATTATAACTTAGCGTTATGTTGTATGGTTAAGTTAGAACAACTTAAATGTTTATCCAAGTAGGTGTGTACAGAAGAAGGCCATAGACAAGGCTTTTTTTAGATTTAATTTATTTCTGTATTCATATAACCTTGATTTCTGATAGTTGAGATAGCAACTGAATTATACTTTATTTATATTTGATTACGTAATCTTTTATTTATTGTTGTTTTGAATGTTATAATATTTTTAGGTGTGATTGAACAATGTTAAAGTGATTCCGATTAGGGAGGTAGCTCGTGCCGACTCGATTTAGATAAGCAGAATTAACTAAATCCTTAATTATGTAGATTTTCTACCTATTTGGTCTTTAGGTGTGTGGTTTTTCCTTGAATTCTATAACTTTTACTCCTCCACGTAGATCCCTTTTTACTATAAAATTTCATACTGTAACTGTTTTTAATAAACTTACAATTTTGCATCAAGAATTTTATATCAATAAAATGGAAATATCAGTGTCATTAAACCTTAAGTAGCAAAAGTTTATATTTAAAATGATAACTTGAGTAACCCTCGAGACATTAGGCAATGATAGTCCTAGCAACATTTTGTAACACTTGTCAAACTTACGTAGGTGAGTGGCAGGCAGATAAGAGCTAATCAAGAATACCTACCACACAGAATAACGTGTGATTGTATGACCCCGGTATCAGCGTGTAAACAAGGAGCAAACGATAACAATTTTAACAAACATTGTTATTCTAGAAATACTCGGAATCGAATAGACAAACATTTAATTTAGCACGTAACATAATAGGCATTCATCGTGGCCACAATATCTTTTGTTTTAACGTGTGGATATGGTCATGTATACCATACCGGACTCTTACCGTCTGTGTTCCCGCGGCATACCTGTAATGACGGAGGCACGGGATTCGCTCATGCATTTGCTGCACCCAGAAAAAAGTATCGTACCTTCCATAGAAGACCTGGCAGGCCCCGCATATTCTGCGGATAAACTGTAACAGGATACTTCATCGTTCCCTCGACGCCGATGTGGAAGCCTACGGATCCCGAAGGTGGAGTGCGTCAGGGCTCGTGGAAACAAGGCCTCAGAGTGGTGCAGAGCCACTTCGAGACCCAATCTGCCAGCAGCCTGCGCTATATTAGCAGTTCCCAACATGGCTAGCTAGTACGTCTTCGCCCACGCCGACGATACACTGTGCGGTGCCTTCATCGGCACCCAATCATCATCAATGTTCTACAGGAGAGGTGCCAAGATAGAACCCTGTGGAACACCGTACGATATTACTCGCTGACCTCAGCCCTGCCGACCCGGGTAGATAACGACCATCTCCATCAGATAGGCCACACAATCGATATACACAAGTCTTATTTTAAAATGGATTTTCTATGTAGCAAATCGAAATAATTCGGTGGCTGAAAATTGTTAGGTTTTGAAAATGGTGAAGAGCGTGCGTTGTTATTTTTAACAAATCGGAGCTTGAAAGCGTAACGTAGCTAGCGAAAGGTAATACTTCGTATTTCCATGTCCCAATTAACACGAGATAACAAGCAGTCGATACGTTTCATTGTTTTCTTCACTTCTCAGAATAAACGGCAAATGAAACTCGTCCTTTTTACTCACGAAAAAAAATTGAAATATTCCTATGACATTAATGTGTATAACTTTGTTGGTTGGAAATAGTTCAGGAATAGAGACTGTTTCCTGAGCGAACAGTCGTTATTTGCCTCTGCCACTCTTTTCATTTATGTAGATTTTACAACAATAATCAATAAACCTTTGTTTGTTTAGGTCGACAAATGTCGATGTCCTCGGTTGTTGACTCAAACACGGATTATGATTAGTGATTTGACCGTGTTTGGTGGGTCACGGGGCGGTACTGCTAGCTCAGACAATATTTACATGTGACATAGGCACATTACATTTACATGCATATCAATTACAATTTACCACATTCATAACTTGGGATGGGATTAACCAGACAAATAAATGATTAAATTAGGTGTCTTTACATTTTGTTTAATGCCTGGACGTAGGTTGTCCTGCTTTTTGACCCAGGGTCGGACAGTGTTGTATTAAGGAACAGCACGGAGCCGCATTTTGTAATTCTGTCCAATATGTATATGTATCCAATAGCCTCAACCCCTATTATATCGAATTTAATAATAGCAATAGTAAAATGTAGGTGTACAATATTATACCTCTGACTTCTGGCCTCTGGGAATATAGGTGTGATCCTATGCTCCGTAAATGGCCTAATATGTTGTGTGTTTGTTTCATCCTTTGGTTTTGCATGTGCTGTAATACCAAATATCCCATTCTACTCCTAACATTTCAGATCTTTCGGTCTAGAACATTACTGTTGACTCCGTTTAGCTCATTTCACAAACTTTGTGGTCTCCAGCGACAATATTTTTAACCATAGCTAATCAATTAAATGGAATTTGTGGTCGGCCTATCCTGCTGGCTGGATATATTGTATTTACTTGTATGATATACAACTCTCAGCATTATTGCTCATGCAATAAAATGATAATGAGTACAAGTCTGTTTGCCTTCTTGTAAGAGAAATATGAGTCAATAAGGAAAGTATCATTTTATGTAATATTCTTCAGACACTCAGGGTTGAATTACTCATAGGGTTGTCAGGCTCGCTTTGAATAAAAGCGAATTCTTTTTTTAAACAAATTACTACTTTTGGATTATGCCAGCATGAAATCATTTTAACATGATTTTTATTGGTAGGTAAGTAAACTATTTCAAAAACTGTCTGGTGGTAAACAAAAACTTGTTCTAAAGAGTTCTACAGAAATACTGAAACTTGAAATTTTGAACTATAGTATTTGTGCTTACATAACTATTCGTAGTTCTTAAGATTTTTCTCGTGAGTCAGCCCTCGTAGCTGGAGTGTTGATCACGTCATTTTGGTAGGTACGAGACGTTAAGTGGTTAATGTAACGGAAACAATGGAATGGAGTGTGCTTAGTGTATACAATAGATATGAACATCTACGATCTACCCACGTGCGATTTACGTGACTTATTCACATAAGAGTTGAACGTCTATGCTCAGATAAGTGACGCTGTACTGATTCATAAATAAATTGTTAGTATTTCAGAATAATATTTTATTCGGCTTTGTTTGATAATAATACATATTTAACTCCATCAAAATGGTAAGCAACTGATTTGCTTAGAATACTGATAGCTTACGATATTAAATACTATATTCAATTAACCATCTTTTACAATAGGTAGAACATAACCTTCTAAAACCCCGAAAGATTATTCAATTGTTCGCTGGCAATTTAAAGACTCAAAGATCAATGTAGTCCTAGATAATTGACCCTGGGGTTTCATTGTAACTTCTACCGTAATAACAGATAATAGCCGATACGTCGCGTAGATAATAAATTAATAGCCACTTGTTTACAGTATAAAGTCCAAGTGTTCTAAAATACATGATAGAGCTTCATAAGAGAGTTGTGAAACCTTAAACCGAATGATGCTTGTGAAAAATGACTCCAGCGCATACCTACTAAAATTAATTCATTAAACAATTTTAGTCATCAGACAAGTCTTTCAAAACATCGCCCACGGCAGGATACGTCATTATATGTAGTATCAAATGCAAATTATGTTTTTGCACTGCTAGTTGTTTTGTTGACCTTTAAAAGATTTAAAATTAAAGATATTGCGAAACTTTTGTGAATTTGAGTTTTTTTTTATAATTTGGGGCCTTCATTTGAGTGTTTTATTAGATTATACAAACTTGACCCGGGTACGTCTTTGACCCGGGTACGTCTTAAAACTGCGGCCAGACACCGGAGGACGGGCAGCAGCGTCCTCTCATTAATCGGTGAGCCACTGTGATCCCCAAGCCGCCTGCCAAGCGTGTGGATTATGGCAAACCCCCCCTTGAGGGAGGCCTTCGTTCAGCAGTGGACGTCTTCTGGCTGATGATGATGATTAGATTATATTTCTTGAAATACATCGTCAACATCGTAATACAGTCGAGGGATGCATTTATCCAGCTCAAGCGCGCATGCTGCCTTTGGACTTGGAGCCGGCCCTGTCCTTCTGCACCCATCTGGTCTACGGGTACGCCGGCGTCCAGCCCGACACCTACAAGATGGTGTCCCTCAACGAGAACTTGGATGTAGACCGGTCTCACGCCAACTACCGCACCATCACCAACTTCAAGACCAAGTACCCTGCATTGAAGGTCCTGCTTTCCGTTGGTGGTGATGTCGATACTGAAGACGCCCAGAAGTACAACCTCTTGGTAGGTTAAAATTTAAGCTACCTAATTAGAAAATTAAGGTTCTTAAGATTTAGGTATATAGGTATAATAATCCATAAGTTTTTAGTTTCGAAATATGTCCAATTCTTAATACGTATATTTCATCAAGTTA
The DNA here is from genome assembly GCA_947562105.1 of Shargacucullia verbasci. Classification (NCBI taxonomy): domain Eukaryota; kingdom Metazoa; phylum Arthropoda; class Insecta; order Lepidoptera; family Noctuidae; genus Shargacucullia; species Shargacucullia verbasci. Next base: position 10,923,986 of record OX387279.1, read on the forward strand.
TTGAACAATTAATAATAGGTATTTCATGGCGAATCACTGTACACAAACCACAGGATGCCAACAAAGGACTTACTCTTTGGATAATCTCTGATTAGTGTTGTGGTTGGTATGTATTCCATTTGAATACTGATGTCAACGTAGATGATTGAATTTGTAGGAGGTATTGAGACATTAACGATATCAACTTAATTACATAGTAGTAGATTGGATATTCCACATTTAGGAACACCTAGCTAAGGATTATTAATATCCAAGTAGAAATCAGTTCACCTTAATCTTCATAGATTATCTCGTTATGATGTTAAATAATTCATTTTGTATTAGTGTAAGAAATTATCAAAATTCATTAAAGTATTTTTTTGGAGTAGGTTTAATAAATACAACTACTCTACTGAAACAAGATATATTTACAAGCACAACAATGTTCACTTAATGTGTTTAACAATAAATTTACTTTTACCAGTCACCCACCACTGCTGACTGGCTAATCTTTCCACTTCAGCAATAGCCTTATAAAAGCTTATGGCGACAAGAAAAAGAAGAATAAACTTTTATATCTTTCTTTTTTAGTTGGAGTCCCCGCAAGCCCGTACCGCGTTCGTGAACTCCGGCGTACTGTTAGCCGAACAGCATGGTTTTGACGGCATCGACCTTGCTTGGCAATTCGCCAAGTACAAGCCCAAGAAGATTCGCTCTACCTGGGGTAAGATCGATTGTAACAAAACAATGCAAATAGTTTCAGCTAGCGGGTATATTGAACGACAAATAATTTAAGGAATGAGACAACTTTTTGTCCTGCTCATCATCATCTTTTTTTTTCATTATTATCAGTAACCAAGCTTTTTCCAACTATGTTATAAGGAGTAGATTCCGATTCCGGTTTTTTTCGGCCTCGTCGGTAGTTACCCTTAAGCCAAAAATGTATGAACTTTTATCAAAAACAGAGAAATTCCATACATTTTTGGATTAACTTTAACTATTGTAGAAGTCAAGAAAAACAAGGAATAGGGAGACTGCAGCTGAATTTAAGATTCAGAGTACTCTGACGTCCACAATCTAATTTGCGTCATTATCATCATCCAAAGTTCAGATTTTGGTAGACTGAAGGTGTCTACCGACTTACTGCTTATTACCTTTCTATATTACTGTAGGAACTTATTTAATTACGTTCTACATATTGTTTGTTCAGGATCCATCTGGCACGGCATCAAAAAGACCTTTGGAACCACCCCCGTCGATGAGAAGGAGGCTGAACACCGTGAAGGTTTCACTGCCCTGGTCCGTGAGCTGAAGCAGGCTTTGAGCCTTAAGCCCAACATGCAACTGGCCATCACTGTTCTTCCCAACGTCAATGCTAGCAGTGAGTATATTAGTAATTCGTCAGGGATCCCATTGGATTGAATGAAGCTTAAGATTTTTTCTTAGCAAATTTGTATAGGAACACCACACGTTATAAAAGCAACTTATAATTATCATGTAATATCAGTCATATTATTACAGACACTAATGAAATTTATTTTTAACAACTGAGAGCCTTTTTTCTTGATAAAATTGTTGTGTTAAAAGTATTATTGTGCTAATTATTCAAAATATAGTATCAGGTCTCCAAACTAAAAAAAAAACTGTTCCCTTTGCCTTTTGCACCTTTCGCACACCGCGTATAAAGTTGATGTCTACAATACCTATAAAAAAACATGTATGAAGGTGGAATTCCAACAATCTTCTCTCATCTTGAAATACGAAGCTTTATTAAATTCTTTATTAGTAATTAAATATTTCTTAGCGTTCTTCCTCATACGTGTCCCTGTAAGAATTTTCTGAACTTTATTGATTATATTACCTACGAAGCCCACTTGAACAGTTTTAAGTTTTTCGAGGTAACGGTATTCTATATTTTAATCTTGCATACTTAATTAAGCTACCACAGAGGTGACCAAGTGTTACCAATTTAAACTCCTTTGATAAAAATTTAAAATTTTATTAAGACTAAGTTTAAAACAACTTTTGAAGCAAGTCCAATATTTTAGTTTATAATAAGGACATCGGACGTAGGTACCTACAGTGTATAAGATGTGTTTATAAGGATATCAATACGACCTTGTAGTCCCACTTTGTGCATACCGCCTATTATCGTGTTTATTCTATTAACTGCACCCACAACATTATCTGTCCTTTTGTTATAAGATCTCACAATCAAGTACTTCTGTACATATTTGGTTGTGTATTTCATGGTCTACAAATCTGATTTTTATTAAAATCTGAAGTTGTGCTGTTTTTAGGTGTGCACAAATAATGCAATATGTATGATACGACGACACGGTTGGCGCAGTGGCTAAGCGATTAGCTTTCTGCGCTACGTGTCGCGGGTTCGATCCCCGCACGGAACAAATATTTGTATGATCTACAGATAGTTGTTTCGGGTCTGGTTGTTTGTGCATGTGACATGTATGTTTGTAAACTGTACCTACGATACAGGAGAAATCCTAGTGTGGGGCAATGTTTTAAAAAAAGAAAGAAAAAGAAGAGAACCTTTTAATACAACACGGAAAACAATTTAACCCTTTTTACCCTATTACCAATCTATTCCTAGTTTACTACGACGTTCCTGCCATCATCAACCTGGTAGACTTAGTGAACATTGAAGCACATGACTTCGCCACCCCAGAGCGCAACCCGAAGGAAGCTGACTACACCACTCCTCTTTACACCCCCCAGAACCGCAACCCTCTCCTCAACGCTGATGCTCTTGTCTCATACTGGTACAGTATCCTTAAAATCACCATATTGTAGCTACACGGCTACCGTGTTGGTTATGGCTGGCCAGTTCTTGGATGGGTGACCGTTGCAGATCGGTCGGTGGTGTCCCGGTATGTGCAGACATACCGGGACACTATAGTATGGTATCAGCTACATACGTGCATGCCTCAAAAAGCAGTTTTGGCAGTTGGTTGCAGTGCATTCAGAAGTATTATTCATTAAAACTCTGTGCAATCATAGGGTATCAGATGGCAAAGGTAAAAAGCCAGTCGATTAATAAAAATGCTGCAAAATAAACATATTTAGCGACATGGGGTTTGACTGAAAGCCAAACAGAACATCGCTGGGAAGACGCTATGAGTCTCGCAAATAATTGTGAACGTTCATAGTTTTTTTTTCTAGAATGGAGAAATATTATTTTCTAAGTTATGATTCTATTGTCTCTCTAGTGACTCTAGTTGGTTTAATACAATATAACGGCTTTCTGCTCAAAAAATAATCGTCTTGATCTTCGTAAACAGGATCACGAGCGGTGCTCCTTCTCAAAAGCTGGTCCTTTCCATCCCCACATTCGCCCGTACCTGGAAGCTGGACGCTGATAGCGAGATCGCTGGCGTTCCTCCAGTGCATGCTGATGGTCCTGGCGAAGCTGGTTTGTTGTTGCAATTATTGCTTACTGATTTAAAACATTTTCAGATGTACTGATAGTCTTATAATATCTTATAAAAAAAAAGGATAATGCAATTGTTACGCGTGTACCCCGAAATAAGTTGTATAATATTATAAAACTTCCGTACATAATATTGTTTGACAAAAGATGTCAATTTTGTTTTAATATTAATTACCTCAAAGTACTATAACTTTTTCAATTTAGACAAGCAGTAATATAATAATAGTGTTTACCAAATCAAACAATACACTATGTGTATATTAAATCTATAATTATTTAGAAAAATATTTACAAATTCATGTTTCAGTTAAATTACCAAAACAGTAGTGATGTCGTAAATATGAATATTTATTAAGTCTAGAATACCGAACCATGTCTTAGTGTTAATTTGCAACTTCATTAATTGCATTCAGTTACAATGACATTTAAGTTTGGCACGGTGTTGTTAATTTTCGAAAATTTCTTGTGAGAAAATTGTTTGAACATACAGATAAATTCTAGTGAATTTATTTATCTGTGTGTTGTTGTGTGTGACAAGCTTGTTATTTTGAATCATTTCATCATTCAATTAATGAAAGTCTTTATCGTTTATAGATCAAAGCAAGATAAGATACATCTGCATGTGTAATAAATAATAACATTAATCTCTGTCTATAAGACAATAGATATTAGTTATACCTTCAAATTAGCAAGGTAAAACGAAAGCTGATTCAGTTATTTTTTATTCCAGGTCCTTACACAAAGACCGAAGGATATCTGAGCTACCCCGAGGTTTGCGCCAAGTTAATTAACCCCAACCACCAGAAGGGAATGCGTCCTCATCTGAGGAAGGTCACCGACCCCAGCAAGCGCTTCGGTAAGTCATCATTATGGTTACGGGTGAAGTTTTAATTAACACAACGGTATTCCTGACAAGCTACTTGCTAAGACACCTTCATAGCAATATCCAGGCCTAGTACGCTAATGTTACGAGACATGCTACACACTGGCACAAAATTGGTTCAAACTTTTATTATTTTATATTGGAAAAGGTTTCAACTGACGGACGGGCCGAGATAATAATATTTAGCTCTAGAATGAGTAAAACTCGCGCAGCCGGCAAGGGTTACTCAAAAGTAATGCCCTTTTGTGGCAGATGTAAATTATTTATTTAATTGTTAATAGTTTATCTAGGTCTAAAACGAGCGATTACTAAAATCTGTAACTGTCACTCTGTTTGCTATGAACTGTTAGAACATTTATTTCAATGCTACTGAAAAAAGATAGGACTGGACAATTTTTATAATTGCTGTTTATACGTATGTACATAGGTATAGGATGGAAACGAAAGAGGAAAACTTAAAATTTAGATACAGACTTAGAATTTCGCTTACAGATATATGTACATATGACGTTTCTTTTGTATGATGTGATTTATATCACAGTTGATTCTCTGGAAACGTTTCTACTTCATAATATTTAAAGTGTATAAAATATAATATATAAATTTTATAAGTGTATATAATTTTATTAAAAACAGGTAATTTGACAAATTTTAAACTCCTGATATAAACTATAGCAAGCAACTATTTCTATAACTGGCGCAGTGGTTACGCTGTCGACTGCTGTGCTAAGTATCGTGGGTTCGATTCCCGCACGGAATAAATATTTATAAAACCTCCAGATAGTTGTTCTGGGTCTGGATAATTGTAGATGTGGATATTTGTTTTGTAAACGCATCCACGATACAGGAATTACTCATAGTTTGGGACATCTTTAAATAAATAAAATTAACTTTACATTTAATAAAAAATCTGAATTAACTTATCGTCACCATCCTGTATCTATAATATGCTTCGTTAGTCACTATCATTATGACAATGAGCTTGCCAATTTAACTTTTCAGAAATGGGCTTAACCAAGGACCGAGATTTAACCCTTAATTTTGGTTGGTACTCATTCATTGTAGGCTTTTAGCTTAAGATAACATAAAAACACTAGCTAATTGGATGCTACTAAACTAACTGTAATGTGTTGTAAATAACATGCCACTTGAATTAAATATTTCTTACGTTTATTTCTAACACATAGGTATGTATGACGCAATGTGTCGCGGGTTCGATTCCCGCACGAAACAAATATTTGTATGATCTACAGATAGTTGTTCCGGGTTTGGGTGTATGTTTATGTGAATATTTGTGTTTGTAAACGCACCTACAATACATGAATTATTAGTACCGTGAAAAGGTGAAATCCATAAGAATAGCCACTTAGCTTACTAAATTACTGAATAACTATTACTGAAATTAGATTCATTGTAATTAGTGTTGCCCAAAATCGGTCTTGGTCTTGCAGTCTTGGTCTTGTTCTTGCATTTTTGCAAGACCAAGACCAAGACCGCGTAATTTTAGCAAGACCAAGACCAAGACTGACCTTGCAAGATTTGAGCAAGAACAAGACTAAGCCTGCGAGACTCTTGCGTCTTGCACTTATTACTGAGTGTCGTTTCAGGGAGCGGACAGGCTTAATTAAATTAATAATACAAGAAATTGACACATAGAAAATAAACGAAACAAAATAAAACCAAGTACTAGTGCTTTCTTACATAAAATTTTGAAGAAGAAAATAAACAGAAAATAGGAAGAAGTACAGATATAAATGACTATCAGTGCATTTTCGTTGAAGGGGGAATTTACGCAGTCCGAATAAATAAATAAAAAATAATATATTAAATGTAGGGTGCCACAGAAAACATATGTTAAGCCGGCAACCCCATATTCTGTTGTGCATTATTAATCATTATATGATATCCCTAACAATTTTCATTAAAGATTTTTAATACTTTCGACGTGTCAATGTTTTCTTCATATTTTTGATTGAGTCAACCCTAAAATTGGTTGAACTCTGTTGAACTTCTTTGATTTAGTGATGAATGCGACATACACGACACATAACACAACATAGTAAAAGGGATATCATGTTCTTGCATTTGAGAGGCAAGTTGTTTTTTTTTTTTTTTTTTTCAAGGTTTAATTAGGTTTTGAATACGTATATGTTATGCGAAATACCGACGCAGAGTAGAAGTAGATGTATGTACATCATCATAAAACATCTGCACATCACATATACATCTGCATAAAACTTTAGTTAAAAGCTAACTTTAAAGTAAAAAAAAAAAATATTTTCTTACTATAAAAATAGATTGAAAAGCTGTGGGTAAACATTTATTAATAAATAAATAAATTCCATATATTTAATAGGTACCTATCGATCCTTAAAAGTCACACACACATTTCTCATTAAAATTTTAGACATTTATTAATTTGGTTGATCTTTGGTATGGCTATGTTAATACAAGCTCAAAATGAACCTACTCTGTTACGTTGTTCTAAGATCTAAAGTAACGTTTAATAAAGAGCAATAGGCTAATAGGTAACTGCGAGACTTGCGAGACTCTTGCTGCAAGACCAAGACCAAGACCAAGACTGGGAGCGCAAGACCAAGACCAGGTGTATTGACGCAAGACCAAGACCAAGACTGGCTAAGTCTCGTCTTGTTCTTGCATTTGGGCAACACTAATTGTAATACATGCAGAGGAAACGGATTCCTGGACAGTCGTCTGACAATACCTACATGCTCTTAACCTTCTTATGACTTAACCGATTAATATATACATTTTTTTTGTGTTAACTAAACAAGGTTGTAAAATTGTGAAATATCGTGTTCCTTGATGTTTACCTTTTTATTAGAGTTCTGTTTCATTATGGGGAGAAGTTTAATGTATTACTATAGTTATTTAATAACCCAAAGTACCTATTATTGTGTATTTTATCAGTCTCTATTATGAGTTTTTTACTATTTACTTTCATAGTAAATGTAAATTTACATGCAAGCGATTTTAGTTCCTAAATTGGTTACATTAGGGATTAGAGTTGCTAACATGAGATCTCTATAATATAGTTAATAGTAAATCAAAATTTTACTATGACTAGATGTCACATAAGCGACTCTAATCCCTGATGTAACCAAGTTAAGAACTAAAATGGCTATCATGAAAATTTTCTTTACTTTGATAGTAAATAGTAAGAAAACTCGTGATAGTGGTACAGGATTTGTGGTGACAATGTTAGATTTGTGCCGTAATAGAGGGGATTGTAAGGAAGTAATCAGCACTCACTGCGGTCAGTCCTTTGATGGGTGACCGTTCGTCATACATCGAGTTCCATCCGTGCCTCGGAAAGCACATCAAGCGATTGGTCCCGGGTATTATACAAATGTATATGACATTAGTTACGGGTGTCAATAGCCCAAAAAGTCTGTGGACAGGTCTAACCTAAGATTATCAGCGTCTCCCAGTAATTGGGTGGCGGAGGTCAGATGGAAGTGACTCTGTGTAAAATACTGATACTCAGCATCTAGTTATACTAGGATTAGAACCAAATTTAGTTGGCAAAAGGCTGATAGTGATAAAACAAAATACAAATTATTGATGGAAAATATTTTGCAGGAACCTACGCCTTCCGTTTGCCCGACGACAGTGGTGAGGGTGGTCTCTGGGTGTCTTACGAGGACCCCGACACTGCTGGACAGAGGGCGGGATACGTCAAGTGAGTATTTTTTTTAAATACGTACTATTATAATTTTAAAAGTTTAACCGGTCCAGTTAATAGTAGCTCAATACTAAGATAGTTATAAGAAAACAACCAAGCAGATAGTGACACACCCCGGACGGATCACCATTCTTTATAGATCAAGACTACTCCATGTCTTGGGGTTCTCATACGTATGGCTATGACACCCGTTGTAGTCAGAAAACTCAAACAATCTATCCGTAGAGTTTCAGTAATTGGGTAGCGGAGTCAGATTACAGTCTTTTTGTTTAATACTGGTGTTCAGTCAAAGCATGTAAGGATTAGAAGCCGACCTAAACATAAGCAAGGTAGATGACTATAGGTCTATTCATTGAGAAATGCCCAAAGAGATGCCAACAGAACGGTTGGCTTCTCTTGGGAGGGGCTGGCTGTAAGCGCTGACCTTTATAATACTATTTGTATTACAACTATAATTGTAATTTTACCTTTTTTTTCAGGGCCAAGAACCTTGGTGGTGTTTCCATCGTAGACCTCTCAATGGATGACTTCCGTGGTCTCTGTACAGGAGACAAGTACCCAATCCTCAGAGCTGCCAAATACCGTCTTTAAATTAATACTTGAATAATTTTGCTTCATCAATAATATTTAGAAATCATTTATATTAATATAGCGGTTCAGATATACGTTAATATGTAATCAGGATTTCAAATTCTTGCACTTTTCTTCGCCAAAAACAATGATGGCCAAGTTACTGGTCATAATTGTTATGTAATAGGCACAGTATAATAAGAATTATTTTGTATTAAAACAATTTGTAATACCGTGATAAGCTAGCGTTTTATTTATATTTGATTCCGTCAAGAATATACTACCTGACTGGCCAACTTCGAAAAGAGTTAAAGGAAGTGATATCAAAAGATTCTAATTCGTCGTCAGTTTAATGGAAGTCTAGTCTTGTTTATGCACCAAGTATCATACATATTTTATCGTATAATCGACTGAGATAATATTTTATAATAATTTACATTACTTGTGCTTTTTGACCTTTTTTTCTTAGAATGTTAGGATTTTTGGCATGATTTTAAGAGTGATCTGTTCATTCAAATCCATTCACAACCGACCCCTTGTGTTTGGGGTAAAACTTGTTGGAAATTGGTTCTAGTATTTCTTACCTGTATTCGCAGTCGGGTCATTATTAATAAAGGTTTTGCTTTCCCATTGTAATTGTCGCACAAAGCACAGGCATGTTTTACGAGTTATAGGAAATGCCTTAAATTATGTCATGTATAGAAAACGTCAACAGTCATGTCATGTACCGGTAACACTATATATCTTTGGTGATAATATAATTTTCTATAATGCTTATTCGGCGAATTATAGAATTAGGAGTTGCACAACAAAAATTGCTTGTTCCAGTTGTGTCGTTGGCTCATTCCAAAATAATATGTTCAGTTTCAAGTCGCGGACCTGTATGTCCTGGCGCAGGAGGGCTCAAGAAGCCAGGACAGGAAAGCGTCGGCGCGGTTGGCGCCGTAGGTTTAGTACGAGCGCTTAAGCCCGGTAAATGCCGCATGGGTTTCATTCCAGAAGAATGGTTTCTTTTCTTCAAACCGATGACTGGCGTATCTGGCCCTTACATTTTCATGATAGGACTCGCCAATTTTTTAGCCAGCAAAGAGATCTTTATAATGGAACATGAATACTATTTAGGCATATCAGTGGTCATAGTGCTATATCTTGTCACTACTAGATTAGGTCCGTCAATTGGTGCTTCCCTCGATAAAGAAGTAGATGCTATAGCTAATGAGCTAGAAAAGGGTAGAACGGATGAGTTGGCATCCTACAAAAAAGTAATAACAGATGCTAAAGATGCAAAGTGGAGAGCTGAAGGGCAAAAAGAATTAATGAATGCTAAAAAGGAAAATATAGCAATGCAGTTGGAGAATGTTTACAGGGAGAGAATTATGATGGTGTTCCATGGCGTCCGAGGTCGTATGGATTACCATGTAAAACGGCATAGATCATCAAATCGTATACACCAGAAATGGATGCTCGAGTGGATTTTGGAAAATGTTCGGAAATCCATCACACCAGAATTCAAGAAACAGGCATTGGATAGCGCAATAAGAGATTTGGCAGCCTTAGCAAATCGCGCTAAATGATATTTTTTCATTTTCAATAAATCAAAAGATGCGATCATCTTCACGGCAAAAGAAACTGAATTATACAGAATAGACACAGCTCATCTAAGAAAATTGATATTTTTACGACATATGCATTATTATCACAAATTTCACGCGTTACTCACCTTATCTATCGTAATATTCTTTGCATATATACATTGTGTTAAAGTAACCGTCATTCGTTGGCATAAATATGATTTCTAAACTGCATTTCACTTCTGTCTCATTTCTTATCAATATACTAGAGTTGCATTATGTTTCGTCCCAAATGCCGGCAAGTAAGTACCTGTACGTTTAATTGGTATTTTTATTATTTTTGGCATTTTTAATTATATTATTTACTAGCTTTCGCTCGCGGCTTCGCTCGCGTGGTTTACGAACCCGTACATTTTCCCGGGATAAAAAGTAGCCTATGTGCTATTCCAGACTATAATCTATCTCTGTACCAAATTTCATCTAGATCCGTTCAGCGGTTCTGGCGTGAAAGAGTAACAAAGATCCATCCATCAATATTATACCATCCATACATATTGTACCTTCGCTAACGCTAGAAAATCAGAAGATCCATTTTGTATTTACTACTAAACGATTCAATGCTTTCGATTGACTCGATGGAGCTACAAATGTAATTATATTAACAATAAAGTTTAGTGTGTTGAGTCATGTTACGTTGAAATGGGTTACGATGTACTTGTTCTACTACATTGCTGTGGGTTACTCATAGCTTCACCTGGACCAAATTCATCAAACACGGTGCAGTTGGCCTGACTGCAACGGACACTTTCACAGTCGCAGCAGCGTAAAGTATGCAGCTAGTATAAACGGGGAATTTTAATGCAGTTACGATTAATGCATACAAATTGCACGCCATCGTTGTTAAAATAAAAGGAAGTACTACTAGCGGCTTCTTGGCAGAAGTATTTGTTGAACGAAATTGAAATCGGCTTTTAATTCAGTTTTTTTTAAATTCTAGTTGGTCCTAAGTTAGGATGGGTTACTCAATGCACTATGCAACCAAACGCTAACATTTGTAATAAAAATGAAGAAACAGATGCCAGGTACGATATAATTAAAAGTTACGCGACGGTTGGCAACGCATTATAGTTATTATTAAGATGATTGTTATATAAATAGGTATCGTTTTTATACTTGGTTATTAACGCACGTTTGGGCGCTGTCGGATGCTTGCACTAACTACTATTGCACGTGTTCAGTCGACCTTAAAGAGAGATTTACATGTAAATGCCGAGAATGGGCGCATCCACATTCTGTTCCCTGTGATACGGGGTACCCATTCCCAGTCACGCGAGCACTTCGCCAATGGGTTGGGCATGCAATATACCGGCGTGATCCAGGCGGTCCCTGTATTGTATAGAGATGCACCAAATAGTGATTTACCCGAATACCTGATATCCGGCATGACGCTTGGCCGGAGTGCCGAATGTCCCAGTCACCGCATTAATGTTTTGTACTAGACAGGTACAAGATGCAGTCAACAAAACGGTAACAGTATCGTCGGATAAAATACAAAATATTATCATCATCTATATGGGGTTATGTTTAATTGGATATATTTCCATGGTGGTTGATTTATAGGTACATACTAGAGTCAATTTGCAGATTTTAATTTTTTTTTGAAAATTTCTGCATTTTGACCAAGTACTGCTAATCGGAAAATGGAAAATGTCTCGAAAGGCCGCATATCGGACAGTAGACGGATATACTGTCCGATATGCACCTCGCACCGAGCACAGGTTATTAGAGGTGCAACAATAGCTCTGTGTTCAATTGGAAGAAAATATTGTATGTTTCAATCCTAATGCTGTTTTAGATTTTACTACGACGTACGCATGAAATTATGTAAAACTTTTGAGTACGGCAATTGTGACACAAACATGAACAAGTTTTATAGACTGTCCGAATGTTCTAATTCTTGTAAAGGTAAGTGGATTATCATGTATTTATTTTGATAGAATTCGGTCTAATGGCGTTATATAGGTATCGTGTAACGATGATCAGGCCTCAATTAAATAAAACTTTGTAGAATCAATTATTTTGACCACAAAATTAAAATAAATATCTTAATGATGAGTGTTGACCAGATGTACGGAGCTGTAATTTTAGAAAACAAGGACTAATAATTCATTGGCATAAGTCCATTGGGGACTTATGCTTATGCTATGAAAATCAATGATTTTTGTGTTTGTTCGTATTTCATGCGCTATCAAACCGTTGCGATAAAACTTAGTTAACTTATTGCTTGCACTTGCGCGAAGGTTAAAGACCTAGTACAATTAACTTACAGTAGGTGTCGTCGATGTATTTGAAAGAGAATTTCTGCAATTCTATAATATTTTTTCTTCTGCGTCCGTAACGCGCCGGTTACCAGTTATTAGTTAATACGATCTATGTATGAACATATTTAGTAAGATAAACATTTTTTCATGTGGATTTGCCCATCTCATACTTAGTTTTACGCTTGCATTCCACAAACGGTTAGACAGAGGTGTACACCCACATTTCCCCGATGGCGTTATTGAGGCCCATGTACCTAATAGGCGGCGAGTCTAATGCCAACTACCGGCTTACATTTATGTTAACAAGATACTAAAAATATTATGTTAAAATGATTAAAGAATTTTTTGAATGTCAAAAAGTAAGTAGTTATAATAAATTACAGTCGCCCCTTTGTTAACATAACAGGAACACTACCTATATTTAGGTTAATAGCAAATAAATAGTACTTAACAGAGGAGTCATGAAACCATTTTAATAGTCACTCAGTAATATATACTTTAATATTCATGTTATATATTGTTGTATAAATTGTATTGTATTTTATTGTAGATGCCAAGTATCAAATCATACCTCCAAATCTCCCAGTTGAAGTTCTGTGTAGTTTCCAACCTGATTTTGGGAACTGCAATTCCTACGTACCACTGTAAGTCGATATATTCTATATTTTATTAATAATTTATTGTAATGTTTTCTTTCTTTCTTCTTCCGTCGGGTCTGCATAGGTTGTCGCCCATTAAACGCCTTTGCACCAGACCAGCACCGCCTCGCCTCACAACTCAGTTATTGAATAACGGACTTTAAGCTATGTGGCACACAGTATATTTTAGATTTGTAACCGAAAATAGTGTTCAATGCGGGGACCGTGCGCCGTTCACTCTCGGTAGTTGACAGTATGCCGCAAACGGATTGACGACGCGTGGACGACTCATGGACAGGGAGGTAGCTACTCATTGAGCGCACGCGGAAACGCGCCGCCCGCGCACAGTCCACAATGCGCGCCCTGCGCCGCGCATTCTTACTTGAACCTTAAAAGACGTTTCAAAGAAAAACGTGTTCACTCTGCTCAAGTTTATTGTAAACTACGGTTTGCTGTGGTACGGCGAACTATCACCACGAGAAAACGCCGGGTAGACAGCGCGCTGTCGCGCAGGTCGGAAAGCGCGCCGGCGCCGGCGCCGGGTGCACAGCGCGCGGGCTCCGGGTGGGTAGCAAACTTTTGTGACTATGCTGATCGGGTACTGGTCTAGCGCGGAGGTGATTTAATTGACTACAACCTTTAATCCTCACACGCTCAGTCAACTTCTCAATCGCTCACGACATAATGACAAGATTAGTCTAAATTTACACTTGAGCAGAATAAGAGTTGCATGGCTCTTTCAATATTTGATAGTAGAAATAAACACTTCATATTCGACAGAATTGAAATAATAATGATGCGATACTAATATCAGGCGAGACTTGAAGGTAAGGCGGTCTCACACTGCTCTGCGCCACGTGACGGTGCGCGGCACCGTGTTTCTTAACTTTGAACCGAAGTATCTCAGTTTGTATAGAAAACACGCGCGGTACAAGACACTGACAACGTGTCTTCGCGCAGGAGAGCGGCGCGCGCTTCTATCACGCGAGTCGCAGGATATGGCACACAGCTCGCAGCTCGCAGCTCGCAGTACCGCGCGGGTTTTTCTATACTATCGCCAAAGCGATCGACTGTGAAGTAAATATTTTGTCTTTATATGGCGCGGGGCCGCCGTAGACTGCCGTTCTGCGCGAAGGACGTGGAGCAAAGCGCAGCTCTGTGTCTCCGCCTCCGCGCACGTCTCCGTCGTCCCGTGCACCGTCGCGTGGCGAGGACAAGTGTGAAAACCGTCTAAACCAAATCAAAATGACGGTCTACATTTCGAGTCTCTTTCGAGTTTAATTTAGTTATAATAATTTTTTTTTCTTTATATAGAATTCCAAAACCATTAAGGAATTTACCTACCAAATTTGAAAGTTCGAGTTCAGGAGTTAATTCTCAGGAGATTTCGTGATTACACAGTGATTGATCAGTTATTTCACATTTATATTAATATAACATGAATAATATAATAAGAAGCAGATAATAATATTCTGTATTTTGATTTAATGACAGGTATTACTACGACATTTCTCTACGAAGATGTGTAAGTTTCGCGTACAGCGGGTGCGGGGGAAACGAAAACAGATTTGCGGATACTCACACATGCCTTGAAACCTGTAGCTCTGCTGTTAAAGTACAAGAAATAAAGTGAATCTAATAGATAGATTTATTTTTTATTTTAATGACAGGGGCAGTGGCTAAGCGGTTACCTTTCTGCGCTGCGGTTCGATTCCTGCATGGAACAAATATTATTTTGTATGATCTACATCACTTCACTTCACAGAAGATTTCATAGAGTGGAGTATTCATAGAGTTCATTTTAATTACCTATAACCTTCATAAAGCAGCGTCCCGCGTTAGTTTTGCTTCTAGCGTTACATAAATAATATAATTGTTATCTATTCTTATTTATGGAGTGTTGGTGAATCGCCTCCAGTGTACCTGTGGGAGGTCGAAATTGCTGTAGTTTTATACCTTTGGAAAGCAGTACCATGATTGGTATATATATAATATATGCACTAAACTTCGAGAAATAATGTCTGTTTCCGTTATTTGCAAAAAGAAATGGACGTGCGGTCGGTAATTGTGTTTAGATCTAATCAATCAATCAGCGACGGTCAACGAGTTGATAGAAAGTCATGTTCGGTGACGATATCGAACGACAGCGCACACGCCAAATTCTATCTTTAGTCTGGGCCATGGACAAGAATCGCGGTGTTTTTGCCGAAAATCAAGACCAAACTACTCGGCTGGATTTTTAGCCGAGAATAGCCGAGACCGACATCTTGGTTGGACTTTACTGGTAGGTACTTTAGACAGGTCTTATCTTTTGCAAATCCAATAACTTTTACATTGCCCAACATGCAATTTTATTTGCAATAAAATAAATATGAAACACGTACAAATAATATATATTTTTATCGTGCGAACGTATTTTCTCAAGTACACGGATATTGTAAACTGTTTAACAAATATGATTTTCAATTACCATCCTAATACTATTGTTGCCATATTGTTTACATTGTCTCTAATAAAATTATTTACAGCTTTCTCCAATAAGTACACCGTACAAAGTGTACATCTACGTGAACTCGGTAAGTTGTAAAGCGTCTGCGCAGGGCTAGTGCAAACGTACTTCGACTCACCCATAATTGAAAAAGCCTATTAAGACACAGTTTCAAGGGGAAGATTCTATAAAACGGAATATAATGGAAGACAATCCATGGATAGTGTTTTAAAAAGACGTTACGAACCTTGCCAATTGGCAAATCTTTCCACTACGACACGAATAATTCTCAATTTTTCAAGTACTAGGCGAACAACACACATGAAATTAAATAATCGTTTCCCATATTTTACCGTGGTAAATCGTATAGACTTCCCGTACAATTATGGATATTATTATTATCCATAATTGTAAATACCTTACGCTCAGAATGCATTAGCCACTCTGGTAACTTACTGTTTAACAGCTGTAGAAATGTATGCATTAATACGTGTAGGGTCTTGTTCTGTATAGTACGCTGCACAGCTGTAGTAGTGTCATACCGACGCACGACGGTGGGATTGTAAAGTAACGCAGATACTCTGGGAACAACGAACTATTTCATGTGTCATATAACTTGGAATACTGGACTCGGCACAGCACACGTTTGTGACATGAAGCCGTAGACAGCCATGCCCCCTAGAAAAGGGGGGTGATTTGAGTCATGCAGGGGGCAGAAGCGTGAATACATCTTACATTCTCAGTATAAGGTTTTTCCAGAAACACCTTGCTATTATAGCTGATAAGTAATCACGCGACTTCCTCAAGGCGGAAGAAATGTATGAAGCTACCAACTTTTTAAAATATCATGTATAACACACAGGACCTATATATATGTGATCGTATTAATATTTTCAGATGATTTAACAAAGTTTAGTTGGCCAGTTTATTGTAAGTTTCAACGAAACACGTTTCGATGTGGATTGCTGCGTACGGAGCTCAGGTGCGTTATAAACATAAAGGTGTGATTTGTGATAAGTGCACATCGTCGTTGGCTAGAATTTTGTTGAGTAAAACAAAACCTACTATTAGAACTAATTCCTAAACTAAAATAAATTGTCACAGTAATTGGTCAAATCTGCATTGTTTGTGTGTAACAGTTTTTTGTGACACTCCGCGGAATCAATCACGGAGAAATGTCACAAATCTGGATACACGTTAATTATAAATACTATTAAATTACCGCTATATCTTGCTTTCGTTGATTACTCTAAGGCTTTCGACAGCATTTCATACACTGCTATATTTGCTGCTCTACAGAAACAAGACAGATCCAACATATGTATATTAATCTTTTAGACAATATATATACGTACACACACAGCTGCCATAAAATTATAAACTACAGGACCGAAATTAAAAAATAGAGAAAGGAGTCAAACAGGGTGACCCTATGTCCAATGTTCACAACCTGAAACGAGGCTATCGTACCAGGGCCGTAGAATTATCGTATATGGATCAAAATTATCGTATCCATCAGGATAATGACTATGAGGATTCAAGACCATAACTCCCGACATTCGAACACAAAATATGCGAGACGTGTGAAGCACATGTACGATAATTATCGTACGGTTCCGAACGCTGCCGCTATCTCCTAAACTGTTCATCAGTACCTTTGAAGAGCTCTATTGGAAACTAGTGACGCGGAAAGAGGTATTGTCCTGGGCGAGGTGAGACTGACTAATCTTCGCTTGCAGCTAGCAAGCCTTGAGGTTAGACTAAAGATAAATATGTCAAAGATCAAGGACTAATACTATACCGGGTATACCTAATACACGTAGACGGGGAGAACATACAACATCTCCAAGAATATATCTACTTCGGCCAAGTAGTTTCCTTCCAGGCTCGGCAAGATAAGGAAATTGCTCGACGTACCGAAAACGCCTGGAAGAGCTACTGGTCCATGAAAGAGCTTTTCAAGGGTGATTTACCCATGCCTCATAAACGTAAGCTCATGGACATGTGTATTCTCCCCTTACTAACCTACGGAGCACAGACATGTTCACTGACTAACGTCCAGAAGTCCAAACTCAAAGTTTGCCAACGAACCAAAGAGCGCAGTATACTTGGTGTTAAATTAACCCACACTGCGCTCCAGAACTCAGATAGCTGATGTGACTGCAGAAGCCACCCAGCTTAAATGGGACCGGGCAGGACATGTCTGCCGCATGCCCTTCGAACTGTGGGCCCACAAAGTATAGAACTGGTGCCCTGAGACAGTAAGACAGGGTCGCGACAGATCACGTAGGTGATGGGGGAACGAACTGGATGCCTTCCTATAAAACTGGCCAGATACAGCACGGGATCGCGAAAAAGACAGCATAGGCTTTTAATAAAATAATATAAATAAAAAATTAAGCATTTCAAAACCATAAACCATATATTTCGCTTACGGTAACATAACAAAGCTATCTAGCTAGCAGCATACCTATACCTAGAGCCTATTTACATAAAGCATTTTTAATTTAATTTCTACTTGCTACTTTAATTTAATTCTTCTTCATAATACGTATAATATTTCCGGATGGTGAAGGGTGCGGCGCGCGGTCGCTAACGGCGGGGTTTAGCACGTCAAGCGCGGGCGCTAGGATGCTCGGTAGACCTCCATTCTTAAATTTCTCTATCTTCTACACGATCATATTATTATAATCGATCGATCGGTTTGCGGACTGTTAAGAGTCCAACTTACTACTATTTGTTTTGCGATAGGTAGAATATATTGGACAAAAGCGTACGATATTTAAATCTCGACCTATATATAACGCTGAATAATCAATTTGCAATCGCTTGCTATAAGTTTATGTTTTTTTAAGTTCTACGGCATGCCAGATTCCTCACGATATTTTTTCCCTTCTTTTTATGTTATTAAACAAGGCCATATTTTTTTAGATATTACTTCGATACCAAACTGCATGAATGTTTGACGTTTGAACACGGAAATTGTAACCACACATACAACAGTTTTATGACTCGAACGGCTTGCCGCTCTACTTGCAGAGGTAGCTATAATAATAATCTTTATTTTAATGCATTGATATAATACTAGTTGTACACAGGTACAACCGCTTTTACAGAATTTACCAATAAGTGCGATAATTGTTTACTTATCGGCCAAAATAATAACGTACAATTTGTTATGAAGATTATTACCCCCTGACTTATAATGCCACTATGCAATAACATGATTGACTCCGCGTACGGCAAAGTAATTAAAGTCTTGGATGGGTGATTGTTCTTTACACCCGACCGCAATTTAATAGTTAAGTTAAATACAACATCAAAACTTGATGCAAACCCACATGTCACGGATTAAGTACGATTGATTAATAATTAAGTATCATAGGGGCCTCGGCGGCCAGCTTATTGGCATCGATTGGACACACTTCCAAACTTCGCACTACTACCTATATTTATGACGGATAAACCCGATAAAACTATGCCGACCTGGGGGTCTACTTAGTCATAGTTAACGTGATTCTGAAATGTATGAAAATTATGTGGACGCTTACGACAGGAAATCAATCAATTGCGTGTGCGCTTTTATGAGGAACTATGATCGCGGTTGTGGAAAATTGTGGAAAAATTGACAAAAAGACACTGTTTATTCTGCATAACCCAGATAAATATTTATTATAAGATATTTGAGGTGTCAAATCACATAGGTACATCATTATTTAATCGACAAGACGACAAACCAATACCAATATGCAGTAGGTATTTTTGGTAAGCAGGATTTTAAAAAAATCTGCCTACCCTGTCTAAAAAAAAACTGTGCACGCCACTGACTAGGGGTGATAGAAACCGCCCAAAGAATACTGAAGGATGGCTTGTTAAAAGTTGGATTCTAAAATCTGGTTCTAAAAACGAATCTTATCATTCTCATTTGAGCGGTGCAGTACCCTGTGCAAGGGCATTCCCCGCTTTGCGAATTTTACTACAATATAGGTTTCAATGACGCGAATATGTCTTAAAACTGCGGCCAGATATCGGAGGACGGGCAGCAGCGTCCTCTCACTAATCGGTGAGCCACTGCGATCCCCAAGCCGCCTTCCAAGCGTGGGGATTATGGTAAACCCCCCCTTGAGGGATGCCCTCGTTCAGCAGTGGACGTCTTCTGGCTGATGATGATGATGACAGGTTTCAATATTTTTACCGTTACCTGTAATAAAAAACAATAATAAATTCATCGCATTATTGTTCCACTGCTGGGCAAGGGCCTCATATTAGAATGAGAAGGGTTAGGCCTTAGTCCACCACGCAAGCCTGGTGCGAGTTGTCGAAGTACACACACTATCAAAAACTTTATGAAGCCTTCTCAGGTGTGCAGGTTTCGATGTTTTCCTTCACCGTTAACGCAAGTGGTAAGTAATCAAATTCTGAAGGGCAAGGTTTAAAGTTAGACCCTCTTGCAAAGGCAAGCGTTCAACCACTAGGCTATCACTACTCCTACTGAATAATGATATCGTCGATTAAGTCCATCGTTAAATTTCAAATTCAAATTTATTCGCAAAAAATTAACATAAGTCATTACAAATATTGATACAATAATGATAAAAATTTATGTTATAGATGTGGCCTACCATCCAGCTTGGACTAATACGACAGAAAACGTTTACTGTCGTTATCAACCTGATTTTGGAGAATGTAACTCGTATCAGCCAATGTAAGTCTTATAAAAAACTATCATACTCTCGCTTGTCACTTCGTCTGTGGTGCACGTCCATATATCAATATACTAGAACTGGGACAAATTATAATAAAACAAATGAAAAAAAATATTTAAAAAAATGTACAAACTTAACTTATAAGATCAAAAAAGAAAACTAATTCAATTTGTACATTTTGATAAGAATTGAGCACAGTAGTTATTAAACATGGTCTCCACACTAGGCATACCTGTATCGTGGGCTCCCAGTAATTAAACTTGGACTACGACCCTCCAGTCATACTTTACCGTGTAGGTCACAACCTGTAGGGTGCTGTTCCTTTTTTGGCTACAAATTAGCTTTTCTGTACCCTATATCCTAAGGGATTATGTCAAAAGCCTCGGTACGTACATGATTATAAATTATAATGTCCCGCAGTCCAACGACGACCGACGGTAACATTTACTGTAGCCTTACTACAGTTCGACGATCTTCAGCGGTCCTTCAGTCAAAGGCAAAGTACATATAAATTTTAATATTGCAGATGGCGTTTGAGAAATTCGTTTGTTTCTTTCTAAACGTAATACCATGATATTTTGTTACGATTGTTCTATGACTGATGTTTATTTTGCAGGTGGTATTATGATGTGTCAGAAGGTAGGTGCAAAGGTTTCTCATACAGCGGTTGTGGAGGTAACAGCAATAGGTTCCCTAGCCCTACATCTTGCATGTCCATTTGTGGATCTGCAATCAAAATCTGAATAAATAATAAATGAAAGTGTAATATCTGATTTTGAAGTTTTATTTATCATCATTCTAATTAGCATTACCTATTATTCTAATTAGTAGATTGGTATTTTCCGAATTGACAAATTCCACCTACTAACGTCAACTTACAGGTTTTTATTTAGTTTTTTTTATTTTTATAATTAGCCTTGCTTCAAGCTATCCTAATTTGAAGCAATGCTTTGTTTGTTTACAATGCTTTGTTGCAATGATTCTCTTATATCGAGGGTACAGTTTACAAACATGTCACGAGCACACACACCTATACCTTATTCATTTGAGTTTGAAACAAAGTGTAAACAAAGAAAACAATGTTCCCAAATTTTTATTTCCCTTTTTTTTATTTAATTTAATTTAGGATTTCACGTCTGTATCTAATTTGAGTCTTTGTAGTGTTTTTAATGAAATTAAATCAAAGATCTCTTTTATTTAATTATTTATTCGGAGGATTCTGAGGAACTGTCACCGACATGAATAACAAAACGGTGAACCACATTATCAATAATGCCATACATTTTTAGCATCTTTTCTTCTTCTTTTATCACATGGTCAATTCACTTTTGCCAAGCCTCTACTGTAATGCTTTTTAATGCATCGGCTAGTAAAATTTTAATTTCATTTAACTTTAAAGTTTTATTATTTTTTGCAACATACTCATGACTTTGACTTGGGCCCAAATTAACTCTATAGGATTTAATTCACAGTCTTTTACCTGTTATATTTTTTAAAGTAGTTGAGCATTTACTTCCGTTTCATCAAAGGGTATGTTTTTCTCCTTTGGCCATGCCCGCAATTCACTTCTTTTGTTTGAAGATGTAGGAATCTCCTCTTTTCTTCTTGAGTGGTACGGTGCATTGTCCATGACAATACAAGAGTTAGCATCTAATTTCAATAGAATTAGGCTGAACCATTTCTCAATATTGTATCCATCTCAAAATGATAGTCGTCGTCGTTTTTCTTAACTTCAAAAATCAACTATCCTCCTTCCAGAAAGCCTGAGTTTGAGCCTGTAAACGAATTATGATTGAATTATAAATATCCGGAAACTTGACTTATGCAAGATCATTATTGATTTATACCTACAACAAAATTTACAAAATTAAACTTTACATATGTGAACAACAATCAGTCGTATTCCTTTTTCACTTGGATATTTCAAACCAGGGGATAAACCTTGATGATGAGCTTCATTAACCGATTTTATTGAATTGTCCTGCCAAACTTTGTTCATAGTGTGTCCTGTAACATATTTAATGTTAATTTAGACTATGAATTACAAAATCAGTTATTTGGTTCATAATTATAAAACATAAGTACTTACAATCATATTTATAACATTAAATTAACTATTATCCAGGTGTCCAGTGATCAAATATTAAAACCTTATAATTGAAATATATGACTTAACTGGTTAAATTTCACTACTACACTAAAAATATGTTTAAACTAACCTACATTAAGCCAAGTTTCATCTATGTAATAAATGGTTTTGCCTTCAATCTTTAATTTTTTTTATGGTGTTTAAATTTTTGATATGCCATAACACTACATATGTCACTTCTGTCAATCAGTGCACTCTTGCAGCTATGTTTTACATATTTAAACTGCATTTTGCCTAATAAGTTATGCAATATTTGCCTAATAAATGTAGACCTTTTAAAAGTGCGCAATGTATCATCTGTATTTACATCCTCCAGCACCTTATTAATGGTAGGCAGTTCATTATTAAAGTAAAATATGTAATGTTATAAGGCAGCAACATAAATAAGTACATGCAAATATATCTACAATTATTGTACATGATCAAAAAATAAATTGAACAGTATTTTTTATTTTTTACCGACTTAAAAAAATGAGGAGGTTCTCAATTCCGCTGTATGTTTTTTTTTGTATTTGTTACGCGATAATTCCGTCAATTATGGACCTTTTTTAAAAAATCTTTTTTTGTTTGAAAGAGTATGCTCCCAAGTTGATCCCATTATTACCAAGTCAGGATCTGATGATGGGATCCTAGGGAAACCCTCAAATATTGTAGGACGAATAGCGCGTTTGACTTTTTTTCTTAATAAATCAAGTGTTGGCCTCTGAAAAACATTATTTCATGATGCTGAGTTGATGATGGATGTCATACTAATCTTCTACGGTAAGGATTTAGGGAATAAAACTTCCGAGTTTGGGATCACTCGATATATTTTGATGAGTCCCAGATAAAACATTTGGTATAGAGGGTCTGATGACGGAGCCAGGGGATAGATAGTGGATCTCTTCAGTAGCTACTAGTAAATCCCTCGAGTTTGGGCTCATTTTAAACCGCTAAAAGGCAATACTATCACTGTATTAGTTACAATAGTCGTCTTAATCTTTTCATGCGTTGTTTGTAATGCGTTTTCATCATGTGGTCGGCTAAGTAATTTATTTGATTTTAAATCACAGAGTGCAATACCGTCTAAGGCTTTCACTCGACTTGGGGCAGCATACATTCGACCTTTGTAAAGTTTTTCAAGAGAAGCATCCTTACTAGGTCTACCCATCACTCAAAACTGAAAAATAATTAAATTTTTAACAAGAAATAATAACCGACTCCAAAAAACTCAAAAACAAAACTAACTAAAAAGAAAAAAATAAATGTTTTATTATACAATATAGTAGTTGAAAAATATTGAAGTCGGTGCCAAGTAAAACATGCAATGATAATCCGCCACGACTGGCGAAGTGCATTTGTCGTGTCCGACGCATAATTCGCCTCGCACTCGACAATTTTTACGTGAATTCGTTTCAATGTCGCTATTATAGCAGCAAGATATATTACTTTTATGTTTTACTTGGTACTGGTATTAAAAATATTGATATCGACCTCCTTGCAAACTGAATTGTACATACGACTCGCTCCTACTGGACAGGAATTTTGCCTGTAGAAACAACTATCTGTAAATAATATTTAATGTGTTCCGTGCAGGAACCGAGCCCACGACACGTATTCGTAGAAATCTAAGTTAGTCACTGCGGTAACCGTTGGGTCATAGATAGGTAGGTAGATATACGACAATCTATGACTCTTATTTCATTTTTTCTTTTTCA
Organism: Shargacucullia verbasci; assembly: GCA_947562105.1. Taxonomy (NCBI): domain Eukaryota; kingdom Metazoa; phylum Arthropoda; class Insecta; order Lepidoptera; family Noctuidae; genus Shargacucullia; species Shargacucullia verbasci. Next base: position 10,948,142 of record OX387279.1, read on the forward strand.
TTATTTCTAAACCTGATGCACAATAAAGATCTACCGATACCTAGGATGCCAAATTAGTCACCTTCATTCGTACATTATCACTTTGCCGTGTAATTTTTCTAAATATACAAGTATGTTAGTTTTGCCTTATTTAAAATAGTATTATCTAACTGGGAATGCCCCCACTATACAACTTTAACTGATCTAGATAAAAAAAAAACACAATTAAACGGTAACATTATTAAAACTTACAGTATTGAAGCTGGTATAGTTTATTACCTACTTCAAATTAAATCCAACACTCCGAGAGAATCTTTGATGTCCCAACCTTTATTGTTTTACCCTGTCCGTACACAAGACAAGGGGTGAAACAATAAAGAATGGCCTTTTGATATTGTTAATACTCTTTCTTTGCTTTGTGAAATTGGGTTAGTCCGTTTTCATGCTTGATCTTTGTAATAAATTAGTATCTATATATTTTGTTAGTTTCCCTAACTTATTATTTTATCTGTAGAAAAGACAACCGGCGGAAAAGAGGCAAATTTGGAAAATGCAATATACAACAAGATTTAAACTCTTCAAATTTTGATATAAAATTAGTCTTTGTTACTTACTACCCCTGGTGATATTTGTCACTTCATGACGGACCGATGACCATGTTTGTGGTATTTAACCCTGCTGTTATATTAATTTATCGTATTGGTATTTGATATGAATATTGGTGACATTTTGAGATCAATGCATACTGAAGTTTGATCTCAAAAATCATCATATCTATGGCTGTAAAATTCTGCTCATCTGTACTGTAAAATATGGACGCCATATACGTCAAAAATATCTATTTATAAAAGCGAAATATTATTCAGTGACTAATCACGATATCTTCGGAACTATAAAGCCTAAACTTGAATTTTGGCACCATGGTTTGTTTTAAGTTGGAGGCGTCCGCTAAAAAAGACTTTCTAAAATTCAACCAAGGAGGGAAAAGGGGGTTTCATAGCTTATATGAAAGAGCTTCTACGAAAAAAGAGTCGAGAGCAAAGCTAGTGTATCAATGTAATTAGTAAAACATTTTTTCTTTGAGATTGCGGGTAGTTCTTGCATTGTCAACACCATGCACGAACTACCCGCAATCTCAAAGCAAAAATGTCAATATACACATGTCGATGTTCTTACAATAAAGTTTACGAAATAGCGAAGAATCGCTATTTCATCTATATTCAGCTTTCGGCGCCATTTATGATAATGGAACCCTCACGAGCCCACTCTATATTACTTTCGGAAACTAAGGTAGCGAGAAATTTTACTTTTATTAGTGTTTTGGTGTACGTTTCTCGGGTAATGGTCTCAAGAATGTGTCAAGCACTTACTTGTTTTATATACCTACATTAGCTGATTGCAGTTCTATAGCATCCTAGAGAACTATTATTTTCTACAGATGCTACCAACAGTTTGCTAGATGCCAAGTGTTTTGTAAATCTTTCGTGTTCCAATGGCCGCAGTATCGTTAGCAGTATTTAGGCAAAGACAAAGATTATCATAGAAATAATCCAAAACATAGAAAGTATAAAAAATAACAAAGAAAGCATTCATATCAGAATAAATCGAAATTTGTTGAATAAATGCATTTCACAAAATGTGATATGAATACCTAATGAAAAATACAGAATGATATTAAAATCATTTCCCATAATGGCACAGTCAGTTTCTGGGATAAGATAAACAGTGTCTTTCGGATAAAAATTTTGCAATTGCACCAATTAAGCTTTCATAGTGTCTTTTTAAATTTCTTCATGCTCTAATAATTGAAATGTCGATTCATGTGAACATGTTTGGCACATAGTTATTAACGCGTAAACCTCTTGCACTCGATTCTTCAAGTTTCACACAAATAGAGCAAAAAGCAATAAGCAGATTTAAGTGTTCTGAGATTCCCGAGACTTGAGGAAATAAAAAAAGCCTTTAGGTTTCTGTGTGTTTTTGATTTGAGTGGACAAAATCACACAACAAAAGCTGTTTTTAATAGGAGTAAAGTTGTGCGTCCATCCGCGGTTGACTTTTCACCTAACGGAATCACGTTAAACTATTAATGTATAAGACGTCATATAGTCGGACTGGACGCAGATGTGTCAACTGATGGATAATGCACATCTCCATCAACACTACAAAGTACTGGAGGATTGGTGATTACCAGCGCCGGCTTTGGGGGGGACCGGGCGGCCGCTCAGGGCGCCAAGGTCTACAGGGCGCCGAGTGCGCCAGGTTAACTTAACCACTTATTGATATAAAGAACTATATCGATCTAAAGAAAAAATAAATTCAGTGTATTAACATTTATGAATTTATCTCGTAGGAGTATGAATATTCAGCATATCGTTTTGTCGCTTTTCGTATCCTTCACTAACTAATGTAGAACGAAAGCGATGCACTGAACGACAGGCGAGAAATGGCAATATCTTTACAAAATTATAGCTTATGTGTTATTCTGATGTATAAGCTATATTACTGTAAAGTTTCATAAAAATCCGTTCAGTAAAGTGCTGAGCGTAAGAGAGTAACGAACATCCATCCATAGATCCTTACAAACTTACACGTTTATAATATTAGTAGGATAAAAAAAGGCGCCCGGGGCGCCTAGATGGTTAAGGCCTACTGGTGATTACTGTATACTGTAGTACTTATTGTATTACTTACTAGTCCACGGCCTGTGCTATGAGCAACGCATATATTATGTATTGTAACAATGCAAAGTGTAAAAAAGATACCTACAACTCGCAAAATATACAAGGCGCTTACAAAATATTAAACAGATTAGGTACCTACTTAAACAAAACAATTCAATAAGATCCAATAATTTTACCCAATTCCAAAATAGCTGTTAATAATTACATCCTATAGCGGAAGAATTACAATCTTTGATGTCTAAATTAACGGTAACTTGCGAAAAATATGTCAACCAACTTCCAAAGAATTAGGACCCTTGTGAATTTAAGTCTTTTATTTTAAACTAGCGACCCGCTCACGATTCGCATGGGTAGCAGAGCATATACGCTTTTTTTTTCTGTCGTAGTGTCGTATCATCCTGTTACGTCGAACATTTACTCGGCGCACGCCCGTAAAGCTCCCAGTCAGCATGATTTTTTCCGACATCTTCAACTGTCATCGTCATATTTCAGCAAATTTATACAAAAACCTTAACAAATTATACACTTAAACCTTCCTCAGGAATTACTCTGTGTATTGGTGCAAACCGCATAAAAATCCGTTTAGTAGTTTTAGTAGTTTAGTCCGCATAAAAATCCGTTTAGTAGTGATCCAATAGAATGTACGTTCGAAGACTTATCATAATAAAAGCATAATGATCGTAAATACAATTCTAGAAATTGGATCCCGATACAGAAATGTAATCACGTTGATCATCAAGAATCCTTATCGTATAAAAATTCATTAAGTTCAATTTAACAGTTGAACGGCAATGTGCTCCTTTGGCTCTTTTATTTGATCATTACTTTGTGTTGCGTAGCGAATTTGCCGTTGACTGTAGTTACTGTTATAATGTGTAGCGGACTGTACTTTTTATGGCACTCGGACTCATGCAGCGGGAATTTTATCTGACCTCTTTTTGAGTCATATTCATGTTCTTAGTGGACCAATAAGTTTTAGACTGATATCTATACACTATTTTTGTTTTTTATATTTTACTTCTTCGTTACAAATCCACCGATGACAGCATGAGTTGCGCGTTCGATTGCTATTTGACCCTCAAATATTTGATCCAGACATTTCTGGGGATCTCTTCTCAGCAGTGAGACAATTATGGGTTGAATTTATTATTTTAGATATATTTATATAGCCTACAGATAGTTGATCCGGGTTTGAATGTTTATAAATACAATACAAAAACGACGTTGTTTATAATCATAATAAAAAAAAAATCAGACAAGTGCCATACAGAAATGTGAAAACCCTCTGCGCGAATCATGGAACATCGAAAGTAATAATTAGTCATTATAGTGCGACGGACGAGCGCGTGATGAGTGAGATATATAGCTAGTGAATGAAATAAATAATAAGTTTAGTTAGTTGTTAGTTTTGAGATCCAAATACAGGGTTAATGAGTTAATAACTTAATCGCCATTATTTCTTTATAAGTTAGTTATTTACAAGTTTTTGTTTAATCTGGCTTACTTGTTGCTCTATATCAATCTGGAAAAATCTGAAAATACCAGCACGTTTTTAAGTAAATTTACGCTATTGGAATGTTTCCGGGGACCCGTTTCCGTTGCTCTCTTTCAGTTTGTTTGCTTCCCGCATGCAATCTGTGTTAGAGACTCTCCTCCTCTTTTTTTACTCTGCTTTATTAAAAGCCGTGAAGGCCTAATTGAATTGAACGGTTTGAATGCTTGCCCTGTTCGAACACCGGTCCCCTCCCACCTCTAACTTTTTGATATCATTTGCTAATCCGAATGATTATCACTTATGGTAAAAGAAAACTTCGTGAGGAAACTTCTCGATGGATAACTTGAGTAGTCCAGGAGGCTTAAGACCTTATAAAACCTACCTACCTAACCTAGTGGCCTATATAAAATGTCTAACGATAAAACAAGCAGATAGGGAACTGAACTGAATTGTACATTGTCGCTGCTCTCTATATAAAGCAATAGTCAAGTAAGGTTCAAGTGTATTTTAAGCTTATTGTTTTCCTAAAGCGGCAGGAAACGGCGCCCAAAGTTGCAGGTAAGACCTACTTCAGACAACAGAAGATCACAGTTTGCACACAAGTTTGCTCTAAGTTCAGCACTGTTATGCTAAGCAATTTAAGCGACGCTATTCTAAAAGCGTGGAACCGTGAAATTAAGTTTTATTCCATTGAATTATTGCAATTTTCAAGTGTATTAAGTAGGATAGTTAGTAATGAATGACACATATCACCAAGTATCATCATTCTGGCCCGTAGCTTTGTTGCTGTTGACTGTGCTACACTACAATGCATGGTAACTACGTATGGATAGAATTGTGTGACACCATGATACAATAGCGCATGTCAGAAAAGATCGATGATCGATCTACAGAATCGAACCATGGAACAATCTACATACAAACAGTTTAATCGCCGAATTATACTTGCACAAATTTACCTTGAAATATTTCAACCGATCTCTGGCTCCATACCATTAGGGGTTTTGCAAGGGTATAATATAATTATGTCGTATTAATAAATTTGAGTAATTCCTCATTTATAAGGTTTCCGGTCTGTTTTAGTCGTAAGGATGGCAGGGTCATGGCAGGTCATATAATTAATTGCTAACATAGGGAAATGTGCCTTTGAGAGTATTAGGATTATTTAGGATAGATAATACGAGTATATACGTAGTCGTTTGTATCTGTACATTATGTACCATATACGATAACGTGCTTTTTATTCGGAGAGACTAGGAGCCTTATTTTCGTTAATATACAGTAGTGCATGAACTGTAGGTCTATCAATGCTGGTTTAGTCGTAAAAATTGACCGATCAACGGTAATAAAGAGTGCAAATTGTCTTCAATAATGTAAGGTGAATATTATTTTAAACTAGCTTTTGCTCGCGACTTCTTACGAGTGTAAATTATTTTATGCCTATATTTTAAGTTAGACCTCTAGCAATACATCGGTGAAAACTGCATTCAATTCTAAGCAGTAGTTTTTGCGTGTTGCGTGTACAAAGGTACAGACAGAAAGACAGATATTTTTTTTGAAAAACTGTTGTTTTTGCTTTTGTTGCTCTAATAAAGACTAAAGATTTTTTTTCAATATCTCTAATTTAAAGACTATAAACATTAGATATCGATATTGAACGCATTCATATCGAATAATACTATCGGTTGGCTACACTAGCAGTATGAAAAATAGGAACTGGATTTTTTTTTTAAATGGAAAGGTTTGGAATCTAACCGTCGAGTTAAGTTGATAATTGTATTAAGCGAGACAAGATCCAATAATACCAATGAAGCCTGTGTTCCTTTAGGTTTTTTAGGTCTTTTAAGAGGTTGATATTTAGTAAAATGCTGATCCATTGTTGCAATACAGAGTGTATGTGGTTATGCGAATAAACAAATGATCATTGGAGTGGATGTTTTATAACAATAAGAACTATCGAAATTGGTTATAATGTTTCAGGAATTATAATGAGTAGGAAGAGATGTGCGTCTTCCTATGTGAATATTTTTAGGGTTTCTTTAAAGATCACAGTGCTAATTGTTATACTGTTGAATTTAATACGATTTTAATTTCAAATTGTTTTTAAAATACAAAAGTAATCTGGGGGTATGATCCAGGAGTAGGTACTCAATTTAAACCCATTTTAAATGGTTCAAAATTAGCTCATAGTACATTTTGACACAAACAACCTAAGCTAGTGCTTCAAGCCAAATTGAAATAGAATGAAATCAGTTCTCGCCTTCTAACCACCACGAAGTTAGATGCGTGTGTATCACAGCGACACCAGTAAATAGCGGAACTTTCTGGAACCTTGATCATTGCACAATATAATAATCAAGTCAATTCTGGCTGATGTTAACATACACGATTGTTTTATTTAATTTTGGTGGCAGTGTACTAGTACGTAAATTTAATTCTAAAAGTATGATGACAGTACCTTAAAACAAAGTACAAACACGTAGCGACATCTATCGACACAAGACGTTACTATTAACTGAGGACCTTTCTTCTTGAGTCGGAAGCAAAAAATGCACATTAATTTGTTGTACCAATTGACATTCAGCTGTTACTATTGGACTTCGGTATGTCATGTATTCGGAGGCTCTTCCGATCCTATCTTTCTCTCTAGGGTGGACAACTACACCTCCATGAAGTGAATTTGAATCCAAAGTACATACAAATAAATGATTGAGAAAATACTGAACCAACTAAATTGAAAGAAAGCGATGTAGTAAATATATTTTGAATAAACGACAAATTTGATACATGAAGATATTGCTTTTATATGCACACGTTCGAGATTTTTTTACAGTTGTAAACCATTTAGACCTAAAACTATTTTCCTATAAAACTATCGTATTAGGTACCAAATTGGTCAAAATGTACTGAAAACTAATCAAGACATTAATTTTTCAAAAATCTTTATTGATTGTGACTGCTTCATTGGTCTGTTGGCCGCAAGCATGGCTGCTGAACGTGAGATTTCGGGTTCGATTCCGGGTCGGGTTGTTAATATATTCTTAGTTGCACCTGATAGTAAGGCGATACCTATATCCAACAGTAATCCAGTTGAAGTATCACAACCTGATATCGTAGAACCGCAATGTATAGTCGCGGAACCTCAACTTCTACTTAAAAAACAAAAATCTACAATAGAAAAAATGCAGACAAGCAAACATACCCAAAAATCAAGCAACCTATTAGGAAACAATCTACAACGTGAAAGAAATGAACAACTAAAGGTAAGCAATACAATGAAGTCTGGAGTTGAAAGCTATGACGGAAGGAGGTGGATATGGCTCTTTTCTTAAAAAATGAGGTCTATAACTCTCTCTTAACCAGAAGAAGCTCAAAATGGAAAGAAACTCTAGCAAATAACGGCAGTAGTAGCAGTAGTCCCGTGATTGTGCTATTTGCTACAGTAACTCCTGAACATTTCTGTCAAGACTTGCAAATAGCAATGGAGCGGAGCTCTTAGTCATACAACCGAGACTGATGACCTGCTTTTCACCATTTGTTTTCATGACAAATTCGGTATACTTGCACATCAAACGTTAGCAAAATGTTGTAGTTAGAGATTCTTCATCATCCTTCACACAGAGACTTTTATTTTTTTCGCAGTCTGGGTAACTTTTTGCAAACTAAAAACTAAACGTCTGAAGAAGCAGTGAAGAACACCCGTAAAGAGTTGGCCGATTTCTGTGTAGCAGACTTTTACAGAGGGGAAATAAAAAAAAACGACCTTAAAAACGTTAAAGTGAATATTTCAATAAAAATATAAAGTTTGACGTTGACGTTTTCGCATAAGAATCGGCAAATTCAGAGTTTCAAAAACTTGTAAAACTGCCGTTTTATATTTAAGAATCATAGAGGGTCTTATCATTTTATTCGAAAGGAATAGAATCAAATAAATTGCTGTCATTTCTATTTAGTAATAGATGCATAAAATCCTTTGTGCTTTATATTATCTATGGGAAACACACATTTTCAAACTTATTATAACAAAAGACATATTTTCATCGTCAATATCTTCTTTAATAAAATTCCGGTGTGCGCGTGGTCTTAATTCTTCTCTTAGATGATAGATCTTACCTGGATGGTTCTTAGCCATAATTGCACCCGATTCGTGGTGCTGATGTTGAGACCAGAAAAGGATCCGCTAGTCTATTATATTTTAGTCGATGTGTATCGAACGTTCAGCTAACTATTACGCATTAGCATTAGCACCGCCAGCTGTCCTGCTCGCCGGCAGCAAGGGTTTGACGGGTTATCAGATGAATTTTCTCCCAATTACACGTTATGAAAGAAGATTCACAAATTGGAAGAATATTCACAAACTACAGCGAGGCAAATCTCGGTCAAGGGCGTATAAAATTTAATTTGATGTATGTTTCATATTTAGAACAGTTTTCAGCGTTTGTGGGTGCAATTATAAACTAATTATACCCACAAACGGAACCACCAGTTTAATCCCCATTATAGCCAGAGTCGTGTATCTTAATTACTGTGCTTGTGTCACAAAGGAATATTATAAATGTAAGGCGTTACATACGGCAGCGAAGGTAAAGTAAGTTATTGAGATCCCTGGCTTTAATCCTACTGTTATTAATTGTTTCCTCACAATAATTATTAGGTACATTCAGTACCTGCAGGTGAAGTTTCTGTGAATTAATCTTTGATGTGTCGATCGCACATTAACGTGACGTATCATTGTTCATTTTTTGTTATTTTTACCTTTTTTATATTTTGCTTTTTAACTCTATTGAGCCCCGATAGTTAAAATATAAAGTAATATTTGGATTTGCTGAAGTCATTTGTTCAATTGACCTATAAGAACCCAATAGATAATAAATAACTGAAATCCCAAGGGATCTAACTCTAAACGCTTTAATCCAGTGAATGTCTAAAACATCCAACGTTACTTGATGAAAAACGTTAAAAAGAAAATTGGTGTCACAAAGATATTTTAAGACTCAGCCGTAGTTATACGCTAAGAACTTAGATTATTATTGGTTCATAATATCTGTCTTTGGCAGTAATTTTGGTTCAACTTTCTTTAAAGAAACTTTTTTAAGAACGATGTAGGTAAATATCATGTGCTATACATGCTTATACCAAAAATCTTAAGAAACACAGTTTTAGCTTTTAAATTGAACTAGAACGATTTTATAATTGAAAAAATGACAAAAAAATTGTTAAAAAACATGCAGTCGAATTGAGAACCTCCTCTTTTTTGAAGTCGGTTAAAAATCGGACCAGTGTGAATCTGACTCGCGTACTGAGGGTTCCGTAAAACGTATATACAAGTTCGTCCATCACACGAATCGAGTCTTGATGATTATAGCCCGTTTTTTTCGAGTATGTTTTAAGTTTCTCCCTAAAATAAATACATTACTGAAGTTAATAAACTATGAAAGTACCCATCACTGCTCTAACGAAAAGATCGTAGGATAAATTCAACTTTGTAGTTGAAAAAATCTTCTTCCGTACCTCGAAATACGTCACGGTTAGTTCTTCAATTGCAAATATAAGTCTGTGTACATAAAAAAATAATATACCTACTCAAGTTAGAAATACAAATTAACGATTTTTGGATATTTTCCTTCGTTTGTGCTGTGAGACAAATTGTAATATCCATAGGTATAGGTCTTGATTTATTTGCTACTGTCAAAATAAGTGGCATAAATGACCGTATTTTCTTATTGTTGTAGCTCTATCTGATCTAGCGTAGATCTAAGTATTTCGTATTCATTTCAACATAATATCTCCGCGTTCCTGACGAAAGGGTCTTGACAGACGGACAACGAAGTGATCCTATTAGGGTTCCTTTTTTCCTTTTGAGGAACGAAACCCTAAAAATTATTTAAAAAGTTAGGAAACGTAAATATTCTCCTTTTCTCATTATCTCCTAATAGTCCCTAACATTTTATGTATATTGCAAATTACCCCTTGTGTTTATGAATGGAAACAAAAGGGAAACTATTCGGCGCCCGGTTCCTAAAGTATCGAAGCCCCCGAAACGCTCATTATCGAATAATTAAACAATCCAGACCTTTGTTCATTTCAGAATTATTGTTACAAGGATTGGACAGCCGACACATTTAGAAAACTAATTTTGTGTTCCTGTGGGAAATAATATCTAGGAAATGTTGTGTCACTAGAAGTCTAGGGATCTAATTATAAAATTATTATCCTTAAAAGTGCAAGACAGATAATGCAGATTACGAAAGTGATAAGCAGCTTAAATTCCAATATAGTTTCTACTGGGAATTACTCTGACGTCGTTTTGCTGCCGCTTCTGTCTACACTGTATAGACAGAGGCGGCAACAAAAAGACGTTAAAAGTTTTAGTCACTTGCTTAAAATCTATGATTCAACGTTATGTGACCAAAATAATGATTAAAATAGTTTATAAAATGCATGTCTATATACAAATCGCGGTTTACTGTAAAATTACAGAAAAATATATTTCAATAAATAAATAAATTCAATGTAGTAGTACACTAATACGTGATTTTCCTGGTAAAGTTTTAACATAAATTTTGTTATAAATAAAGTTCTATGCTTAATATTTTTATGTTTCATTTTATTTTATTACATCATTAAAATGCCTGGATTGCCAATGACAATAATACATGGATTGACAACAATGTTGTACCTGTGTACGTCAACAAAGAAAAATAAAAAGTTGCCAAAACGGAATATGAGAAAAGAAAATTCGTAAAATGAATATGCGTACGAAAAAGTACTGACATGCCAATGGTCAGCCGATAAAGAAAATGCAATATCAATGAGAAACATTTAACGAAGAAAACGCAAAAACGGAATATGAGGAAAGAAATACCAAAAACTGAGTTTGCCTAAAAAGTTAGCATACCACTCAACAGAAAATGTACAGACACTACTGACATACCAACGCTAGCCAGTGGTCATCGAGGACGTAATAATACGATACAAAAAAAAAACATCAGAAACCTTATTTTTGGGCTTCTTTAAGGCATCAAAGCTCTGTATCAGATGATAATGAGCCACTGTATATCAATATGGGAAGACGCAACAAAAACCTACAGTATTATATAGAAAAGATCCTATAAAATACGCAATGCCAAATTATAATCTGTTTTTATTATGTTTTAATCATTCAGTAATATTGTATGGGTTTCATAAATAGTTGTACGAATGTTCGAACAGATACTAAAAGAAGTAACCAAGGGAAAAGAAGGGTAAAAAAGAAATCCAATATTTGAATGAAAAGGATGGGAAGATTTAAAACGTTCAAAATGGAACAAAAAGCAGAAAAAGAAACATTCAGCGTTATGCAATCTAACGATTTATCTAATAATGTCCTAGTATGCTTAGTTGCGCCTAATACTGTTAGGCGTAACTAACTAACCTGGTTATGTCCAACTGTATGCCGCTGAAGAACCACAACCCAATATTGTAGAACCAAAACTAATAGTCCTACAAGCTCAAGCTACTGTAGTGCAATTTCAACCACCAGTTAAACAACCATAAAACCGAAAAACCACCTATAACAGTTTATACTGCAATATGTGGTTGCTGGCGACAAATTTATGGAGTTAATGTAATACTGTTGACTCCGGATCACAGAGCTGAAGTCAAGTAACCTGTAAGTAAACAACGTGAAAGAAGCGAACACCTAAAGCTAAGCAAGCACCTAATCAAGAGAACGTTAAAACATCATGTACCAAGAGCTGATATGAATAAATATTGCACAAGAAAATATTGTTTTTTTTTTTTTACAAATCTTATGGTAATAGCTGTCTGGCGCTCTTTCATACGCCCTTGAACTTATGACAGCCAAAAAGACGGATTTAAAGAATTTTTGCATTTGTAGAACTGCAGAATTTTCCATAGGAAAAATAATAGTAATAATACTGATGTAAAAACAGCTGATGCAGTTTTATTAGTTTCCTTCCCACCACTACTACTACTAAACTTTGAACCACAATCCAATAAGAAACTTTCCAGGGAATATTTAAGAATATGAGCCTTGCAGGATGATTTTTGAGATTCGTTAATTAATTAACCACAGAAAAATGGCCTACCTCAAGGAAGTGTCCTGGCTCCGCTCTTATTCAATATCTATACCAATGATCAACCCTGAAGCTAAAACACATGCCATTATTATAACTGGACGATCTTACCTCCCGAGCCAGTACCTTTTAAGAAGTCGAGGGTAATTTATCAGAAACACTTGGCAACTTAAGTCAATACTATTACGCTAAGTCCAAGTAAAACGCAGTCTTGCATATTCCACTTTCACAATAGAAAGGCGGGCCGCAAACTAAACATTGTTTGGCGTGGAGTTCCTATAGAGCCCACTAAATTCCAGAAATGCCTTGGTGTTGCTCTGGACACATCGCTTACATTTAGAAGAAACCGCGAGAACATCAAGCAGAAGATACACACCCGTAACAATCTCCTCCAACGATTGGTTGCTTCTTGGGAGCTTCGCCTGATGTTTTGCGGACAACTAGGCTAGCTGTTTCCTTTTCGGCGAGTGTGATGTGTGACTGCAGTGCGGTCCCGCATGTGGAAAAATTAATGAATGCCACTGATAGCGCAGTCCTAGGAGCTAACTTCTGGACTTGGACTATCTATATTGCCATCGACTCTCTAAGAAGAAGAAGAATAAGTGAGTGTTTCGCTTTCATTTATATTTATAAACTATTAGTTAAATAGATCTTGGTGTGGATTGCTTATGCTAGCTTTAGAGCTGATATAGTCACTATGTAAAACACAAAAAAATTACGCTAATTGGGGAAGAAAGGCAACCATAATAACAATATTTTGCCATGATGAATTGTTGTTATAACAGTTTAATCTATTTCAACTAATTAAAGTAAACCACATAAGCCTATTTTCGGATTTTAAAAGGTGGCATGTAAAGGAGCTGGACAAAGCGAAGTAAGTAAAATTCAACAAATTAGATATATGAAAACCCAGGTAACGAAAAATTATAAGTAGATGAGTGGCGCTGAGCACCGTACCGTACTCTACGCAGTACGCTAGCATTCACAATAAGTTCGAGAGTAGCTCCATGCTTCCCTGTTCTGGTAATTGCTCTCGTGGCCGTTTTCATCAGTTTGCGACGATTGCAGTGAATTTTATGTTTCCGTTTGTAAATGGAAATAGCAGGTGATATGGACGTTAAAAAGAAATGATTACTGTAATTAAACATAGATTAAGTAAGCGAAATTCTAGTCGTAGTCTAGTAAATAAATGTCATGGATGTTTTTAAAACGAACCTTTTTACAACGGTGATACCTACAGTGTTTCGTATTTTACACTATTTACACAAATATTATTTTATTTTCGAAAAAAATAAGTTAAAGAAAAGACCAAAAGCAAAATACCAAAATTTTTACAAGACTTCAGAATAGTGTTGTGCGATTTTTTGCTGTCAAACCCAGAATCCCTTTAGTGAAAGATCTGTCCAATAAAACTTCTAGTTTAGGCGAAACAAATCGCTTTGTTTTTTTTTTTTTAAAACGTTGCCCCACACTAGGAATAATTCCTGTATCGTGGGTGCGTTTACAAACACATATATTCACATACACAAACGCCCAGACCCGAAACAATTATCTGTAGATCATACAAATATTTGTTCCGTGCGGGGATCGAACCCGCGACACTTAGCGCAGAAACCTAATCGCTTAGCCACTACGCCAACCGTGTCGTCGTGTTTTTACTTCTTTCGTCCATCTGTCAAAATATAATCCGTCTATATGAACCATCGTAAAACGTGCGAATAGTTTTTCATAATATTTAAGTAACGCTAAGGATAAGATTTAAGTTATATGAATGTAAGTAGGAGTAGAGGTTTTCAAGGTGGGGTTAGTAGGACCCCATATTCAACAGTGGATGGCCTGATATGATGATGATGAGGGACATGTTATGATATTTTATTTTACAACTAGCTTGTTTGGCCACGACTTCGTTCGCGTGACTTACATATATGTATATTGTAAGTTGCTGGGAGGCTGAAAACTGGGAATTATATGTACCTATATTTCTTTTTATGGGAGACAAACAAAAAAATATATGTATTTAAAAAATAACATTACAGCACGCCTGTATTCTCCAAAGGGTTAGGCAGAGGTGTACTATTGTACACCTACTTTTCACCAATGCTGTTATTGAGTCCCATGTAATAGGGGGCGAGCCTATTGCCATCTATCGGGCACAATTCCAGACTCCGTGCCGCTATTGAGAATTTCTAGAAAAACCCAATAACACTTTGCCCGACCGGCAGCCTAATTACCTAAAAACGCGACAGCAACGCGACAGGCACGCGACAGCAATCTCACTGTCAGCCAATACATTATATGACACAAAAATGACGTTTGACAGAAGTTATCGCGCGATCTACGCCTGTCGTTACATCGGTAATTAGGCTACCGAGAATCGAACTCACGAACAATAGAGGAAAGAGGCGGTATATTTAAAAAAAAATGTGCGGAAAATGAAAAAAAAAAAAAAAACATGCCACCTATGAAGTCCAATTATAGCTAAGAAACATCCAGGTGACACCATAAGTACAAAAAAAAAACATCAAAAACGATCAAGCCGTTTAGGAATACACACACCGGAATTTTATCATTATATAAATGCGAAATAAGAAGTGCATCTAATGTATAAATAAAATACATTGTTTTGATTGGATTTAGACTTAGAAAACCAGTGATTAAATGTTATTCAGGTGTACACACCTACAGCTCTAGTTATTTAATGAAAGGATATCTAGTTATTTAAGGAAAAAATAGTTAAAAAAACAATGATAAACTAATTTTAAGCCTGAAATAATATAAATAAAAGTATAACTTGTATGTAGATTTACCTTTGTTCGGATCTCAGCCTTCAAATTATACAAATATTTACGAACATTTTTCCTCCAAGTTTCTTATATGTTATCCGATATTCAATTATTCTTACATGTACCTACAATACGTGTACCGGCTTCCCTCATTAAATTCAATATTTTACTCTTTTGTTGAACATATTTGTTACGAGTGTATAAGTACGACTTTTCTAAAGAAGCCCTGTTCATCAGACTTTCTTGGTACTGATATTTCAGACTGTTTCTTGCGGGGGTAGGCAGATGTGTGACGTGGCTACAGATAAAGTTCTATTTTGTAACAATAAAGCCAGCGCGATGTAACATTTGTTCGCAACTGACAAAATCCAAGACCCCAGAAGCAAAATCTATAAAGACTACATAGAGACTGCCACAATACTGAGCACGCTTTATATTTGAGCTTCAAAAAATATAGAACTTCGATGAATGCACGTCAAGTCTCCAAGATTATAATACAGCAAAGTTTTCTCCAAATATAGGCAATGAAGAGTAACTAAAAAGAGTCGTAAAGTTTACCAAGAAAAGCACCCACTGCTGCCAGATGTAAAATGTTTTAACACACTAACATTGGGCGTGTACAGTCAAGACTGTTAATCAAACTAGTTAAACAAGAACAATTTTGTCTAATACACGACTTCTTTACTATATTAATGAAGAAGATAGAAAGATTGAAATATATGGAACATATTGAACCCTTAAAAACAATATGTTGCACTGGTCAACTCCTCTGAGTGATGATGATAATGTATAATTTTTAGAAAAAACTACAACCTCTGCTGTCACTTTTTCACGAAACGAGAGTTCATGGAGAGTTCAAACAAAATAAGTCCATTGGTTTTAGTTTAGTCCAAAGTTATAGGTAAGTTTCAGTATAGGAGATATTTTTAATTGGCAATAGATTGAAGAAGATAAATCATACTTTAACATTAGGTTTGCACTGCCTACTGCAAATAGAAAATAATAAGTATATATAAGGGTAAATTTAGACTACCATACCAATGGTAATTAAAAATGGCCGTGAATCGGTTGCGAACACGTATGCTATCGGTAGGTAATAAAACTTGGTGAAATGAGATATCACCAACCCATCGCCACGTAACACGTTTGATATGATTTTGAAAAGGCTATCGATCTCATAGACTCATAATTACGCTTACGCTAATCAATCCTTCATGTATATTCCTAATCAAAGACAACGCCTCATTTGACCACGCTACTACATAAGATTTTCAAAATTTTAAAACTAGCTTTGTATTATTTCTTTTTTTAAAACCTCAGCCATCATGATCGATAGCAATAGAACAACTTTATAAATCCTGTTATTTTATTGTTCATTTTTGCTTCTTACAAAACCCGAGATTGACAAAACTTCAAACTTGAACTTTCGATTACATTATCATGTATCGACTTGGAAACATATAATATATATCATATGTTTCCACCATTACAATGTTAAATCGGAAACCTGAGCGTTTGCCACCCGTATTACATTTTCAATTCATTTGATTTTTAAAACAGCGTAACCGCTCTAAATGTTCTTTACATCATGTTTTATTGAAATTGAAAGGAGCAGGCGACGTGCAGCTGCACCTTTCATTTGTATGCTAATAAACCGCTGAAAGCTTGAAAGCTTGCAATTCACTTTTGCCCTTACAGTGGCCTTTAATATTTTTTGAGCTGAAAATTTGATTATGGTCACATTTTATGTTCACGCTCAAAAATGTTTTACTCATCAAAATGTGTCAGAGTAATAAAAATGAATTGAAAATCGAATTTTGATTTTCAAATTCATTCATTAATGTTTTTTAAACCTCTAGTCGTTATACCTACAGTTACTCTGCAGCAGTACTTAACTGGCTCTTACTGATTTTTTCTGACCAGAGATAACAATTTCAAAAATTTCGAACAGTTTCTACCGATGACTTGTCTTTGGAATTCGGACTGCCAAAATACTATGACCTAGTAAAAAATGTTATTTCGCATTCGAATATATTCTGTAGTTTGGATGTCCTTGATTTTCATCCCTGTTACCGCTACAGGTGCTGCCAGTGAATGTATGGAATTAAAACAAAACAACATAAAAAAAAAAACCAATAAATTATTAAACTCGTAGAATATTCTGATTGTTTACAATAGCACAATCAGAATATTTTTATAAAATGCCTTTTATTACTAACTTATTAAGTATTTAACTAACTAGGTATGCAAATAACAAAATATAACCATTTTTCTATCATTATTATTATAAATAATATTTGAAATAAAAATAATGGTATTATATTTTTTTAAGAATAGGTACGGACTGGCCATTTCCTAATGGTCCGTGAACTGGTGAAATCAGGGGAACTGGTATATATAGTATGTATTGCCGTCAAAGTCTACATTTTGTTGTGGCGATGTTGTTGCTTTAGTATAGGCAAGTAGGTGCAAGATCATCTAGAGGTCACATAAAGTGTCAAACTGCGTCACAATTTGCTTGAATATTCAGTAATGTAAAAAAAACCCAAACAAAATATATTTCATGTAAAATGGGACGACGGTAATCCGCCTTATCCGCGACAAATGCAAGCAATGTGTCGAGAAAATCTGTCGTATTGAATGTGTTTGCTTTGAATTTGTGTCGATACTAAATACCCTGGGATGATTCCAATAAATATAGCTTATTAATTGTTACTTTTGTACATAAATAAAGATTGATTAAATAAAAATATCTACTTTTGTTTTCATATTTTAGCAGAATACGAAAATGTTGTGGGTTTATTATGTAGAGTATAGTATGACTGATTAAAAGACAGAAATATTGAAGTAAATAATAATTCACGCGTACATGTTATAAATAAACATGTAAATTAATATATTAATATGTGAAGCAAAAACTTTGTAACATACAAATCATATAACTTTGTAAAATTACGCGGACGGATGAATATGAAATTTGGCACAGTTAATGTTTTTATGGAGAAGAAGTGCAGGAAGCTAATATTTTTATATAATACTAGCAAACATAATTGTGTCCGGTAAGTATAGCAGAAAAGTGATGTATAATTTTTTTTTGTATTAGAAACCATTTTTTCCTCTGTACCACACTTTATATACATACTCAGATCTATAGATCATAGTAAAATAAGTAGGTCTGAATTAAAATTGGCCAAAATGGTTGTGGCCATTTCGTTCCTCGTAGGAGAAAGGATCGATTTAAAACTTTATAAATCACAAAGAAAACTTTAAAAAAAGTTTTCGCAAACTGTGGGAAAAGTGTTGACTACGCGACTGCAACGGGCGAATTACCTTTATTAAGGCACTTGGCCTAGAACAGAGAAGCTATTTAAGATGTAATCTATTAGGTAATTAGAGTTCTATTGTCATTTACATTGGAATGGGAATCGACTACTGAATAGATACGTTCCTTCAAAATGTCCGTCATTCAACCAGTCACCCTGTATTTTGTGAACAAATTATTTCTCTTCTAGGGCCGATATTGTATATCGACTGTGAACTGGCAACTATTACTATCTCATTTTTGACAACATTACAGGATTAAGAAGAAACTATCGACCTCGTTGAGCAGACAACGCGGTCGATGTTAGTACAAATTGAATGAATACGATTTTGGCGTCTAATTTTGATTGAAGTAAAATATGCTTGTTGCAGTGCTGCCGGATATGAAATAGTTTAGAATAGTATAACCAAGTGAAATCCTCATAAAATCGAGATAGGACATGTTGCCAGTTCACAGTCGATATACAAAAATCCTTAAATGTAAAGCTTTACTTTATTAAAGGCGTAAGCCTTTGTTTATGTTCTTAGGTTATGTGTATTTGTTTGTTCCATTTTGTAATGTATGGTAAACTAACGATATTTTTCTCATATTAGCATGATTAGAACAATATTGTACATTTTCTGGCACTATTAACGCTCTTTGTGGAACATTTCATACCGCAGTATAATCGATAATAATTTAACGGGCTAGTTGACGCGATGACTCGCTTTTTGCCCTTTGGGTCGCGGGTTCAATTCCCGCACGCAAAATATATAAAATTCTAGCAGATCTTGCGACTCTGAATGAATGAGAGCTTTGCCAATCTGAGTATAAAACCAATTAAGATAAGATAAGATATGTTTTTATTCTTGTAGACCATATAGGTATAGGTACTTAAGAATAGTTACGACTCTAGGTGCCACGTTTCAAAGTGTCGACTTCCAATGGAGAACGGGCAAGGAACTCCATGGTTACCTACTCTTTTAAATTCAAAATTTCTCACAATATTTTGTTAAAATACACTGTTCTCGAAAACTTATGTGAGGGCAATGTAAAAAAGTCTAAGCTAAACAAGCCTGATTTCTAAATTAATAACAAATATTTTTATTAGATTGCCATGAAAGCTATAAGATTATATGGTTCATAATGAATTAGCGTCAGTTATGGATCGAAAAATACTTATCACTAAAGTCATAAGTCTTACGTACACTGATAATATAATTTGTCGATGAAGATCTATTGTTAATTTAAGAACCCTCTTGGGGTCTTCTCCCATACTATATGAAGGTGTATAGCTAGGTGTAACAACTTGCAGAACCCGCTCCTCTCGACCGGGGTCTGAACCTAGAACCACACACGCTACGTCTAGAACACAATCGGGTGCTGCTTTTTAAACTGTAAGTTATATAACTTAACTACATATTGCACGTCGCCATCAACAACGAGAGTTAGTTACTACTTTACAGGCCATCAATCTTCAGTGACTGAGTTTTAGTTCCTATAAACTAATACTGACACTAAACCTGTCTCCAGTCGTCAGGATTTACGAGTTGATGCATTTGCCAGTGAGTTTCCTATCTCCGAATAGTAAAGTAGGGACGTAACACAGTTTCGTTAACGATTCTTTAAGTTTGGAATTTTCGAATAATCGCACTTTGTTTTTTGATTGCGGAAAACATTGAAATATAGACCTATTTACGTACCTACTCATACATGACCGACTGACTATGCTGATGAAAATATAGGCGTCAACGACCACTGAGTGGGGACGCTATTAGAAATACATGTACTTACGTAACCAACGATAACGGTTTTCGGTATCATGTTAGTATTAGTTCTAAATCTGAAAACACCCAAGTGTTTCGCATTTATGGCTATAAAAAACATCTACTAAACTTCCAATTTCGATTACAGTTCCGTTGAAATACTCTAAACATCGATATCCCGACTCTAGATAAGAAAAAAACAGTTATTCTCTCTATTTCTAACTTAATGAGCGATTGAGATCAATTGCTTGAGAAATAAATTTTGGCAATCGAAACGTTAATTGACTTAGTTTTCGTTTCTATGAGCCTGTGGGATATATTTCAACCAATAGTTTACTATGCAAAATTATTATAAGTATTCTATTTTTTAGTTTTATAATGTAACTTTATTTTGTTAAAGTCCTTAATCTGTTAGTAGCAACCCGCCCCGGCTTTGCACGGGTGCAATTTACTGAAGAAACTTTACTTTGAGAAACTGAGTTTTTCAGTGGATTTTCCAAACGTTTTCTTTCGTATAAACTTTGTCCTGACAATTACAAACACAACAAAAAAGAATTAGCCAAATAGGTGCAGCCGTTCTGAAATTATGCGCATACAAACATTTTTGGCAATTGATTTTTATTTATCCAGAAGATAGATATGCGATGTACATTGCAATTTTAAACTCAGAATGTACCTATTATAATAAACGAAATACAATGAAAAAAAAAAAACATTGTCAATAAGATGCCATTGTGAACAATTACTGAGGATTCAAAAAAGAAAGAATGTTCAAATAGCCAGAGAACGAAATTGAAAACACTAATTCGATTACCTATCCTTATAATATTTTTTTGAGGTTTTTAATTTTATTCAAAGATATGTGAAGATAAAAACCTGCACACCTATGAGAGTTCCATAAAGTTCTCGATGGTGTTTGTAGTCTGCCAAGTTTACCTCGCAGAAGGACATTAATGATCTGAATTTATTATTTAAGATTATACAATAGTGATTAACCTAAAAACAATCATTGCGAGAATTTAGCTCCAATGGACATACGAAAGACATAGTCCATCTGCAATTTATCAATCTGAATAAAAATAAATAACCTTATAGATACACAATGGTAAAAATAACTGAAATGTAGCAGTTGTTGCATTGCTATTCGACAAAACGCTTTACGTGCTGCTTAGTGCGACAAGGTACTGTCACGCACGTAGCCGCGCACTTATGAGCGTCGCCGCGACGATTTAAAGTGTGGAGCTTACGCCAGGTGGTGTGAAAGTATACTTCGTCATTGTTTCAATATATTACGTGTTTCAGCTTCACGATGTAAGCTACAGTAAAGGCACACAACAACTGGATTTGTTTCATAAGCTTTTCCCTCTGTTTCGCCTATATTTTTTTAGATGTTATGTAGCAAAACCTTACACAAACATCCTATAGATAGTATCTATATATACACATTAAACATAGAAAGCTGTAGGTGTAGTGTCGCTAAATGATGAGGAAAAATCACGAAAGCAGGTTTTGTTTGCATACCAAACTTAACAACTAAGTTGATATTAGCGAGAGAGCCTTTCATTGTCCTTCACTATACCTACTTGCACCAAAGAAAGTTTATTTTAGTTTATTATTTTAAGTAGCAATAGCTCCCTTTGTTGCAATGCTATAGCTTTTCTATTTGTATTTTAACATTTATTTTGTAGAATATACTTTGAAATTATGTGTTTAAAATAAAGATTGTGCATTTATCTTATTGGAATGAATTAGCATGGTCACAGTTTCTTAGTACGTACTTTTTAGTCATATTTCTTATATCACCAAATTAAGAGTTTCCGAAAACGAGACGATTACGATTTTAAGTCTATATTTTTGTTGTCATCGTGTTTGTCATCCATTGTTCTACAACAATAGAAAAATAAACTAGAATACAGAGTTTCACGATTGCTTAAAAAAACAACTGTGGTGTTCCACACTCGTTTGGATATATGTATATTCCGCTGACATACCCGAACACACAATTCAAAATGTTCGCACACGTGTCCTCGCGAAGTGAGTTTAACGGTTTCGTACGTCATATTACAAACTTTTAAAAAGTTTTAATCGAATGTCAGTCAGCTCCAGGGACGGTTTCCACTCGACATGGTCACGTTGCATTCGTGGCTCAGGTTTACGTAATTGCTCCTCTTCGCATTGAATGATGTTAACAGCACTTCAATCTTCATTGAGTTTGATAGTTATACGGGCGCCAATTACCTTGATGGACCTCTTGATACGATTGGAGGCTAGTAGTCAAAGAGCGACGTACATGGGCCCTTATGTGTAAGAGCTATCGAAGATTACCTCATAGGTATAAATTGTGAACAGGATCGGAAAGGTAAATAGTAGTAGTTAGACCTGCAAATCGAAGGTACCTACATAAAAATACGGAAAGACAATAAAACATAATTAGAGGTTGATACCACGCAGGCCATATTAGAAACTTGATGAAAGGCTATCGATGATCCATTCCAATTCAATCGAAAAGACCAATGAAGTGAAAACTGATTATAAACATGCCGACGTAAACCGTTTTATAATACCTTCAGAAGCCAACAAAATTTTACCTGAATCCACTTATTACTACCACGAAAGTTGAAAGAACTTTCATTATGAAAAGCAATTGTATGTAATTCTTTATACTGAACAAATTCCAGAGCTGCGGTGATGTGTAATACTGGCCAGAGGATTTGACAGGTCACTAAACACAAGCTATCCTCCCTAAAGCCTTAACCCTCGTCAGTCACGTGTATCCTTGAATGGTACAACTGTTGCCATTTATAATTGGAACGTAAATTAACGATGGAAAATAATAACTTTATTATGTTGTTTTCCATTCATCCGTAGTCGCCCACCGGCGACAGATAAAATAATAAATTTTCTATAGTTTCTAATATGCGTTATGACGGGTTCATTTATTGGATTCCGGTGAAATCTTATTGGTGTTATAATATTTTTCTGTTTCATTTCATAATGGAAGCATGATATAGAAGAAAACTTCGCATAAATGTATACACGTTCTCCCAGAAATATTGTTCTCCAAAGTCTATCAAAGAATTGTTGTTTTGAAAGCAAAAATTGCATTGTAAAACCGCATACATAGCGTTACGCATGCAAACCCCTAAAGATGTACCGTTGTATATACATCCACTTTACGTGGCCTGCCTATTATTATATGTACATTGGACAGAATCTAAACTCAATTACATTTTGCCCGATCCAGAAATCAAACATCTCTACGCACTTGCAACTACTTTTATTTTATTCAGCATTACAACGTTACCTGCTACTACTAATGTGCTACTATATAATTTAATATGTTTTCTTAGATAATGATTATGAGACATAGGTCTTCCTCTCTCCTCCATTGCTATGCCCGACGGGATCCACGATGGCCGAATTTATAACATTTACCACATAGATTACATAATGAAACGCAATAGATATTGAGTATTAATTAAATAATTTAAATATTACTGAAACATCCAGTTATAGCTAAGCGGAGGATTCCTAATGAAATGCCAATCAATGTGGGTTATCGTGGCACTCAATCGATGTCTGTGCCTCCGTCAAGCCGGAACCTACACATGTATGTCGAATGTAGCGCTAATCTCGACTAGGCTGAGGATATTGGAATAACGTCACTATTTCGGTTCGTTAGAATCGTGATTTGGTGTTACAAAATAAGCAAATGTCTTTTTTAATCGACGATCTATGATAAGGAATATTAATTTACTGTACGTTCTATGTCATTCGTGATATTCGAAAATGCTATCACAGTAACATCATTAGTTAAAATCTGCAATTTCAGTATTTTTGTCTTCAATGTCGTTTGTGTTGTCGTGATTATGTATTTACGGAAAATATATGTACAAGGTTTATTAAAATGAATACTTACCTACTTAGGTATAAAATGAAATATTGTTAAAACCCTGCATAGTACAAAATCAGATATTAAACCAGGAACCAACTTATCTGGAGACTATAAATATTTGTCTGAGCGGGAATTGAACCCGTCATACACACCATATTAAGTTAATCTCGAAAATGACAAGCCTTTTAAATTACAAAATAATCAATATAAGTATTCAATCTAATTATGTTGGATAGGGTAAGATATACCAAACCAATGATAATTATAGCATTATGATTATATTTTTAATAATTTTTATTTTAGAATTTACTTATATTTCACGTTACTTGCGCAGAGTAAGCCGCGTGTACCTAAGGTCATTATAAAGATCATTGAAACGCATTTCACCCTAATCCAAAGGACTTGGCAAACCTTTGGTATGTTAATGATATTATTTATGCAAGTGATGATAAAATCTAAGATAGAAAGGAATTTCATAGAAATCATTTAAAAAAAAGAAAGAAGGGAGTAAGAACATCGATAAAAGATTTTTTGCGGCTTACCATTTATTTTCACATTACATTACATTTTTATACATACATTACAAATTAACAATTTGACAAACATATTAGACGAAGCAAAATTGAAATCAAAGTTCAAATACGAAAAAACGAACTACTTACCTATAGTATGAGACCATCCACTACGAGTATCCCCTTGAAACTTTATATTTAAATGCCAAATAAGTATATCGTAAGAATGCAGACAGTATGGTAGACTGTGCCAAAAGTAATACGTAATCTAACTAATTGGAAACATATCATCTGACGTCTCCCGAAGTTTGTATTGTGATATAGGGTATAGAACAGTTACTAATGGATTATGTCCGCGACAGACAGCCAGAGCTACAGGGCAATTACGATACACGCTTTCAATCTGAATCGATTCTTTGACAATTCAACATACATTGCTCAGTAAGCATACTATTATGAATATTATTGAAAGGTCAAAATTAAATCAATTATGTTACAAGCGTCAATAGTAATGAACTATCAAGTAAATAAGAGTAAACAATTGTTTACAAATCTACTGACTAAAAAAATAAAATTGACGTATTCGTCTCTTTTTCAAAGTAGTCAAGGAATACATTGAAATTGTTTCAAATTATAGTGCTTTGAGAAAACGGCCACTTCCACTCATACTTACGTGTAAGATAAACTGTAGAAACAGTTATTTTGGGATAAGTACAGTTTAAAATATCGGTTTCCTTGTATCTTACAGATACATAATACTATATAGATATACTGTTGACTTTATTACCATTTATTTCTAAATTTTCAAGTTAGGTTTAATACCAGAAAAATGGCGTGATACTCATATCATTGTTCTAACTTAACTTTTTTTAAGTCTACTCAAATTGAAACCATTGAGGTACAAAAACTTAACGAATAATAATAAGTGTAGTGAATGTGCGCTGTACCAAGTTTTTGGTGCACGTTTGGTTTTTAAGTGCATAATATGAATAAAAAACGCGATATATACCATAAGTTTTCAGTACCTCTTCTAGATGATCGTGTAAGATATCTTTCATAAAAAATTCTCGTGGTTGTTAACTGTCGAGTAATTAAAACTAAACTAAATATGATTTGAAGTAGGTAATAACTGAGATGTCGCTACTTCGTAGAATGATGTATCCGGTATTCTCATTTTCTCGAGAACATTTCTTCATAACTTTTCCCTCGCATAAAATAAGCTGGTTACGAGAAATACGTACTGGTTACCTTTTTAAATACCGAAACAAATAATTCTGAAAGACTGAAGACAACAACCCGACCCGGGTACGTCCTAAAACTGCGGCCAGACACCGGAGGACGGGCAGCAGCGTCCTTTCACTAATCGGTGAGCCACTGCGATTCCCAAGCCGCCTGCCAAGCGTGGGGATTATGGCAACACCCCCCCACCCCTTGGGGATAAATTATGTGCTATTAACAGACTGTAGGTACCATAGACGTATGATGTACTGAGACTAAAACCAATTCTACACTTTCATTGTGGATTTTTCTACAGTTTTAGTTATGCTGTGGCTTGCCTACATACGAGTTACCTTAGTTTAGGAGATAGGATTTTATGTAGGTATATCATTGTGAACAGATTTCATAATTTTCTACGTATTAATTATTTAGTTATATCTTTTTGTTAACTTTTTATCTCATGTGCATTAACATCTGGGCTAACTTAGATGGCGACTCTGCGAATGCTGAAATTATAAACATAAACTTTGAGAGGCTCTACCAAACACATATACCAGTAATGCTATTTGAATTTAATGCTCAATTTGTTATAATATATTTCACTGGTATACCAAAGTACTAGTATAAGATTATATCTTGAAAATCCGTGCAATCCTTTGGTGTTTTAGTGCACTTAAACACCGGACTTAAACGGAGACCTATCCTAGGTAATTTTTAATACGTAATATGTAACTCTATGAAATGTGATTGAATAACAATTTTAAAATGCTTCATATATTCGTAAATCAGTCAGTATATATATAAGTGTATTTTGTTCTGGCAAATAGTAATCAATGATTAATGATTAAGATGTTTCTAAAGTATGCTTTCTTAGTTTTGCCTGAAGTGTGTACCCGAGATTAACACGCTGCATTCTATCAAATATTCTGTAACATTCCAAAAATAATATCTAGATACTACTAAAGTTCCCTTTCCATTGAATACGATTACGATGACTTATGATTCACAAAAAGAATTTATGAATGAGTATAAAGAAGCTTCAGTTCGAGTTTTGACTTTTGGGTACATTTTATAGGCAAACAAAAACACGCTTTAGAATGAGTGATGAATAAAACCGGTCATGTTCACCGCTCTACTATAAGAGTATTATTTAAACAGAGATCAAATTCGTAAAATTAAAAAACCTATTTTTTTATAAACTTGGGTAAAGAAGCTTGTATAATATAACTATATTAAGAAATACTTGATAGTGACATGGAAATACTCCAATTCGGACAACATAGTTATCCGAAAATAATGTTTTTATCATAATAAATTATTTTACTTGTTTCTTTGAGAGTTTAAGTTTAAAGTTCGAATACATGGTGTTTACGGACAGACATCGAAGCCTCACTTAGGGAGCCTTTTCGATCAATTTAGATCGCACAAAATTTAATCGAAGATGGATGGAGACCAGAAAACATGTTTTTTCACTGATTAAATTCTTTACACTCAATATGAAATCCAAAAACATTGTTTCAAGCAAATTGTAATATTTTTAAACTTTTTAATTTTCTTTTAAAGGGACGCCGGGGTGTTCATGTCTTCATTAAATAAAAGTCTTACTCGCCAATTTGCCAGATTTTTTGGCGTCTTTAAAAAGGGATCAAAGGTCTGTAAAGGAACATCAGCCTGAACTTTGGGCGGTTGTGCCCATTTTGTAAGTATACTAGTTAGTTGCGATTAAGGAACGGTAGTCCACCATGTTTGTGCATAAATTGGGCTCCTGAGACGTTTCGTCTCTGGCGCACTTCTGAAGAAGCGGGGGGGGGGGGGGGGGGCAGTACCGAACAAAAAAGTTGTGAGACACGGCTGTGCTAGGTGCAGACTTATTGTATTCACGGGACCGCATTACGACTTTAAATTTTCTTCTTTTTCATTACCTATTAACTTGCCTTTTTATCTTTGAAAAGAGAGGACAAGATGTCGTTTGCATTCAACTTGGGCCGCCGACGTTTCCTCTTACGGTAAACGTATAAGATATACCGACATATACGTTTACTGTTATAAACTAAACAACATTACAATATGCGTTGTATTTTCTTATACAAACCAACTTAAATAATCTAAAAGAACTAAATCTGGTACAATCTTAAAACAAGTATCTTCAAGAAATGCTTGAATCTCCTGATACATTCGATTCTCAGGTACTTCGCCAGATAGGTCCTAAATATTCATGCTTCAAAGTTTTTCCAGTATAAGATGAACTTTTTCAAAGCGTATATTTTGTTCGTAAGCAAGAAGGGTCGTGAAAATAAGAGCGAAAGCGTGTACACTTCAGTCGATTTCACTTCAGCTGAAATTAAAGCTTGGTTGGGATCAGCGGGTTTTGAGATTGCGGTCGCCTTTGTTGCGAGCGTATAATATAAAATAGGTACGAAAAAAGGACCCACGAAAAGTTCAGTGTCATTCTCTGCGACGAATGGCGTTCCGTCTTCACAATACAAGTCTGTTAGAGTGAGGACGTGATTTGTTCCAACCTCAAGGAAAACGCGGGACGGACCGAACTGTGATTTAGAATTGATTTGAATTTTACTATTCTTTCCCAATTGACGGTTAACCGGTATTTAGATTAGGAATGAAGATATTTTTAAATTCAATTTCGGATTCAATTTCAAAGGTGTAAATAGACATTTTGATTTTTTCTTTATATTATATTATTGCTTAAAAGTAGTTTTTTTTTAATATATCAGTTTTTGTATCGTAACACATCCAAATCTTTTCAAGATTCTTAAAAGAATTCGTTTTTGCGCCCACGTCACGTCTGACTTTTTGCAATTACCTACGTAAAACATAAAAAACAAACATATCGAATGTTTGTAAAACAACATTATAAATGTAATACTGTTTTTTCAGAACTATTTAATAGACAGTTTATAGTTCCTAAGTAATTTTATTCGTTATTTAGCTGGCCACACACCTTTCCAAAACAATATAGGCTTTAACTATTACACGATATAAGAAGTCATTTTATGGTTTATTTAAAAACGTTTGTTATATGTATGATAATGCGGGCGGCGGACTTGGGCCGTCCGTCGCCCGACCAGAGAAAGGCCCGAGACGGGGGGGGGCAGCGTAGTGTTCCACGCGCCCCCCCGTTAACAAAGTGAAGTCAGCAACAGTCGTGGGGCCCGCCTGGGCTAAGGGCGGGCCAACGCCTGCCGGGGCTGCGAGCCAATATAACAGATATCGCGGCCCCGGTACACCAAGGGCGATCATGGGGACACGGGTGGGTTTTAGTCAGTAAGAGTCTGACACATCCCTTCGCTCTTGCCCAGGGCGGAGGGGGGTCATTGGATGATTTCCCACCCAAAAAAAAAAAAAAAAAAAAAATATGTATGATAATAGATAAGATTAGTACCTATATTTCAATACTAAACAGTCATATATGTTTAGCTGTGTAACATTTTGGGAATTGGAATAAAGTTATGAATGTACTCAGTATAACCACACATTTTTGAAGAACGTCGAAGTTTAACTTAGGAGGTCTAATAAAGAGGTTGATGTTTAGTTTATAAGTGTTGTTATAAAGCAATAACAAGCATTATGAAAAAGTGTAGTCCCCAGGAATGGTACAATAGTAAGTACATATAAATGTACCTATATTGACACTCAGTGTACCGCACCTGTCACACCGAAAAAATAAAATTATCGCTGCCATAAAGTTTTCGTTATTCGTTATCAAGTAAAATGTTCCTATATGGGAACATACAGTTGTTTGCTAGCAATAAAGCTAAACTCTATCACAGATTTATACAAATATTATAATAAATAAATTCGTATTCGCGTTGACAAACCACGCGTTGTTTATTTTATAAAAAAATAATTTATTAGGAAAAATATGGGTGATTATTAATATATTAATCATTTTGACTTTATTGCCAAATCATGTGTAATATATGTAGTATAATTTTCTTTTTGGGATTAAACAAGTTAAATTACCACTTATTCAGCAATCATTTTTTTCATTGCAAGCGCTGTTCTCAGCATTGTAAGGATTCATCAGTTTCTGTAAGATCGTTACGCATTTGATTACGCGTATTGACAATTCATATTCAACAATGAAAAATTTGGTAACAACAGCTATGATGTGAACATTGTTGTGTTACGTTATGTTGTTAAGAAATCATTAAAGTACTCAGTCCAGTGCTCTTCGTCAAGCTGGTTTTGGAATAGTTCTTTACACCTATTTCCTTTAGTTTTAATTAAACGGCCACGGTGGCCGTTTACGGTTGAACGCTACGTATTCCTAGAACTAGCTGATCGTAAGTCGGAACACAAACTGCCTACCATGAGATTATGGTCGGGCAGAAAATTTCCATTCAATATAATCTAATTAAAAAACATATTTGCCTAACGCCATTTATTGAGTTTACTGGTTAATTTATCTCTTCGTATGAATCGTGCAGTGAATTTTTAAATGTATTCAATCAATTTGTATTTTAAATCGATTTTATATTTTTTCTAACACATCCATCCATTTCATAATTTGTAGGTATTACAATTATTGTTGGTGGCGCTACGCTATGACGTTTGTAAGCTAATTTACGTGTTTCATGTCTGGTTGTGTGTGCATGTCACATGTTTATATGTAAACTGCGCCTACGATATAGAAGAAATCCTAGTGAGGGGTCGTTAAAAAAACCTATTTGTCGAGTATTTAATAACAAGGCAGCTGTCTGGTATACCAGCTAATCCCACCAGGATTAGTTTCAGGCATCAGCGACGACAGAGTTTATAAAAGTTCGATAGAATAACTTTGAACTCCAATAACTTGGACAACGTGGACTGGACGGGACAGATTGGATATTTTCACTTTTAGTGAGGCGCCTTCGGATTAAGTTCTGACAACAAAATCCGATATTAGCATGTCAAAATTGAATATAATACGTCATGACTCACATATGTATGTTTTTAAAGAAGTTTGTGGTATTTGCGGGAATCTACTGCACAATATAGGCCAATCCTAAATGGCGCCTTCAGAATCCGTCAGCCGACTGCTAGGATAAAAATAGAATAGCCAAGTGGAAGAGGACTGAAGAAAAGTCGCAGTCGCAGTGACAAAGAAAATTATGAAGGTGTTAACCGTTGTCTACAAAACCAAATGTTCGTCACATGGGGCAAGAAATGTGTCAACTCGGCTAAGCACAAAAGAGCTTTGGTGCTGCACATGCGAAAATGACTGGTACACGTTTGATGACAAAATATAACGGACTACAAATTACCTATATTTCTTTAAGGTTATATTTATTATTAAGACCATGACTTTGATAAGCGCTCTTATCTATTATAATATGTATTAACGGCACATCGCTTCTGAACATTCATAATTTTGGTACTGCTAGGAATGTTGACAAACGATTTATTAAAATTAGTAGTAGGTACTGTTATAATATTTCGATTACTAAACCTAATAGGGGAGAGTCTGGTATATCGTACCGCATGATAAATTGTACCACCTCAAAATTTCCTACTAATTGTTATAATTTTTCGTTGGTGGAACCATTCAAATAAGCACTTATAGCGCCCTAAATTACTTGTCATTTTGTAAAGGCGTCCGGCAAGTTTATTCAGTTTGAGAGATATAAAACGTTTTTTTCAGTGTTTGATGTAAATTTTGATGCGTGTACCTAAGGATTTTACTCATTAAAAAGGTAACTTATAAAGTAAACATTTTGTATTGGACAGGACTCTTATCACCTTTCAAACTGCAAAAATCGAACTAATTAGATTTTGAGATTATTTTGTGACAACGATATATTTCTTCAATCAATCAGTTTCGTAAATCGTACCACCAGTAATTGTCTTAATTGTACTAGTACAACCTACCCGACCAGATACGTGAATTATTTCAGATGAACGGTATTCAAAGAAAATATTACAAATGAAGCAAGGAAGACTTGGGTACAAAGGCGTTGTCAGTTTTAGAAGAGAAGGAAATGGGTTGATCTGCAACATATTGTGCTCCAATTATAATGATAATGAATAATTCACCAAATAATAATATTAAGTTAAAATGATTCATTTTGTTTTTAGTAAAGAATTAATTTAATTTAATTTAACTATAGTTTTAAATATATATTATAGTTAAATTAAATTAAATTAACTTTGATAAATGTTTAAGTTTTAAATACTTTTGTTTAATTGGTTTCATAATTAAACCACTTGACCGTTATTCGAAGCATAAACAATTGAGATAGGCTCTTTCTTGTTTCCAGTGCCTTTTCCTTCGTTTCTAGCTATATAATTCTGTCTCGCTCTCATGACGTCACCAAGGTAGAGAGGGGAGCGCACTTCGCTTGGGAGCGTACGCGCCCCGGTCTTGTTCATTGGCGTTCTTTTCCTTGCCGGTGACGGTTGCTACCTAGCAGGTGAGTAATTTTGAATAATTTTTAACAACCGTCAATACTTTTTCCTTTAGTAAACTGTTTCTAGTAAAATTTAATACAGTGAATAATATTATTATTAATATTATTTTCAATATTAACGGTTTTCCGTTCGAGTGTGTGTTTATTTTTTTATAAAACAGTGCTTTAGTGTCCAAGTGTTTTAGAAATAATACGTTATGGATAACGCAAATACTATAATTTCACAAGAAGAACCGGTGGCAGGTCCTTCCAAACCTGCTAATAATAGTGAATCTCGTGTAAAACGGAAGCGTTCACCGTCCACTAGCAGTAGTAGTAGCTCTGATAGCAGCAGTTCTAGTTCATCATCTAGTTCTTCTGACTATAAATCAAAAAAGAGTAAGCATGCGCGCCGCCGCCATCATAAAAGAAGGGGGGGCAAGCACAAGCGCCACCGGTCGGAACGTAAATTGGATCAAATTACTAATTCACGTCATCAGATAAATAAAAATAATAGTATACCGATTGCCGACGACGCCCTTTCCCTCTACGCTGACAACGATTTCGAAGACGAGGGTAGTAATTTTTTGAATAATTTAGATGTAGAAATTAAACTTAAAGAACCGGCAGTTCCCAAGACGGACGAACGTTATTTAAACATTTTAAAAGAGATTCAGTTTTTTAATAAATCTGATTGGAGTGAAGTACGATACGCGGAAACACAAAAATGTTACAATCATACTCCGGGTTTCGTCGAACTCGAGGCAAACGAAGAAATCAGACCCTATGACACACTAAAACACTTAAGTTATGCGGAGAGGGCATATTCTTCGTTAACGTACGGGATGTTAAAACAAAAAGAAGCCTTAAAGAAGGAACTTTGTGCGTTTATGACATGGGTCCGAGATCAGGAGGGTATTAGCTTCGAGGCTATAAATCTAAAAATTAATGACATTTTCACTTCCGGTGAGTTCAGCAAGATTTCAGCAGATCTATTGCAAATAATTTGTGGTCACAGGGCTGAGACCATACAAATGCGCAGAGATAGCATAACAAATGCAGTTCGCGATCCGTTAGTTAAAGCATCATTAAGAGAAATACCTCCGTCCGAGGTTAATCTATTTAACTCTGAGCAGTTAGTTGTTGCGTTAGAAAAAGCTGGTGGTATTAAGAAGGCTCTTTGGCCTCCTACTAGACCTGCTGGAACATCATCTAAATCGTCTTATGGTAATACTTCAACTTCGCAAGTTGGAAAATGGCCCATACGTCCCTCGCAGGGACAATATCCAGTTCCTCAAGCACCCACGCAGGGTAAGAACTATACATATAACACATGTATGGCTTCACAAGGCTACGGCTGTCAGACCTGTAACGTTCCCACGCAGGGTGCAATTTTGCAACATAATACACACTGTCCTTCGCAAGGACCAATGCATACATATTACAATTATCCTCAGCAGGGTAGTGGCACAGTGAATAGAGGTTCCTTTCGCTCTCGCGGGGCAAGACAAAACCATAGATATTACGCTCACAAAACGCGGGGCGGACATAAACGAAGGTCATCACCTTCAGGCTTCAATACCAAGAGAAGTAAATATTGACATGAGAATATTTCAAGCCGGTCAGTTATCGAATTTCGTCGACCATTGGAGAGAAATGCAGGCACCAGAATTCCTTATTCAAATAATTCAAGGCTACCGTATACCTTTCGAACGGAAGCCTCCTTTGATCATGCCCAGGTTAGACACCCAAGCGTTACACACACCTGTGTCACAAGAAATGACATCCATTATCCAAAAAATGTTGAATCAAGGAATTCTGGAAATTGCGAGTTTAACTCCAAGCTTCTTATCAACCCTCTTTCTTGTACCAAAGAGCGATGGATCAGCCCGACCGATTTTCAATCTAAAGGCTTTAAACGAATTCGTACTGACCACTCCTTTCAGTCTGATAAATGTATTCAGAGTCCCAGATTTTATTCAGCCCAAGGACTGGATGTGCAAGCTGGACATATCCCAGGCCTACTTTCATTTGAACATTGCAAAGTCTCACAGACGCTTCTTGCGTCTCATTTACAAAAAACAGCTTCTAGAAATGACCTGCCTACCCTTCGGTCTCAGCACGGCTCCAAAAACGTTCGCCAGTTTGACAAATTGGATTGCCCAAGTAATGAGAAGCAAAGGTGTGAGAATTCTGGTCTTTCTCGACGATTTCCTTCTTGCTCACCAAGACCCAGAAGTTCTTGCAAGTCATGTGAGTCTTCTCGTAAAGACATTACAATATCTGGGTTGGAAAATAAATTTCGAGAAATCTATCCTAACACCAGAGAAATCTCTAGTTTACCTGGGAGTAATGTGGGATCCTTGGCAAAACCTCAAACGTTTACCAAGGGAAAAACTACCCTCATTATTAGAGAAGATTCGCAAAATCATAGATTTAGGGAGGATAGACCTAAAGAACTTGCAGAGCGTAATAGGAACACTAAACTTCGCAAGTTTTGTTGTTCAAAGAGGGAGACTGCATTATCGAGCTCTATTAAAATTCCTGAACTCGCTACATGTGTACGACTCTGTCAAGGTACATACTTTACCTGTAGATGCCATAGAAGATCTTCAGTGGTGGACCCAGAATTTGCAACACCCGTCAATTCTACATCATCCACCAGCGACACATTTTATTACAACGGACGCCTCCGACTTGGGGTGGGGTGCCCAGATGGACAACCAGTCTCTATGGGGTACTTGGTCCCAGAACGAGAAGAATTTCCATTGCAACGTAAAAGAAATGTTAGCAATATTGAAGGTATTTCAAAATCATGTCCTGTATCTAAGCCAGTCTACGGTCACCGTTCAATGCGACAATCGCACAGTAGTAGCATACCTCCGCCACGAAGGGGGAACCAAATCCTCTCGACTGATGAACATAACTTACGACCTCTTTTATTTGATAGATCAGTATCAAATTCATATCAACGTGTACTACATTCCGGGGAGATACAACAACTATGCCGACCACTTATCCCGGTTTCGCCAGGTACCGGAATGGCACTTATTGCCCGAGTGCACCAAAATAATATTTATGAAATGGGGAATTCCCCAAGTGGACCTGTTTGCGTCCAACAACGCCCGCGTGGTCCCTCTTTACATATCGAAAGATCAGAACGACAAACAAGCTGTAGCCCACGACGCATTCTCGGTGGCTTGGCAATTCGATCTGGCATGGGTATTCCCGCCCCCGTTTCTAATGCCCAGAGTTTTGAGCTACCTCAATCAGGCATCAGGAATTTATTTAATAGTAGCACCGAGATGGGAGAGAGTATTCTGGCGCGGGGATCTCAAAGCCCGGGCTCTGGCCTCACCGTTCACAATACAGAACCTGAACCAAGTATTAATCGATGTGACAACCGGAATGCCACCCCCTCGTGTCCAGGATCTAGTGTTGGAAGTGTGGAAATGTGGGGGTGGTCAGACCATTTAAATAATTGGAATCAATCTCAATTAGATCTTTTAAAAAGTTCTTGGCGCGCTTCCACCCTAAGAACTTATAAAACTGCATGGAACCGCTGGGTTTCGTGGTGTGGAACTAGTAATATTAACCCTAGGAACCCCTCAGGGTCAGACCTAGCTCGTTTTCTGGCTGACCTGCATATAAAATATACAATGTCGTATAATACAATAATATTGCATAAGTCTGTGGTCTCCACCCTTTGTAATGTAAATAATTCAGGTGTTCTAAGCAGTCATGTTTTGGTGAAGCATATTTTGAAATCAATTTTAATTAAAAAATCAATTGACTCCAAGTTACCTGTGTGGAATATTGACGATTTTGTATTTTTTCTTGGCAATAGAACGATAAATCATAACAATATTTTTGATGTATCGAGTCAAGCTGCAGCTCTTCTAGTACTCTGTTCTGGCAGGCGTATTCATGATTTAACCCTGCTTTTAACCGATGAAGATAATTATATTAAATCACCAGAGCATAATTTTATAACTTTGTGGCCTGCCTTTGGTTCCAAGACTGATTCATCTGACCATAGGCAATCAGGTTGGAGATTATTTAAA
This sequence comes from Shargacucullia verbasci, assembly GCA_947562105.1. Classification (NCBI taxonomy): domain Eukaryota; kingdom Metazoa; phylum Arthropoda; class Insecta; order Lepidoptera; family Noctuidae; genus Shargacucullia; species Shargacucullia verbasci. The sequence goes on from OX387279.1 coordinate 10,984,303, forward strand.
AATAATGATAATAGGAATTTAGATCCTGTATATTGGGTTGAACTGACCGTATCATTGCTTTCTATTAGACGTCAGGATGCTAAATGTCATAACTTGTTTATTACAACGAGAGGTACAGCCCGTCCGGCCTCAAGAACAGTTATTGCTGGCTGGATCAAAACTTTAATGCGCCAGGCAGGTATTGCTGCTACTCCCGGAAGTGTCCGTTCCGCTGTTGCTTCTAAGAATTGGTTGGACAACCTTCCCATGGAAGATATTATGGCCCGGGGAAATTGGAGGTCCTCAAACACTTTCGTTCGATTTTATAAGCGACAAGTTATGGATTCTTCTAGGAGTAACACCATTACTAATCTCTTTAACCCTGTATTATAATGCAAAATGTAACTTGTTGATGTGTAATATTCTCGAAAATTATACGTGGAATTACTGAAAATTTACTTTATCCTATTAGTCCTCCTATGTTTTTCAATGAAATAAATTGTTATTACTGTCTTCTCTATTTTACTGAATCTTTCCCTACACATTGGCGTTCATCATGAGCGTCACCAGGCGATAACAGACATCTCTCAATTGTTTATGCTTCGAATAACGGTCAAGTGGTTTAATATCGGCGTTTTACCTGAAATAAAACGCTTATTAAACTACTTACCTTATTCGAAGCATAACAGTAATTTCTGCCTGGTGACATAAAGTCAATCATCCAATGAACAAGACCGGGGCGCGTACGCTCCCAAGCGAAGTGCGCTCCCCTCTCTACCTTGGTGACGTCATGAGAGCGAGACAGAATTATATAGCTAGAAACGAAGGAAAAGGCACTGGAAACAAGAAAGAGCCTATCTCAATTGTTTATGCTTCGAATAAGGTAAGTAGTTTAATAAGCGTTTTATTTCAGGTAAAACGCCGATATTATGAATGTTACTTAATTACAAAATATTGATTTAATTATTGTTACCACTTTTTTAATAATAATTAAAACATTATCATTTAAAGTATTGTGTATATTTAAACTATATGTTTTTCAAATAATTAATCAATTTTCATGTCTAAAAGTCACTTATCTCTTAGTGGTACAATGTACCTTACCTGTGGTACAATTCAACCGACTGGTCGGGTAAATTGTACCAAAGGAAAACTTAAAATTTCCTGTTCTTATAAAGTCTCCATCATCCCACCCAGTAACTGCACCTATTTATTATTTAAGTTTAGAAATTGTAAGTCATGACACTGATAGGGTACTTTACTAATGAAATTACACTTCAAATATGCATGCACCCACACAAAAAACAAATGAACGTAAGTATCTATATATTATATTTACTTTTAATAGTTCAGATTTAAAATAATGCTTTTTATTACGACGTGATTCATATACAGTGAAATGGAATAACGGCCAAAAGTATTGAATATTATTAGAAAGATGTCAAATTACGATTAGATCAGATAAGATTATACTTTTGCTATTATAATAACAGTACTAAAATAATGTGTTTGTTGACTACGTTATGCTGTATGTACGTTACGTATATGTATATTTATACCATCGATATTGAAACAAAAAAAGGGAATTGGAATAAAAATAAATAATATTAAAGCGCCCATTGGTATGAATGAAGAGTGACCATCCCCTAGAGCACAGCCGCAACTTCGATATTACTGACTAGATGGCGTTGGCGTCGAAATAGATCGCGCTATGGTTTCGTTACACGAGTTTTTATAAGCTTAAACGTATTTTGTTTGATATGTATCCATCGCTCGGATCAGAGTCTAAATTTTTGACGTAGCTTTTATCATCGTAAGATGTATTAAGCTATGATTATATTAAATATAAAGTCTGTGTTGTCCGATTGTTGGGCAAAGGTCAGTTTGGTTATGCTTCAAGTTTGGAAATGTACCTAATGTATTTGTTTTTTCTATTTCTACTTCTTGGTCTGCCGTCAATCTTACAGTCTCGGGGCATCAGTCTTGTGTTATGTGAGCCAACAGTTCGGTCGTACATCGAACGTAGGTTAGAACAGTTTATATACGAAAAAATTGTATTGTAAGTAGGTACTGTGTAACTATAGAAGAACAAGGTACCTATGGTGTTTATTCATTGAAAGAGGAGGATCCTCCGACTAGGCAAGGTGGTTAGCCAGGCCAGCCGAAGCTCGATGGTTGATGTTGGACATTTGTAAGTATAAGTGTTAGTATCAATGTAAGCTCTCATAGTGCGATTTAAGATTTCCTGTTGTTGCTTCACTCCTATAGATGGCGCTGTAGCTTTTGCCATCTTGCGAGTAGTAGTCGCTACTGTGACCTATTGGTATATTTAAATAATTTTTATAAAACACATGTTTAATTTAAGATTGTAAATTGAAAACTAACTATATTTGATAAGACTATCAGTGGAGTTTCTTCTTAATCTATTTTCTAGCACCTACCCTCTTGGAACCGTACACCTAGGGTTTCGACTTTTTAGAACTGAAGACGAGACGAGAGTTGAAACAGTTAGTATTTAGAGGGCTGTAGTTCAGAGGCTGAAGAAGGAAAGAGAATAATATCGTCAACTAAGCGAAGATTAATCAGTCACGTCGCGCCCAGGACAATACCTCTTTCTCAGTTTCCTGAAGTTTTCTTCGTAGTGGATAGTGATATAAATATTGTTTACAGAGTGAATTTAGCATGACAGTTTTAAAGTAAATATGGCCCGAAAAATCCAAGCGATCATAACGCTTATCAATGGCGTTGGTTTTGAAGCTTTTTGGAAAGCTTTATTACTATCGTTTTTAACAGTTTTCGGAAAGAGTCTTCCCAAATCAGGCTTCAAATCTAAACAGATACTACAGAGTTTCTGAAGTTCCTATAGTCAAATATATCAGATAAAAATGACTGCTATCAAATCTAACTGATGTTTATCATCTGAATTTACTTTTCAGATACTTGTGAAACATCTGTCAGCCAAGTTGTGAAAAGGCTATCAGCTAGTTTCTCAGCAAGTAGTGAAATAGGCCCTTAGGGTTCCAGGGTTACCGTGACATGTAATTTCGCATGCTATCAGGGGCCTGACGTGCAGAGACATGAACATCCGAACTTGACTGAAGCAGGGGATTGGTGGATCTGTCTGTATCACTGCTATTATTTACCATATTATGACCATGTATTGTATATGTATGATATGGATAAAATATGCTAATATTTAAAATTGACAAACGACTTTGTTTAGTCCGTTTTATTTGGAGATGTTTCTAGCCAAATAAAACTGCTCTAAACTGAGAACTGTAGAAGTTAGCAGCGCTTCTGTCTGACCTTAACATCAAAATACGAATCTAAATTTGAAATTGCTTATGACGTCGGGCTAGTTTCATCTAAAATTCAAGGCCAGTGAAAATATAATTATAACACGATCGAAATATCAAAATGCAGAGATGAGATGACATAATTTTGAATAAATGACTACGTCATGAAATGCTTACTTAACTATTTTATAGGTATAGCTGAGGTTAACTAAGGTTCAATAATGGCGATATGCCATGAAAGAGTTATCAGGAATTAGGTGATCGATCACACAGAAAACTAAAATAAACTCGACGATAAAACCTACAGAATAAGCAGGCTGAAGTGACAATGGGTTATCCATTAGAATTAAACAAGAGTAGAGCTGTCTCAGGCAAGGTTACGCCACGATCATTGCAGAGTAGGCGTTAGCAGTTGGATGTGCTTGATGGTGTGCGATTGGAGAGGATATGCGCGTTGGTATAGGCCGATGATGATCGTGACATGCTGTGTCATTATTAACACACACCTCTGTTGGACCTCTACCTCTTACGAAATGGAGGGAAGGCGAGCAAGGCAAGGTTTCTGGAGCTGGATACAACTGAAGACAACGTTACCTACCATCGTGGCCCGAGCATCTTGACGAATAAAAAACATGTAAGTAGGTAGTCAAAATCTGTAATTTATAGTGATTTAAAATTCGAAAATATATCTGTCTGAATTTTATCTATTATTTACGAAAAGTTCAGAAAGATTTATATCAGAATATTTCAACGAATGATTCTGTAAAATAAAATATTGCTGCGAAATAAATCGTTATTTCGTAAATAACGATTTATTTCGCTTTCTCGGTGTCTTTGTTCCCAAGCGAGATGTTATGAGCCATATCGAAAAAATATAAAGTAATTCTTACAGTAAAAATCGATTTCTTGTCGAAATCGCTGAGAGTATCTACTAGTAATTCCACTGGAATGGTCACGTACGAGATTCTATGACGTGTGTCGAATAATACGTATAACAAGCTGTTTATTAGTAGTAGAGTACCCTGAGTACCTACATGAGTGTGATAATGGTTCTGTATCTGGGTGTTTACAAACCAAACTAATTTAGTCTCATCATGTCTCTTTCTAACAAAAACGAGAGAATATGATGAGGAGATTTTGACTTGTAATATTAGTTTACTTGTTATCATCGTGAATGTCGCCATCACTGTAAATGACAAGCGCTTACCGATACTAATGCGGTAGTTATGTCTAAATATAGGGTAGAGTTTTACATTTAAGGATATGTATCCGACCACGATACTCTACATACACAGTTGATAAATCTTTATTCGAGTAAAAAAATAGGTCTTAATTTTTCAAATTCAGATAGTTATCATCCTGAACAGTCCGCAGATCCTTAATCCTAAGCGATCATACGAATGTAGGTAGGCCTACAAAGCGTCCTAGCGCCCGCGCGCGACATAGGTACTAAACCCCGCCGCCCTTCACGACGCGCCTATTGCATTAGCGAGTGATTGTTTATAAGATAGGTATTCCACCCCATTGAAATAGTGTAGGTAACTAGATAAGGGAACGTTTACAAAAATGTGTTTCAAAGTAAAAGGCGAGTAGGTAATAGTTAAACATCTTGGCGCAGTGCCTAAACGAGCTTTCTGCGCTTCGTGTCGCGGGTTCGATTACCGCACGGAGCAAATAATTGTATGATTTACAGATAGTTTTGTCGGGTCGGGGTGTGTGTGCATGTGACATGAATGTTTGTAAATCAAGCGAGGGGCAAAATTAAAAAAAATCTCCTGCTTTTACTCATACATAATAAAAGATTAACATTACATTGTATATTATGATATACCGCCCAAAGCTCTGCAGAATCTAACGTGGTAAACTGGTAACAAGGCGAGACGATAGACGCGAGCCTATTACAAAATGTACAAGTACCTATTGAGATTTTCTGATTCACCGCCAATACCACTTTTGTTATTTTTTGGCTTATGTAGCCAAATGAGGTTTTTATAGATTTGATTTTACATTCATTTTTTGTGTTCAAGACTATTGCCTGCGGGACTTAGAAAATAGAGTTCTTTTGCTTCTTCATTTTTTATAGTTTTAGTAGTAACTGAAATTATATTTAGGATATTTTAGAGACTAACAATCAGTAAGAATGTTTTATTTTATAAATAAAATAATTTTAGGGTTGTAATCTCTCTTTATTTTCAAATAGGTAAGTAACTAAAATTTTTTGTAAAAATAATCTACCTCCATATCAGCTCTAGATAAGAGAAAAATGGAAAGAGAATATGGTGGGGTTTTGTCTGCAGTGTGATAATACGGGCCACGGGTATGTGCAAGTAGCAAGAGTATTTTCTAAAATAACTCATAACATAACTGCTAAAAAGAGTCTGAATTCAAATTTGAACGCAAGTTCTGAATTCAAAGTTAACTCAAGTACGCGCACTTGCGACGTTGATAGCCACGGCTGCGGTGTCACAGGTGGTGAACCGCATCCGGCGCCTGGGCCTGGAGGTGGCCCTAAACAAGTCGGAGGCTATGGTGTTTCATGGCCCCCGACGTGCGCCGGCGCCGGGATCACACATCGTGGTCGGCGGGGCCCGGATAGCTGTCGAGTCCACCATGAAGTATCTGGGACTGGTGCTCGACAGCCGATGGGAATTCGGGCCCCACCTCCGGCGGCTGGCGCCCAAGCTGATGGGTGCAGCGGGCGCGCTTTCAACGTTGCTTCCCAACTTGGGGGGCCCGAGCGCCGCCTGTAGGCGGTTGTACGTGGGAATCGTGCGGTCCATGGCCCTGTATGGGGCCCCTGTGTGGGCGATGGACATGACGGCCGGCACTCTCGCCATTCTGCGCAAACCGCAGAGGGCGATGGCCGTCAGAGTCGTCCGCGGGTATCGCACGATTTCCTACGAGGCGGCTTGCGTCCTGGCCGGATCCCCGCCCTGGGACCTAGAGGCGAAAGTACTCGCGTCATTATATCGATGGCGCGAGGAAGAGCGGGCACGGGGCTCAAGGCCGGTGCAGCGGCAGATCGCGCTGCGCCGAGAGGAGCTCCGTCAGGTCTTGGTGGCGGAATGGCGGCAAAGGCTTCTGCGCCCTACCGCCGGCCTCGCTACCGTCGAGGCGATCCGGCCAGTACTCGACGACTGGCTCGGGAGAAAGCACGGCTCCCTGTCGTTTAGGGTGGCGCAGGTGCTGTCGGGGCACGGCTGCTTCGGCAAGTACCTGTGCCGCATAGGCAGGGAGCCGGACGCTCGGTGCCACCACTGCGTCCATTGCGGGGAGGACACGGCGCAACACACGCTCGCCGAGTGTGTGGCTTGGGAGGAGCAGCGTCGTGTCCTCACAAATGAAGTAGGAGGCGATCTGTCGCTGCCGGCCGTAGTGCGGAGGATGGTCGGTAGCGCAGAGTCGTGGGACGCGGTGGTGTCCTTCTGCGAGGACGTGATGTCGCAGAAGGAAACTGCGGAACGGGAGAGGGAGATCTCGACTCCCTTCCCCGGCCGCAGAAGGCGCACCGGGCGCAGGAGAAGGGCGGACAACGCCCTTTTCCGGCCCCCATGAATGGGTCCAGGGGCGAGGGACTTGGGGAAGTTCCCGCCCCCTATTCGATGGACCCGAGGTGGAGGCGCGCGCGGGTGTCGGCACGCGCCTCTGAGGCGATGCACGGGGTAGTTGAACACCTCACTACCCCGTGCGGGAGACGAGGCCCGGGCAGACCGGGCCAGCAATAGTGTGGGGCTGCGGAAGAATTTGGATTCCCGCAGTCCCGCGCGCACGTGCGAGGAGACACCGGGGTGGTTTTAGCCGGTAAGAGTCCGGCACGCCCCTCCGCCTTTCCCCAGGCGAAGGTAGTCCATGAGGATTTCCCCCCGTAAAAAAAAAAAAAAAAAAAAAAAAAAAAGTACGCGCACTTGAAGTTAGATGAAATTACTTATGTACATAAGTAGGAACTTGTGATTTTCTTATAATGTATTTTGGTTCATATTGAACAACCGATGACTCAAAGTTGATGAGACTTTTGTTTTTCTTCAAATCTGCTTTCAGTTTCAATCGATTCATAGAATTGATAAAATGTAAGAATGGAACAGCTGTAGGGATTATTTGATTTGTCACCTGCTAACTTGGTCTATTGGTTGACCAACATGCGTGCATTATCTGCGCGTGAGTCACCGGAACTTTAGTGAATGCATTCGTGAATATTATAGTGTTGTGGGTTCCCGGGTTAATGACTATAAACTTATGTTACGTGGATTATTGTTTGGTAGAATAGCAGTCGAGGTACCCTACATTTAAATAAATATATATAGGTATTAAAACACCTTTATATGTATAAAGGTGTTCTAAGTTAAGGTATTTTGTAGATGTACCCATGTGGGTACAACGTATCGTAAATAGTTTTAATTAAGAGTTAAATTAAAAAATTACTTAAAATATTCACTAATGTGAGTACGACACCTATGAGTATAATAAAACTATTAAAGAAAACAAAGCTTTGAAAGTTTGCCGGTTGCATCAAGTAGCGTCGTATGTTCAGCACCTGTTCGCATTAAGGCGGAGCCTGTCTATATTACAGAAAATTCTTATGCCTTCGGGAGTCGTGAGATAACAAATGATGAAACAATGACGCCATCATGTTAGGTGGGCCATGGAGGCATTAAACCCCCCGCGCGGGGTAGGTCTGCGCGACGTTGCCGCTCCGTCCCGCCGCGGCCTGCAGCGCTCGCTCGCTCAACGGGCCAGTCATACCGCGTGGTACCTTCAGCCGAGCGTCTGTGCCCGAGCCGCGCTCGCTCCGCGTCGCCATCTCAAACAAACTTACAAACTCACTTTCCGCCGCCGGAAACCTGTTTCGTCTACAAAAACCTCTTCTTATAACATAACCAGCACACTATATTCACTCCCGACTCCACTAATAAATGCCATCATACTTTTAAGTGAACTTTAAACGCATTTATGTGCGACAACTTTGAAAAACTTTTTAAAGTTTGTATTTAAGCTGGCGATTGGCTGCGGTGTGCATGTGTAAGCTGTAAAGTCATGGCTGGACGTATTTCTCACTAAACCGGTAAGTAAAACGAACTTTACTGGAAAAATATATTTGAATTTGAACGTATGAGTATAGAGCCTATGATATCGCGCGAATGCAATGCGTTCGTACCTATAAAGCACATCGCTTGGGATGGTTTGTTTCGAGTGTCGGCTAAATAAATGCTAATCAGTGTCCGGTGTACGTTGAGGGACTACTTTATCATGGGCGTCATGTCGAGCTGCATTCCCGATGTCGCGGCTCCACAAACACGCTGACATGTCACTCCACAAAGGTCTTGTTTATAACGCATCACTTCCACGAACGTGTTTCACTGTTTGGTAACCTGCGCCAGTAATTGTCCGCCGCTATCGTTTTCTTAGTACCTATCATGTTGCGGATAATTGTCCTGTAAGAAGAATTAAAGATATTGCAATTGAAGGTAATCTTCAAGTGACATTGGTCGCTTTGTTGCCTTAATATAACTAAAACATAATAGGTATGAGCCATCATATCCGGTAGATAAATCTGATTAGTCATCAATAACAAGTTCTAACTTGAAGGTCCGTTGTTGCACTATTTAAATAAAGAGTCAGGAGCTTTTCTGTTGCTGCTTGAATATCGGTAGGTACTGTATGATTCCCTCAGTTTTATTTAAGCATTAACAATGAAAACAATGTCGAGAACAATTCTGATAAGATATTTATATTTTTAAATAACAATTAATGTTGCTGCAGTATTGGTAGGTATTTAATTACTTTTTATTTAAAAAGCTCGGTACTCTTAGAGTTACTGATGATTTACAGATAGAGATTAAACGATGTTGTAGGTACGATCATGACTTTACAAAATACTAAGTTCCACTAAGTTTTTAGAGATAAATCAAGTATGAAACTTAGTCAAATTAATATTTTTCCTGATGTCCATTGAGGAGTAGTGAAACCCAAACTATAACAAATGAAAACTTTATGAAAGTGATTATACACATACAATTTTCTAAAATAACAATTATTTTTTCCCTAAAATGTTAATTAATAATTTGATGAAAGCGAGTGGATGAATAAATTTGACTATTAGCAGCACCTGGGCGGCTCGTCTTCAAGATTTCATTTGCTCAGAAGGGTTGGAAGCCTATATTCAAGAATAAGTAATATTGGACCCAAAGTTAACGCTAGAATTCGATTATATTCACGAAGACGATCTTCAAGACGCTTTGCGCCTTGGACCGCTAACATTACCGCGCTGTACCTTTTTGTGAAGGTCTTTGAGAGAATAAAATCAAATCAATTGAGCAGCAACGACTGATTATCGTCTACAGTCATCGTCAACGTGCAAAATTTCCTTGATGGATGGTCTCAAGTAATAGAATGTATATTTTTAGAAACTCTTAACACGAAATAACTTAGTTTGCTTATGAAAGTGAAACCATTTGTTTTGTCAGGCATAGTAGAGCTAGCAACAAACCTAGTGTACTCTAGGATACCGGACAAAAAAGATATTTGCTTAGATGTAATAAATAATACGTGTCAATAACTTCTCGCTACAATTTAGATAGGATATTTCATTTAATTCACATACTGTATTTGTCTGTTAGCAGAAGTTGCATTGGAATCCCATGCAAGTATTACTTAATGTTTTCTATCTTAAGTACTTACCTAATCACGAAGATGGTTTTAAGCAAAGCACTTATTGCACGTTGTTCTGAGTTAAATTTTACAATTCACGGTGCTTTGGTTATTAATCGTATTGGCTATTTATTTGACTGCGAAAATGTTATCCTCCAGTACTAGAATGAAATATTCTGGCTTGACCCTTTGATAGTTCTGCAAATCAAATATTAGCGTAACGGTACGTCAAAGTTTGATAGTCTAATATGAAACAGGAACCCAATTAAGGAAAACGTGACCGTTCAAATTTAGGATCGGTCAGCATTTGGATAGGTTATAATTACTTGCACTAGGATCAGTACATAATTTAGTTTGCCGTCGCCCAATATCGATGTCATATTACATCCAATAATATACTGAATGATATTTTTGCTATCTTCTTCCACTCACAATTTATGGATTTTATTTGTTCACGGATATTTGCTTGTGCAAATATTTTCGTATTTGCGATCAATATAAATAAAACTATCTCCTACATTCTAGGTTTAAATATGTTTTATTTTTAATTAAAAAATAATATTTAGGTACACCAAAGTAGACATGCGCAAAATGTGTCAGTAAAAAGAAATGAATGAAGTATATCTTTTTGCTCAACGAAGTACTTCACTGATATACTTGAGTACTTCATTTACTTCAATGAATGAGATACTGAGCCGCGAAGTGTTATACATTAGGACGAATGAATAATGATCCGCTTTACTTTTTAGTTTTTGTCTCAAGTTCAGTACTACATCTACTTCAGCAAATCACAACTAGTCCATGACTGAGCTATTGACTTAATGAGCTCGCGAAGTGTAATGACGACGAATGATCTGCTTCAGTTTTATATCTCGATTTTCCTTCATACTTTAATACAGGCCTAAGACTGTCAACCATGAAATTCTGTTCAAGTGACCGAGTGCGCCAAGCGAGCTACTTTGTCGGTGCGGATAAGGGAAAGAGATGTACCTATTGAGCTAATGAGCTAGTGAAGTAAGTGAAGTAATGACACATTTGAAAGTCCAGTGAAGGAAAGATGTGTTTAGTTCACAATAGTGAAGTACTTCATTTCCTTCATTCATTCGCGAACTACCCATGTCTACACCAAAGTTGTCATTTTAAAAAGTCTAACTCTTGATGTAAAACCACGAGTGGAAATAGAACGTAAATATTAAAAGATCTTTAGAAGAACTAGTGATTCTAATTATCAATTCACGAAATACCTGCAAACATATACTTTGTGGTGGTTAATGTCTAACGATTTGATGAACAATTCTTTTTCTGAAATTTTGACGATTCTATTATTGTTCTCCACCAGTTTTACACTTTTAGTTACTTATGTCATGATATCATATATCCAGGTTTCCAATATTTTGTGGGGCTATTTTTGGCATTCACTATCTCGCTCTCCTTCTGATATTCTGCCGTTCTTCGTACTCTTTACAGACTCATTCCATTTTTCCCAAAAACATAATTATTAAAAAAGCTTGTTTGAACAGTGAAAAATTTTCACGAACGTTAATTGAAAATTACCTTTTCAAAGACAACTCCCTCGTTTCAGATTTTTGTTAGACCTACTATAAAATAGACTATTATTAAAATCCTGACTGGCCAAATTTATATTCTCCCCTAAGGGAATAAGAAAGAAAGATGTTAGGGCGTAGTAAGGTATATTTTTTAAATCTGAAAAATAGCCACCTTGTCAGTCTAAAATACATAATTGAAATTGGTCGTCATTTCGATTTTCCTTCATCTCGGTTCCTTTTGAAAAAGGCCGGTCATTTAAAAGCTTTATCGAACTTAAATATTGAATGTCAAACGATCACGGTAATTTAAATAAAAGTATTGGTTTTGTATAATATCCTATTGTAATTTTATCAAACGTTTTCAACATAGCTTTACGTTTTTGCCCTGAGGCCCTAGTGTAAGTTTCTTTCGACAAATTCGATTTACTACATCGAACGCGTTCGGCGCTCCGATTGGTCCGTTTCGTGTTCTCCACCAATTGGAGCGCCGAACGCGTTCGATGTAGTAAAGCGAAATTGTCGAAAGAAACTTACACTAGGCCCTCTGAAGGGTAGAGCAATACTTATATATTCAATATTAATCTCATCTATTTCGCTTAAAGATGCGTATGAGTAATATGTAAGTAGAAGTACTGCAACTACACGATTCTGGTGCAATTTTGCTATTTTAATTGACACAGTACATAGTGCCTAGTTCACTTCTAAAGCATCTAGAAATAGCTAAAGCAATGCTTCTAGAATAACCAGCATACGCATAAACACATTCAAACGGATCCGGAAGCAGCATCGCGAGCTTTGATAGACGTTTTGCCATTTTGTCCCATTATGCTGGCTATTTAGCCTTTGACTCGACACAGCGTTTCACATTTGGATGACGCCGGAAAACAATCTTCCTTGTTCCGAATGCGAACAGTTCTTATTTGCAACGGGTGAGAATGACATTTCATTCAAAACAATAAGTAATAGTAGTATGAAATCAACAAAGGTGCTGAATTTCTTTACAACTTAAGTGTGCCAACATAGAAGAGTAATGAGATGTGCGAATTGATTTATTTTTTATTTTTAGAGATTTTGTATATTTGCCTTTATATAATTGCATTGAATGTGAGACAAATATTGGTATGGAATGCTTTTATTTCTTTGAACAAAGTGTTTTTACGTTCGCTTTGCGAAAGATCTTCCCCGAAAGATTTCATGTAAAAATTTGGCAATTTTCATTTGTTTTTATTACCAAGTATACAATCCGAGTATTTTAATGCTCAGTAAAGTAAACTTCACAAACAAATACGTTACGAAATCCGCACATTATTTCAATATGAGTTAGCACGTGTACGTTACTATGTTCTTAATCTAAGCTCTACGCTGAATATAATCTTTAGTTACTTTGATGATTTGAAATTTTCAGTTGGCTGTCATCCCTCGTCATGAGGGGACCGAAGTTCGTTTTGATATACCATAGTCACTTTGCTTTACGATAAGCTATTTACGGTGGTTTAAATTATGAAAGTTATAATAGTTTAGTGATTGCTTTCATTTAATAAAACCCATATACAGTGAGTGACAAAAGCGAAATGAGTTATTCATCAGTAGCCTTAATATCAGAATCTTAGTCATATCCACTTGCGACTATCAAAAATTTGGGACTGAATTAAAATAAAATACTAATAGTTATTACTTGATAGGCATTGTCGCTAGTGAGTCATAAACTTGTAAACGCTCATATAAAGATACGATGGATAGCCAGAGTGAGAATAGAAGCCTATCAAGCGTGATTATAAGAGCGATTCCGTCTCAGGATAGATAGTGTAGTTAATTAGATGGGAGTGATTTATAATGGGTAATGCACATTTTCAGACCACATCTTAAGTGCACACTTAAATCGAGTAATCATTTAAAGCCAAATAACTAACGGGTCTTTATGGGAATGTTTTCAGCGTATGGTGTCATATTTTATATAAAGAATGCCATTCACCACGGCCTGACCACGTTATACTTCTCCCGCTGTGTGCTAAGGCTTGAAGTTATTCTAGAGACCAATTCATTTACTGTAAGTACCAACTCTCTTATTCTCATAGAAATTGCATTCGTAATAGGGAACCAATTACATTATTAGACGTAATAAATATCGAAGAATATACGATTATACGGCGTTCGCGTGTTGCAGGCGCTGTTAATTCCTTCTGTTGATATTACCTCTAATCTAACTTGAAGTTTACTTTGCATTTAATTCGTATGATGTTTACTAGTGCAACGGAATATTTACTCTGTATTCTGCTTTCCAGAATTATTATCATCTCATTTCGTACCTTTAATCGAAATAGCTTAACTTATTATGAAGAGCTTCTCCTAAACACGGAATCAGCTCTAACAGAAGAAATAAATTTTGTATCGGTACAGAGGTTAGATAAAGAAATAGCCTCGAGACGCTGCTGTTTTACAGCAACGCCTTTATATGTACTTACTTAGATCGAGGTAACGGCCTACGGATAGGTGCGCAATTGTATCGGTTCCACAAGATAGCCGGTATAAATTGCAACTCGTTGATTATCCTAAGATTGTGTTTGGAACAAAGCGAATAAAACCGCCACTGTAGCAGCTGTCAAAGATACAATGAAATTGAAGTAAAATACACTTATAATTTAAACGGGTAATTTTGGTTTAGATACAACGGCAAAACTAAATTTATATGTCTAAAAAACTTTCTCGGCACACTTAATAAACGACCTAGAGACATGTGCATGCAACATCACGCTTTTACCCGTCTTACTAACATTTCGATTGGTAAAAATAAAAGCTTTGAAAAAATACGTTATCGAATCTCAAAGAAAATAATTGACTGTCGAATGTTCCTATGAAAACATTTAATTCAAAGAGGCCTACAAATATAATAGAGAATAAAGAATTTTACGCAACTTATTAATAAAACACGTTCCGTCGTAAAAGCTGCTCATGCCTGGTTTCATATTCCAGTTGCAGAAAAGAAAGAAATAATAAACTTTAACTTCCAGTAAACGTTCAGAGGCACGTGCCCCTTTGAAATGTGATAACACACCCACCATTTAATTTCTTAAGAATATCTGCAAGATATTTACATGTATACAGGTTAAAGAATTGATTCACGGAATTGATTCAACGCTAATCAAAACGAAACGACGTATCGACAAAACGTTGATCAAAAATAGTTTTTTTTTCATATGTAGGTTCACTACCAGCGGTCTGTTTCATGTATCAAGGTGATCATAGATAACTATAGTCCGGCTTCAAATTTTATTTAGCTACCTTGATAGCACTTTAAAAGAGAATAGTTTATTCTATTGCCAATTAGGGTTACGGGTTTAAAATGCAGTTCCGTTGCATGCTTTTTTATGTGTGGGCAGTGAATATGTAATAAGCGGATGGGTACCGTTACCACAAACGAAAAGGCTATTGAACTTTGGTTTCTTTCTTTTTCCTTTCCTTTTCCTTTGATGAATTATATTATCGAACGCGGTTCTTAACCCATGAAAGCTCCTAGGGTAAATTGACATAATTATTAATCATGACGACGCATTTTACTAATTCTTGATCTTACAAAATCTTGTGGTTGTGGACTAACTATTTTGGTTATCTGTTAGTTATAGTAGGAATTCTAGCAATCAATTTTGATTAAATTAATTATAATTACAATCAGTACCGGGTGTATGAAGTAATCAGACCCGGGTACGTCTTAAAACTGCGCCCAGACACCGGAGGACGGGCAGCAGCGTCCTTTCACTCTCACTAATCGGTGAGCCCCTGCGATCATGCTCCCCCCCCCCTCCTTGGGGGAGGCCTCCGTTCAGCAGTGGACGTCTTCTGGCTGCCGAAGACGATGACGATGACAATCAGTACTCCAGGTGACATGAGTATTGTCGAGGGCTATTTGTTGCAGTGGTTCACAAGGGAGGCTGTTAATTAATGAACATTTCCGAGCTAACAATGAATTGATTATTGTCATAAATTTGTCATACTTTAAGAAGGGCTTAATGATACATTGGATCCTTAGATAATTCACCTCAGAGCCGTTGATTATTCAGAATCCAA
The DNA here is from genome assembly GCA_947562105.1 of Shargacucullia verbasci. Classification (NCBI taxonomy): domain Eukaryota; kingdom Metazoa; phylum Arthropoda; class Insecta; order Lepidoptera; family Noctuidae; genus Shargacucullia; species Shargacucullia verbasci. The sequence goes on from OX387279.1 coordinate 10,999,832, forward strand.
GAAATGACTACGAAGAAAAAAATAGTCTTTCTTGTGACCGCTTTTCAAATGTCAATTTGTATATTCCTGAATCCATGAGTCTTTGTTTTGTTAATCTATTAGATCAAAAGAAAAGCTAGAAATGTTATTTTATTAATTTGTTCTTGAATTTTACAAAAACGTCTGTGTCGTGGTAAGATTTAAAAAGCTGATTGTTTATTTGATGATATAGTAGGTAAATTCTTCAATATTTGTTTTTGCCTCAAGAAATAACAGAGAAAAGAAATAATTCAGTAACTATGAGACAGTGAGGACTTGATTTCTTACAATCTGTTTAGCTAGAGGTAAATGAAGAAACATTTGGCTTCAAATATAAAACTGTCTCTACGGTAACTTCATCCGTTTTTGTACACAAGTGTTGTGAAGTGTTAAAAGATACAAAGAATGTGTGAATAGTGTCTATATTTATGCTATAAATATAACACAATAATCGCTATTGTTACCCCATGAACTGGTAATTGGCCACCAGCGGCCAACCAGAACGTCCCTTTTCTAAAACTTCCATTCAGGCTCAGGAAACATTTTCGACGATTGCATCGATCGTTTTTATAGACTTCGTATTACTGGGTACGTGATCAAGTGTTGGAAATTAAAATCACTGGTCATTGGTATCATAAAATAGCTTAGTTAAATGTATGCGCGGGATTTAAGACCCCAAACTAATAATAGACCTTACTTTTAGAATGAGACCGCTTCATTGGTCTAGTTTTTACAAGCGTGACTACTAAGCGTGAGGTTCTGAGTTCGAATCCTGGGTGGGAAAAGTGTTCTTGGGTTTTTCTATATGGTTATTCCCAGTAGCAGCACGGAGTTAGGAACTATGCCCAGTAGATGGCAATAGACTCGCCCCCTATTACATGGGACTCAATAACGGCATCGGCGAAATGTAGGTGTACAATAATACACCTCTGCCAAATCCTTCGGGGAATACAGGCGTGATGCTATGTTATGTTGTTGGAATGAGCAGTCGTGTATCAAAACGTCGTAGATAGGATGTTATATAGGTACTTCTTTACGAGCTTAGAGCTATAAACTTATTAAGATACGGTATAGTACAGCGTATCGAATGCCTATTTTTTCCAGAACCGGTTACGTTAACACAAAAACGATGCTTCAGTAAAAAGTTTGTATTCCTAGTTCCTTTTGAATTCTTTTTGTTATATGAATATCTAGCGTAAAAATGAAATTCGTCATATTTACAAAAACGTATTGGAAACTTTCCCAATAATGCCGGGGATAATGGTGACTATGGCATTATTTCTCCTGAACCCTCATTAACACATGTCGCAGGAGCTTATATTCAGCGATTTTAGTTATATGTATAATTATGTCAGTGCAGGATCGCGGAATCCGTATTTCGCAAAAACACGCGGGGTTTCGCGAAAACTCGTATAAAAGTGAATATATCTTTCTGAACTGATAACGAAATGAATAAACTAAAATATTAATTTCGCAAAACTAAGTACCTACCTATTAATGTCAAGTAGTTTTCTGTGGTATATGAATAAGAAAAGAGTTCGACGAATCAACAAAAAAACAGTACATATTTTCTATCTTTTAACTACATTGCCTAAATATCTCTCTGCTAACTCACCGTTAGTCTTTAGAAGGAAATACGGTCTTTCTCACTCGGAAGCAGACCTAATTATGAGTCGTAATAGTAAATTGTGGATATAAAAGCAGTCAACCGCTTCGAGTTATTATTTACAGTTATATCCCAATAAGAAATACTTAGATCCATTCAATTAAGTATCCTGAGAGAGCAAGGAATGTTGCAATAAAAATAAATTATTTGAATAGAAGTATTAAATGTATTGGATGAAGATGTTGATTGTTTACAAAAAATATATATAGTCCTAGTAAGTTGTATCTGGTATTCAACAGAATCAATTTTCTACTGTGCACATTATACTGTAGGTATTGCGTTACACTCGATTACATTTTTGGTTTTAGCCTAGCTTTAATATGTTTAATCCCGAAAAATGTTCAGCCTTTAACAATTTTTAGTAAGCCTGTTTGAATATTACGGCTCCACTTACAGTCGTGTAACCTGAGATGTTAGTCTTGAAAAAGAAAGGCAATTGACAGTTGCACAGTCCCACAGTTTTGTAGAACTGAACGTGTACCTATCAAATTCTTGTTAAAAATATTTACCGAGTCTAGCCGCTATTGGGAGCTAATTCTTTTATGTCCTCTCCTGGTGCTAGACGAAATCTTTTGTCAGTGTTTCGAAATCCTTTTACGTTAAAAAACAAAGGTACATTTTCTAGTGGAATAATTAGATTCTAGCTACGCTTGTGTGCAATATTCAATTCGATTAAAATTAGATATTTCACACGGCTAGTAAATTAATTATTTAATTTCCATCAGCTTTGTTTATACTCTTGATACTCGTAGGTATTGCTCATGCGGATTAACTCTTGTTTGATTTTGCGTTGGAGCTTACTTATCACGTTATTAGTTTCATACAAGAATTCTAAATGAAATAGAGCTGCTTCTTAATTAGTTTCTAATATTATAACGAACTATTTGTGGATTATATTTATATCAAAGCCTGATAAAGTAGTATGTTACGCGTTTTTGGTATTACATTGATATCTTATTCTGTTTTGGAACTGAGATCGAGAAAGGCCAAGAGGAATTTTAGGATTTTTTCATAACAAAGACATAAAATGAATATGTTTTGAACCTACTTTTGGTGTTTGCTTCACCGAAATTTTCTCGTCTGATATGCAATTTGATGCAGTTTAGTAAGCAAATGGCTGCTGAAACTTTGACGAGGCACATTCAGCCAATAGCTCTGACCTGAATTTGGTTTGTGAGCTTTATCTGCGTCTCGTGTTGAAACATTGTCGTCTGAACCGACTTGACTAATGGTAATGCAGTTCGGTCAGAACTAGTTGGCTCTTCGCCTGTAATAACTTTGTCATATACCCAGACCCATAAACGGTTATCGTTCATTCAACGTCACGGGTACTGAGCAGCAGCCTCGAGCGTGGCGTCGCTACGTTGACCTCTTGTTGCAGCCGCATATGTGACGTCTTATCTTCGGTTATACTTACATCATTGAGGGCTGGATAAACATCACATAAGTTACTTCTCTGATAAGTCCTTTCAAAATCTGTTCTAGTTTCAAATTATTAGCTAGATAACTGTTATCCAGGCATTGAAAAATCGGGCCAGTGAAGACATAATTCGAAGAAATTCTCAATTCAGTATAATGCTGATATGAATAAGGCAATAGGTAATAGTTACGGTAAACACACACAGTTTAATGAATTTGAATATATTTTCAAATAAAGCTTTTTGTTCTTACAATCAAAAGCACACTGTATGCACTAATGCTTACCTTTTAGCTTTAAGTACGATTCCTGAATCGGTCCAAATATTATTGAATTTTTCCGTGTGGAAGTTCTCAGTAACATCACTGAGTTTAGTACTTTGCCTGATAGATGACTGATTTTACATGGGACTCAATAAGGGCATCAACAAAATTTGGGTACATATTAAGTAGTACACCTCTGCCTAACCCTTCTGACAACTCAGAGAACTATGTAGTGTGGAAATGAAGAGTTTACATTTGTTCCAGTTGTAAGAAATGGGGCTTTATTTAATTAGAAGTGGCATCCTTTAGTCAAAATTCCACAGAGTTAGCTTGGCTGCATAGACCATAAAAGATAATTTCTTTGTAATACAATTAAATTTTTACGATACTAAATTGACATTCTGAGTACCTACTGAGGTCAGCTCCTCCCGTTAATTACAAAATGAGTGTCGACGTCGTTTGACAAAAGTTATGAAAGTTGACAGACTCTGCGAATGTGTTAAACACTGGCTTAATTTCTTGGTATTCTCAAGGGTCGTCTTAGAAGTTTGTGTCAAGTTCACGGTCACCGAGGTTGCGGCTTTTGCGTTCAGAAACTTTGTAAGGCAATATTTTTTGCGTCAAATAAGTAAAAACCACTGCTTATATAACTTCCAACTTTTTTTGTCTTACAGGATTGGAACTGACATATGGCACTACTGTCATCGAAAATTAACAGGAGCAAATAAACCTACAATATTGGTATGCTTATCTCGGTCTAATGAAAAAATTGTATGCAATTTTGCTGCTGGATAGTTTAGCTGGGCTGGATTGTTTAGCTGTCATGACTAGTTGAAGTTAAAAAACGGCAATATTACAATAATATTTTAAGTTCTCACGGTTCCAAAAGATTAAAACAAGTTGAAGTGTATCAGCTGGCAAGGAAATTATAAGCCTGCGCAGGTAGTTCTGTCAAGAGACTCCACTGAGGCAAGCTGATTACTTAACGGTATGCCGAAGCGGTCCTCGCCACCTGTCGCCACCAATCATTTAATTCGATGTAATATCTTTTTTCAGAGTAAAATAAAGCATGGTTCCATCAATCATTCATCTTATTCCAATCACCATTCAGCCTCATGGTGATTACGGCAACGACTTCAAAGAATTGTTCATTATGAGGGCCATATGAAGCAGTTTAGTGAGCTGTTATGGCAATACTATAAGGTCTAGAATAATTCCAAACTAGTCTTAGACTACCACTGCTTCTAAATGACAAGAATTATACGACAGAATATACACTTTAAAATTTAACTTTGTGCGACTTTATCTCAATTTCATACGAATTTAATCACAACGAAGAATCACCAGATTCCTCCAAATGCAATATAACTTTTGGTATAGAAGTGGTTGAATCTAGATTTAACATTCGTCGTATAATATGAGAATCCATTCGCATTACTACGTCTTTGCTCCATTACGGAGAGAAAAGGGCGGCATTAATTTATTTTATTTAGGTGTAGTCGCTATGTCAGCCTTTTTTCTAGTCCCAAATTACCACTAACCCGATTACTTAGCTCTCCTGACTCGTGAAAATGTACCCATATAATTACGGTCTACTCATATTTTATTACCATACGGACACCTTTATTCTCGAGACATGTAGATAGGTAATTTAAGGTAAAGTAAAGGAAAGGGTCGTGGGCGCCGTGATAAAAAATATTTGTTACTTATCCCTAATTAATCAGTTCAAATCTGTCTGTCGCAAATAAAATCCTCTAACAATATCAGTTCGTAACTTTGTTAGAAGGCGAATGGATATGTTTGACTGTATTAATGAGGATAAAAGTTGAGAAGGTATTTTAATGATCAGAATCTATTTTATTGGGTGTTTATGAAAATCAGATGTAATTTTTGTTTATCATAGTAATAATTTGCGTAATTTATGTTTTTCTATATTTGCTTCCGATCCAACAATAAACCAGACCTCTAAGAATATTAAATTTAATTTAATTTGGTCACCGCTTTGTCGCCTTCACTGTCAGGAGTAGTAATATAATTAAATTTCTTAAATTATATCTGTTCATCTATTAGCAGAATATATTTCTCTTAGTTTTAGCTGACCTTTGCGTGCTTGCTCCTACTAATCTGGGACCATTATACAATAAACATTACCTTACGAGATGACAATAGCAATTGAAGAGACGGTTCCATCCACGTAATATGACATCTGAGTAAAGTGTCAAGCTCTATCGCCAAGGAATAAACAATATAATGCCGTAGTCTGTGCCGGCTATGACAGCAAACATTTTGCTTGGCTGTTTTTGTATCTTCTTCAATGAAAAATCCCAAGACTGGTATTTGTGGCTGCATTAAATCGGGTATAACAGCATGCTTAGTCATCAGAAGCCAGTCCACATACTTATTAGGTCCGAGTGCGCGTCTTCTCAGGATTCCGACCGCCCTCGCCCGTCGGACCGGTTTCGTCAGTGCACGTGTGCACATCACTAGCATTAAGCTACGGGCTGCGAGCGAACTCATTTCGGTCGTTCGAACGCTCGGAGCTAGTCATTGAACGTGAGTGTTTCTAACTGAGGGCGATGGCCCAAAGTAATTAATGTAGGAAGTCAGTGCGGGTGCTGCTCCAGCTGCACGGCTGTCGCTTGCGCCGCAGCGGTCGCGATACAACGACCTTGCCCACGAACCTCCCGTCCCGAGTACAGGCCACCCTTCAGTCGTGAACGTAACGGTATTATTTAATGACAGCTCAGAAAGTAAGATGAGAACCATAAGAATTTAATGTAAGTTGTAAGAGTGGCCGTAGCGTAATATTATGATGTAGAAATTATTCGTTGTGTTTCACTTCTCCTTTAAATTCTGTAAAGGTTTTGTAATGTTCTCTTACGTATTTGTCATTGGAAGTTATGATTCTATTTCAAACGCATTTCACAAGCTTTCAATATATTGTAAGGACAGTTATCCACTGTTGCGAAGAATCACAATCTACGAGTAATCTTTATCGAGTACGATGTATCCGCTACAGAGATGAAGCCGTGTGGATCAAATAATACTTTCATTGAATCGTGACTCGGTGCTATGAAGACCGGCCAACCGACCCGCGGAGGTCAATCATTGTTGACCGCAATTGTTAATTCACTCGCTTTTCATACTATTGCTTTCCATTTCCTTTGATTTTACCCTTAGCAAAGGTAATTATGATTTCTTATGTAAGATTTTTTTCGAAACAGTGCAAAGGAATTTTGAGATCATTGAACTTTATTCTCGTAATAAAATACATTCTTCGAAAAAAGGAATACACAACAGGCACATCAATCACGGTGATAGTACTGGCATGCCAGCGATACTGGCATCATTGAGTCAATGTAAACCTGCGTAATGATTTATCTGATTGGTAATGGCAATGGCAACATTGATTTCATGCCATTTTGGTGGTCATTGCCATGATGATAGTCGATTTACAAGAAAAAAATTTACAATGCAATACAATTAGGACAATTACAAAGAAGGTAGGTACCTATATCGTACCTACTGAATATATACGCTGTTGTTAGCTCATATCGATGACCTCGCACGGTAAATATTCTTACCTAAAAGGAAATATGCAGAAATAATATAATTTTGAACCGAATGATATATCGAAACGGAAGTATGGGGGATTGAACTTGGAAGTATCAGCACTACTTTAATAAATATAAGTATACAGTGGGCGTAAATATCGAGATAATATTTAAATATTTTGTGTTACAATATTATGACCAGTTTTTCTGGAGATTTTTCACTCTATTTATATACTATAGCTGTTTCTGTGCATTGACTTTAATGGCATCTTTTGTAGATGGTGCAAAACATTTGCTTGGGCTTACGTTCCTATTATATTCTGTCCAGTAACCCTAGCACGAACATTTCAATCCTGGGTAATGTTATCGTAACGTGTTTACGTAGGATTGAACGATTTCAGGGTACAGTACCCTGATCACGACGTAAGGACGTTATAACGTTTTGTAGGATTGAAATGTTGGTGGTCTGAGTACTTTTGTCAGTAACCCGCTTGACTACCGAGGGTTCTCCAGGTGTTGTATGCAAGAGGATGTGTATTACGATTACTATGAACAGCTCGTTTTGAGAATTATGACTACTGATCACGGAATAGGCTGTTTAATTAAACAAAATTAATTGATAGTTTTACTTTCATTGGGTGTTTAATTATATATTCCCAATTGGTTATGTTGAGATCATTTGGTATCCTAATTAATTATAATTTTATTTATTAATCTCAGATAGATATTATTCTACTAGTCTGACCTTTGCTTTATGATTCCTAATAGCGAGAAAAAGTTCCGTATCCGGCTAGCGTCGTAACATGACTGCCTAAGGTTCGCGGTAATTAGGCTTCATTATTTGAAGAAGCTTTAATTTTTAATTAACAACTAGCGAATATAATAAATTAAATAATTTATTGTTATAAAACCCTATTAGCTTCTTACGATACCCAAGAGAATATTTACTATTGTTTTTAATTACTGTTTAAGTCGTGGTAAACAAGATAAGTTACATTTATTACAGAGAAAACATTACATCTATTCATACTGAAAACTTAAAACTGCAAACGGAAGATAATTTTTTAACTCTCTATAACGAGCTGCGATTTGCAGGAGTGACTTGGATTACCGCCGCAAAATTGCATCGGTAGCAACCATTTTTTAACAGTAAAAGCGCCATCTTCCAGGGTACATTCATTAAGACATTAATTAAGGGGTACACTTTTAGAACAGCTTCAAAAGAGCACATGACTAGTATCTATACAAGATTTCGTTTATGTTATTACGCCGACACGATATGAATTCACAGAATTTGGACAACAAGGACTTTGTAGTAAGTACTTATATGAATAATTGTATGAAGCCAAGAAGTGCGGTATGTAGTAAATTAAAAGAAAGAGAGAAAATAGAGTTAATTAATTTAGTGTCACAAAATACATGAACATAAAAAATTCAAGCAATCATTATAAGTATCATTTCTCTGGTAATTTATTCAAAGTGCACACGTAGCACATTTGATTGAAATCTCGAAGAGCTGATTAAAGAATCCTTTGATGGATCATATCGGAATAAATTATTTCATTCCTGTTAACGAAGGTTTCAGATTATTGAAAAGCCATTACTTTACACTTTTTGATCAGTTTTTGAAACGGATGAAACGAATTTTGCCAGCATTACTCGTTTGGGGAATTTTGAGAATATTTATAAAACATTTTACTAAAATATTTTGTTTAATTGAATGTTAATTTCATGCTGGGCTTACGGTATGTCGGAATTTCAGGAAGCAGTGAAGCGTTAATACTTGGGTTCAATTGCGGTTTAGCTTACCTACTAAAGAGAGCTACATTTAAATACAGGAATTATGCTAAAATTACACTGAATTATTGGCTTGCTTACGGCCGCTTTAAATCCAGTTTAACTTAGGTATACCAACAAACGCAAATAAAAAATACTAAGGAAACCCTGAATTATGATACGCGATCTCACAAGCGGTGTCGTGTAACCTTGCCATTCAGGTTTGCAAGTATCAGCGATCATTTATCGCTGGCAGCGTAAATCCGCCACGCCTCGCAATATCGACTCTATCCGAAGCTTATAAACTACGTGACGCTATTTTATATCTAAGGAACTATAAAACTCAATTCCCTTCGATTTTCACTTATGACTTAACGGAACAATTTAAACCTGTCATCAATTACGTATTTGCGGAAAAACGAAGTGTTTTAATGCAAAATAAGGATTCGTACCACTTTTTTAATTCCTTCTACAGTAACACCGTTGGCGAAAATAAGATTATAAAGCTCTAAATGTCTTTGTTTGCTTTAACGCCACGTAGTTACCAGGAAACTGAAGGAATGCGAAACCTTACACCGTGTGCAGGTGTAAAGCAGTTATTTATTAAAGGAAATAATGGTTTAAAGCGACCTTATGGCTACATAAACTATTGTTATGGACGCACGAACAATCGTGGGTAATTCTTATAGACCGCCTGTTTAGATCGAACGTGGCGAATTATTGCTTTACAAAAATAGTTGACTTTTATTGCTTCATAAAGTACGATAAGAGTCAAAATATATACTATGACAGCATTTTGATACTTTAAAACTGGCCAGGTTGAAGAACTAATAATGAAAAATGTATCAAAATATTTTTTCTTATCAGTTTTTAAATGGAATCGATTATTTTCAGCCGGATAAATTTGTGTCTAAAACTTTGCAACTCAACACGAGCGTCGCTTGATTTACAACAGATTATTTGAACAGCGTCTACACACACCCTTGTGACAGTAAAGTTCGCTTTGAGAGAAGCAAACACGGCCTTATTCGGGCAGAATTGACAACCAAGAGCCAGGTAAAATAGGCTTTTATAGAGCGGGGGTTTCTTTTAGGGCGTTTACTGAATGTCTGAACCTTCTTTCAATTACCGAAGCACAATTACAGTCCGGTACATATGTAACGCTCGTTGTCATGCATATAATCTCTCTTTGTGAACTGCTTTTCATATTTTATTCAACTCCACAAAAGCGTCATTTTCCGCGCGCATTCCTCGGGGATTAGTAGGATTAGAAGCTTGTTAGGGCAATTTTCTCCCTCTATTCCGAGGGTCTTTCCTTTTTCTGAAAGGAAGTAGGTACTTCTTAAATAAATATTTACTTAATGTGTTATTTTGGTTCGAACACAGAATGAAACAAGTGTTGGCTTTGTTCGAAGTGAGGTCGTGTTTTAAAAGCGAAATTAGACATACTGCAAATATTTTTTGTCTATTCGGTTTTACAATTTCTTTTTATTAATATATTAATAAAGAATTATATATTAATAAAGAATGTGCATAATAGGGTCTATACCTACATAAGTGTATTATTGTTCGTAAAAACCTTAATAATTTTTAGCAAGTAGAAAATGAAAGAAAAATTCTCGAGGATTTGTGCCCTTTTATTATAATAATAGGTTTATTATTAAGTAGTGAAGGTGTACAAACACAGTCAAAGTATCTTCCTATATAAATAATAAATAATTTATTGGGCCTGCGTTATATAATGTAATTGTAAAATGTTAATTCATGGTATAAAGTTGCCTACGCGGCAGTATCGTAAACTCAATATACTAAAGCTTAACGATATCGTTAAAAAGTTTCTTACATTTGTAAAGACGACTTCGCGCTAATGTAGGCGTAGAAAAAAAAGTGTTTTTCATTCAACTCGTAAACTGTTTTAGTCTCTTCACTCAGGAGTTCATGTTTAGCTGTCTTACTGAAAACGTTAAAATATTGAACTCATTTGCCGACGACGACGTTTGGGCCTGTTCCGACCATTTTCCTTTATTTGAAGCAGGAATTTTCTATTTAATTCAAGGGACTAGACAATATTACTTTACTAGGAACTCTAATCGAAGATATAGTGGTTGTTTATATAAATAGCTACCGAATATAAAAACTTTAGAAACGATACATATACATTCTAAGAAAAATAATTAATTACATAGTCACATACTTAGAACACTACAATGAGCTCGTAACCACCTATTTTAAGACTTCCCAAAATTATATTTAAATGAAACTATGTATGACCAGGCATACAAATGTGTGTATAATATAACAATAATAATGAGTAGTAGCTTATTAATAATCAAAGGTATACGAAATAATAGAAACAGCAGCCATTAAAGTTCAATGGCAGAGTTTTGTATTAGAGCGTAGCTATAAAGGCGGGGTCCCACGTGCCGTATCGCGGTCGCATGACGCCGGGCGGCGCGGCGTTAAACACGCGCGCTCTTACATAACACTAACAAGCGGTGCGTTAACACTTGGCATTGAGGAAGTGAACACGCTCCATCACGCGAGTCGCGACCGATACGGAGCTTGCTTGCAACAAATGCACTCGGATTCCTAGAGCTTTTTGACGGTCGATTTTTATATGTTGCAACTTGGATAGTTGTAAAGTATTTGATAATGTAGTAAAGGAATTGAAGCAGACATTAATTAGTGAATAAGTAATGATTTGTTTCCACATTTAAAACTCTTCATTGACCAATATATTGATTAAAAGTGTAGAGTAAATACTTGGTTGGAAATTATTAAGTTGAAATCATTGACAAGAATTTCCTTTACATACTAATAAGCTATCAACTTAAACTTCTTTTTATGTTAGAAGACAAACATTTTAACTTTTAGAACAGACTGAAAAAATAACAAATTTATATTCACAGAATCTATTCATATACCCGTCATTTCCACATTGAATATTGAAGGAAATAGTTTGCTTCCGCTATTTCCTATCCCGCGCAGTACAATAACAATATCAACAAATTTTATATCCTCACAAGGAAATAAACGTCGCCATATAAATTGAAAGGCCTTGATTATCTAACGATTACATTTCCTCTTCTTAAAGAACGTCGGTTTAAAATAACCGCAGGAAAGTCGTGTCATTCTAAAATAATTTCATATATTGCCTACGTGCCGTGACAGCGATGACTTATTTATGTTCCTTTTTGGCATGACATCCGTAATTGACAGGGGGAAGCGAGGCTCGCACGCGAGTAATCTTAAGATATCTCGATATTTTTATATTGTGCACACTCACACACCTTCTTTCCCGGGAAAGAGTTCTTGATAACACCACCGTTCCGAATGTTTACAGACTTGTGTCAAATCAGGAACATCTCGGGAGTGACTTATAAATTTATGGGCACTGACAAGGTACTTGTCAACATCGTGCCTTATCTAGCTTCCGTTCCTTGTTTGGCTGGGCTCCAAAAGGATATTTTGGGATGCACAACGCGTACCTACACTAAAAAAAGCATTTATGTAATTGTAAATTGAGAGGAAAAAAATAATAATTATGAAACCAATGTCATAGTTCTGTCCAACTAAGTAATTGAACTGACAAAAGTATTAGGGCCATCTATAATCTGTTACACTTACACTGCGCCCTTAACGTAATCTTTGCGAAAAGTTGATGGCACGTCCGCTGGTCGATCGATTCATTTCCTGCACAAAAGCGGCTCACAAGAGTGACTGCCGCTTGCCGCTAATCAACCTAACTTCCCTTCATCAGTTATGAAGTCCCCTAGTACCATCTTCTGATGATTTATTATTTCGTTCCCAAGTAAAGTCCTAGTTAATGGAGAATTATGGTTAATAAATCTCTCAAAATTTAAATTAACTTATGCACAGAGTACCAGCTGCCTTTAACTAAGTTGATTTGTCTTTGAGTCCTTCAGTCATTCCATTTGAATATACCGAAGTTATGAAAAGTTAATGTAATTGAAAATAAGTGTGCAAGACGTAATTAACGTAAAAGCTCTTTAGATTTTAGATCAATTTTAAGATAGTGTATAATTCGTAGAAAGGTTTTAAGACTAAAAGTGACTCTAGAAAAATAGTGAAACAAATATACCTAAGTATAACTATTACAGAAACATTGCAACATATACATATATAGTGTTCTTTCTGCTAGGAAAAGCACATTAGTTCTACTAATATGTTACGTGTTGAGTGGACAGCAATTTTCGATGAGAGTTAAGACTCTAGACGGAAAGTACCTAAATATCTACGTATTAGAGTAAGACATATGATAGATAACGCTTGTATTGATTCAGTCGACATGAAATTGAACGCACATTATCGTGAAATTAGGTACTCGGATAAATTGGATCGAAATGTTATATGGTTTCCTTACAAACATAGAATAATAGAACGATTTAGGCACTTAAAGACCCTTAGATTTGGTTAAAGTGTAATCGAAATATCAGTAAACATTAAGGGTTTTGATTTTTGATATGATTTTATGAAAATATTGAACATGTATGAAATATAATAAGAATAACTTTATGCATAGCTGTCCTTTGCGAAGATCGGGCGTGGGCGCATCTTGGGTGAGGTCCTACATATGATATATAGACAATATGCCTCTCCTAACTAACTAATTTACTTAAAGGGATTGCTCCCTTTATGTAAAGTCTTGTTAAACATGATTGGAAACAACAAAGTTCATATGAGCTGTTTCACAATGAATGGAGTCGCTTAGATAAACGTACCTATAAAGGCCAACAAAACATAATTATTTTTGACAATTTTCTTTAAAATTCCTTTGCTGGTTCTTAACTGGAATTCATACAAAGAAATTGTAAAACAACAAATACCTTTTGATATTAATTAATTAATTATGTTTATGTGTAGAGGGTAGTAAGACGTCATATTAATAGTCAACTTGATTAAAATGTTTTTTAAGCATTCATTTGAACTAATTGTTTGTATTTGAGATCTGATGAGGACCTTCGAAGGTAGATAGTGAAACTTCTCAATGACGAACAGTGCACGTATTGTGATTTGGTAACTGTACTAAAGATCAAAGCAAGTAGTAGGCTAAGTACTTATCAGCGGTCAACTGATTATGGAGTTCGAAAATACCCCATGGGACTCCTCAAAGACCAACCACACATACATCGTGATTAGGTTATTGTGCTGAAGGTTAGAGGGAATGACTGGTTACATAGGTACACATTGGCAGTATATTATTGGTATGCACCTATATTTATTAGCTATATCCAAATCAAAACAAATAAAATTATAAACTAAAATAAAAAATATACGTAGGTATAAACCGACTTCAAAAACGCATTGAAAGTTTAAAAACAATGATTTATCAACACATAAACTTAACAGTTTCTTAAGGCAGTAGCCAGGTAATTAACTAACCAACTATTCTTCTTTACAATTAATCTGGGCACCGCTTTCAGAAACTGTTACGTTTATTCTCTGATAAATAGTTATTTTCAACTTTTCAGAGTTAGCTTTTTGAAGTCCGTTTTTACTTTTATGAAACCCCTTCGAATTATAAATTTTCACCCAAACCTGAAGCTCCATTTTCTGCATTCGGTCTACCGAATGCCCCAAAATAACCTCGAAGTTGCCTCCAAAATCGTTGGTCAAGGTTATGAATATAAAATGTTATTTCTATCTGAACTAGAACCTGTTTGGCTTGTCATTTACTTTCCGCTCAGTCAGCAGAGTTGGCTATAAATAAGATCATTGATTTTATAGTGTTGTCGATAGACAATAGCTATAATTATTGATGTTATAGCGACCTTCGCCACATCATCAGATGACGATAAATGGTATGTTTTTTTTGCTTCTTTTTTATAATTCTAGATGCAGACTTAACCGACCCAAGAATCGGAATTAAAAACCCGGTGAACTTCGAGTTTTTCTCATTAAAGTCAATTTTGAAATGCTATAAAGCTGGTTAAAGCTACAATATTTTTGGTTCCGAAAAATAAAACTTAAATTTGGCCAAATTCCAATACGATTACCCAATAAAAAAAAAAACAGGACTTTAAAACACGTTTTAAAATTAAATACTTTTGGATTCGGCAAAAAGAAATTCGGAACAAAAGTGAGTAAAGTGGTCTCATCCAGCCATCTACACTCCGAGATTACAATTTCGTGATATATGTAGGTCACGTAATGGACCGAGAAACCGCGTACCCTTGGAAATTAAGCGAGGTCTTTGCCCAACAATGGGATGCCTAAGACTACAGAAAGAGTAAACCCATACAGCATAAACACATTTTTCCGAAATGTTAAATTTACCATATCTAAAAATATTCCTTTAAGAAGTAGATAGATATAATTGTTTAGGCACTTTTGAAACGTTTTAGGACTGAAGTTGCGCTGTTCCAAAAAGTTGGTCCTATGGACAAAAACTGGCCAGAAACTCCATGGATACTCTTTTAAAGTCTCTTTTAACAATCTGACTATGCATATAACGTGGGAGAAAGTATGGGAGAACAATGTATCGAACAAGTGATTTCCAAATGTAGCTTTTGAACTTATTTTCAAGATATATTATATATCGATGGATGAATACTGATCACTTGACCGATTCATTGATTATATTACTGATCCAAAATTTACGATTCAAACCTCATCCTAAAAATACTAAAACAACCTTTCAATATACAACAATAAGAACTCAAAAGAACTACTGAAACTGGGTTAGTCATAGACATAATTCTGCATATGCAAATAGAAAGACAGACAATGTTCTATAATATGCATGTGTGTGCCATGCTAGTGTTGTGCTAGTAATACCACTAAGATGTCAATTCTTGAATGGTGCAGCGTCGCACCGCACTTTCATGTTTGACCTTCGGTGCTTAAGGTGAATGAACTTTCAACGCAGACACCTGCTATCTTCGCTGTGGCTCCTTTTTTAACGAAAAAACACGTAGCTTTTTTAACATAGCTCATTGGTTGTTATTACAGAGCTAATTTTCCAGAATGATGGCATGGCATGGCAATTTCGTTTGCAAAATGTATTTCTTAACCCTTTTCGATTTTAACGGTATCTTTTTTTGTTTTAAATTAAAATATCGGCATTAAATTTTGAGAAGTATATTTTTAATGAATCCGATTCATTAAAACTTTTGTAAAAAAAATACTCTTATAAGTAAATAGCAAAACCAACAGCCTCGTGTTAAGCGTATGCAAATAAAAATGCAAAAAAAAAACTGCATCCATAAAACACATAGGTAGTTGATATAATTGCTCATACGCGGTGAAAGCCCTTACTTAGTGTAATTTTGTGGGCGATTAGGTACTTGCGCGTGCCGGCCGGCTGGTGGCCACTGGCCGACTCTTGCGCAACTCGCGCGCTCACTGACGTTACTGTTGCCTTTAACAAAGCCTACATTGTTACTAATTAGAAGTCAAACAAAGCTTATACGTTATTGTAAGAATACATAATGAGACTTTCTTGGACGCGTGCGTGTGTGTGTGTGCATTGCGAGAAATGATTAAAGCGTTATAAACTAAGTAATTTCTACCAATTATTTTTAGAATTAATGTTTCTTTGATTTAAAGTATGCGCTTTTTTATTAGTATATCTTTAATATCTGTGCATCCATCCAATGTTTTACTGTTATTAATTATAGCATGAACATGCACCTATAAATTAGCAGTTTCAACTAGAAAACATAGAGAGTAATTTCAATCTTTAACAAATCTTTTGTTTGAAAAGTTTCAGAAAGTTAATAAAAGTTGTTAAAACAAGCAAATCCTATTTGGTGGAACAGTTTTATTTATCTTGTAGCTCAGCATGGCCTGACGGTTAATAGAGATAAGGGAACTTGGTCTTTTCACCTTTTCACGAGTAATTTGTATCAATTTCCTTGTGAGACGTATTCAAAAGTAAAAAAGCGTGTAACACGTTTCGCAACAACTTATCTATCATATTAAGAGGATTTAACGTCGCCCTGGCGTCAGTTGACACTAAAATAATCAAGTTGAAGGTCGACCACTAGGCGAGCCTCGGAAGCCAATTTATATGTGCATACAAAACACCAATCGGCCAGTTAAAATGACACACTGCTATCTATTACATAATACTTTATTCATAAGCCTTTTAAGTTCCATTGCTACGCACAATATAGCCTCGATTACCATACAATGTTAAAAAGAATATTGTCACCAAATTAAATTTATAATAATAATATTCCGGACATATTTATATATTTAATCTTCGTTGTTGGCTGGAACTGTTTAATTAAAGTTGATAATGAAAGTTTATTCCGAGAAAATCTCTTTGTAGTACCTACAAAAGGAACGATATTAATAAATTTAGGATTACTATAATTATTTATGTGTAAAATCATTGTTTTCTTAATGACACAGTGTAATTAATGTTTGCAAAATAATAAACACAGAGGCGAACAAAATGGTCTGGTTTTATTTTATTATTCATTTTATATGACGACATTGAATTAATTTTATCGCCTTGCTTTTAAGTTTACGCTCTGTGTTTTAATATTTGCAATTCTGCATTAAACATAAAATATAATTCATAAACTAAGTTAAAATCAATGGAGTTTCTCAATTTAATTTACGCATAACCATAATTTATAAAGTAACGTAAAACTTACGTAGGTACTCTTAAAACTGTTACAATGCAAAGACGAAGCATGTAAAAATAATTTGAATAGTGGTTTACAAAAACCTCAATACAAATTGACACGAGATAAATTTGCGAAATCCATTACACTTAGTGACATAGGTAACTGTGCATTTTGTACTTGTAGGAGTTCATGAGAACTGAATAGTATAATATGTCACCGGTTATTATGTTGGGCATACTTGTAATGCATTACTAAATGTAAAAAAGATTGTTCTAGCTTAAGGTCTTGATTGTTTCGCATTTAGCTCCCTACGTACAATCAGCGAAGATGAACTTATCTAACTATTACCACTCTACTTATTTATCAAAGAAGTTAAATTATAATATACATACTAAATATGAGATTCTAGCGTGAACAGCTTTTGATGTTGAGTGTACTTAAAAATTCGTTACAAAACAATTTTGTCAGGACGCATTTGGAATGATACTACTACTAAAATGGTCCTACCATGAATAATCTAACGAATATAATGAAATAATCGTATTATAACCGCCAAACCCGTGTATTATTAATAATAATTTTAAATTTAATTTCGCGCAATTATGAAAGAAAGACCAATGTATACAGGTACCAAGGTTTTGTGATAGTTCGCATGATCAGCACTTCAGTAGCCCAGTTTGTCCGAATACTCAAACATGACATAAATTCTAGGACACTATCTGAAAGTGGCCACTTATCGTAAAAGACGATATCGACTCTGCCCTCTCCACGTGAGAGAGCTACGTTTTATGATCTTTAGCTTATAAACTTTATGGTTTTATATTGGTATGGAAGAATATATCTATGTTTAATCGATTATG
Organism: Shargacucullia verbasci; assembly: GCA_947562105.1. Taxonomy (NCBI): domain Eukaryota; kingdom Metazoa; phylum Arthropoda; class Insecta; order Lepidoptera; family Noctuidae; genus Shargacucullia; species Shargacucullia verbasci. The sequence continues at coordinate 11,017,986 of OX387279.1, forward strand.
CTGAAACAATTTTGTTGATAGGTGATTAAATTCTATGAATAGGTACCTTACTTCTAACGATCACTTTGCAAAATCTTTTTAAAGATTAAATAATATAATATGTATCTCCACACTTGAAATGATTCGTGTATCTGTGATGAATTTAGGAACACCAAATATTCACATACACAAACAATCTGTTGGTCATCTTTATATTGATACTTTTCATTTTCAAGGCCAGTCTCATTCTGATTTTAATTATTTTATTTGTTACCTGCGGGAATCAAACCTGCGACAATAGGGTGCAGTAGTTAATCGCTCAACCAGGAACCACTGCGAGTATCGTGCCGTTGTCATATTGTATCAAAATAGATGCTACCAAATGATACTTCATGTTTGAACTGACGACGTTAGGAGTACTCAGATGGATTCTACTCACAGGTACTTGATTAGTCTCTTCGATAAATCAAAAGAGGCCTATTATAAGGCTACAACCACAAAACATTAATTAACAACACAACCAATCCCAAACTTATGTTCATCTAACAAACGTTTATTACGTTTCAAACTAGCTAAAGTTAATTAATCTAAGAGTGATTTGTGACGGTCCCGTAGAATATATTGTCTCTAACTGGTAGTGTCTGATCGTCTTTTCTTCATTATGGATTGCGAGGACGGCCGTTAGTTAGTGCTCTTGATCGTCTTATGTGGTTGGGGTCTCGTTAAAAGTTTGTTCAGCTCCACAATAATGAGCCATCTTGCTGCTCACAAATTAGAATAACTTTCTAGGTAGGTACTACTATTTATGGGATGAAATTGTCTGCAATTTATATTAACGTTTACTACATTGAGGCTTCTAAACTTTATCACTCATTGGGAAATAGTAGTTCGTTTAAGTAAAATATTTGGTTTGCTGGACTTTTACATTATTATGTATGATAAGTTTTAAAGGACAAATTGCTTACTGTTTGCGTTGATGATGTAGAAACTTTCTTTGCCGAATTTAGTGAATAGACGAAAATAATTTGCGCAAAGAATGAAGAAGAGAATTATGGTTTGGCATACATTATTATGTGGGTTCCTTTGGTTTGGATTAGCCTTTTTTTTTTCAAACAGCAAAAGTTGTAAAAATATTAGGAAAGGGCCGTCGTTCGGTCGCGCATGCAGGCTTTTATCGTGCATAAATCACAATTTTGGTTATATAAATCCGGCTTGGTTATACATATAAGCATAAGAAGTCCTTCCGCCCGACGCACATTTCGGTAAGGAGCCAATTTTGGTACGTTGTAAACGACGAGTGTGCTGACACATGAAAATATGTAGCGTTATGTTATGGTAGAGACAGAAAACAGTACAGCTCACACAAGCATAAGCTTTAAGTAAGTCTCCAATGTTTGCAGTTTGAGACGGACTTTCTTCGTCCCGACTAAAATTATTTATAAGCTCTGTTGCATCTAGGTACTGCTGTGATAGACTTTGTGGCGTGAATAGCTATAGGTTCGCCAAATATCATAATAGGACGCTTATTATTGATGAATTGTAGCTGGTGTATACTTTATATTTTGTCTGTTATTCATTAATTATTTAACATTTATGTATAGATACCCTCAAGGCATTGACACCAAAGGCAAATTGCCTTTTAGTATAGACAGGCTTGATTAAATTGTTGTTTTGCGTGTAAAGTGAGGTCTGTAGATAGTAGAAATCGGCCATCTTGTTTACGTTACGAATGATCAAAGAACAGTCAAATGTATATGTGTAAATACCATCTATTCGTAATAATATACAGAGAGATGTCAGTCTGTTTCGCCTTCCAGGATACACAAAGCCTTTTGAAATATAGCCTATAAGTATGTACAAGTCTTTTTCAAAGTCAATATAGCTTGACAGCTTAGCTCGATTTATCTTGACTGAAAATCGTGACCGATTCACGGGTAACTTCTAATACAAGGGGACACCCGGCATTTTGAGAAACTTAAGAAGACGGGGTCTACCACGGAAGCCCTTTGGAGTGCCTAGATTAATATAAATTGAGATATGACAATCGAGCAGTCACCACGGCTGCACTATGTAGGTGTAGAACTATTGTAAGAAATGAGAGCTAAAATAAACATCTGCTGCGACATTCGTCAACGGAAAAAATAGCGCATACCTTTCAACTTTGATGTCAAATTCTGTGGTGGCGGTGTCTGGCAACAGCCATAAAAGCCACCTCAAAGCAGGTGAAGGGGTAACATCAGCGTGAACGGCTATGGGCTGTAGAGAGATACGGCCCTAGTTTACCCATTGCACGTTTCGATGATACTTGACTATTGGAAACTTTTACCCTCGAGCATCTAGCTCTGACGGCGAACTATGTAACCTACAGTTGAGAGTTACTTGTGGGAACTCAAGGGGTCTCTCAACTCAACTCTAGCTAACCAGTAAATGCAAGCTAGAGATGAGGCCTTGACCAATTCTCTTGTGTATTCAAGTAGGCAGTATCATCACGCACTGATAAGTAAACTCCTTATAAATCTTGCAATCCATTTTTTTGTGTAAAGGGTAAAAAGTGCTGGTTTAATGTGCACTCTGGATTTACCTTAGTCTCATGAAGAGGTGACGTTTGCCCCGAAGCGCCTTTTATTCTTCCTTTTTTGAAAATAGCTAAGCGGAATTCTAAGTCTATGAAAATAGCTCACCAGATAATTGTATTTAAAAAGGAGGAATTAAAAGCTTATACATTTCACAGAAAAATAATACTGAACTAGTTGTCACTGAGTGTTTGAAGCTTGAAGACTCGTTAATGATGCGTTGATAGCAATCTTAATACCACATAACTTGTTCTCAGAAATAGAAAACATGACAGCTGGTGATGATGTCGACGATGATAGAAAATATAAAGGAGCTACTATATAAGATTAGATTTGTGTAGGAGAAGCTAAAACAGAGAGCGCATAAACGAAATTAGCTATTGAAAGTCAAATGAAGACAATCTACAGAATTTGAGTTTCGTAATCAATGTATGTTGAATTTTTTGCTAACATAGAATCACGCTTGTATTCCCTAAAGTATTGTCTAAAGGTCAGGTAAAGGTGTACTATTGTACACCCATATTACGCTGACGCGCTGTTACCATCTACTGGTCACGGTTCCAACTCCGTGTTGTTACTGACTACTTCCATATAGAAAAACAAATCCAATAACACTTTACCCAACGTAGAAATCGAACCCAAAATATCATGTTCAACAGTCCCACGGGCGGAATTATAAATATATATTATATATTATAAATATAGTATTATAAATGCGAAAGTAAGTTTGTTTGTTTGTTACCTTTTCATGCCTGAACCACTAAACCGTTCATCATGAAATTTTGCATGTACATTGTCAGAGGTACAGAAAAGGACACAGGATACCTTTTACTCAGAAAAAAAAGTAGGGGAAGAACAATAACTTTCGACGGATACAATTGCTTTAGGACGCTAGATGGCGCTACGGGTGACCCGAAAAATGCACGGGTTCGTAATCAATGCGGGTGAAGCCGCGGGCGGAATAGTTTTATATACTATATTAGTTTCCATTTCAGTGAACATATCTCTTTAACATTAGTAGATATTTTGTTTTCACTTACAAGAAGTAACTTCTTGCAAATGTTCTAATATCAGCTGAGTACGTGTAGTTAGTGTTATTGTGAAAAACTTTTCAAGAAGGTTTGCATTAAATAGTTTGAGAAAAGCTTATGTTGCTGAAGTGGATAAAAAAGTGCCTTATCCGGGTCAGTTTAGAAATTATACACAATTATATGAAACACGATACCTTTTTTCAAAAGTTGGTTTCTACGGCAAATTAAAGTATGATAAATTTAACAATTTCAGGCTATTTAAAAACCATGTTACACTGTGTAATTTTTTCGTTCTTTTAGCATAGTTTTCAAGCAATAAACTATGTTATATAAATAAGAAAAGTTTTGCAATGTAAAACTTTCGGCAGTATACATTCGTTTAATGTTTCATTGTTTTTCTCCACGACCTAGTTGCTATCGTTTACGTAGGTTATAACTAGTGAGTTCATCAATTCCTTTCAAAATTTATAAACACAGCCTAATTGCCAAATCGCTTAAAGTAAATAGAAATAATAAAACATAGCTGTGATACAGATGTGTATACTAAGTTTCAATGTGCATTAGGTACTAGTAGTGCCTGTGATTCACTTATCATTGACCTGCGCAGTGAGATAATCAACAAATGCAAACAATTACTCACCGCATCATCAGTTAGCTTCAATCAAGGTTACGATGAGGTTCATAAGTTCGTAAGGAATAAACTCAGCTTACAAACTAAGCCCTAAATTATGAGGGTATAATTATGATGGTTCATCATTTTAAAATGACAATACAAGTATTCATCCAAAATCGACTTAAGTAATAAAAGTCTTTTTTTTTTTCAATTTTAAACTCTTGTCAGTGTAGAAAAAATAAAATTGGGATTATTATGTTATATTACCTATGTTTCTTATTGACTTCAAGCGAGGATCCACCATTGTGGGCACGATGGGCATGCCCACAACCTTAATAGACTTGTGACGTCACACTTCCATGGTCTATTGAGGTCGATAGGCTGATGATATTATATCCAATATTTAAATAAAAAAAAAAAAACAATTTATCGTGCGTGATTCGGAAACATCTTTGTAGGAATGCACCATATCGATCATGAGCGAGTTCATACTCCGGCTCGCATTTGGCCGATTTTCGGGTGGCTGGATCCGCGCCTGATTGACTTTGTTCAACTCAAAGCAATGTAAGATCCAGCACGAGTCCATTACATTCGGCTGTACACAGGTCTCTTAGGTACAAAAGCAATCAGTTTCCACCATGCCTGTTCAGATCAAAACACCTTTCTCATCAGATACTTTTTGAACAACAACCAAAACCTATAAGTAGTTTGGGCTAACAAAAATGAAAAAAATGTTACGTTAATTGTCACTCTAGTTGACTTTTATAAGTACTGGGTCGAAACTGTTTTCATTTATTTGCGGACAAAATAAAAACAGTGTTCTCCTGTCGTTAAAATAGTTTTAGTTGGGGTAACAATGCAAAGCGGGCAAAACTTTGTGTACTTATTACTATTGTGTAAATTTAATTCTAAACGTTATTGCTCTGCGTGCCTCTAGATGCTGGCCACATAGATCAGCTAACCTGTCATGCTTCTGTTCGTCGCGTAATTGTGGTTGTAATTACAAACATATGCATTAAAAACTATAAGGCATATTCAAACGCATTTTAATTGCTTCTGCTGTTGTGAATTGCTTGTTGTTTACTTTTAATTTATCTTATCCTACTAATCATACTAATATTATAAATGTGAAAGGTTGTGAGGATGGATGGATGGATGGATATTTGTTACCCAATCACGCCAGAACGGCTGAACGGATCTGGATGAAAGGCAGAGACATAGATTTTAGTCTGGAATAGCACATAGGCTACTTTTTATCCCGGAAAAATGAACGGGTTCGTAAACTACGTGGGTGAAGAGGCGGGCGGAAGCTAGTACTCAATATATTTATTGCAAATATTCACAATGTATTCATTCATAGATTGATTCATTTCTACATTATGAGATCAACTACCGACAGTAACAGGGGTACCTATAAAGACTATACTCAGTTTGTTTAGGTATTTAACTAAAGGTAAACAATCTTGATGTGTCTTTTTAATATTTATTGTTTAAAAACTCAGTTTAAAAATAAAACGCGACTAAAAACCAATGTAAAACAACAATAACGATTACCAAATCAATTGAACCACTAGTTTAAGCAGTAGTTTATTTGTTTAATATGTGTTTGTGTAAAAAGTCACATCAAGATTGTTTACCTTTATTTAAGTACCTAAACAAACCGAGTATAGTCGTTTAGATACACTGATACTGCAGTAGCATTTACCAAGTATTACCGTTTTTAGCTCTGAATGCATGTATTACTTTTATTTTCTTTTTAAGACGGAGAATATCCTCAGAATTATTGATAAGAGCGTCTTTAATTTTAAAATGCGTTTGAATACTGTTTAGGCATCAATTTTCTATGCAAATAATAAACTTGATCGTTTTGTTGTTGATGGAACTATTAACGTTTGATTGTTCAAAAACCGATGAACTTAATTAAATAGAGAACAACTTAATATCTGTTGTTGATTTTCTGTGTGTAGGAGAGTAAATACCTTTGAAGTCAACTCTTTGGCAGCTACTGTATTCGAAACACACCGAATGCGTTCCTGAGCTCTTTGACTAACAGACACTAATCCATTTGGTTACGTTTACCTTATGTAGACACAAATATTACTGGCAACTATACTGAGTGTTCCAATGATTTGCCAAAGCTTCTATTACTTACTAAAATAGCTTTTAATTTAAGACGGGTTCGTATTTATGCGAAGTCAAATTCATAGTTAGGTACAAAATTTTTTGGGTCAAACCTGTGTATCCTATGCGAAGCTTTGTACTGAAACATGTTTTAAATGCTTATATTTTATGTATTGTACCTATAGCACGTGTTTCTGAATGGAGTTTCTTAAGTACCTTCTTATCCACAGCTGAAGCACTTTACTATGCGATACTATCTCTATAGACTAGAGTGCACGTTTTACTTGAATAAAGAAATTTGAAGTTTATGAAGACTTATATTTGTACAGATGTTAGGTGTGAATCTTCTTACGAAATCTAGATCGTTATCCCGCAGAGTTAATAAGACTAACTGCATAATGCAAGTACTTAAAAGTGAGTTGGTGCATAAAAACAAAGTTTCCGCAATAAGCCGACGCTAAAGAAAGAAGTGCAATTAAAGTTTTATTTGAAGGCAGGAGCTCGGTTCTGTAAACCAGGAGACAAATTGCAAGTGGAACTTTTCCCCCATCGTGGCAAAATGGTTTTATATTGAATTAAATGTGAATTTGATCTGGGGGTTTAGTTGACTTGTTGGGAAAATATTTGCGCATCGTAGTATCTATTGTTAAAGGTGTGCCCGATTGCTAATTGTTTAGCAATGCCACGCTGCACAGTGCACGCATCCAGTCTCTTTCCAGATCTTAACAATCCCTTTCTTGGAGGAAGCATTTTGTATTTACTCTTATACGACACCTGTATAATTGAATGCATCCATTGCATCCATTGCATTCAATTATACAGGTATCGTCATCAAGAAAAATACAGCAACTGCAGCCTTCCGTCAATATCACGAGTGACGTGAGCCATACATTCCATTGGTCAGTGAGGTTGTCAGTACATACATCCATTGAGCTATATTAATAATAATTAGAGTAGTAATAATAGCTCAGTGTTATCAGCTTATTTATGTCTTATTTGTACTCAGTCCTCCTTTCTAAGAGAGGTGACGAGTTCCCAAATTTTTAGTTAGTGTTAGTTTATTATCAGGGCTATGTGCTATGGCCATCAAGTAATTTATATTTACCTGATTTCGTCATCGCTATTTGACTAACTTAGTAAGTTGTTCTACGATAAAATCGCTTAGGTACCAGTGAGTATTTCTTTGAGAAATCAAAATGGTCTATATCAAAAAATATAAATTAGAACAGGAGATAAGGTATATAGCTGAGGTATATACCAAGTTACTGTGTTTAGCCCCAGCTCTTTCTTGGTATGGCTAAAGTATCGGTATACTTTCAAATGAAATGAAATAAAAAATTGAATTTTTTTTGTACTTACCTATAAAGGAAATACCATTTATTGGGTTTCTGCTTTAAATATAATAAATTTATTATTTATTTCTTATTTTATTCATTTCTATTTTTATTATTAATTTATTAATTTCATACTAAAATCTTCGAGTGTATAGATATTAAAGAATACTCTATCTATCTATGGGTAACTTCTAAGTGATTACAATGCTTTTGAATTTTGTCCCAGGAGTCCGCTTTAAAGTATTTCGGACCTTTCATTACGACTTGTATATACATATAGTATTATATTTATGCAAATTACTAATAAGCCTGTATCATTATTTGAGAGCAAACAGAATTATATTTTGATTTAAATATATGAATGTACGGCTGAAGAAGAGGAAGGTTTATAGTTTCACCAGATATATTATGTATGTAGAATTGTAGATACAATTATATTTATCTAAAGATTTATATTTTTTGAACAACGAGACAATTATATTTTTTGAACAGAGATTAACAAATTTTGTTCAGTGATGTCTTATAAAACTTCAGTAATTTCTTGATTTCTCTCTTCAACTGAACATTCCATAGAAAACCCTAATAATAAAAAATACAGATTATATCTGTCTACTAAGCAGACTGTCTAAAATAATGAGAAATATCTCTCGCTATCTTATCTAGGCTAGCAAAGGAAATTATCTATGATGAATGATTCGGTTTATGTGTCCATAAAACTGTCTATAAAACTAGTGAGGTACTGTACCCCGACTCAATCGTATCGATATGTCATTTTGGATTATCCGTGGAAGCAGAAAAATCACTGGCTTAAGAACTACTCGATATTAAATGAGTTTAACTATACTTTGTGCTTGCTATAACTTCATACAACGTTTATTTGTATCCTACTTACTTTGTGACGACAAGGTAGGTATAGTACTGGGTACACATAATCTGTAATTGTTTCTGAACTAGGAATTTATTTCGCATAGTTTCATAGCATTATGTCTTATGGCATTCTGTTGTGGGGATCAGCGTCGGATGTAGAATTAATATTTGTATTACAGAAGAGGGCGATCCGTGCGATCTATAACATGGGCCCACGCGAGACATTACGAGATTTTTTAAAGAAATCGATATTTTAACATTACCGTCTCTCTACATTCTAGAAAATATAATGTTCGTTCGGAAGAACCTTCACATGTTTAGTATCAATAGCGACCTTCACAACATTAATACTAGAAATAAACTCAAAATAGTTGTGCCAAAATTTAGATTGACTAAAACAAATAAATCATTTTTAGGACTCGGTGTACGCTTCTATAACAAGCTACCGAAAACTGTAACCGATCTTACCGCTAAGAAGTTTAAAATCCACGGTTAATCTGTTCTCACAAAGAAAGCATATTATAGGATCAAAGATTATGTTGACGATAGAGACGTGTGGCGGTAAATATCTTCTGTACATGTGGCTTCCCTGAATATCCATTGTGTTTACTAATTCTAATTTACATTAGATTCGCTTCACATGTCTGGACATTCTTGATGTTTTAATATTTTGTATTCTTTTTTGTTCTCTGAACTTAAAGGCACTATGATACTAAGTCTCATCAAGTATCCTAATGTCTGTAAGTAACTAGAATTCTACTACTCCTTTTCTAAATCCCATTTTCTCAAAAGTAATCTGTGACTAATTGAACTGTCTATTAGTTCACAAACTTTATTCCAAGTTAAAACTGTTTTACTTAGGACTACCTACAATTCTACATCAATTTGACTACACAAAGATTTTTCAAATTAATTGGGGGCCTGAGTCAGTAAATAAATTCGTAGGTCAGTAAATGTTTCAAAACATATCTAACACACCCACTTAACGTTGAAATATTCAATAAATGTGTCTAAACTGTCTCTACGATACTGATAGAAATACTCTCGACAGCTAAAACTTATCACACCGTGTCTCCTTTTCCTCACTTGTCACCCGTCTGTCGCCCGTTACATTTCATCACAGATCGAAGACTGCTACGGGCGCGAGCGAACTTATGGAGACGTGGAATGCCAAGTGACAGCTTATAGTTGTCGAGTACGTCGTGCCCCAATTAACGAATAGCAAACCAAAGCCAAACTAATTAATATTCCCCGGCCATGATTAAGATGCGAGCTGTAACTTCTCAATCGTTCCAGTTAGTTAAATGTTCGACACTTGAGTTGGCAACAACTTCCTTGCTATAGCCCTCTCAAATTTATTGGCCCTCTGGTACAATTAATTAAGTTGATATTTTCAAAAGGCAGGTTGTGTGGTTTTAGAGCAATAGGGTATTCAATAGAAACAAGGCAGGTACCTCCTGCTCTAAATAATTTTAAATATTCACCTTGTTTGAATATTTACTTATAGCCGTCTGGAAAAGCTGTTAATTTGTTGTATCATTAAGAGATATTGTTATGATATTCAAATTTAGGTTGGTTAATATGCTTGCAAGTTCCAGAACAATCTTGTTTCTACCTAACTAAGAGTGCTTACTCTGTGTGATAACATGAAAATTATAAATTAATCTAACTTACATTTCTGCTGATTTTAATTAAACAACGGGTTATCATACTAAACTAATTCATAATTCAATTCTCTAAACTGTAAAATATATGTTTTCACTGTACCCACAAGTTAATCAAAACTAAATTATGAACCGAGGCAAGCTCTTGGTTAGAAAGGACGGAATATTTAATATTCGCTAAAATGATAATAACCAATTTCAATAAAAACTTGACAAACCTAAAAAAAAAAGCTTTCTTGAATTATTTAGTTAAGTCACTGAATAACAGACACCTACATACTTATTAAAAAAAGAACATTAAAGTTTAAACACAGCTAATTTGTATTTGCACTTTGAAAGTCACTAGAATTTTAAAGTAGCATTTTAAATAAAAATATGTAAATGCTAAGTTCAACGAGTCCTGCGATACTTTGTAAAAAGGTTAGAAATATATTGTTAGCTAAAAGTATACCTTACTACAGTACTTTGAATATAACGTTATCAAAAGTGCAGTTATGCTCGAACGTTGAACTTCCAGTTGCGTCATTATCAAAATAGCCCCTATACAGGTGACTAGGCACAACTAACCAGTGTTTAGTCATCTGTATCAACCCTAAACATAACTAGCCTACAATGACGTCACAGTCCATTAGTCTTTCAGTAGTTAGCCAGATATCAATATGGCAGGAATAATTGAGCATAGCAATGAGCGAGACTAGACATTGTTGGTAGTGGTAAGGCTGAAAAAAGAAATGTTTTGTTACATTTCATTTCGTGTCCAAATCAATCTGTGGTCGGTATTTGGACTGGTAGTGTAAATATTGCACGAGTGGTTATTTAAAAGTAGACAGAGGAACTGTGGAGCGATGGAGTGACGCAACTCGAAGTTTGCCGAGAGGCAGAATTGGAGAAGTGTTCCCGGTCGACAATCAGTTAGCATTGATTGGTTCGATGCAGTCTAGTCCACCTCGTTGACCCTAATTGTGGCTATTAGGTGAAGTTGTATCTTTGTGAAAAACACAAAAAGAATAGATTAGTATATGTGTTATGTCAACGCGTTTGAATGAATGAATTTGTTAGCGGTGGAGACATGTCATAACATATAAACAATGGCACTTTTTCGGCAAATATTTCTTTATGCCTTTTCGGTTTGCATTCACTGCGAACAGGATGTGAGGAAACACAGTATTTCAATTAAGACAGAAGCTCTAAGAATCTATTTTCAGACGTAGAGAAATCCGTTTATACTTGTCTTTTCTTCTAATATATAACATGTATGATTCACTGACTCATCATCACCGATGACGACGATTTTAGGAAAAAGACGGAACTTTTAATTGCTATAACGTTAAAATTTATTATTTTGGTCCGTTATTATTGATAAGCTGAAATTTAGTATCTGATCAATAAATTTTCTAGATCATTAAATCCTAATTTAGGGATATTAAAGAGCCATTACGAATATTGATATTTTTATAAATGTTTAATAAGTAGGCCCGTATTCTGCATAGACCAAAGGCTAAAGCGCCCTCACGTCGTTTGGCGAGCTGAAGGCGCACCTAAGAGCTAACAAATAATTATTAAAGCTCACATGTGTTTTGCATTTATAATAATATACCTATTATTTGTTCCAGGTGACGAGACTACATAAAAATTCGGGCGCAGCCCGATTGATTATGGTAGCGGTTTAGTACCCTCGCCTAAATGTTTAGGAGAGGTTACAAGACTCGCTATTTCCGAGTGGTGCTAAAGGCGAGGACCTGGAAACGAGTGCCGATGAAGTTGCTAAAGTGGGGCAGGAAGATGCCGTCTACTAAACAGTATAATCTGGTGCCTAATGATGAGTACGACACCAGAATCCCTCTGCACCCAGACGAGGCCTTCACTTACGGGATCACCTTCCAAGCTAAGGTAAGACAAACTGCGGATTTTAACTAAGAATTTATTAAATCGTAAAAACGTGGGCGAAATGGAACTTGAGATTGACGTCAATGTTACAAATTACTTTGAGGTCAGGGGTCCAATGAGAAATGCGAAAACATCGTGCTAGCAAAAATTAAATATTACGTCCCTTGTATAGACGTTTTTTTTTATGACATAGGCGGCAAACGAACAGACGGATCGTTGCGTTGTTTAACAAAAGATTAATTGATTCAACCATTTCCATCGAGAATTCTTTGATATTTGGTTTGTTATAAAAGTTGGCAGTCTAAATTCAGCAAACAACTAATTCTACCTACCTAAAATAATTTACCAAACCAGTTGCACCTGATCAGCATTATGAAGAAACTGAGTGTATACCAAGAACTTGGAACCGTAGCCAGTAATAATACTGAAACAATTTCAGCCATAAAAAGTTAAATTATCTGATAAATAAGGATATGATTATTGCGCGGTCGCCGTTTGAAGAAAGCTCTTGTACGACAGAACAAGGCATCGTAATAATCCAGTCGCGGTGTAGCGCATTGCAGCCAACAAACATTGGTGGATAACAAGCTGAATTACATGTTATGTCTCCCAACGGGTTGTGCCTTCATTTCAAAGTAAAGTGATATTATTTTTTGATATTTTTCTGATACGAAACAACAATAATATTACCTACTCTGAAGAAGCGTATTTCCGAAAAGGGTTTTAAGGAAAGAAAAATACTTACTGACGTTTGTAAAGTGAAGCAAACTTTGTAATGTTGAAGTTTTGAATCTTAAGTTTGGACTATTTCTTAGAAGTTTGCAAGTGCGAATTTTTTTAGGTGCTTCTGGATATTAAATTTTTTTCGAGGCTTTTATAGTCAAATGTTGTACTATAATCATTACCATTCACAAGAAACTATCAAAACTATAAGACCCTATTTTTATTACAAAAAGAAATATAATATTGAATAATTTACATATAACGTACATGAAATCAGAAATTACATTTAATTAAACTTGACGTAGTTATTAGTATTTGATTTATTTAAAAATCAACTAAAAAATGCAATGAATTGTAATCACATTAATAACGACCAACAATTTAAAATGAATGGGTGTGCTTCAATAAATGAGATAACGAGTTCGAATTGGATGACATGGAATTAATGATGGTAACTGAAGGGAATGCCCCAGACAACCTATAATTGATAAAATTATGGGCAGAATATTTTCCGAATGATGAAGAGTAATAATCACGATACTGGGATTTTAAAGTGCTAGAGAAATATAAATCGTTCAGCGATTATACTATATTTCAGGGAATTCGTTAAAAATATTTTTTGTCCAAGTTTTATGTCCGGAAATTTTCAATAAAAAACCTTTTGGACATGCGAGGTATTTCGAATCGAATTTTTATGCACATTTAAAAGGGAATCATTTGTAAATTCGTATTTGTATTTCGTATCATCGACCGAACGGGTAATAAAGAAATCACTGTTAATTCTCAGCACAAAAGAAAAACATCTTGTGAAACGAAATCGTCATCCCGTATGGCAATATTTTGTAAGGGATGGGAAAGAAAATATATTTTTTGTATGGGAAAATTACAAGAACATAATCGTGTACGATATTCGAATTTTGAATGATACATGTTTAAATAAGACTAAATATTTAAAAAGTATTCGCTTAAACCATACAAAATGGATATTTCGCTACTACTCCTATTAAATGTCGAAATACACCTTACAACGAAATATCAGTCTATTTATAGTATATCTAAAGCCTACATTAATAAAATATTCAATTGTGTGAGCTATACTAAATTAAAATGGAAATAGACAACACAAAAAGTTTTATATTATTCAACACCTTTAATATTCAAAATGTGATTGCGACCCCAATTTGTGTCGAAAACAATATTGTAGGTAGTCTAAAAGTGACGATATTTTTGGAGCAAACCAGTTCTGTGTTGTATAGATCTACTTAACGCCAAATATTCAAACGTAATTAATACTACTACTTTAAGACGTATTTTAACATTATTCTGTCGCTACTAGTGCTGGTACTATTAGTTACAAACTATACTAATGTTGTCTCACTACGTTTTTTAAGGTGTGAAAAGGATGTAAGATTATTCCTGTCACATTAGTCGCCTCGCCATCGCCATAGGTCGCGTCTTTTTCCATTAATGATAAGGACACAGACTATACCTAATGTTTGGAAGAAAGAGACGCAGTATTATTATTTAGAGCGATGTGATACGGAATAAAGGACACTGACTTGACCACTAACTGACATCAAATTGAGAAGCGTACTTAAACGCTTCTGGAAATAAAGCTTTGAGTTGAATAGGTACTCTAATTCAACTCTAAGTTTTATTTCCAAATAATACCAGTAATGTCGTCAGTACAATTATATTAAAATTTTGAACTTTTAAAATTGTTCATCAATACTATAACTGCTGATATGAACTTTTACGAAATTATAAATATTGATATTTTAACAGGATCAGTCAAGGCAATGTTTTTTTCTTTTATGTGGATCACCATACTTACCAAACAAATACGGTGTCAGCATTTCCATATCGTCGATATCAGTGGTGCTAATTTATGATTTTTATCTGATATAAATACTTAACATTATGACGAAGTCAGCATAATCCTCCTATGTACACATAACAAAACACTGCGACCACCAATACTTTAGCTAAAGGTGCTGATAAAAACCACAGGCCCTCATACATTCCCTATAATTTTGGTTAATTATGCTATGATTACTTTTGCTGACGTACTGATACCCATAACAATAGAGGTGTCTTTTTTAAAACCGCAGAATTTACAGCTTACAATAAATGTGAACAAATCTAAACAAATGACGTCCGTGAGCCGAAGTCCTCAATATTTCCACTCCACCGGATTGCTAAATTTTGTTTTACTCTTAACAATTCTGAATAGAGAACAATCAAAATCGAGCTGGTCCAATAGGCACTTTTGTTAACTGTGACAATTGGGCAATTTTAATAAATTGCAGAACATAATTTCTGTAAACAGTGGTAACCTATTTTCATTTTGCCTCCCCAAAATCACAAAATGTTATTAACTTATTTAATCATAGGCATTTTTCCATTTTGGAGTGAGAGCAAAAATACAAAATGAGATGAAATGTCAGCCTTCATGAACAGAACATTATTTAATTTCGAAGCAATAAATATACACAAAAGGGTATAACGAGATTGGATAAACATTTAAAGAATCTTAATACAACAAAGCCAGCCATATAACGAAACATATTGTTGAATTTAGAATTACGCAACTTATAATTCTTGCATTTATGAAAACGATTATCATATAAAATATGAACGTTTAGTGCCAAGGACGTTTAGGCCCTCAGTTGCAGCTCGTACTGCTTTAATTCCTTACAAACAAGATCGATACTGGTATAATAACACAGTTCTAACAATCTATTCCTGTTTTATTAATGGAAAATAAAGTAGTATTTTGTAAAATAATTTCACTTCCAGTTTATACTTTAACTTTCTAAGGCAATTATTATTTTTAATTCATGTTCACCATTTAGATTCACTTACGAATAGTCAGACTCTTGTTGCCACGTTACAAAGTGTTTTTTTCCTATGGAGATAAAACGTACAAGAAACTCCATGGTTGCTAAGTCTATTAAACTCTAATTACATATTTAACATTTCAAACATATAAATGCATTTTTCTCTCAACATTATGTGCAGAAAATGTAGGACTAGGTCTAGACTAAATAAACATAAGTATAGTTCAGTAATTTCTGATAGTAGTTCGCAGCAGACGGCATCGGTTCACGAGTATGACGTGTGTCAACGTCACGCAGCTCAACCACATTGCAGGGAACCGAATAAACTCAAAAAATGAACTGTTTTTATGGTAGCTACATTGTTCAGGTAGCAATAGTGACTTATAATATGTATATAGGAAGGTAACCTATCCGCACCCGGCCCGTCCGCCGAAGTGGCTTCCTAAGCCTGGATTACCCTGGCTTTGCCGAGTTGTTCCCTTGCCTCTCTATGTCTTCTTTACACGACAAAAGGTTATCTTAATAAAATCTCGCTTGGGTTGCGACCATTCCCGTATCAAAAATTTTGTAAAATGATTTCACTAACTGTTCCTGTCTATTTATAAGAGACAATTATAGTATATAATATTGGTGATATAACAATTTGATTCTGTATAAAGAGGTCCGTAGCTTTATGAAGGCTCTCCATTCAAGTGCGGGTACACAATAAGGCAGTCACAAAGAGCCTTTTCATTGAATTGCGCTAACAACAACGCGTTCGAAGGATCTGTTCAAGTCAGTGCTTAATATTAGGTATATAGTTTAAGGTATAGGTAGCCAATGAAAACTTGCACAAGACAACCCAATTCCTTATATTCTAAATTACTTAAAATGAGACATTATTAACTCCTACAGTTACATATGTTGGTTCTGCCGTTCAGCAAGATAATAACGTGAGTGGGGCTATGTCTACTTTATTTGTAAATTAGAGTTTCTGTAACATCGTTATGATAATATCGGAACTGAAAAGTTACCTGGTGTCAGAATAAAAGAGAAACAAGAACTTTTTGTTTATTTGTTGTTGATTTATATAACTGTTGAAAGGAGAAATTTGGAACGCCAGAAAAAAAAATCTAGCAAGTATTAATTTGAAGATGGAGTGTCTTCAAATTAGAACTTGTGCAAGTGAGTTTGGCTGTGCAAGTCTGTCTTCCCAAGGTTCTCTCTAAGACCAATGTGCCTGCAGTGCAGTTGAAACTTGGAACGCTAGAAACTTGTTTTCTGGCATTCCAAATTTCAATGTTCAACAGTCAGTCTTTCAGACAGTCTTTAAAGGCTGACTGGAATTAGATCTTTCATAAGAAGATCTTTCATGACAATATGTATTTTTATTTCATGTGTATGTAGATAGATAGATAGATAGATAGAGATAGATAGAGTATTCTTTATTGTACACCAGAGGAAAAACTACAAAGCGAAAATACATTTTACACATAGGGTACAAATGGCGGTCTTATCGCTAAAAGCAATTTCTTCCAGACAACCAGTGCATGGAAAGAATCATGGAAGAAAATATAGAGGGTAATGGTCGGTGTACGAATATTAACTCATTAATAAACATTTATATAAACAAATATCTCAATGAAATAAATATACATGTAATACTACTTAAACATAATAGATAAATAAATACATATATATATATACATATATATTAATTAAAATGTAAACGAAATAGCAGATAACAACTACAGAGACAAGTAGTGAACTTTTACCATTCCTTTAAAGCAGACCAGCGACTGAGCACGTCGCACAGACTCAGGTAGTGCATTCCATAAGCGAGTAGCCTGTACGGTAAATGAGTGGTCATAAAATGTTGTAGTATGCTTAGGCATCTTTAGTTTTAAGCTTTCTGATGATCTCAAGGATCTCAAATGTGTATCACGAACGAACTCAAAGCGTTTTTTAAGATAAGATGGCGTTGAAGGATTAAACAGAATACTGTAAAGCAGAGAAACAATATGAGCATTCCGACGAAGGCGTATTGGTAACCACTTGAGTTTAGCGCGGAATTCTGACACGTGATCATATTTGCGTAAACCAAATATAAATCTTATACAAAAGTTTTGAAGTCGCTCAAGTTTATCTAATTGTTCCTCGGTAATATCGAGATAGCTGGCATCAGCATAGTCAAGTATGGGAAGTAGAAGAGATTTTGCAAGCGCAATTTTAGTGGCAGTCGGGAGAAAATTGCGCAGGCGTCTCAAGGATCCTGCTGACGCGTACATTCTGCGGCTAGTTTCCTGCAATTGTGGACCCCATGACAAGTGCTTATCCATATATATACCCAAATTCTTCACTTTATCACTAAAAGGTATATGAGTACCGTCAAAGAAAACCTTTGGAAGTTGCAACCAGTCAATTTTCGAAACCATCCTAGAGCTGCCAACAACAATGACTTGGGTTTTTGAAGGGTTAACCTTAAGTCCATAAGATTCACTCCACTCGGATATCTTGGCAAGATCTACATTTATGGTTTTAATAGCCTCAGACAGCGTTCCCAGCGGAGCTTGTGAATAAATCTGAAGATCATCAGCATAAAGGTGATAGGAAGAGAGAAGTTGATTAGATATTGAATTTATAAAAATTGCGAAGAGTAAAGGAGAAATAACGCCACCCTGTGGTACACCAACATATGTATCACACCATGAAGATAACGTATCTTCTATGCGAATACGTTGTCGGCGGCCAGACAGATAACTACGAAACCAATCAATTACTATCGGAGATATGTTAAGAGAGCACAATATGCCAAGCAAAATGTCAAAGTCAACAGTATTGAAAGCATTACTGAAATCAAGCAATGAGAGTACTGTTAACTTCCCATTTTCCATGCCTAGCCTAATATCATCCGTAATATTCACCAGGGCAGTAACAGTACTATGACCAGGACGAAAACCGGATTGAAAGGGATTTAGAAGTCTATTCTTACAGAGGAATGAACTTAACTGGTCATGAATAAGACGTTCTAAAACTTTGGAGAGGAATGGGAGAATGGATATTGGACGATATTCGGAAAAGGACGTAGGATTGGACTTTTTAGGTAAAGGTGTAATTTGAGCTTCTTTCCAGGCATTTGGGAAGACGCCACTGGACAAGGAATAATTGAGGATATGACAGATTACAGGAAGGATTTCGTCAAGGATAGGGAGGATCATATTACGGCTGATACAGTCACTTCCAACCGCGTTAGAAGTTATGGATAAAATACTCTTCCTAACATCACAAACAGATAATTGATTAAACACAAATGAGGAATAATCGGGGTTCGGAAGAGAAGAAAGATATTTTAATGTAGTTGATTTAGTAGATAAACTAAAGTTGGACGAAGCAGAGAAATGTTGATTTAATAAATTTATATCCAAATCTGAAGGTATAGAATCATGACGTGACTTTCCGATCCCCATAGATCTTAGAAATTTCCAGACTTTCGCTGGATCTCCATTTTCAACAGAGCTATGGATATGATGGCGTTGAGCATTCCTACACACCTTGTTGCAATGATTTCTGATATTCACATATTTTGCCAAGTTCGAGGGAGTGGGTCGACCTTTATATTTCGACTTAGCCGCTGCTTTTCTAGTCATAACAGTTTTTATGTCATCGGTGAGCCATGGCGACGGCAGGTGTTTCACCCTAACCGCCCGAATGGGGGCATGGACATCATACAGTTTGACTAGATTATCTGTAAGCAGGCTGACTTGGTCGTTCACCGATCCTGCACTTAATAAGGGAACCCAATCAATGTTGCCGGCATCCTCTCTAAGGCTTTCAAGATTCATACCACCAAAATTACGCTGCAAGAGAATTTTTGACTTTGCCTTAGGAGGACGAATTTTATACGATAGAAAAATTAAATCGTGATAAGAGAATGCGTCAGCTGAGCACTGCCCATGCTTAGCAACGTGGTCACGAGAAGAAACGAAGATGAGATCAAGAAGTGTTGGGACAGAGTTGGGGAACTTATGAGTGGCATTCAGAGGGAGAATAGATAAATTGTTAGATTCTATAGCAGAATGAAGTGAGGAAGCACGAGAATCATTTTTAAGGAGGCAAGTGTTAAAATCACCCATGATAATAGTGTGACTGTAAGATGCAACAAGATTTTCTAAAATAATTTCCAAAGAGGAGAAGTAGTTTATACGTAAAGAGGGACAATAGTAGACGCCAAGAAGAATTTTTTTATGGTGAAGCTCCACTTCCAGAAATAGATGCTCGCCAGCGTTTGTCGGCGGTGGCTGTGAAGACACATTAATAATCGAAAAAGAAAGATGTGCTCGGAGATATATGGCAACACCACCACCACCGCTACCCGTGCGATCATTTCTGATTAGCTGGAAACCCGGTAGAGAGTATAAAGTTGAGGGGAGACAAGGCTTGAGCCAAGATTCAGAAATGAGAATAGCATGAATATTCTTACAGTCAAAGCTTGCCAGCATATCGGGGAAATGAGCCGGAATACTCTGGGCATTGATGTGAACAACATTAAAATTCTTGGAAACATCAGAAAGCTGTGATACAAGAGTATCAGCAAGTGAGGGGATACTGGTGAAACTGTCATCGCTGTCTGCGGAAAAAAAGGATTCAGAATCGTTGCTGCTACCATATCCTGACATTATTAAATATATTATAATTGCTACTAATAAAATATATAAATAAAGATTTGTTTTACTTATAAATAAAAATAAATATACAAAATAATATTAATGACTTCAATCATTCTTCCACCTGCCGGTTGTGTGGTAACAAAACGCAAATTTCTCATAAAAATGAAACAAAATATATAACATGTATTGGGGTATATATTCTATTCTCAAATGACCCTGTTGATTCTCCCACATTTGAGCATCTCTTTGTAACACCATAGTAGGAAGTAGCTATATTAAATATTATATACATATTGGTACATACTATAACATTAATTTCTTCTCTTTAATCATTATGTTATAATAGAATTACTTTTTTGTATTGACACAATTTTGTATACAGCAACTTACTAAGATACAGGCGTTCACCGAGTTTGGGAGCTTTGTCAATATTATGAAAACTTTAATTCCTAGAAACTGCTAAGAATTTCAGTTGAAGAAAAATATTCTTATTCCTACATAAAACATTATCAATATGAGTAGGGTCGACCATCGTCTGTTTGCCGTGTTCCAATGTTGCAATACTCATTTCCAAAACCGTAAGGCGTTACGCATTAGCAACTATAGTGTTTTTTTCGATTTTTGGATGGAAATACAGATACAGGCGATAATAAAAATAAAAAGTCGCAGTCGTAAATAATTAACATTTATTTTCGCTGTAGAGATAAAAATAGTAAAATGTCTCATTCGGTAAAATTTCGATGTCTGTCCACCTTGGAAACTCATAAAGCTTTAATGGAACATAAAACATACTGACCTAAACAAATTTCAAGTAAAACACTTTTGATAATATAAATTTTTCTTCTGCTTATTTTTAATTTTTAAGAGTTTAAAATTTTATCGATAAATTGTATGGCTAAATTATTAAATGACTCCGTTTACATATTTCAAAAACATTTTTTCCTTTGTTCTTAAGCCCGTTGGTCTTAATAAAGGACGCAAGGACCTAAAAAAAAAACCGTCTGCCCACCCCCTTAAGTCTGGGCTTAAGATATCACTAACTTATAATTTTGAATAATTGCTATTTGTACGTATTATAATAAATAATAACGGCGCGCGACTTGACCTAGCAATTGACATTTTTCTATTGTTTTCATTTTTCCCTTGTATTACCTTCGTGATTGAATCCGTTATGTAGATATCGTCTGTGAACATAGACCTTATAAATTTGTTTTTTAAAATAAATTAGTTCTGAACAAAGTCTACAAAAGGCAGTAACTTAGCTAGATGGAGCCACTCGTAAATTATCTACGCAGCGTCCTGAATCATGTAGATTATACCCATGAGCAAAATAAATATTTTTACTTTTTTATCTTCATATTATGTCTGGAATATATAATAATTTCCTTATAGACTTATTTTTGTTGGTATATTGGTAGCAATAAGGGTGAGAGAGAGGGGGTGGTCGGTGAGAGATTGGCCAATTTGTCCAGCATGACTGACAACGCCAATCACCGACGACATGCTGCCGAATGGGATGTAAATATTAACTTTATTGGAAAACGATTTTGTATCGATACTTGAACACTATAATAGTAAAGTAGTTTCCTTTAATTTAGTTTACCAGTGGTTTGTTACTTCTGACATTAATTAAATTCCTTTGAACTGTAAACGTTTAAGGTTGAGAACACCACTGTATGTTCTGTTAGTATCTGTATTTATGATTGTATAAACCCACTACATACTCCAATAGTAGTCTAGGATATTTCGTGTATAAAAATGTAATAATCAACAAAAACATCTTTGACAAAGGGCTCAAAAGTTAAAAGGGCTCACAGTTGAGTCTTTGCGGCGACATTGAAAGACAAAAAGTCATAATGGCGACTCTAATAACGTTTATAAAGCTCTATTCCAAATCTAAAGATTTCAAGTTTCTAATACATTTACAATCCCAAGTTCTAATCACCTTAAGACTTATTAGAAATGGGCAGTTCATGCGAGACCTAAATAGATGCGTCAGTCAGGTTTGAATATTGCATCAGGCGAATCCAAATATACATTGTGTCTATGTTGTAGGTAAATTGCTGATTCTAAAATAAGGTTAGACAAGGTTAAACAAAGACATTCATATTACCACAAAATCCAGACTAATGTAATCGCGAACCTTATTCGTCCGACCAAGGCGTTTCGGCATAATATTTAAAAAGGTATAAGCCCGAATTTCACATCATATTTCGCCGATGTGGTCAAGTGCCATGTAAGCCTATTATAGTTAGACTAATAGACCGCCAAAATTAGGTTTAGATCTTGTACAATAAAACTGCTTGCACAATATGACCGCAAATCACACACCACAGTTACGACAGTTGATAGGTTAATTTGGTTTCATCGTTCTAACTGTGGTGGACTCATTGTAATCGGTTCATTAGTTTGGTAAAACAGTGGAAGCTCATGTGCGCTAGCGAAAATTGTGCATAATGTGCAAAATATTTCTTATCACGTGTTCCGGGTTCAATTCTTGCACGGGTCGTCTTTCTATTAGGATGGCTAGCAAATAAATATTCTTGTTCAGGGTGCGTGTGCATGTGAGGTGTATGTTGGTAAACCGTATCATACCGATACAGAAGTACTTAATATAAGAAATTATAACATGCAGAATAATGTTCCTGTATTAAAGAAAACAGAATACCTATAAAGTAAAGCAAAACACACAATATGTACAATATAACCAAAAACGAGTCGTGGTCAACGAACACGGGCGTGGCGCTGACGTCTATCTGTTACTTTACTACATAACAGAGGCGATGGCAGACAGGATGCAAATGTGGCTGACAACAATTGTCGTGATTTTTGTGGTGCGTCTGCGTCAAGTCGGCGCTATGTGCACTTTATGCGAGTTGTCGCATCTGAGGCCTGAACAGTTGACCGAGGTGAACCTGCCCGCATATTTTGTAAACGATGTCACGAATTCAGGATTCCGTTCCGTTTCGGCCGCTTCCTGATATGTCGATGCGTATCGTAAATGTGTGTATAAATTAAGAAATAACGGGGTGGCTAACATTTCAACATGCACCCCTAACTTCCTCATCTAGAAACTTGAAATGGTGTATAGAAGTTCCTTGCACATATTATAATGTAGGTAGGTTTGTATTTAAATAGTATTTACCGTATATCGTGTATATACGGTAAATACTATTTGCCACTTTCATCATTATCATCATCATCAGCCCACATTCGTCCACTGCTGGAAATAGGCCTCTACCAATAAACGCCACTGTTTGTCACCTTAGTGGTATAAAAAAGGATTTAAAAAATGTTTGTAATTAAATGGCAAAATTTCATCCCCGTGGACAAAGTACGTCTTCGTACAACAGCTGGTAAATACAATGGGCGACAAAAGTAAGTAGTTTCTGATAGATGATGTTTTATAAGGAACTAATGAATAATTAAAAAAAAGGGTTATTAAAATGAAAGTTAAATTATGTCCAGTAACTAAATAATTATCAAATACGTACGTAATTTATTGATAAAACAAAAAAAAGTGACGCTAAAATTCTTATTTGCTATATCATATCAATTCATATAGCTGTTCTTTTATACGCCAAAACATGATCTTAAGAACATATTTATACTTGAAAGTTCCGGATAGTTTCCGTAACATAAAGTGCTCTTAAGTCATCTTTAGTGCGAAGAATTCTGAAGTACCTATACTGTGCTGAAACATTTATAGGAGTATATAATTTTACGTTATATAAGTTTTGCAGATAGTGGACAGCGACGATAAAATTTTGCTCGTAGGAGCAATTTCTGCAGGTGTATAACTTACACGGATATTTATTAACTGAAGGTCTTAAAATGACCATATTTACTATATACACAGGTACTGCCCGCACACGTTCCACTATATCGAGTTACACGGGTGTTATACCTGAATTGAACTGACGATGATGTCCGTAGTATCTGCTATATGTTCTACGAACGTGATATTTTTTGTCGTCGTGTTCACGTTTGTCTCATAACAAAACCCAGTGTTTGTAGTAATCATCAAATCAAAATATCAGCCATAAGAAATCCACCGCTGCAAAAAGGTCTCCTCAGCCCATTGAATCCAATGGAGTCTTCTTCTGTCGACTTTGCAAGAACTATCACATGGAAACCGCTCATGCCGTTGTGGAAACATTACCTAGTCATGGTGAAATCGAGGCGCCAGATGATCTTAGGTTTTATCACTCTAATAGTAACACACACTTCGCTTATCTAATTAAGGATTTATATTAATATCAGTTGGAAATTTAAAAACATTTAGTTAAGAGGTACATTAAAACTTGGGTTAAGGCAATACTCATTCATATGTTCTCAAGTGATAAGTTAACATTCTGTCGCTACTTATACATAATTAAAAGCTTGGGTGTCGCTCGTGATCGCACTTACGTTGCTGGCATTCCCGAGGCACTGCATCAGTTAACGCTATAAGAATAATTATTATACCATCTACCCTTTGAAGCAGAAAGCCGTACCTACCTATTAGCCGTGTTTAATTAAAATTTCAACGTGTACACATATTAAAGGTATGGTAAATTTATAGACGGTGTTATGCTTACAAAATCCAGCCTACCTCGTTCGTATCTGCAGATGGTGAAACGTGATGCTGGCGAAGTCCTCTTAGGGCTGAACGTGAGTTATAACACGGTCGGGCCAATTGCCACGCTAAACGCCGTCGATTTGTAAAATCGAGATTGTTAAAAGAAACTTACATTAGGCTTCCGAGAGGATAACTTATCATTTAGAGACGGGACAAAGCCTCACCGGTGCAAGGACATCAACTTAGTGATACACAAGGCGAATGGACATAATAGTCTACGTCCAACAGAGAACTGCGATACGATACAAGTCAATAAAAGTATTCGAAATACCAACCAGTTAATCAACACATTTTTGTGATGTCACTTCTCCTTGTTAGTATTCTAGTCGTTACCATTTTAGGATAAAACGGCTGTGACTATTTTTAATTCAGCTCTAAGATTACTGATTCATATGGAATATAGAATTCCAATTGTCATGATTCGAAGATAACTCGTAGGCCCTTTTTGTATTTCTTCCGATATCTATTTATAATAATCGACATATTCAATTTCCGTACTTTTTCGAGTGAACTAGAGCCTAAGTTTTTCACTTCCCAAAAACTCTACCCCAAGAAATCCCCTCCGCGGTAGTTTTTCACTTAGCCCGTGCCGTCTTCTGAAACTTTTATATTAGATGACGAGAAAAGTTTCCAACCACTGTTGTTACTCGGCACTATTTTTTCATTCGGTTTTGATTGTAGGTTGCTTTTATTCTCCGGAAGCTGAAATTGAAAAATGAATTGATGGCTTGACCTTTTTCGTTTGGTTTTTTGACTAGTGAAATTGGAAAGCATTTTTCTAAAAATCGCCGATACGATGTGTGATTAGATAATGTTCGTCCATTTTTCATACCATGCAAAAAAGGCAAATCTCGACATTTTGTTTGAACTATGGGGTATACAACCGGCACCTACACTATTTACGAATAGCTCTGTGAACTAGGCAGTGCTTATATGTACCTCCGAATCCCCCAAGTACAATATATCTATAACAGATCGATACACGTATCCGTAAAACGTATCTGTATATCTTGAAGTGTGCGATGACACAGTAGTGGACGGATAGTCGATACAATCCCGGTGGTCGGCCGGCCGTTAACCATTCACCCTCGCCAAGGAAATGGTATTTGTACTCTTATCTTTGTAACACACCCTCTATTTGCTGCACACATCGACAGATTCATGAGCGTGAACTTGCGTCAAGTATCGGCTTTTGTCCGTCAGTTATACGTATACTTACAAACCACTGGTAGGTCCGTGTCATTAGCGCTTTATACGAGAAGCACTAGACTGCTCTCGATGCTGTAACGTAGCGTGTTGGCGGCACGTTCTGCATTATACTCTTATATTGGAATAAAGTTTAATAAAGTTGTTGTGTCCATCATAGTAACCCACTTCCCTCACTTTGTAGAACGGTATTCCGCCACTGTCAACTGTACAAGTTGTGTGACATCTCCTGTTGGATTATCTTGAGGAATAATGACATAACTGTCACGCTTTTTAAGCATATTATACTTATAAGCTCAGGCAGCTGATATTACTTTTAAAAAATTAGATGTATATAGCTTTAGTAGGTATTTTTTGAAACAAAAACGACTGGGTATGAAAGCTTAAATATTTTAGCCAAATCATACTTTAATTCATATTTATCATATTATTTATCATATTTCGCAATAGAATAATTCGCTGTATTTTAAAGCACTTATCTACTGATCCTTTTAAAGATTTCAATAATTTCTTTTTTATTCAAATCCTTTTTAACACGCATGTCTGCTACACTCAAAAAAAATATGAATAAAATGTCTTCTCACGAAATGTCTTATAAATCTTGGACCTAATACGTTGTACTGAGATAGTTTTGTAATCTTCTTTCTGAGATAACAAAGAACCAACCGAATAAAACGAAATGTTTCGTATTGTGCCAGAAAATTCAGTGTCAACTATTTCCATTTTTCTCCCTAACATTGTTATCTGCGAGCTTTCTCCCAAGGGAAGAGGGTTCGCAAACAATTCGCCAATCGTTAGAGTCACATGTATTTACATAAATTTTACACATATTTGACCTGACAGTTCAATCTATTTCGTGATGTTAAGCTATTTGGTCCCGGGATTACTGTGTTTCGTCTGTCTACTTTTACGGTCGTGTTGTCCTGTTCCTGAGTGAATTTGGGCTTTTAATTCTTTTCCGTAGTTATGTGGATGTATGTTGCCTATATATAATATGTGATTTAGATTAGTCGGGGAAAGTACGCTACGTATTTTACCGTCAGGTACAGAAATCTGAGGGACATTTAATCTGGAACAATTTTAGGTTGGAATGGCGAAACGTAATAAATTTGTATTATCTTACTCGTAATATTATTCAGGATGCTACTCCCGCATAAATCCCACTTCTTTAGTTTAACATTGAAAGGTTTCGTTTGCCCAAAGGAACTTTGTAAAAGTTGTCTTCAACGTTTTGTTGAACCCCTATCTACTATAAATAGGTACATTTACATGCAAAAAAAAAACAAACCAGCCCCGTGCATTTTTCGATTTGGAATTTAATGAATAAAAATTAACATTTAATACCGTCCGATGATGATAAGATAAGATTTCAATAATTTTAAATGAAAATTGTTTACCAAATTTAAATGTATTCATCCAACACAAAGAAAAAAAATTAAGCTCTATTATTATTTTCAACAAAAATTAAAAAAACAACAAAGTATGATTTGATCAATTTCCTTGGCCAAACAAATATACGCGGTAGTGATGAAACTATCTGAAGACTCAAGTCTTAGACAAGAATATTGCCTTTATTATAATATAGATTTTGTTATTTAAATAAACTGTGTTTCACATACATTCGCATACAATTATAAAATATTTCAGTAAATTGAACTTTTTGAGATAAGTATCGCGTTTCAAATAAAACACACAGCTTGGTTCGATATTTTTGCATGCAAGAATATCTAGGGATACTACCTACCTACACCAAGTTTTTACGTATCTCCTCATATTTGGGTAATTACTCTTGAATTCAGCTGATAATA
Organism: Shargacucullia verbasci; assembly: GCA_947562105.1. Classification (NCBI taxonomy): domain Eukaryota; kingdom Metazoa; phylum Arthropoda; class Insecta; order Lepidoptera; family Noctuidae; genus Shargacucullia; species Shargacucullia verbasci. The sequence goes on from OX387279.1 coordinate 11,045,899, forward strand.
ATCATTAGCATCTATCTCCTGTCCTTATCCTATTTGCGCTGGAATAATGAGAGAGAGATAGAATTGTTTTTATTTCAAATAAACCTAAATAAACTAAGAAACGTTATAGGACTCTAGTTGTTAGAGGAATCGAAGAAAAATATTTCTTCCATTCCTCTCTTCAGACATCATTTCAGAGTATACTTTCTTGTTTGTCGTGTCACATTTTACACAATACATCCCCATGAATTCAGCTGATAATATACTTATAATTATTGTAACTATCATCAAAGTAAACTTTTGAGCAATCGATAAAAGGGTTAATCATACAGACTTGTTAATGAAAAAATTAAATTATTATTTATATTAAATTATAACGAATGTGCCAATTATTAATTTTGGCCATATTATAACTTTTTCTGAACGGAACTAAATGGATTAGTTAGTAAGTAGTTCGATACTGGCGCTATATCATGCTGTCACATTTGCTTGTCAATTTTATCACTTGTTACATATCAACAGTAAAATCCACTTTTTGACTAGTTATCGGGGACATTTTCTATTTTTAAATCTTATTGTCACAGTCGGTCGACATAGCAAATAAATAGCGATTAGCGAGTTGGACACGTACCTAATTAACCTTAGGCCAATGTTCTCAATACCCATCAAAACTTCCAACAAGACAATTGGTAACTTTAACCCACGAATTATTTTATCAGGACTTTATTTTGCCGTTATAACAAATTAACGGTACATCTTAGGTTAAAACGACATAAAGGGACTTTGAAGATGCACTTAACGTTAACACATATGTAGCTGACTAATTTTAAAACTACGTCACCTGTTTAATGTGGTTTTATCTATAACTTATGGAATTTGAATGATTGCCTTCCATGCAGAAGTGTCTATGACAGCACCTGACCTGCTGTGACTTCGAATTCATGAGCGGATCACAATTAGTTTATCACGGCGACAAAAACATTGTGGAGAAATTAGGATTTGCCAAGGTTCTTGATAGTATGAATCCGCCAACCCCCAACAGTGTGGAGATCTAAGCCCTGACCATTCTCATTCTAAGAAAGCTTCGTGCACAGTTTTGGGGCACTAATGGTCTAAAATTTTTTTTTCTAACATTGCTCTGCCCTAGGCAGAACTCCTGTATCGTTGAGTGTGTTTACAAACACAAATTTTCACAAATACTAGAATATATTGTTATTAGAATATAATGTGAAATTTAATAAATTTAGAATATAATGTTACACGGAATATAAATAAATTTTATACAGAACTAAGGTAGGTAGGTAGGTAATCCATAATGTTACTTTCCCATTTTCATTTGTGCTGCCTGTGACCCACGATTTTTACTATAGTGAGGGCTTAAAATTAAGAGAACTTATTGTTCGTTTGTTCTATTATTTCTGAAAACAAAATTGGACGCCAAACAGGCTATCCATTTTGATAAGTAAAAGTACATTGGTGCGACGCGAGCGACACAAAGGGAATATGCGTTTCTGGTGCGAGAATTATTCAGAAATACAAACATACCGTACGAATTCTGGGATCAACCTTGTTTGGTATTATCGGTACCCAGTGGCGTGCAGTTCATACAGACAAAAAGACACTGCCTACCCTACATAACTCAGATAAATATTTATTATAAGATATTTGAAGTGGCAAATCACATACATCATTATTTAATCGACAAGACGACGAACTAATACCAACATGCAGTAGGTATTTTTGGCAAGTAAGCTTTTAAATATTTCTGCCTACCCTGTCTAAGAACTCTGTGCACGCCGCTGTCGGTACTTACAAACAGTAGTAAACACAATTTTTTTAAAACAGCGTTTAAGCAACGAATAAGTTAATTACTATAATCGATAACCTAAAAATAAATGAAACAGTTCAATGAACATTATTTACACGAATAAAAAATGAAAAAATATTCGTATATCGCAAACTTTCTCATAAATATATACAAATATTATCATAATAATATTCATGAAAAGCGCCTCCTCGAGTGACAATATCTTTAGAAGTACAGCGAAATGAAGTGATAGGGATATAGGGTTCGATGATTACTTTTTAAATAACACTTATTGTATAGTTAATTAAACATTACTTGAGTGAGATAATTACCTGAGAAAATTCATCTTATCTCGTAAACGTGTACACCTATGTATGTTTGTTCGACTGTACGAGAAAGTCAAGGGCATAACACTGCACACAAAAAATCATTTATTATTGATAGAAGCATCAGTTAAACGTATTGAAAACTTCAACAAGATCAAATGTAAATAAAAAGTAATCGAAACAAATGAAATTAATATACCTACCTACATAAACTTTATACACACTGCAAAGTATACATATTGACCTCTTTCCTATTACAAAGTTACATACGAACTCCGCGAAATATACTTTAGGCAAATCATACTCGTATACGTAGAAATTCTATTTGCATGACGTTCTACAAATGGAAGGCATACAAGTCAAGTTGTACAAAGCAATATTGGAGCTAGTGTACACTAGAATTCCGGGCTATATAAAGACTAGCTGTGGTCAGGACTATTTCAAATATGTATTTTAGAAGGAAGGACCTGAATACACCTTAATTTGTGTATACTATATGTATCATTCTAAGCAGAAAGTGGATGTAGAGATCCGGAGACCGGGCTCAGTGGCGTTTACTAGAAGAGGGCTATTATCCACCGTGGATGAATGTGGACTGGTGACGATCATTCAAATTTAATTTATAATCAAATTTAATATAAATTTAATTCACTTAATTTATACTATCTATATTTTCGCCTACTTTCATGATACAGTTAAGCAAAAAGATGGGTCACAAAATATAAAATAACATAGCAACATGCCTGTTTCCCTCAAAGGGTTAGGCAGATGTGGGTGTTATACGCCCACATTTCGCCGGTGCTGTTATTGAGTCCCATGTAAAAGGAGGCGAGCCTATTGCCATCTACCGGGCACAGTTCAGACTTCGTACTGCTAGTGAGAATTTCCATACAGAAAAACCCAATAACACTTTCACACTCACAAGACCCCACGCTCAGCAGTCGCGTTTGCGACCACTAGACCAATGTATGTTAGGTAATTAACAAAATATAAATTATGAAATTTAAAGAACTGTTGATAGAAGTTTTTTAATAAACTTTTACAGTTTAACAGTCCATCGGCCCTTCGTAAATAATGGAAGAGGCTGCCCTTGTTGCGTGGTAGAGTGGAGAAGGTATGCGGTTTATCTATGTAGTTATATTAATTAACTACATTAAAAACTTCATCTACATCTAATTATCATGTATACCTATGTTGGTAAATTATATTTTATGTGGTCGCTCTTTGAAGTTTCCTTTACCATACCAGCCTTGTTTACCCCATTTACCCCGCCAGATCTGTGTAATATTACTAGCTTAATATTCATCAGTTCGTCATATCTCTTGTTTCAAATAATCCATCAGTATTCCTTCTCTGTTCTCTTATTGCCTTAAAGCGTGCTCTTAATAGATTCAGCATAAGCCAACTAAGCCCAAGTTGTATAACGTGATACATTTTTAATAACTCTGTGCACTCAGCAGGCTTTGTTTGATGTCACCTATTTTTAAATATTTTATTAAAATGTATGAACTAAGACGCCTCGGAGACAATTTTTACTTGCTTCCCTGATATACCTTCATTACATAACTAGGTATAGAAATAAGGAGGTTTTTTTTTTTTAAATGTACGATTCCGATTAAAATAACTTATCGTGCTTTAAGCCACTTCAGTTAGGATTCATTATTTGAAAAGAGCAACAGTGTACCAATATTTGTAGGTCGACGCCGGGCCACAGGTGGGTTCTACCCAGCCCTTTCGGGTCACCTCAAGTTTATAAAAAGTTGGCCATCAACCCACCTCTCTTATTAGCAGCAGGCGCAATAAGTCGGGTGTAGCACGAGTGAGATGAGGTACAGTCGGGGCCCTCGTGCGGTTGATCCATAATGATTACGACTGGTTGTCACTTGGACTATGCCATAATGACCCTCGGCTCTGCAATAGGTGATTCCTAAAGGGTGGTTCACAAAGGGTGATATTGGGATTCATATAAACGGTAGAGCTTTGGGACCAAGATCCGCGGCCCAGTGACGTTAATTTAACAGAAATCGTGTACTTGACAATAAAGTACGCATGTTTTATAAAAGGTCAGTGCTACTGCCCCTAGGGAGGCAAGATTCCCGTTTTGTTAAAAAGACATACATTTACTTTGGTTTCGAATTATAAGCCCTTTGAATTTCAATTCCCAGATTTTGTAATACTGGTTCTTAACAAAGTATCGATTGTGAACACAAAAAAAAGTAATTTTAAAAACAAAAATATATCCACCAGTCAAAAATCACAAAATCGCCTATAGCTGCCCACTGTTGAAGCATAAATTATTAGCAAAAGGAAGATATTGCTGTCACTAGGCTTTGAAAGCAGGTTCATTCAACGGAACGGTGCCCCCGCGTTCAGATTTGATTATTCAGAAATTTTAATGGGATTGAAAAATTACTACTGTATATTATTTATGAACTGTAAAGTATTCGGCGTATAATATCCTTTAAAAGGTCAGGTATCAGCGTGAATGTATTTAGATTAGTGATATAACGAAAATTCGTCTATGAGTAGGTATTTGTGAATGAACAATGTGGATAATTCAATATTCGTTACATGACTAAAGTAAGATGAAATAAAAGGGTTTTGTAATTATAGCACGTCGCATTCTGTAGTATACCTATATATGCACCTTACCTACTTAAATAATAAAAAAAACATATAAGAGAACCAAACTAGGATTCTTAAATTAAAAGCAATCCAGTGAGCGATCAAATAACTCGTGGTCTGTGACAAGATACCATCCTAGTTTGTGGTGCTTAAATTTAATCAATACATTCCGGAGGTTGGCCGCTGGGCATTCTTCGCACCAACCTATGTGTACCAAAGAGTTTAAAATAAAGTTTTCTCACTAATTGCATGATATTTCATTGTTCGGGTTTTTAATGGAAAGTAATGTTCTGGTCTGTACACTGTTGTTCTTAAAAATACCAAAAATGCTGATAAAGAAATTTTGCGAGAAGAGTAGCGATCCAACCCTGAAGTATCAGGTGAGGCGTAGTGATAAAGACTAGACATGCTTTTTTGTTTAAAACCTATTTCGCCTCTCTGAAATGGATTATACAGGTTGACACTCCAAGATTTATTTAATAATCGGTTTATAATCCACGTACATTTAGGTCTATCAATGAGAGATTATAATATTCCAAGCACGATTGAACTGTGCAATGCATTATACAGATGAAATTACTACGTAATACTCTAATAGATAAACTTCTTAGTGTATAGTTATCGTTTTAGGATTACTAGCGTCAGTGCTTCTCTGTGTACTTAAACCATGCTTAATAGTTAATATGATTCCACACTAACTTGCTGATATCTTGCAAGTTTACGAGTATCTATTAATAGTAGAATTGATTAATAGTTTAAAGTCCTTCAGTGCTATATTCTACGTAGGTAAATCGATGAAATTAAGGTACTTATGGAGTAACACCTTTATTAGGCGCTGGTTAGCAAAGTCACAGCTTTAAATATATCTCAAGATTTCTTTTAAATGAATCTACAGCCGCAAACCTCATAAACAGCGGAAAGGAAAGGTTAAGTAATATAAAAAACAAGATAGCCTATAAAGAATGTATTACAACGTTTTATTTATTTTAACGCAGGCTTTGTTTAAAAAAAACTAAAGAAACGTTTTTTATATGATCCCCCATAATAATTCTGTTAAAATCATAAATAAATAATAATATAAGATTCACTGTAATTAGATTTCAGCTCTGAATCTCAAATTTTTGTAATATTTTAATCGAGATCCTGACTTTCAATTTATCTCGTTAGAAAATCTCGCTTTTATTTATTCAAAAAGGATAATTTTTGATGCATGCTAATCTGGTACAAATAAATAAAAAGCATTTTATGTGAAAATTGTAACATCATACTTTGTGTACCTATCTATGTTATTTATTAAAACTCGCTTAATGTTGAAATTATTTAAAGTGGATTTAAAAGTAGATTATCCTCTGGCTATGTGTATGACATCTGAACAGACCTTAGCCAAGCCTTTTGTATTAAATCCCAGTTTGACCTGACAATAGTTCAGACGAGGAGTGGTCACCGAGATTGTGACGGCTAATCCTTCCTCCCTAAACAATTGTGTGTGTAAATTCACTTTCAGTAGTAAAATAAACTTGGGTGATACGCTGAAAGTTTTTTAACTACCTGAAAAAGGTCCCAAACTCCGTAATTGGTCTAACAGTCGCAAGCGCGGCTCTAAGCATCCTGGATTAGATTCGTGGATCTGGAAAAGTGTTCATAATAACACCCACGATTCTAACCCAGTGTTTTCTGTTAGGAAAAAATTAAAGCGCAGGCTTTGGAATTGTGGTCGGTAGCATGCAGCATATAACCATATAACAGTATCCACAGAATGTGGATGTATATACATTGGTAGGTATCGGCAGGTACATCTACCTCATCTTTCGAGGAATACAACCAATTTGGTGTGGTATATAAAAGAGTATTTTCGCTTGTTATGTGCAAAATTTCGATGTAATTTCGACCCGGGTACGTCTTAAAACTGCGACCAGACACCGGAGGACGGGCAGCAGCGTCCTCTCACTAATCGGTGAGCCACTGCGATCCCCAAACCGCCTGCCAAGCGTGGGGATTATGGCAAACCCCCCCACTTGGGGGAGGCTTTCGTTCAACAGTGGACGTCTTCTGGCTGATGATGATGATGTGATGTGCAAAACAAAACCGGTTCAAATTAATTCAACCTATTTTGAGTACACAGATGTCTAATTATAATTATATGATGAATAATTTTACTGAATTCATTGGACATTTTTAATGATTAAGACAAACCCAATTATTCAAAAAAAAAAATATTCGGATGTATTTATATCTACTTCTTGTTTGATTACTTTGATGTAAGAGCCAACAGGAAACGAATGAGAAGTGCGTGATTTGCCTAACAATATCCCCCAAGTTTAATGGTCTCATCGATTTAGCGATAGCTTTTATGGTACTGAATAACTAATCACAGATAACTATGTCATTGACTGTTCTATGTATAGGTAATTTGCCATTCATTCAATAGGAAGTATTGAACATTAGCAAGTAAAGTTGTAACAGAAAACATTCATAAAATGATTCATTCTACTATTATGTGTTATCGGCATAGCCAAATGCCACTCCATCTTGGGATTCTACCCTTTTATAATCGTTTGTTGCAAAAGTACACCTGTTTCCGCTGCCTTATTTATAATCAAGCCTTATTAGTAGCTTATAATTACGTTAATTGTACAGCTGTGATGTCATGTTATCACATAATTGAGGATGTATTTCTTATGTATTTATTCCACTGCAAAGTTGTGATTTTCATAGACTTTGTTCGTGTACCTGTATATGTATTCTCAGGTTGTTATTGCCTTTATAATAATTTAACTCGCTGCACTGGAATTCAATAGATTTTTTATTGAAACTACATTTCTATTGTTTTACAAATTGTACCGAATAGGTGTTAAGAGATTTATGTTCATAGTTCTCGAAGACAGATCGGCAATCTAGCGCATTCCATAATTATATTATATCGAATATTTTGATTGTGCAACATGTAGTTTTCGTCTTGCTGTCAATATTTTCTAACATTGCCTATACTATTATTATCTTATTCTAATCCAATAACTATCACGTAGAGTATCTAGTTAATTTTAGCGGCGTCAATGCGAAACATCCTTTCGATACAGGATTACGTGTGGGCGGCACGACACCAGAATACTGAGTGTTCAAGCAAATAGGTACTGGAGTACAGAAGGAAGGACATTGGAATGCTTCGCGATCGTCGTATTTAAATGCCGGGCTGTTCGTTGTTACGCGACGCATTACGAATACTCCATGGTATACCCAATATATGTCTATTTCCGATTTGGGGGTTACGTTTTGTTGATATTTATTTTATATTACTTATTCAATGATATTCTATTTTGTTGCTTACTTATTGGCTTACTTTGTTTTGAATACGTAACGCGGTTAGACGGTCATTGATTCGTTGTTTGTTTATTGTTTCAACATTCTTGTTTGTTTAAGCCTTGTAAAAGCGATGTTGGAACAAACACTGTTATGCGGGACTGTCACAAGCGCGGCAACTGAATTTGAGGTTATGGATTCGATTTCCGGGTCGTACAAAAGTGCCATTGGGTGCAGAATAATACTGACCTCCCCGGGGTTATTCGAGTCATTTCTGTATGGAAAATGTTAATGTAAATCACAAGCATTTTATATGCCTTTGCGGTTTTCATATTTATGCACGTATCAGTTCATTACTATTTCACCCTGAACGTTTATTTAAAAACTGTGTACACAGTTTTCTTTATTATATGACTGCCCAATAAAGGAGTGTAATGTTTTTAATAACTATGTCGATAGCTTAATGTTTCACTCGAAAGGAACGAGGAAGCATTTTTATTATTACGTTTAAAATATCTTGTTTTGGTACTGATTAGGTGAAATAAACGGCTTTTTGCGATAAGACTGCCATGTGTTAATGAAATTCAAATCCAATTTTTAGTGGAAATTGTGATTGAAATCTTGACCAATTTTACACATAGTATCTACGGATACATAAAAACAGTCATATAATTTATGATTTTAATCAATAGTTTTCCAATAATAAGCGTTTGAATTTCGCTAGTGTACATATACATATTTTTGATGCTGACTATACTTATATAATTTGACTTTGTACTATTTTCTTTGGTGTAGATTCTATATATTTTTGTTTTGGCTAAAGTGGTAATCATATTCATATAATAACAATATTTCAGTACCCCATGGAAGTTCTTTTATGGAGATTGCATTTTACTTATTTGTCGTTACCCATAGCCATCTTCCTGTTTGCATGGGTCCAATATAAGTAATAAGTTACTCGGCTCATCGGGCAAAGCCAATAAGATTTTTCTTTTCGCTAAAATGTTCCATATTTTAAAGCGGTATTTTCACCGACGTGATTTAAGCTGGGAACAAAGGGTTTACCATAAATTAATATTATCCATCGCATCATTAGGCCCGTTTTGTGTGATATTAGCTAATATATTGCTTTCTAGATTATTCATATTTATTAGGATATTACAAATAGTAGGTAAGGAATAGTGAAAAGTCGCTTTTCTAATGACGTTAAAGTCAACATTTTTTATTCGTGTAACCAAGAAATAGCCCCATATAAATTGTTGGTTCAGTTAATCATTCTATGGAGAAGAACCAGCAAGAAACTGCGTGTTGTTTAAATTTAACATATTACTCAAATGTATAAGAACAATGTAGGTCTCTGTCTGAAATTAATTTTGTAGGAAAGTACGTCAGTTGTGTGATGTTCATGTCAGTTGATCACGTTTGTGTTGATCCTATCCTCACGGACGCGGCGCTTGAGTTTACTTGCTTTTAGTCATCGTGTGTGTAGTTTGTTACTATTCAGGGAGCCTAACGGTCAATACCTAGGCCGATGCTAAAGTTAAGCTATTTGAAACTGAACCTTGTTTCTTGTGAAACGGTTAAAGGTCCGTTTATCAGAATTTAAAATAAACTGCAAAGCTTTAAATGAAGTTATTTTGTTTCGACTTCCTTATTTATCTGGTTCAAATATCAAAGAATGTCAAAGTATTAGAGTAAAAACCTCTTCTTGCATAAATGAATACAGGTTAAATATTTCCTCTTAAACCTTCCATCACGACATGTACCCTAAATTTCCTCGATTCAAATTAAAAAGCTCTCAAGATGTTATCCCGTTGCCTGATACGGCACGCCTCCCCTGAATTATCGAATACCTTTCTCTTTTTAGAGCCACTTCGGTCTTTTAGTCCTTCCCCGTTATTCATGTCTCTCAAGTTTACCATTATCTTCGTTCTTACACTTTAAAAACAAAATATTTACAATACTTCCGACGTGCCAAGTCTATTTTTATCAATATCTACTTATGTATCTTTGCTTTTGCCGAAATATTTATTCCGTCGACAAAAAGTGTACTTATCTAAGAGTTCTCAATTCTGTGGTGGCATACAAACCTATAAAATGAATAGCACGTAGAATATATTGGGTAATTAATAATCCCTCTCATTCGTTATATGAAATGAAAACTTTCTTTCGCGCTTATTAATATTCGCAATTGATTAACTTACTGTACAGCTTTGACTAACTTTTATGAAAAGATAACAAGAGTTTACGTTTGTACATTGGGTTTTATGAACAATTTGATCAATTACTTACAATAATATTTGATTAATATAAGCACTTTTTGTTTGTTTTTATTCCGGGAGTTTGATGTTTTACTTTAGGGATGTGCTTCGTAGCTTTATTTGAATATCGAATTTTGTATCATTGTCAATCACTCTTTGTTAAAGATGGCTCTTGTTACGGACCGTACTAATAGTCGAAATATAACACTTTAAAATTCCTATCTATGTAGTTAAATGGTGAACTCACCAATTTTATATTTGCTTGGCTTTTCTCGGCACCGCCGGTTTCTTCCGGTTAAGCACAAAATACTCTCTGTGTAAATTGCGAGAGGCCAATACAGAAAGAATAACTGTCATATTTCTAAGACGGATGAAAAGATGTAAACACTTTATCCGTAAGTCTTTTCGTTACTCCTGAAAGCTAAACCGCCGAAAGCCGGGAAAGGAAATAGAAAGACAACTTTTCATCTCGGAAAATTACACTTTATTTATCTAATTAGAGAGAAAGAGGAAAAGGACTATTAGTATCTGCAGATTGTCTGAAAATATGTACTCTAATCTTTTTGTAGACCAATGCATCAAACGAGGTTTAATGTTTTATTACAATTCTTTATTACAATGCCAACAATAAATGTTACTATTTGTTTCTAACAAATATACCTACCAAATGAAAAGCACAGTTATAATTAAGGTTGTCTAAAGGTAGCCCTTCAGGCGTCCAGCGCAACTTGTAGAAGTAAATAATGCTTATATTTACTATTTGCTATGAAAACAATTGTACTCTTAGTAGAATGTTTAAGGTTTAATAAAATGTTCTGTTTCCAGATATAATATTATTTATTATATCTGGAAAATAGGCGTGACTTTAAGTATGTATATATGTATATTATTTATTATAAATGTTGGCTCTAATAGCGTCTATAAATAAACGTAGTTGGCGGCTCATTGGTGGTGGATTTTCATTTACAAGTAGTAGGTACATAATAATGTCGTGAGATCGAATCCACGAAGGCGCGCAAACATGACAAGTTTAAATCATGACTTGTATTGACATGACATGAATTGTACATTGGAGTTTCTTGCCGGTACTTCTCCATAGGACCAACTTTTTGGAACCGTGCAACTAGTGTCCTTTAACGTTTCATAAGTGTCTGTATTAGGTTTATTTGAAATAAAAACATCTATCTATCTATCTATTACTGCTGTAATGATTTCAGACCCTTCCTCTTTGTCTGACTCACGATAGCGGAAATATGAACAGGCTGCTGATGAAGACAATAAATGTGACAGGACTTACATCTTCAAGGCCAAACTACCGAATCAAGACAATGAATAAATAAAAAATAATGGAAACTGAGCATTCCGCCGATACCGTTATTTAGTCCCATGCAGTACGGGCTAAGTTTTTGACATCTACCGGGCATAATTCCAAATTCTGGAATGGTACTGAGATTTTTTCTTACAGAATAAGTAACCCAATTACATTAGTCCGACCCGAGGATTAAATCCAAGACCCCACGCTCAGCAGTCGGGCTTGCAACCACTACACCAATGAGGTAGTTAGACCAATCAGCCCCGCTTGTGACCAATGAGACAAGGGAGGCATTAGGCATTTTTCATTTAAAAAAATCTGTTTAAGCTAAAACAGTACCTCTATCACGAGTTTTCTAACTATTTACTATCATAGTAAAGTAAATATTCATGATAGCGATTTTAGTTCTTAACTTGGTTACATTGGGGATTAGAGTCGCTTATGTGACATATGTGTCATAGTTAAGTTTTGATTTACTATTTACGATATTATAGAGATTTCATGTTAGCGACTCTAATCCCTAATGTAACCAAGTTAAGAACTAAAATCGCTTGCATAAAAATTTACATTTACTATGAAAGTAAATAGTGAAAAACTCATAATAGAGGTACAGAGCCCCCTCGTACCTTCTTTTTTGTCAATAAATATATTTAGTTTCTAGTAATTTATAATGTTTATGTAATGACTACAACAGAATCGAAATTGAATTTCTTAGACAGACTAATTTACTAGCTGCTTACAGTAGTAGATTGTTTTTCGTCTTTAATGATACTATCTTTAGAAAATGTTTATTTATTTCAGTTGATTTAAGTGTAAACGAAAAAACGGTCCAAGCTTTAATTAGAAGCTTTACTTTGTGATTGAAATAAACGTATATACATAGGTACGACTTTACCTACTATATTGATTATGATTGTTCAAAATTACTTTTTTTATATTTAATTTTTATTTATAAACAATAATTAATTATGTTAGAGTAGTACCTTAAAATGGACTAGTCATCATGATTAGTTCAGAACAGTTGTTATATGAATTGAACAGATTTTTATTATTTAGGTTTATTATTAGGCTTATTTACATGACTGTAGGTACACACATACCTGATTGTTTTAGGACCTATTGATATTAATAGTATTACCAGATATTACATTCCTCTGTGTCATGATCAAATGGGTCTTCTATGTGATGATTTAGTTAGATAGATTCAATCCAAGCAATATGAGAAAAAGTTCTTTAGAAGAAACGGTTATAAACAAGGTAAAAATAATTTTCAGCGACCAATCATTTCTTTTGAAGAGTCAGTCTATAGTTTTATGAACTTCCGTGTAAATATAGCGAGGCTAATTTATTATCCTTTCTCATTCTGAAAATTACTATTATTATTTCGTTCTTTCATATTCTAACATTATTTCGTTTATTTGTAATTTTCAAGTATTGTTTTATAATTTTAAATATATATAAAAAAATACACGAAAAAGCATTAAAAAAGAGGAAACGTTGACCAGTCATAATAACATTATTATATTCAAAATATAATTAAAAACGGTAGCGAAATATCACTAAACCAATATACATATTAATCTATGTATAGTTATGTTTATAATGAGTTCATTGGTCTTTTAGTTGGCCTTCATTAAGCCGAATTATTTGCTTGGGAAATGAACCAGTTACAGTTGTACATAAGTACCTAGACATTCTCCAAGAATCACATTATTGTGACAATCCGTGGAACAATCCTCATCAGTTATTCAAGGAACGAACGACACTGGATCACGCATCAATTATACAAACATACCTACCTACTGCGAATCGCAACTTGGCTGTAACTAGCTAACGTCCGTGGTTTAACTTGTGAAGATCAGTTTTTAGCATAGCACCATCACGCCTGGATCCCCGAAAGGTAAGGCAGAGGTGTACCCACATTTCTCCGATGCTGTTATTAAGTGCCATGTAACAGGGGACGAGGGTATTACTATCAACCGGGCACAGTTCCAAACTCCGTGCTGCCATTGGAGATTTCTATACAGAAAACCCAATAACACTTTGCTTGACCCGGGAATCGACCCCAGGATCTCACGCTCAGCAGTCGCGTTTCTAACCGCTAGACCAATGAAGCAGTTAGACCAATCAATTTTTAGGTAGAAATATAATTATATTGAATAATGCTATTTCAGCTTCATAGGCGACAAACTGCAATTTTTTACATGACTCAACTATTTTTATTAGGTTTGAAGACATATTTTAAACTTACCTTTCAAAGAAAAGTTTTCTTGTAGAAGAAAAGGTATTTTTACAGGAGTAAGTGTTTTTACCTGCTTATTATATTAATTTAACGAAGTATTCAACATAATGTCAACAATAAGCAAAGTAATATTAATTTAATAAGTAGACGCAACACATTGAACAAAGTTAATATTCAAATGAAATAACTTGAAAGTTTAAACTTTCTTTTTTCTTTAATTAAAGAGTTCAGCGACTTTCATACTATACAGGGTGAACTGTTTAGAGATCTTTATGGCGGCAATATGAAAATTATGTTAACCGTTAAAATTATGTCTCTATACTAATTTTTGTTTTAGCCATAGAACGATCCAGTTTATTTTTGTCATCTTATCCATTTTCGACGGTAATATACTTATTTAAACGCAGTTGTATTGGCGTGGTATTAACCATACTTCCGCGATATTATCTAAGTCGATCTGTGAGGATAAGTAGCGTTTGCTGCGGTCAGTCCTTGTATGGGCGACCCACGGAGTAAATACGAAGAGGAGATGTTGTAATTCGATTTCCCTATGAAACATTGCGTGACATTTTGCGGGGCGAGAGGGTGTTAGATAACGCCCACTTCTTTATTTTCCATCTGCCGGTCTATAGCGAAACTACTCGCTCGATCTGTCGATTTTACTTTGCAGTTATATAACTATCTCACGCTAGATGTCACTAAGTGCAAGATTTTCGTACCAAGGAGTAAACTTTTTAATTTAATTTTTTGTTCGCAAAATTATTGCGAACCATCTTGATACGTTTTTTTTTATTGAAATAGTAATATTAAGAAAAAAAAAATAGAACAAAAAGGTTCTTGATGAATGACGAATGAAGATTATTAGTTTTTCTCTTATTTTTAAATTACTTATTATGTTAAAAAGACTTATCAAGATTGTATACAAAGCTAGTGCTTTTAGAAATAAACACTTCTCGTTTATGTGACAATCCGTCCGAACCATTAATGTCAAATAAATAAGTAATACCAGACTAAATCAAAAGCCGTATGACGCGAAAAAAGCTTCATACTTAACATGATTTTTTTGATATGGTCAATTTCAGAGGCAGAATAAATAATAGACAAATTATAACGAAAAAAATTAATAAACTAGGTGGGCTTTAAGTACTTTAAATTAAGTAAACAACAACACCATACTAGTTGTCTTACGGAGGGAAAGTACATTAAATAAATTATTGTAAATAGAATATTTAATTTATATTTTTATGTCCAGCGTATTTAATGTTTTAAGTACTTTCCATTTATGAGACAGCCGCGGGACATTCGTTAAAATAATTGTATTCTAATTACGGCCCTGTGTATTTGATATATTTATGTTTGTTGTTCATAGTTGACGATAGATGGCGGCCTGTTTAGAAAATGATATAAAATCTACAAAAATAATATTTAAGCTATTAAAGAGTCTTTAGGAATGAATGCTGAACAAATTTCAGTACATATGATTATTAAAATATATTCATTCTGAGCTCTATGTACCTAAATATTTTTAGTTCCCATGACACAAAGTGTCGCCATCTAGTGTCGGGTAGATAATTATATTTGGAAACGCCCTCTTTAAGAGATTTTTCTAGAACTATTTTAATAAATGACGCATAAAATTACTTACAAATTAAATGTTATGCCATCCATAGCATCAGAACGTCTATCCGAGTAGTTTTTACAAGATAAAATACAACACTTCATTCTATTTTTTCTTCTAGCGCGAATATACCGTAAAATGGGAACGTTTACAAAGTTGTGCACAGGACGAACGCCAACAATACACTGACTAAGGCCACGCCTACGTGATGACGTCAGAACCTAGTTGGTGTCACAGTGCACAGTTGCTTAGGCCGTCTCCTCTTTGTATTTACTCCGTGGGGCGACCGTTTCACACATGGAGGGGTCTATGCCTCGGACAGCACATTAAGCATGTAGTCACGGGTGTCATACGAATACCTATTTCAGCAGCCCATAAAGTCTGACAACCAGTCTAACCTTAGGGTATCGCAGTCTTCTTGCGTTGTGGAGCTGAGAGGGCAGTGGCTCTGTGTAAAATACTGTTATTCAGATGCAACCAATGTAATTGGGAAAAGGCTAGGCAAAGGATGATGCTGATAATATTTGAAAAATTCTAGATGGATTCCTAGGAACACAGCTTTTATCTGTAATGTATATTGTAGCTTTGAAATCCCAATAAAAAAACTCATCCTGTATAAATATTAATTAATTAATTTTAATAAGGAACAATATTTTAATGATTAAGTTTCATAAAAGCACGCAGTTACAAATCCTAATGATTTATGCTGTGTTGATCTTCCCGCCCGAGTTTTAGCAGTTTACTATTGACTTAGTCGACAAAGTGGCGGCCGCAAGTAATGGGATAGCAAGGCCGCAACATGTACCTATATACACGTACACTTTACATAATGTACTCATATGATTCTTATGTATGCAATGTAAGAATCTACATAAGTGTAGCTATTACCTGTCTTACTTGTTCTACGCTGATAATTCAAATAAACACTTCAGTTTTTTTTTATTTTGGTACCTATAAAAATATTGACAAAGTGTGTTCTTTGAGTTTTTTTTTCTTATTTATCGTGGGACCATACTGCCTATTTAACCTTAATTGACTGACAAGTATTTAAAACGAGGTAAATTATGCACTGGGTCGCAATAGAGATTTAAATAAGGACCTAACATAACATTGCATCATCCCTGTATTCACCAAGCGGTTGGGTAGGGATGTATTTATACCCATATTTCGATACCGTCATTAAGTCTCACGACTACTAGACTAAGGGATAGTGACATAACTACTAATAAATAACTATACAGGGTGGAAGGGACATCGACGCACAAACGTTTACCATGCATTCAGTACATGATTCTGGACCCCTCAGCGTTGAAATTTTTCGTCGGCTTTTCCTTAATTTTTACGTTTTTTTCTGCAGTTTTTTTTACTTCAACCTGTATAAAATCATTATTTCCGTCTAAACCATTGAGATTTTTAATTAAAAAATAATAAATTCACTATTTTCACAAAAAACAGCAATGCAAATAAAACTCTAAAGAGCTACCTGATCAGCTGTTTCGAAAAGTTCACTTGCGAGGTCAACACCGGCCTAGTACCTACACACGCCGGGCGGCGCGCGCGCACTTATTCCCTTCAAAGGCGCCGACAAAGGGCCGCGGCGATAAGCGGTCTCGCAAAAAGCTATTTTGACAGTCCCGATGAATCTAATAGACGCGTCACACAGTACCTCATACTGTAATAATCTCTATTAAAGTCCTATTTACAACTTTTATTTAAACTCATTATGAGGGATCATTATTTTCCTAAACCTTTATCGATTTAAGTAAAGAAGATTTAAAGAAAGATTAAATAAGTTTATTGTATTTTTCAATCAATTTTTGGCATCAACATTAACCTTAGTTTTAAATGCAATTCAACAATCTAATTTATTGTTTCATAAAAAAATAGATCTGTTTTCGTAATTATTTTGTGAGTACGTACAACTTAATGTGATTGTACAGTCTATCATTTTATTGATCTGTGGTTGGTCTAGGCATAGTAGGCACCGTTGCGGCAAATTAAAAGAAATTTCGGTTTAATTCAAAGAAACGTCGGTAAAATAAATTTCTTTTGAATGTCGCCGACTTTATCAAATTTTTGCCAGTTCCTAGTTTTCGTTGAGCGCAAACGGGTGTGCTGTTTGTCGTGAATTCGTGTTTAAAAGTAATTTTCTGTGTGTGTGTTTTATTTGTTTGAGTCACAAAGTCAATCAGACTTTTAAAATGCTTTGGTGAACAATACTTTAGTGCCCGTGACTACGGGAATATGCTCATGTGCAATGGTGTAGTACGTGGGGACGCGCGTCAGGCACTTCGTATTTAAGTGGAGAGATATCCCGGAGCTGTAAGTTCATTTTTTAATCCCTACATTATTGGATCGCTATGTACTTACAAGCAACCTTTTTATTTTAAATCCTCATCGGAATCGCATTTTATGGGAATAAGCTTATTATTTTTTTTCCCTTATCGTTGTTACTTAATAAGTACCTATCATCGGTTATCAACACTAATCAAACTTGATTTTATGTGGTATTAATGTTGTCGTTAGGCGTACGTTCTCGAACGCGCCGCGGCCGCGGCAGACTTACGTGTGAGTGGTACTTAGTTACTTAGGTATGTACAGTGCGCGCGGCCGCGCGCGCCAACATTCACTGCGGAGCGATGTGATCGCGTTGTTTGCAATACATTGCGCGCTCAAAAACAACAATTTCTGTAACCGATCATTAGCGAGATTAATGACTTTAATAATTTGAATTATGGCATCACGTGTGACCTGTCCTCGACGTTTGCGCGTCGATGTCCCTTCCACCCTGTATAATATAAGGCTATTAACTTTACTGTTATTTCATTACTTTGGGACACAGACCGTAGATAAATACAAGCACTGTAAGCTAGTGTTGATGCGTCGCTAAAGGCATGCAGTTCACACATGACAGGATAGTCACAGGTGACATGTCTCGGTATTTTTATTTTTCTAATATTACCTAATGATTTGATAAAGTTACACCAAGCTGCTTGAGTCTCACTAGAAACATTTTCATCCCATGTAATTTTTAATGCCCATAAATTTTGTAGAATGATTTTAGCTTGCAATATGCAAGGGTTAATGAGCCCAAGTGGATCAAATATTTGAGCCATAGTAGACAAGATTGTGCGTTTTGTAATGTGTTCATGTTGCTTAATGTTTGCAGAAAATAACAACACATCTTCTTTACAACCCCAAAGTAATCCTAATGTTTTTGAATACTCATGGTTACTTAAATTAAGCAATTCATCTTTGCTATTTTCACCTATGAGTTGCTGTAAAATGTGTGAATTATTTGAATTCCATTTTCTTAAATGAAGTTTTCCACTTTCAAGTTTCTTAATGACGCCTCTGCAAATATCTACCAGCTTAGACATATCATTGTCCCCATAAATAAAATCGTCAACATAGAATCCTTTAATGATAGCATCTGAAATGGACTTATCAGTGCATTCTTTTCCCAGTTGAACTAGACATCGTGTTGCAAGATATGGTGCAGATGCGGTACCATAAGTTACAGTGTTGAGTTTGTACTGTTTTAGTTGTTCGTTAGGTTCAAAACGCCATAGTATCTGTTGTAATATATGTTGGCTTTCAATTACCTTTATCATTCTATACATTTTCTCAACATCTGCAGTAACAACATATTTAAACTGCCGGAATCTAATTAAAATACTAACAAGGTCACTTTGTACTGTAGGGCCGATCATTTGAATATTGTTAAATGATAACCCGGATGAGGTTGCTGCAGATGCATCAAAAACAACTCTTAATTTAGTTGTTAAACTTGTTTCACGTAACACTCCATGATGTGGCATAATGTATGTGTATTCATCTTTATCTGGAGTTGTATTTTCAGTCATATGGCCTAATGATATATATTCCTTAATGAATTCAGCATATTGCTTTTTGAATAAAGGGTCACGCTTGAATCTACGTTCTAATGATATGAACCTAGAGAGGGCTTGTTCATATGAACTGCCCAGTTGTTGAGGCGATTCTTTTAATGGAATTGTTACAATGAATCGACCATCATTTCCACGAGTAGTATTTTGTATGAAATTACTTTCACATTCCTGTTCCTCTTTGGATACAGGTTTGTGCACTGTGACTGTTTCAAGTTCAAGGAATTTGGCTAATTGATCCTGAAGTTGATCATCATAATGTGTACTTAAATGATTGCAGTGGACTGTATCAATGCTATGTTGTAATGAATGTGTGGGCCCAGATATCAACCACCCAAACCTTATTTCACTTAATGTGGGCTTATTTTTACCTAATGAAATATTATTATTTAACAATACACTCCAAAATAAGTCCGCTCCAAGTAGCATGTCAACTTGTGACGGTGTGTGGAATAAAGGATCCGCTAATGTAATATTTTGGGGTATATCTAGCCCCTTATGGTTGACTTGTTTGCAAGGTAATGCTTGAGTAATGTGTGGAACCACAAAACAATTTATACTCTTAGAATATGAATTAATGAGTGATGATATAACGACATCACATCTTTTAGATATGCTACTAGATTGACGATTTAACCCTTCAACTAATGTCGAAGTTGAATGAGTTGGTAATTTGAGTTTGTCACATAGGCTCTTTGTAATGAAGCTTGATGTGCTACCATTGTCTAATAATGCACGGACTCTGTGTTTGTGACCACTGTGATCAGTAACATTCATGGTGGCTGTTGACAGCAATATAACACACTGAGGATTATGAGTGACTGACAGAACCACATTATCTTGTGAGCTTGTTGCTAACTGTGTATTTGACTGTTTTGAGCAGAGTACTACACTGCTAGTATCAGGAATCAGTTGTGTAGAAGTAGTTGGAGAATCAGTACTACCACTGTCTGTATCCTGTGTACTGGATGGCCCATTTAAATGTAACAGGTTTTATGTCGTTTATGACAGTGGCCGCAGCTACCCATCTTGCACTTAAATGATTTATGACCATTACGTAAGCAGTTAAGGCACAGGTTAAGGGATCTTGCCTTTTGAATACGAGCTTCAATGGAAAGCGACTTAAAACCTGAGCAATTATAAATGGCATGGTTACCCTTACACAATGGACAACTATAAGGTCTGTTATTGATTGAAGACTCAGAGTTGATAGTAAATGTATTTTGCTTATGTGTACTGTCACCTTGTTTTTGTCTACTGCTACTATTTTTTTCTTTTAAACCATTGTTATGAACCTCCGCAATAGTTTCTAATAAATCTGCTCTATTCTTAAGAAATTTGTTAAAATCAGCAAGTGTAGCTAAGTTGTCTAATTCATTACGGTAAGTTTCCCATTCCCTACTTGTCACTGAATCCAATTTACTTGAGACTATGTGTATAATGAGCACATCCCAACCATCTGTGGGCAATTTCAGTGTTTTCAAAGCTCTTATGTTACGATTGACTGTATCAATGATGTTGCGCAGGACTTTAAAGGATTCTTGCGTTGCATGTTCAATATTAATGATAGCTTGAACATGATTATAAACTAAGAGCCGTCTGTTGTTATAGCGGTCACATAGTAGCTGCCATGCAACATCATAGTTTTCATCGGAGAAGTCAAGAGAACTTATTATTAGAGCAGCACTATCCTTTAAAGCAGCACGCAGGTAATGAAATTTACTAATTCTTGGAATAGTGTCATTTAAATGTATTAAAGAGAGATATGTGTCATGAAACTCAAGCCAGTTGTGATATTGACCCGAAAAGGTAGGTAAATGTATTGTAGGAAGTTTAAGTTTTATCCCACCTTTATTTCCTGACATATTACTTGCACCTGTAACTGATCCAGTGCCCGCAGAGGCCTGCCCACTCAACAGCTCCTGGGCAACAGCAATCGCAGCATAATATTGGATCCCGAAGGTTTCACGTTCCTTGTACTCGTCCTCTGGAATTTCAGATACATTCTCTATTTCACTTTGTACACTATCATATTCAGGATATACCTCCTCTATTTTTGTTAACCTTATTTTCAATTCACTAATTTGCAAGCTACTCAAAGTATCACAACTTGTTACTATTTCTAAATATGATTTAAATTGAGTTAATTTAGCCTTAAAGGTTCCACGTTTTCTAAGTAATGATTTGTAATCCATGATAACGATTCACTTAGTGAAATTAAAGTTCAAGACAAGAAAATCTCCAAATTAAGAGTGCAAGGTTATACTTAAATTTGTGCAAAGTAGCAGCGAGGGTGCGCATGAAACACAGGCAAAGCAAACACCAAGCAAGCGAATACAACGTGCTCGCAAGAGCCCCACGGCATGCAAACACGTGGCTAGCCCAGCTGCCCAGCTGCGGAAGCCAACAGCGACCACGTTCTCACAATATAGGTACCGAGCTGTGAACACGAAATAACAAAATACGAGTTTAATGAACACAATAAATAACCATGCATAGGGGCGTTATAAGGTACTCAAGGCCTGACAATGGGATTTATTTCTAAGAAACGAATCGAACACTCGTCCGTCGTACTAATAATTAGTAAAGGGACGTAGCGTAGGTTAAGCCCAACGCTAAGTCGGGAATTTATAATGAAATGAGGATGGACTTTGCACTCTGCACTAAAGGTTGGCACTATGATCCTTGAATTCCATCCATGATCTATTTTCCTTCCAAATTAATAATGATATTTCGCATGACTCCACGTGTCATGCTTGCGTAGTCCACGTAATGGCCGCCTCGTGCGCAGTTTCTTTGTTCTTGTCGCGTCGCGTAATCCGGCTCGAAGGACCAACTTGTTGAACTTATCGAACGCTGGCAGCGAAACGGGTGGGCATCGGGCGTGTGATGTCAGAATTTCCTTTAATGAGACTCCAAGATTATTGTGACTTAGATTAATGGCTGACTTTACAATAATAATCAAATTGAGCTCTAATGAATCGACGCACAACTACGTCTATCGGTGTCGTCGACTGAACTCCCGAACAGTGGGGCCACCGCTCACTCCCTCCAGGCACCCCGCGCGCGCCGCTGCTACCGCTCTCTCGCCGTATGCGCGTGTGTGCAGCGTCCCCGTGCGCGCACACATGCAAGGCGTCAACACCTATAAGGTAGTGAGTGTGGCGCCTTTGGACAAAAACAATACTTATCTCCACATTTCGTCACCTGACGGCAAAAAAATATCCAAATGATTTATTCGCTTCTTCTTCTACTTCAATCGTGTCGGCATGAGTTATCACATGGGAATCGCTCATGCCGTAATAGAAAGATTAGCCAGTAAGCAACGATGGTGTCGTGACTGACTGTCCAGGGTTCGCCAGACGATTTCAGATATCGTCACACGTGCAGGCTCTTTCCTAGTCAAGGTCTTAGGTAGGTACCTACAATATTTAATTGTATTTCACTATATATTGCCAAGCTTTATTCACAGAAAAGAGTGGCTCATTTTCTCTGAAAGAAAAAAGTTTATCTCTAAGAGTAATGAAATGGCCTCACCGTTTCGTTAGTCTCAAAAACAATCCTTTATACAGGATTAAAATGTCTTTCCAAAGGGTTAATTAATTTGTTAAGAATACACTTAGGTTCTCAAAAGTTCCGAACTGAGAATTTTGCATTAGTTAATTTAAATATTGCCACTTACCGTTACAGCGGCGTTAATATTATATTTTGGATCAGTTTAATTTAATACGACAGGAACTACTTACGGTCACCTTTTGAGTATTTCCTAGCAAAATCGTTACTGGCAAAGAATTAAGTGGGATAAGATCCACCACGTTTAAGAAGGAAAAATAAGTATTACATAATTGTCATACTTATTAAGATTATTGATGTAACATGATATCTTCAACAATATTTAAATTGGTCTCAATATGAATGGCATAAAGCCGGAAGAACTTATGGATGCCACTCAAAGCGCAGTCAGCCCAGAAGTTGTAGCTAACTTTTGGGCTGGGCCATTCAGATTGCCAACGAATCGCTAACAAGAGTAGTATCAAAGGTATTTACCATTGGATAAAAAAACGTCTGTTGCTATAACTATGGTGACTTCTAAAAGTTTATCACCGAATTTATTGATAGCTCTCTTAATTTCCGAGAAATTCTGATACCTCAGCCCAGAAGTATTCATTTGTTTAGATTGGAATTTTGTCTAGGCGGCGATCTTTAAAGTATTATCTTTAAATATACAGGCATCTTTCTCATAAAAAAAAACATAAACTTACATCGTCCGTGAACAAATCCAAATAAACCTCAACATAAATTGGCCTACCCCGTAGAGAATTGCCTATTATTGACTAGGTATAATTTAATTTAATTTATTTTTATGTGTAAGGTAGGTACTAACTTGTAGCTTTTTTCTCTCTGTTATTATTATGCATTTTCGAACACAGAATTATTCGAAGAATTAATAAAAATTATGTTAAACTGCAATGCCAAGCATGAATGTTACACACATACACACATTCTATATATCTTTATATACACATAATACGTCGTGTAAAGTGTCAGTATACTATTATAGAAATATTTATTATATAGAGATTCTAGCGAAATATCTAGTAGGCTTAAGTTATCTTAACACTCTTGGGAAATATATTCACTGAAGGTCAAAATTACCCGTGTAAGTGTTACAAGCTGAAATATACAGAAGTGCTCTATATTATAGTATAATTGTGTAGGAAGTCTTCTATAAATTGTTCTTTGTAACCTTTGAAAAGACCCAGCAATAGAAGTTTACATCGTGAATAGGACGATAATTGGAACAGATGTGTCATTAACCCTTTAACCGCGCGTGTCGCATATATGCGACAAATATTTCCGTGTCCCTACCGCGCGTGTCGTATTTCTGCGACAGAGAACATGCATGATTTTTTCGTTCTATTTTCGTCCTATTAATTGCGTGGTACAACTAAAACTATTATTAAATAGAGCTATTATTTACAACAATTACTTAAAATTATGTGTCATAACTCTAAGCATTCAAAAAACTTAAACAAAAATAAGTAATTGGCAGCTTGAAATTTTCTTCGGCGTCTATCGCGCGCGTCGCATAAATATGACCATAGGGATGGGATACAATGCAATGCGCATTTTAAAAACGAAATAACAAACAGTTAAATAATCAGGTATAATGCATCATTCAGCATAAAATAAACGGTGTCATACCAAATAAAGTTAAATTTAACATATTGCCTTGTGTTATTAATTCTTTTCCTTATTATTCATAAGAAAAATATCCCTCACGATCTTTGTATAATGCCAACATTTGACGTTAGTTCCCATCCCTTGACTCCTATGCTTGCAACATATTTCTCTAGTTAGTCTAGCGCGGCTGTCACATTAATACGACCACTGCCTACGTCACAAGCGGATCAAACGAATGGAAAGTTCCATTAATGTTGTTCGTTGGTATTTGTGCATTGTCGATAAAATAGTCACATTTCAATTTTCAATAATGACGACTACTGAGGAATTATTAAGAATATTAGAAGGTGACGACGACGAGTGTGACGACGAATTGGAATTATCCGATTCGATAGAATTTAGAAGTGATGGAGAGGTAAGTACCTATTTCAATTTCTTCTTAGGTTATTTGCACATTATTCAGTAGGTATAGGTATAAATAAGACTTTCGTTGGGTTTAGGTAACTCCTTGATGAATCGAAATAGTATTTTAAATATTGTGATGTAATTCTGTTATTACCTATATTACCTACTTAACTACCTACATATCCTATTGATTGTTCAAATTTGGAACCGTGTTGTATGTTGTCCTTACCATTATTAAGGTACTGTGACAGTACCTACCAAGCCGGACAGGCACTCGCACTCGCGTTTGTCTCTTTTTAGCCGAAAAACATTTCGGTACTAATGTGACTCGCACGAATAAATTTATAGAAACGTACACACATTTTGTGACATCTATAATACGTCTGATAAAAACAGACAACGAATAATTTTATGAATCATGTACCTACTACTTGTTATCTACTGTTTGACTGATTAATTGTCCTTTTTTTTGTTTTTAGCTTATGACTGCGTAATTCTAATTATAGTTGTTGCAATTCACGAGCGCACTCAAGCCTTTGCGTGTAGGTTTCGTGTACGTACACGTCACGTAGGTACACATTGCACTTGTGTGTGTGCCCGACGAAGCGAACAGTTGCGCGCGGACGTCATTCATAGGTAGTTACAAATAGGTAACAGTTCAACACACATCTAAATGAAAAGTGCGCTCGTGAATTGTAACAACTATAACCTACTTATTATAAATGCGTAAATCATTGCATTTGATCTAATAGGTAATCAAAACTTATTAGGTATTTTATAGTATACTGAGGAATATGTGTAAATGAATGTGATGTAAAGTATTATACTCCATTTGTTTAGGTAATTAAATAAAGGTAAACAAAAAAACCACGTGCCGTGGTTATCCAACTAAACGTAATACCAGTCTATTCAGTTGTCATGCTACGTCACAGTTGTACTCTTCAATTTAGCAACGTTATAATTCGTTAATAATGTTGCTAAATTGAAGAGTACAACTGTGACATAGCATGACAAGTGAAGTGAGTGATATTACGTTTAGTCGGCTAACTAAGTCACGTGGTTTTTTTGTTTACCTTTATTTAATTACCTAAACAAATGGAGTATAGTAACTGGTAAGCAAAAACAAAAAAAACAATTGTGATTCAAAGATTTATTATACTTAGTTTGATTTGAAAAGGAAAAAGTCGAATAATAAGAGATTATTTTGATGTAAGTAATTAAAATTTAGATAGTAAGATTAAACAATTGTGATACAAAGATTTAGCCATTGCTGTTGTAGGTAGATTTATAAGAAAAGAAAAAAAGTACCTAGTCGATTAATAAGAGATTATTGTGATGTAAACAATTCGAATTTAGTAAGGTTAAACAATTAGTAACTGTTAAAAACATTTACTTATTAGCTTAAAGATGAACGATTGTGATACGAAGAAAGTGATTAGGGTGGTTAATTTAAAGGTCCTACAAACAGGCGCGACACGCGACACAAAAACATGAGCGGTTTCTTTGTGTCGCGCCTGTTTGTAGAAGCCATAAGGCTGATTTAAAATAAAAACATAAAAAATTCTTTGACTTTTTTTTATCGATACAACGATTGCCCCTCCTTATTTATTGTAGGTATTATTTTGTCGATTTGTAGCCTCGCGCTAGGGGCACGACAATTGATATTTAGCCAAGCGGTTAAAGGGTTAAATGTCAAAACAGGAAATTGTTACTGATGGCATCGCTTGCCATAAACCAAAAATTGAATAGAATCATTGATTTAGAATTTTGCTTACGAATAGAATGCCATCGAAATAAATTATATTCAAATAATTGTCCGTTTAACGACATACTATTTCAATGTAGAATACCCAAAACTCTAAGTCTGTGAGAATACCTAATACACAATATGACAACTTCAGTTTTGATTGCTTACGTTTTTACGGTATCCGATTGAAGAAGATTCGCTCTCATATACCTAATCCATAAGAGTTCGTCGATACTCACTAAACCTAGCACAAA
Organism: Shargacucullia verbasci; assembly: GCA_947562105.1. Classification (NCBI taxonomy): domain Eukaryota; kingdom Metazoa; phylum Arthropoda; class Insecta; order Lepidoptera; family Noctuidae; genus Shargacucullia; species Shargacucullia verbasci. The sequence continues at coordinate 11,072,864 of OX387279.1, forward strand.
AAAATACCTTAAAATATTCGGTATTTCAAGATTGGCAGATGACCCATAACGCACGAAGTTGTCTGAGTAAAAATCGCGTCTTGATCATTAAATACATTTATTTACGGTTTAGTGTTATCTCATACAATCTTCAGTATAAAGTGGTCGTGACCGTCCACTGCGGTTTCCCGCCGATGTAACTAAGCCGAACCCTTCCTTCATCATTCTGTCACTCCAATTCAAAATCCAATCCGCCGGGGCACTATCTGATGCCAAGACTCATTTATTACTTTCAAATAAGCCGAACGTAGCAACGGCGCGTTCAACATTTTGGCGAATATGCTGTTATACATTTCATCTATCTATAAATAAGTTAATACTAATAACGCGTAATTTGTTACTGGCCTGGTCATACGAAGTAAGTGCTTCTTAATCAGCATTGTTTTTCTTCTACTTTTGTAGTTATTGCTTAACATTTGTCGTACTCACTTCTAAGTATTTTGTTAGCAAATGTTTAACTATCATCGTATTTTCACTCATATTCATAGCAAATGATTTATAATCAGCATTGTTTTCTTTCATATTTGCAGCGATCGCTTTACAATTGGCATGGTCACATTTTTTAGCAAATGTTTAGCCACCTTATCTTTCGCTCCTATTCGTGAAAAATATTAGATTATTAGAATTTTTACGCTCACATTTTTACTCTCAAAGTTAACACTTAACGTTTTGGAAGTCTATACAGTATCCATTTTGATTTCACATGCTTCACACGGTCTGTACTTAGAAAAACTGATTTTTGTGATTTACTTTGGCAAGTTTTCACTGATTACTTACCTAATAATGTGTAGGAACGGGTTTGCGCTGATACTTAATTTGATACTCTACATAAACCCATGAGTATTCTATTCTGCACAATGAATATTGTGCGAAATACTCAAAATAATTACTTCTAGGAACCGAAAATGAAACGTAACTAACAAAACGGACGTATAATTTGGTAACGAATTTCCGAAACAGTTAACACTATGATATAACAAACAATAATTAACAAATCAATTATTATGGTGATACAGGCACCAGACCGACGAAGTGATAATCGAAGTACTTATTAAGCTACATCCAACAAATTAACTCGAGTCAGTTGTTGTTAACACAGGAAACAATCACCCGGAGGCATTTGATCTGGCGACAATTTCATTACTTACTCCGCCACAGAATACAAAGGTGCTTATATAAAATGAAAATTACTGCCGCCAGACTCGACGACTCGGGGTGCAAATAAAGTGGGAAAGAAGTTGTTCGGAAGTCTTGCAAGAAGTCAATAAGAATAGACGAAAGTTAATTTCATTTTAATCTTTATTTGAAGCGCTAGATAGTTCAAATAAGAACTTAAAAATAGCCAGGTGGATGAATATAAAACGAGCCATCTCCATTTAGTGTGGGTCAGTTAGGCTACCTATATTGGTTCGAAACTAAGGGAGTCGCTATTTCAGGCCAAAGCTTTATGACTCATACATCTAAAATTTAAAACACTAAAGTTCCAAACACATCAGGTTCCCTTATTCATTACAAACTTTTATACGGAAACGGTGGGTTAACGACCGTATCTAATTACGGATACCTTTGACTTTACTTATATTTCTAAATAAGAGAAATTAACTGTAAGTAAAGAAAAATAAAACTAACGAATCAATCGCAATGATATTACGTTATTAATTCTGAGCTCTGAAAAATAATCGTTCTCAATAAATTACTTAAGAAACAATATCTATAAATACTAGTCTCAATTTCACATGGCCTTGTTAAAGTAAAAATATTTATTTTATGTGTATTTGTTGCTAGATCTGCTTATTTATTATTTAACTTTGAACACAAATACCAATTGGACATCTTGAAACTACAATTTGCGTATCGGTAATTATATTTTTGACAATCAAAATTAACTCGAGGTATGTTAAAGATACTTTGTGAGTAGGTTCTTTACTGTGGTGAGTATGTTTCCACTAATTCTTGGACTGGATGCTTGTAGTGATGTCAGTCAGTTTATAAAGCATAAGAGTAGAGCGCAGATGACAGTTCGACGGACGACCTCTAACAGCTCTGACAGCCATTAGGTTCGCAGTCAACACTTTGATTTTAACAAGGGGTCCGCGAACCCTTGTAATCCGTTTACGCGTCGCAAGAGGCTCTTGTGGCGCAAGTGGCGACGTTTTGTCAGACGTCTTACCTACTTAGCTTTCTTCTTGCCTAAATATTCGTGTTCTAAACATTAACGAAGCTCTATCGATCGAAAAGGCTTGAACCGCAACCGCTCTATATTATGTATTTACAAAGATATCACAATCGTTTTTTTTTATTATTTCTGAAACGGATACCCGGATACTTGGATAGGTTTATTGCAAACACGGTCAAAAAGAGCCGCTTTGGCACGAATAAATTCCAGGCTGGTGAGTCAGAGCGCTCTGAGTGCGCCCGCGGGCAAATGAGGCTGCGCTGTGGAAGCTCCCTCGCTCACAAGCGCGATTAACACCCGGCTTTTTCACTTACACCATATCACTTACAAATAATGACACTCGGGTTTCATCGCATGTGCTAAGTTCCTAAATTATAGACTCATTTATTTTTCTCTTTCCAACAGGTAATTCGAGTTTTATTTTTGCGCTCGACGCTCCTGTACAAAGGTAATGTAATAAAAATCCTGCTGTGCGCATACTTTTTCTTTTTTATTTATTTCGAAATGATTTTTTTTGTAGATTTATTTTTTATATTATTATTATTTTTATTGATATCTATTATTTGCTATCTAATGAACATACACAGTGCTTTTTAGGTAAAAACTTGGGAACACAAAATCTTGACATAGAAAGTATCTTACCGAGTTGGTAACTATAAAAGATACATAATTTATACTTATTATAACAGATAAATGTATATTATACATAGTATACTTACTTCTATAAGGTTTACTTAGCTACTAAAAAGCGCGGTGTCATTTTGCTGAGCACATTACGTTTCGTTTTAGTCTTACAGTAGGTACCGTGAAATACCTCATTTATAATATAGTAACTCATTTATAACCGCGTACGAAAAAGTTCATTTATTGTCTATAAATTCTATGATTTTGGAGGCACTCAAAAGTTAGAGCAGGTTTTACATTAAAATATTAAATTATTTGAAAGGTCAATCATAATACATTTTTTGAATCGTGTCGCTGTCTGTATTGTCTAGCAGTTTTGGTACTATAGCGGTACTTTTTTAAATCACTAAAGCTCCGCTCGCATGTTATGTTATTATTTTTCCGGGCTAAATATCCATTGTAGGTATTGTATTACAGGAGGAATGAAAAAATATTTTCTACATTCAGCGGCCAAGGTCTAGCAAAATAATTTTACGCATGAAGCGACTGTCAATAATTTATTTTTTGTTTATTTTCCGAAATTATGTTTTTAATTTTTATTTACTACAGATTAATTTATTCACAGGGAGTACGTTATCGTGTACAAATTTTTCAAGCAAACATGATAATTCGATTAACTTAAGTATTATGCTATAAACCTTTATCAGTAATTACTGCACAAGAGACCTTTAAGGAACTTAAATCGATAAAAGATTTTTTACGGCAAGCTTGGAATATCGAATCCAGAGTGCACCACCAGTTTCTAACTGTATCAAATTTTATCCATATTCCACTGTAACAAACATACCATACGTTAAAACTTTCGCATTTATAATATTCGTAGGCCCCGAGGGATGTTCGGGATGACTTGGTTAACGTTCTAACCAGTATTTATATAAGCGAGTTACTTGTATGGGCGCGTACGATTACTGCTGGTACCCCGAGGGCGTTGTTTTGAACAAGGGTTAGTACGAAAACTTGAAAGATGTTAACTTATGTGTTCAGGCCGGGTCAGTAACCCCAATTATTTGTTTTAAGTTAATTAAGGTTTCTAACATGCGCTTGGGATTACTTTTTTATACGGATGTTCTTACAAGTAGTAGGCTGCTAGCTCTTTCTTTTACTAATGTGTATGTGAATAGATGCTATATTTTTATGAGTTTATTCACAGTAAAAACACTTAAATAAATCTTGACCAATATTTTTGTTATTCTATGTTAGGTATTGTAGTTCCAGTACAATTAAGTAAAAATCTTGTATGTTTTCGGGTCCCTGTATAAAATTCTCTGTAACTTAATAAATGGCATTTTCCCGACAGGGCGCTTACATCAGTTATCTTCATGAAAATCCCCTTTGACGTTAAAGGCTTCCGTAAAGGAAATAGGTATTGGAAATTTTGCGGTTAAAGATTTTGTTTCCATACTGATAATTAAATAACAAAAATTATTGGTTGAAGTATTTTGAAAGAAAAAAATGGCTATGAGCCTAATTAAACATTCAAGTAATGCAAATTCAACGCCATAGAAAATATGTTCATGAATGGAACTAGTATTGGTCTAGCTCAATTAACGCCATACCTACCTTCTGCATCCAATTCTAGAATCAGTCATACTAAAAATTTTTTGGACTGATTCTTCACAATACAAACTACATTTTCATTCAGAGAAAATTGTTTGCGAAAACATTTGAACCTATACTTAAGCCAGACACCATTCAATTCAATGTATAATGCGAAGTGCCTGTACCTTTCTTCCTTCTAATGTAACTACAACACAGTTTCCACAATGCAGCAGGAGTCACAACACACTGCTCCGACGACAATACTCCGACGCTACGTTTAGTGGTCCATTCGTATTCAATATGTAAATGCGATGGAGAAAAAAATCTTGCGCGATACATCGCTACGACGCGAGACGTTTTGTCGCAGTGTGCCTTGACTCCTACACGAGCTGCATAGCGAATTTTAACCGCAACTTACTGTTCTCGAAGACATTCGGTCAAATTGCTATAAAAACTTCAGACTGACTGTCTGCGACAGTTTTAACATCAATAATAAAAAGTTCAGGCGAGCTGCTCACACGGCACTTTCGATAAACCTACTGCTTTTGTGAAGTAGACGTTTTAAATGTGCCAGGCATTTAGATAATGTACTTTTTAGGTTTATAGACTAATCGTTTACTTAAGCGACTAGATAAACGAACCTTTACTATATTTTGCTATATAATTGAATGAAATAAGTTGTTAAAAATACGGTTTATTGAGCGATTGGAACCGTGTTCAACGGTTACAATTTTTTATAATAAAATCTTGAAAGTAACTAAACTACTGGGTAAGTAATTTGCATAGACAAACTTCTTGGACCCGCATGCGTGTGTGAATATTTTACGAGGTTCCTTTCAATTTTCAAAATACCTACTTGTGAAAATAGCTCTCAAAAGTTTTGCATTTTAAGTTCATGCTTTGACATTTATTTTGTTCACTTCTAAACAATTTCAGCTAAGAATTCTGTTTGCTCGAGTTTTCAGGCTTCAAAAGCTGCATGCAGCATTTATGATGTAGGTATCTGAGTACAAAAATACAAAGTCTATCTAAAGTAGAATAAAACTACAATAGAGCTTTTTCGTCTATGTTTTTGGTTATAGGTACAAATAAATCCGGACCCCTCTGTGAATCTTTTAGTCGATAACCGAAAGAAATAGATCGTATCTTGTATTGCGTCCACACATCCTGCCAATCCTAGTAAACTAGCTGGCGCAGTTAACATCGACCACGGCATTAATTAACATTGCAAAATACGAGAAAACAGAGGACCTAAGTCAATAATATTACCCATTAAATGTTTAGAGGATTATAATTTCCATGAACCGAACATAAAGCTATTAAAACCGCATGGATTCGAGTACTTCCGCTTACATGCGGGTTGTTTGCGCCCACGAGTTAAATTAAAAATAAAAGTTTATCATACTGGCTACGAACTACGGTTGATATTTCAATACTTTAAAAACGGAAGAATTGAAGTTTTTTTAAACTGTAGCATAATTAATTTTATTTAACATATATGTAATTAATTTTCAAAATTATAATACCATTTTATTAATTAAATTAATTTTAAACATAAATAATATTTTCCCATCTCTAATTAGTTTATGTTACTATTAATATTATTTGGGTAGTTTGTACTTATTATCAAAATAGAAATATTACCAATGTAACAGTATTTTTGGTGGAATAGAATACATAATTTGTTAATAATATACCTACTTTGCATGTCTTTAGGTACTTATAACAATTATGTCTCTTATCGTAGGTCTCATAATTCGTTTTTGTCCTAATAAACTGTCCTTTAATATCGCGGCTATTGGCTACACATTTCGGAATGATTCCAATTATTAATTTAGTCCAATCCTCTAATTTGTAAACCTAGATCTTATAGTGATAAAAAAATATCACTATTATAAAGCATAATAAAAAAATAATAAAAAAAAATCACTAAGTGGTAACCTAAGACGTGGAGAAAGACACAAGCTTATTTTTACTACGCAACAAAATAGTAATTAGATAGTAAATATAAAATACACGCAGCTGAAGTCGCGGCCAACAGCTGTATAAAATAATTAAAATAACTAACTATATTCACTTCTGCGGCTTACTGGGCGAATCCTATGTTCAGCAGTGGACGAATGTGGGCTGATGATTCACCTCTGTATATATTCAAATACGTTCAAAATTTAAAACAGTAACCGTGGAGTTTCTTGCCCGTTTTCTACATAGGAAAATAACACTTAGAAACGTGGCAACTAGAGTCTGACTATGCATAAGTGCCTTTAACTGGTCTACATGAATGAAAAAATATATTATTATTTTTATACGTAAATTGTAAATTATAAAAAAAAATGTTACCGGTAAAATTGTGACAAATCAATAAAAAGCAATCAAGCATCCACTAAATGATTTATGGAACGCATATTGTGAATTTGGTCATTCGCACATACGATAATTTTAGTGATTGATGAACATTGTTTGCGGTTTGTCGCATAAGTGTTGATGACTCTAAAACGATCCAGGTACTATCGGTATTTTCCACAGAATTTGACTTTTATACAAAAACTACAAATTCTATAAGTTTAAATATGTTTTTTTATGTATCCCGCTTATATAGAAGAGCAGGGTTTTGTGTCAAAGCCGCTTTTCATGAGGAAATTATTTAAAAAACTATAGTTATATAAATAACGAAGATTTTCTCACCTTCAAGAAGCAATTTCGCAGCAGGTTTGACAAATATAAACAGTAATATGGCCTTAATCCTAAGTCTGACTTTTCCTGGGAATAAGCTACCGCAATAAAGTTGGAATGAAGTGAGACTTTTGGTACTGAGAATACGTCCATCGTTTTATCTTATATATACATGAGGATACATGTAGTTAACAACCTATGAGAGCATATTTAATACCGCGTTGGTATGAAGGATCCAAAAATGCTAAATGGGGGCAGCATATAGAAATATCGTAGTGTTTGTGTTACGAAGACTATTTTTAAGGCGGGGAGGTATAGTTAAGTTGATTACAAGTCGACTGTCTCAAGTGTGGGTTGAACCATCAACTCACATTTAATTGATTTATATATGGAAGTTGAGGAATAAACAGATTATAATTTTCTTTAAAATGATTTACAGTGAATATATTAGTTTCCAGAAATAAATGATCAAAATTAAAACTGACGGTAGATTTATCAGTTATCTTACCCTCAAACCGTTACTGTTACTGTTCTTTCTGCTCAGTCACTTCCCACTACTAGGCAAAGGCCCCTTAATCCTCAAAATGATGGCTTAGAAATCAATAGTTGGTTACTTTAGTCACCAAGACCACCGAATTAGCACATAATTGAGATTAATTAAATTTATTCGGAAAAAAGTTATGTAAGAAATGCAGTTTCATAAAATAAAACTTTGTTTCCTCGGGTTCAGTCCTGACCTATTCATGCGATAGAAGGTAATATATTCTTTTTGAACGAAACAATATCATCCAGCTGCCATCGCATCTTTAATATTCTAAGGACGTTGAAAGAGATACCGTATTTCCAAAGCAAAAAGTGTTTGTAAATCGATCAGTTTAATCTCATTGAATAATTTAAAGATTTATTTAAGCAATGGAAACTTGGAAACCTGTCAACTTCGACGTCTGCCGCGATGACACGCTGAATGCAAATCGAGATTCACGGAATGAAGGACCGTTTTTGAACGAATTTTATTTTAACTCGGGCTCGGGATTTATGATCAGCTGATAACATTGAAATGTATCTTCGATTGAAACAAGTGAAGTGTTAATAAATTCTTTCTGCGTCTTGGGTAGACAGAAGAGTGTGCCACGGTGGTCCACATCATCTGATAGTGGGCTTCGAGTACTCTAAGACACCACGCCGAAAATGCAAGTTACACGTAGTAGTAAAGTACATATTAGGTACATAAAACATTTTTAAGTACCTACTTATTAACATAAAAGTGATATCAGTTAATTAGTTAATTACCAATTCATTACCATTTGGTCCAAAACAAACCGGTACATTACCGATTCCGACAACTGCATTAATTTGTTTTAACGGTTGAATAATTATTGCAATAAGCATTAGGATAATTCAAAGTCGGGAATATTTTCAATAAAAGCATTGTTTACCGAAAAACAAACAACAGAAATGTAGGCACGGCACGGTTGGGGCATTCGTTGAGAGATCGACTGCTGCGCTGCGTGTCGTGGGTTCGATTCCCACACGGAACATATATTTGTATGATCTACAGATAGTTGTTTCGGGTCTGGGTATTTGTGTATGTGAATATATGTGCTTGTAAACGCACCCACGATACAGGAATTTTTCCTAGAGTGTCATATAATATAGAGTGTAGTATAACTTATCATAAGACAAAGCACTATAGATGAAGTTTAGTGATGTTCATTTGTGTATGTGAATATATGTGTTTGTAAACGCACCCACGATACAGGAATTATTCCTAGAGTGTCATATAATATAGAGTGTAGTATAACTTATCATAAGACAAAGCAATATAGATGAAGTTTAGTGATGTTCATTTGCACTATAAAGTTGCAGTTGCTGGAATGGGCGTACCCGTCTTCTGATTTGGGGATATTCAACTTAGATTCTTATTATTTAGGTAAAGACACAAAATTAACCAATTAAATGTTTGGAAAGCATAGGAGGGCTGAAGGTTCCCTCTTTTTGACACATTTGTTCTCGTTTCGAAGTGTTACTAAGTCTTCTGTATGAAAATTCTCAATAGCAGCCCGGAATTCGGACTCATTAACGGCATCAGCGAAATGTGAGTGTATCCAATATACCTCTACCTAACCTTTCGGGGAAGACAGCAATCATCATGGTGATATAATATAACATAACATAACATAGCATCACGCCTGTATTCCCCGAAGGGTTAGGCAGAGGTGTACTATTGTACACCCACATTTCGCCGATGCTGTTATTGAGTCCCATGTAATAGGGGGCGAGCCTATTGCCATCTACCGGGCACAGTATCAGACTCCGTGCTGTTACTGAGAATTTCAAAACAGAAAAACCCAATTACACTTTGCCCGACCCGGGAATCAAACCCAGGACCTCACGCTCAGCAGTCGCGCTTACGACCACTAGACCAATGAGGCAGTCTGCTGATATAATGTGTTAGCGATACATTTTTTTTTATTCCCTTGACCCACATATTTTTCTGGAAAGATTTGTTAGATGATTCTACACTGAAAAAAAAAAAAAAAATGGCTGCCATAAAGTTTTTGTAAGCTTTTATCAAGTAAAATGTTCATATATGGGAACACAAAGCTACTTGTTTGCTAGCAATAAAGCTAACTTTATCACTGATTTAAACAAATATCATACTAAAAATAAATAAGTTCTTAATCATGTTCATCAGTGAAGTTGTTTAAATAAACCATACTTGATAATTGAAATGACTGTTTCAAACAAGTTAGTTATTAGGAAAATAATGTGTGATTATTAATATTTTGATCATGTTGACTTTATCGCCAATAATCATGTATGGTTTATAGGTATTATAATTTTCTTTTTAGGATTAAACATGAAATACTTAAACAAGTAAAATTCGCACTTGTTCAATAATCTTTTTTTTTTCAGTGTATTGCACAATTTTGTATCAAGAACTATCGAATTCATATTTGAATTTGAATTTCTTCTATATCGCTTGTACATTTTCTAGCGGGTACTACCTTTAGTTTAATTTCCGTCGACTGAAGGCATACGTGACTAGAATTAATTGACCACTAAGAACCGCAGTCGCAGTACAGTAGCGAATAAATCGCACTTTATATATATAATGTAAACCTACTATTCTGCGTGGGAATATAACCTCAATTTTAGTAAAATCTAAAAGTATCTACAAAATTGGCAACGAAATGTAAATAGTAATAATTATTAAACATTTTTAAATTTAATAAAAATAATTCTTAACGCACTGGTTTAAATTTAAGTTTTTCGCTTTATTCTCTCTAATACGAAATTACAAATAGAACGTCATGTTCTTACTTATCCTTTTTTGCCCTTTAGTTAGTAACTCCGGCTCTTGGTAAGGTCTTTCTCAATTCACACTAATTCGCTCGTTTGACGATAGTCTTATATTTGCAAGTAATAACGAATGTTCAGGAAGAAGCTGAAAATTAACAAATACCTAAAAGTTCACCATTCGGTTGAATTGATGTATTGATGGATTCGTCATGGAATATGCTAGCTTTAAATTTGATAACTCTTGAAAGTTAGTTATCAGTTCTCGTTGACAGTAGGCAAAATCATCGTTAGACTGCCTACTTTGTATTTTAAACACTTCAAATTCTTTAAAAAGCAATCCATAAAAATCTTAGCAATCTACTTTCTCGAAAACTTTCAACGCATTTTTGTTATAAATTTAATTTGGATTCGAAGCTGTAAAAGAAGCCATAAGATATCGTAAGACTAGTTGAATGGACTGAAAAATATTAAGTCCTTAACAAAGAGATTTAAAGCCCGCAATCGCAGAATCAGAACTATTATAGTTTCGCTGCGAGATGGGATGAAGCCACAAAATGTGGTTACCGAAGGATAAAATACCTTTCCAATAATTCTCTGATTCGTAGAGAGAGAAACACAATGAATCTACATATATAAAAGTGAAATACCACTCACTTAGTCTCCATTCACTGAGTAATCGCGAAATCTCAGGAATTATAAAGCCTGCGAACAAAAACTGCTAAGTAAGTTCTGAGTAGGTTCTGCCAAGAAAGGATTTTTTTAAATACAAATTCAAGGATCCAATTTCGAACCGCACAGCGGAATTTCCTTGCCTATTTGGTCAGATTGAAATTATCCCGTATGGAATTTAACTCTCATCCGACTCATCGGGAGATTTTTAACTCCGAATGAAAAAACAGGACAATTCATTTAAAGACTGCATGGAAATAAATGCATAATTAATGACTACCTGGACCGGGCAAGCGGCGCATATGAATTTGCAATTCGCCGTTCGTCGCTCGTCTAGGTGCCACTTTTCTCATATACAACGTGAAAATTGTAGAATAATACATTTGCATAGTCAGATTTGTGTGGTAGAGTTAGAAGTGAATTATGGATTTATTAGCATCAGTTGCTTATGGTGATTGTCCGCACCCTGGAAAGTCAGCCTCAAAACCATAATTGCTCAATGGCTAGATTTAATATTCTCACAATGTGTTCTTCAACCGAAACCGACTTCCATGTCACTAGGATGTCGTCAAATCGATGTCTAAATGTTCAATACTTTAATTTACGAGTCCTATTTAATTAAGGAAGTGAATACTCTGAACAGTTTTGTTGAAATTGAACATAGTTTGTAACTTCGCTTCGAGTTTAGTTCCAAAGTCATACATTTCACTTAACTAGCTCTCCCGCGACAGTAAACTACGGCTACATAGGGGTAACAATTTTATTGACGTAGGCAGTCTATATAGGCAAGTCTTATACATGATCACGGCGCGGCGTGGGCATAATTAATATTATGTCATCGTAAACTTGGTGGGAGCAGGTTGGCTCACCGGTATGAATCTCTGAATTTAGTGAAGTCAGCGCAAGAAAATTCTAGTAATTAACGAGCCCCTGAGAATTGTTGCTTACTTCAGACATGTCCTTATAATTATGTGGTGTCGCTCTTATATCTTTGCCGTCGCAGACTACTTTTAATAAATAGGTGCTAAATTACTGACAACTTTCACACCTCGATACCAAAGATCAAATGGTTTACAAAACTTCACAAAATTGCTGTGAATACTGTGTGCCACATAAATAATTGATTAATAAGACTTGACGTGCACGAATCTCATCGTTTTATTTGATGAGTTATGTTAAATTTAGTAATTGTAAACAATTATCGGGTAGTTACAATATATAATGTCAATATATATGTATTAAATACCCAAACTTTATGTTGATAACATTTTTCTTGCATTTTCAATCAAAATATTCCACGAATATATGTAGCTGCTGGAAACAATAATATAAAATCACTGACTTCATTAATATTACGTAAGTGGTTCTGAAAACCACGGTGTTATTGAAAAGGGCAACGAAATTAACACTTTTGCATTTGTGTAAATGGAAAATTTATTTCGAGACTAAAAGCTCTCATCCTCTGTTTCGCCAGAAAGTGAAAACACTCTAAATTATTAAATATTTTAAGGCTGATCTTCTGATGTATACACTAGTGTCATATTTCAATAATTACCATGCAATCATCAAAATAGTATGCATGAAATTTAGACACAGAAAGTCTTTTGTTTGTCGGTCACCGGTGTCCGGCTGCCGATTCATAAATTAAACTTGAAGTTTGACAAAAATTACTACCTACTATAAAGTTTACGTCCCGAATTTAGCGAATGTAATTATTAAAGTTAATCGTCTTATGTCGGAAAGCTTAGCTTGTGTTGTCTTGTGTACCCAGGCTTACAATATTTAGTAGAAACTATCTGTTTTAATCCCCTTGAGAAATGGATTTACCCTTGGTTTAGGTAAGTCATTATGTTTACCAACTATTGCTTACTGCTAATAACTTATAATATATAGATGAATTTTAGGTCATAGTGGGATGAACCACAATATAAATACGCATTATCCAATGTGACTTTTAAGGAAGTGACTTTGAAGCGGTGAAGGTCTATTTTAGGGGTGTCTCTTGATAGTATGTAGACTGAAAAAGTATACAGACTTATAAAATTTAATATTCCATAAAATACCTAAATGAATACTATTTTATTCATTTAATTTATGGAATATTATGATGAATGACTGATATGAATATGACGGATATAGTAGCCATAATAATCCTCATAACGGAGCTGACTGCCCAGGGTACGAGGAACGGATACGGCTAATTAAGTGAGCCATGAAGCCATTAAGCCATGGTGAGTGTCAGGCAGTAGATATCTATACAATTTTATTGTATGCACAGATTATTATATGACTTTCGGACACAAGGACTAAAAAATTTGAAGAGTAACAAATCTTCTTCTTCATATCTTATATCATTATTTCATTTTTAAATATCGTTGCCCAATCCTTGGATTTCTCCTGTGTCGTGGGCACAGTTTACAAACAAACATGTCACATGCACACCCTACTAGACCCGTAACAATTATCTGTAGATCATACAAATATTTGATCCGTGCGGGGATCGAGCCCGCGACACGTAGCGTAGAAAGCTAATCGCTTGGCCACTGCGTCAACCGTGTCGTCAAATAACTTTATAGCTGACATTGATGATACGAAAAAGTGCATGTAGCTCTGAGGCGGTATTCTTTGGCCTAATATAATCGGTGCTTGTACGTTCTCGGGCTTAATTTTGTTATTTTTTCTTTTTATTTCTGTCATACAATTACTTATACTTATATTTTTTTATCATTAACAATTATTTTCATTGTTGTTTTAAACCGTTCCTTACGTTGCATGCCGCTGTCGACGAACCGTCAGCTTAGCCACCTTTACCTAATACATTAACAAACATTTTGTTTAAGAAAAAAAACTCTTCGCTATTTAAAATTTAAATATGTGGTACGGTTTCCATCAAATGAGATCGTATTATTACATACGCTATAGCAACATTTAAGTAGTGTGAAAAACGCATTTGTTTGTGACACATTTCGTCATAATAGTCGCCTGGAGCCTTCCGTCGTTGTATTCAATTTTAATAAAAGTGATTTTGTTTTTACCGAATTAAGCTTGTTTTTTGTTTAGTCAAAGATTGTTTTGAATTTGCTTTTATATTACATATTTTCTTTTCGATTTTATATCAGATTTGTCATCTTTGGATATCTCATTTTGGTATTTACAATTCTTTCAGTTGAGAAATATTCTAATATTTGTATATCTATATACTTATATTTTAATTCTAAGATTATTTGTCTGTACCTCTATTATGAGTTTTTCACTATTTACTTTCATAGTAAATGTAAATTTTTATACAAGCGATTTTAGTTCTTAACTCGGTTACATTAGGGATTAGAGTCGCTAACATGACATCTCTATAATATCGTAAATAGTAAATCAAAGGACACATATGTCACATAAGCGACTCTAATCCCTAATGTAACCAAGTTAAGAACTAAAATCGCTATCATGAAAATTTACTTTACTATGATAGTAAATAGTTAGAAAACTCGTAATAGAGATACTGGTCAAGTTAATTTTAATAGAGATTTTACTTAGACGTTCTGAATTTATTAACACCATCTGCTATGTGGATAGGAACTACATATCACATAGTTTTAATTTCTTGTGTAGGTGTACCTATATAAAAGTAAATATTCTAAAAGAGAATAATGTGCCATTTCTCCATTCATACACAAGATGTCCATATTTGTGTTCCTTTCATATGCATGATTGATGATACGTGTATATTTTCTTTATCCGTCGTGTCAATATGGGTATGACTGCTTTTACTGACATTATCATAATAAAAATATGATGCTAGTAGGTGAATTGGTCGCGGCTGCCGTGCGTGAAGTCCTGGATTCGATTCCTTGTTAAGTGAAAATATACATGAATCTTTCTGTTAAAAAATTGTCAGCGCAGTCGAAAGTCTGAAGTTAAGAATTGTGCTTGGTGTATAGCAATTATAAGCATTAAATAGGCTCATCCTATCAAATGGGGTTTGACCATGACCGTATCCCTTAGTGAATATATTGGGCAGGTACTTATTATATAGGCTATGAGAATGTATGATATGTTATGTTATCATTAAACATCTATTTAGTTCCAGTAACAGGCATAAAATTTAATTCTGTAGGTACATAGAGATTTGGAAGTTTTATTAACTTGTAGTGAAAACTGCGTAGTTGCTGAGTATTAAATTATAAGTAACTTGGCAATAAGTTTACCGGTCTGGCCTCGTCTGAATTGTTAGAGTATTTAAGCTATCGGGGATCTATATCATGTTACGTTATAAGTGGCGGGTAAAGGCTAAGAAACTTAAGAATTAAGCCAATAATCGCATTAATATTGTCTTTTTCGAATAGACAGGGAAATTCTTTGTCTCTTTCTTTCTTACTTTCTTTTTTAAAAAATCTTTGCCCCACCCTAGGAATAATTCCTATATCGTGGATGCGTTTACAAACACAAATTTTCACATACCAAAAACCGAAACAACTATCAGTAGATCATACAAATATTTGTTCCGTGTGGGAGTCGAACGTGACCCGTCGCGCAGCAGTCGATCTCTCAACCACTGCGCCAACCGTGTCGTTGAACATGTTGTACTGTAAAGGTTTGACAGCAGTAGTTGTATCGAGGCTGGCTGCCCAGGACGCGCCAGATGATCTAATGTTTTGTTATTCGTAGAGACTTTCCTCGTACACCCGTATCGATATTTACTATTCATTTTAAGTGCGCATAAGAACCTTCTCCATAGGACAAAATAGGATAAAAAAATATTCATTAGTAATAGTTCGTGTGCATAGTCATGATTTAAATATGTATTCCGTCGTTGGTCTTTCGAGTGACGCCCCGAGCTAAAGCAGCGACATAAAGTTAAAGTAGGTCTGTGTGTCATTCGCAGCAACATCACGTTTGCAGTAGCGATGGCGTGCCAAACTGCAAACACTTCCGTCATCAGCGGACCAATTTGTGTAGTATTATTTTATTCATTGCATTCTAACCAAACTTGACTTGACAACTTTATTACGTCAACGTAAAATTCTTTTTTGAGCACGGCGTATTCTGCACGCCTGGCTCAAAAATGAATTAATATATGAATGGATGCTGAATGAAGAATTAATGGATGCCACTGATAATGCAGTCCTTGTAACTGACTTTTGGGTTGGAACTAAGTATTTATATGGCCAACGACTTGCTAAAAAGAAGAATTCTTTTTTTTATAAACTTTGCCCTCACTGGGAATAATTCACTTGTTAATTGGTGCGTTTACATATATAAATAAACAAACGCACATAGGTTCCCCTAGACTCGGGACAATTACTATCTGTAGGGCACACAAATATTTGTTGCGTGTGGGAATCCGACCCGAGACGTGCAGCAGTCGATCGCTCAACTATCGAGCCAACCGTGCCATCAAAAAATATTATCATGGTGTGTAGTTCACGCAAAGAATAGACAACGTGCCTACATATGTGTGCTTTTTGTTGTGCCACTAGGGTGGCAATCAAGTAGCTATAAGACTTGCCTGATAGTAAGCGGTAGTCGTTAGTCATTGACGCTTGATACAACAGGGGTGTACTCGCAACGACACGGTAATAATCTTTAAGCGCTCTTTTTGAAGAACCGATACTGCAATCTCTTCAGAAAACTGTCGGATGCCGTTTAGGTGACTATCACCAACGCTACAAGATAATATAATAATACTCTTTTCTGAGAAGAAAATTTCCTGTAAAAAGACGATTTGATCATTTGATAAACGAATTTCTCGGCACCTTGGCACCTACGTCCGATTCAAAAAAAAATTTGAATTCGCCCTATAGACTAGTTAATAAACTGGAGCTTACGGGATTACATCAAAACAGGGCAACGCCGACCTCCAGTATAATTGGGATCACCAATCCACCACCAAGCGTGATAGATTATGGAAATATCAATCAATATCAGCCTTGTATATTGGAACCTGGATCAAACCCAATCATTCCGTTGATTGTTTCGTAAAAAAGTAAACAAAGGAACGATGTTGCATGATATGAGCCAAATCCTATATTAATTAAATGAAGACCAGATAGTTCCAATAAGGTTTTATCACCCGTGTTTGGTATTCGTTGCAAAAGGACCTACCAACAGTAGTACAACAATGCAACAACGTACAACGTAATAACGATCCCTGGATGATTAATTATCGTTGACCACGTGGTTACTTATGCAGATCACCTGAATGCTGCCATCATTTTATTTTATCGAGCAATTTAGTTTTTGTAGTCTGCTGTTATTAAACTCTTGAAATTTTAATAACATCAACAACATTTAAAGAGAACAGTGGAGGCAATAATCTCTTTGCCGCATCTGTGCAGTCAAAGGTGAGTTAAGAGAAGGGGGGAGGCAAAGCTCAGTCGAGTTTCTCAGAACACTGACAGAACAAATATAATTTTGTAAAACTGTATCAAATGTAGTACAATATAAGTGGTACTTCACTTAGCTAATACTTACAATATTATCTTTTCTTCCCTGGAATGAATTTTGATGGAAGTAATATTTAAAAATACCCTCTGTTGTGTCGATGCGCTGGAATCACAATGTTATATATAAACGTGTTTGTAATCAGAAGCTTAACCAGCCAAAACTGATGCTTTGCTGAACAGTCACTTGCGCGGCCATCCTGCATCAAGTAATCTTATACATCATGGTAATGTTCGACTCATTCACTAAATCAGACAAGAGTAAATTATAAACATGACAGAAGTTCTTCATATAACACACCTTAGCACACGTATATGGAGGCGCAGGCCGCGCGGCACAGCGCAATTAAAGGCAGCACAATAATGTATAAAAATAGCAAATTTTTGAACTTCGTATACAAACTACGCAGTTTACCGTATCCCGCATGCGTGTTTTATATTAATTCCAGAGGACGTTAAAACTGACCTGTCATGTGAGGAAAAGGAAACACGGTAGAAAATCTATGGTGTCTCACCGCTCTCAAAATACAAGTGCACGTGTTGGCGCGTACAGATAATGGTGTGTTCAAATACAATGCGGTGCGTATTTTTTTGCGAAACGTTTGCAAAAACTAAGCGGTACTGAACTGCGTTGCCTGTGCAACCTGTACCCTCCCTGCGCCCTCTAACACTTATGTTAAAACACTAAAAACTAAATCAATTGAATTTTATAACACTTCCAATTTAAATCGTTCATTACTCGTTCACTTGGCACGGTTTCAGTAGCGTAGCACACAACATTTCTTCTTCTCGACGTTCCAGACGTAATCGAATCCGCACAATTTCTCGTCAAAGAGTGCAAGCCGCAGCACCTTAAATTCGGGTCACGATCTTCAGCAATGAGAAGCGCAACTAACTACGAGAAGGCGTTGTGAATGGCACGTGTTTTACAGATCAAGGTACAATATACAATCATTAGCTTTTATAACGTTGCACACAAGGACCGCATTCTTGAGAAAATCATTTCGAGCATAACAATACCCAAGCGATGCATTCGGACCACGTTTTACGGTTCATGTTTTGAGTTTCCGTGACCTTTGTGGTATCCAATAGCCTTATTGAATCAATGTTTGTTATTTAAGCTACGTTAAAGGGAATCAGGTTAACCCGACGGCAAGTGCTAGCCACATCGTGTTTATGCACGTACATCGGGACTCAACGCCTGAGAACATACACCGAAACAAATTCCAGGATCTGTGTTTGACATTCTGTTGAGTTTGCTATTATGATGCCGGTGCAAACAGAGCAATCGGGTGTGAAATCAAATCCGCAATTCTGTTTCCTGCTCTAACTTTACCGTTATAAACGCTCTACGAATCGAAGTAACTTGTGCGTAAAACACTGTTGTATTGTGTTGGTGGATTAGTTAGTGGATTGTTTGCACTGTTCGCCTGCATTTGTGGCTTAGTCAGCGATGAGTCAGCTAGTTGCGAAGCAATTCTGCGATCGTGCTGTTCGGTGTAACGGTTTTGGCTTACCATGAGAATCCGTCTAAGATTGGTAATAGCTGCGTTTTGCTCGACGTAACCTAGAAAGTGTGGGACATATTCGTTTGGTACAGTTGTCCAATCATCACCTGGTCGTTATGATACAATTTATTAACTCTTGTATTACTGATTATATTCTGTGTCTAAAAAGGAACTTATAGTTTTATAACCTAATACTGTCCAGTATTAGTAAGAGTGTATTGTACTCAATATTGTAAGATGTGGAACGAGTTGTTCAGTGCTATGTAATTATTATAATGTGCTGTTGTTTTCTGGTGCTTGGTACTGTCACAGGGCTAAGTATTTGGCTGTATTCCTGTGCTTCTAGTCGCTGGTTTGATTGACGGACGGAAAAAATGTGTATGTACAAAGATAATCGTTTCGTACCCTGAGTACTGGTTTCTTGAGATGTGGGTCTTTAAACTATCCTATATTTTATAAAAATCTTGGTGATCATAATAGAAAATGGGCGCTTGTTTTTGTTATGTTACCTAATAAAATACTGATTCTGATGACTGTTGATCACACAAAAGCAGCATCCACAGCTTTTACAAAGGTACTTTCACACGTTCTACAAGATTAATTGCTACTCACTTCTAAAACGTTCACAAAACTGTATAGCTAGACTGTTTGTGCCTAAAAGGAAAATGATTTATAGCCGCAGTTTATTTGCAAGATATAAGCGTGAATCAAGGCTTATTTCGAAGTTGCAGGCATTGAACTATCAACCTCTCATGCATTATTATTAAGTTAGGGCATAGTCACACAAAGCAGAGCGTTGGCGAAGCGAAGTGCAATAATACTAATAACCATCAACACTGTTACGGAAATAAAAAGCTTGGATCCTGTTGTATTGACATTATAAATAAGAACTTTGAAAAATCCCAAATTATACTTTGTCTGATCCCTAATACATACATACAATCATCATCATCAGCCAGAAGACGTTCACTGCTGAACGAAGGCCTTCCCTAAGGGGGGGAGGGGGCGTAATCCCCACGCTTGGCAGACGGCTTGGGGATCGCAGTGGCTCACCGATTAGTGAGAGGACGCTGCTGCCCGTCCTCCGGTTTCTGGCCGCAGTTTTAAGACGTACCCGGGTCTAAATACAATACTATACATAAAATGCATTAAGGGTTTATGATCAAACACTCCGGTTGCGTCTGTGCTTTCGAATGACGAGAAGTACCTAAAATAGAGACGATATGCATACGACTAAAACATTGAACCGATCGTTATGAAGCTTTACAAAGAGGTAGCCTGGGTCCTGGAGAAGGACATAGGCATTATTTTTACTATTGCAGCCAAGTATCTTCAGTTCTAGAACTAAATTCAACGTATTACCGTAATTCAAAAGAAAATCATGTCTAAAATTACACAAGGATGATTGAAGTAGTAGTTGAAAAAGAAAGTAGTAGATGAAAAGCAAACTAAGATATTATAGTTAGCTTCTAAGACAGCAATAAAACTAGTTGCTACACCCTTACAGGGTCTATGTGTGTTTAGATTAGCTTAATTGTTTTCTGCAACAATATTAAATACCGCCGCTCCGCTTTCAGTGTGACAAAAGCTTAAAACATTGATATTAAAAGTGTGTTCCTAGGAATGTAGGAACCTACATGTGCATTTTGCCTTTTTTCAATTGCCTTATAAATAAAAATGTATGGTTTATATATGTTACTGAAATGTTACTAAATTAATAAGGATATCATGTTACAGGATATCATGTTAATAAACTTACGTTATTATTTTTATTAATAGCGTTCATAAATTCTTATAAGCCATAATTTATTATTTGTCGTCCTGGACGTACGCAAGGGCTTGCTTACTTAATGCTCGGATACTCTTCTCATTAAGTATTTAATTAAAAAATTTGAAATTATGTAACTTACGAAAGAATTTCAATGAATCAGTCCAGGACATAAAATGTACTCTCGTTTGTTACTTTACTTTCTGTGCCGTCAACAAAGTAATTTGTATGCCAAGCAGCGTATAATAGAAACGAAATGTATACAATGTTATCTAGTTCAATGGAATGTTTCGACGGGAAAACTGATACTCAGTACACATTGCTACTGTAAAATTAATTACATAAATCTACGTTTATGTACAAGAGTTTATATAATACACTATTTCATGTCCCATTTACCCATTTACTACTTCCACATAAATTCTCCGATAAGCAAAGGGAGACAGGTAGGTACTTAAACTGCGAACACAGCGACATAGAATCCCAATTGCTCGGAAAAATGTTTAATCACCCGAAAGACCAGCCGACATAAATTATGAAGATACACGAAGTACGTAATTGGATTTCTAAAGTATTCTCCCTTTGAATGAGAACATTGCGAGTGTAAACTGCGTAGGTGTGTTTCATTTACCATTCTGGGGGTTAAACAAACATAGTTTCGCCTTTTGTGAGGCCTTGGCTTGTGCTTCTGTGCCTTTAACATATATGTCCTTATAATATACACTGTGTATGTTAGCCGACCCGCTTTACGTTCGTTTTTCACGCAGGTATTCATTGCAGTCTAAGAGATGAGACCTTAATGTACTCCGAATTATGCATACTTGGTCTGTTGAACATCCTCTAAGACATTCCCGGAATAAAAGGGAAATATATTTACGATAGAGAATACTAGAGTCTCGCGCGTCGTCTGAATATAATACATCATCATTCTTTAGTATATTAGGGTACGGGAAAAACAGTAGGTATTTACTTAAAAAAATCTCAGGATTTCCAAGTTTAAAAGTCTTTTAAGCGATTTATATCGGAAAGCTATCTGGTTATTTTCTGTAAACAATTAAACTCTTGGCTTACAACGGCTAAACTTTCATGAAATGAACATCGGCAGCGTGGCTTGGTTCACAGAGCGTTAAAATTTTTACGGATCCCCAACAGATCCTGTAAACCTTTTGTTTAAATGCGGGAAGTGTCTGCAATTACGTCCTTCGTTCGTGTTCTTTTATTTTACTTTGTGCCAAGTTTCTTAGTAAACAATTACAAGGAACTCGATAAACACGTTTGGAATGTACAGATTGTATTTTGCCACATAAATAAGTAAGAAGCTTAGGTACTCGTATAAATGACAATACCTTTGACGGCACAGCGGGGACACCTGTATTTATTTGAAGTCAGGCGTGCCGTGAGTATAAATAATCGACAGCAGTATTTGATTTATTGGAAGCTGTGGCTGTTCAATTTCATTGTCGATTGCGTTGACACGAGATCGTTCAAACATCAAACAGGCAAAAGGACAGCTGACAAAGGGACCGCAGTAGCCTCAGGAATGTCCGAAGTTTATTCCATCATCTGCCTAACCTTTTGCCAAGTTCACTGGGGTCGGCTCCTAGTTTAACCGGTTGCGGCTGAACTATTTTACATGGAGTGACTGCCATCTGACCTCCGCCACCTACTCTAAGGCTTAATCTTAGAGTAGGTTTTAGCAGCTAAAAAAATGTGACAGATTTTTGGGCTGCTGACACTCGTAAAGACTGTCACAGATATTCGTACATACCGTCTATTTAATGTGCTTTCCGAGGATAGTACGGGTCTCGATGTACAAAATCCACCCATTCAAACATCGACTGCAGCAAGCACTGCTTTAGTTCGCAGATCGATTGTGTATTATTATAAAATAAAAATCCAGAGCTTAATTGCATTGTGAGTTACAAAGCTCACAGGTAATATGCGGTTATACCTACAATCACACAAGCAATCTTAGGTTTTGGTGTTTGACCTCGTAATAATATGGCGATATGTAGCTACCGCGCAAAGTGTATATATATATATATATATATATGTACAAGTACCTTCATATATATTGTCAATATGGAAATCAACTAGCCAATTCTTTTTAAACTAGAAATACTGACTATGTCTATGACTGCCTCATTGGTGTAAGCGTGGCTGCTCTGAGTTCGTGGGTTCGAGACAAAAGAGTTTGTTCGGTACAAAAACCTAGGATTTTTCTGTGAGAAAAATTCTCAATAGCAGCCAGGAGTTTGGAAATGATCCCTAGAGGGTTATAGGCGTCTATACAATAAAATATGGATGCACAAGCTCAATATCATATTAGTGCACATTTATATTTTACTGTGTACATAGGCGCCTATAACCCGCAGGGATTATTTATTTCTGGATACGATTATGTAATATTATATAGATATAAAATAGCTTTTAATTGATTTTAGAACTAAACTCAAAGGCCCATAATTATACAAATCATTCAAAAAAATATTTTGTTCAAAATATTTATCAGCTAAATATTTCTTGTGATTAATTTTATTATTACGGAAAAAAAAACTGTTATTAATTTATAACAGTTTTGTTGTCACTGTGTATACAAATCGTGTAGTACCTTAGTATGAACAAAGTATTGCTGAGACGTCTGTTGTATTGTTTTGTCTAGAGCGGCATCTCGGCGGTTTTCGTGACTGGCCCCGTCCTTGACTGGGACCGGTTCATCATCCTACACCCGGAGAACAGAGTTGTTAACTATAGACTAGACTATAATCAGTTAGCAAGACCAATCTACCTGCTAGTCGCCACCTACGCTGCTATATTTCGGTAGCCTTTTGAAAAGGTCAAAGAAATATTTGTTAAATATTTGTAACTTTGACATAGTGAAATGAAATCCTGTTTTAAATTTCTTACTAAGAAATTCAAATAAAGTCTATTATATATAAAATAAGATTTTTAAGATCTTAGGGAAACTATTAAATGTACCCGGATAAAAAATATCCATTAGAAATAGAAAAATACTTTAGAAACCACCTCTCCTTACACACTACTTAGCTTATAATTTGATTCCGTCATGGCAGTCTACTCCTGGGCTTGCAAGTGTATCTCCTAACGTGATTACACGCCCCAGTTCACAAATGATATCCATCTAGTGTTTTTGTGCTTTCATTTTCACGCTATGTAGTAGTAACTATAACACGTGTCTCATAATGTTTCAGCCACAAAAAACACGGTGTTGAATCGTAAGAACGATTAACTATAAAATTTTGAGTAAAGGTAATTGGGTTTATATCCTCCTATCCTATCCTATCCTACTTCCTACTAATATTATAAATGTGAAAGTTTGTTAGTGGAAACGCCAGGAGGGGACGCCCTAGAAGGACGTATACGGACCTTATTGGTGATGTCCTTCAAAAAGGTCGCAGTACCCACAACCGGCGTTCATGTATGAAACGATGCATGAATGTACATAGATGAAGCAAAAGGGTTATGTAAGGATCGTAGCACGTGACGTTCCGTAGTTTCTGCCTACCCCTATGGGAAAAAGGCGTGACTTTTATGTATGTATGTATGAAAGTTTGTGAGGATGGATGGATGGATGGATGGATCTCTGTTACTCTTTCACGCCAGAACGAATGACCGGATTTGGATGAAATTTGGCACAGAGATAGATTATAGTCTGCTACTTTTTATTCCGGAAAAATGTATGGGTTCGTAAACAATGCGGGCGAAGCCGCGGGCGGAAGCTAGTTAGAAATATTCTCATCCTTAAATATAGTTGCCGATAGAGGCATAATTCCGTAACAAGTGTCTATAATACATGAAACGTAATACCTTCTGAAATGCACTAAGTTTGTTTTATAATGCTCTGTATCCAAGCACTAAAGGGTTAAAATACACAACCTTTATGCATGATCAGATGTGAATGCGACCCTCAATACAAACTCAGTATGCATGCCGACAGACGCGCGTCCTACTTCAAAACATCTCAAGGAACAATTCACATAACATTAAATACTCTCATATGTAATTTCAACGTATGTAAGCATTTATTACTTCATTCATGACATGCATTCATAATTTCCGAGCTAAGATCCGTTTCAGGTCAAACAGAAGCACTGCATTTAATTTCCATTTAGCTTTGAAATCTAACCTATTTTGAACTTTGCTTAAAAAGAAAAAGCCGTATATCAGGTTCTTTTCAAACGACTGTACCTATACGGAAATGTCATTTCGATCAGAATCCAACGAGACATTCTAAAGAACAAACAGAAAAATATCCTCCCGTTTCGAATTATATACTTACGAAAAAAGATTTTGATCCAGAATTAAATAAATTTGGTAATAATTAGGCCCGAGTAGCTTTAAAGAAAAACAGGCGACAATAGAGAACGAAAAAATAAATTACATGCTTATACTTATTTCTGCTTTGGTACTTACAAACAAATTTATTTTTCCGACGTCAAACAAATGACATTATTAAGGAAAAAAAAAATATTAAGAGCAATATTTTAACAACGATACTCACCTAATCAAGATTAATCCCAAAAGTTAGATGGCGCTTTGAAGTTATAAAATATGATTCAAGAAGTTTACTATTAAATCTCAACGTCTTGGTGTATTTATTTTAACCGACCATAGAACCTAATTTAATTAAGTGCCATATAATATTATTTACAGACACATAGAAACGGAAGCTATATTATAAAATATTTAAATTATATGACGTAGCAACTGCGATTACAACGAATTGAGAGAGTGTACAGCTTTGCTGAAGGGTTTGATAGTACATGTAAGATGTCACATAGTATCTACATATCATTAAATTGGAAACCGGTTTCCTGTAGAATGAGAGAATATTGGAAATGCAAACCTCTTTGCAGATATTGAGGAGTTTAACAATAACATTCTGAAAAAATGGTGGAAAAGTTATTCATTTTTGGTCTACCGCGCTCAACTTCATACTAATAATAAATCTGACAAAATACCTAGGAAAATTATTTACTATGATGTGAGATGGAACCGTTATTACTACCTTAGCTAATTAGTGGATTAGTTGGCCCGACTGGTCCTTTGATATCCAAAAACTATGTTTCATGTAGCCACTTTGAGCAAAATAATTGGTTTACAGAGTTACGTATTAATGTAATTCAGGACTTCACTACGTTGAAGTGAGCAAACGAAGCCTTTCATACTAATCTAATGTATTTTATGCAACCATGATAATTATTATGTTCTATTATGAGCCTTTTGAGTTATTACTTAAAGATCCTTGAAGCAAGAATAACGCTACCTAAAAATATCTATACGATATGCCCTACACTAAGAGAGCGCTTTATAGACAAGACTGTAGTGTAGTTGGTCGTAAATGTCTTCCAGAAAACGTTTGACTAATTAATATAGGTAATTTTCTATACCTTCTCTCGAGTCGACACATTAGAGGTGCTGATGTCGTACTGGGAAGATTGGCCATTCAGTAAGAGTTCTAGAGAAATTCGTCTATCTGTTGTCTGTCTAGCGCTTGAAAAAAGCAATGAAGGCCTGTACTTTCGATGGTCTGCTGGCTTACATGGTCTGCGTTGACCTTTGGAACTGGAAAGCTCGAATGTTCTCCGTTACTATATATTATTACTCCTATACTCTACTATACTCGTCCTTTACTATTATACTAAAAAAGCGGATTTAGCGTTGGTGTCAGATGTCGTGTTTTACTTATTCAGCCTCAGAAACCTGGTTTTGGCAATGTAATTTGTCATATACACTATTGTTCGGACTATATCACTCATAGTAATCATAGTAAGTCTCCATTATAGACTAAGTTGTTGGCTAACTAACTAAGGACGCTTACAAACAACCGCCTTAACTTTCATATTGATGATATAATTATGAACAATGGGCCTCTCGTTTGAATGAATATTATTTTCTCTATTACTTTAGTATTTCAGCATTTTTCAATAGATTTTTCCAGACAATTGCCTTTATTATTATTGTAATAAGGAATTTATTGAGAACATTTTAAAGATAATTACAATATAATTAACTAGTGGACCCGACAGACGTTGTCCCGTCCGAACCTGTCCTAGAACTCAAACGCAGCACCACAAAAAATTTCGTCAAAATCGGTCCAGCTGTTTAGGAGTTCAGTAACATACACACATACAGAAGAATTATATATATGTATAAATAACGACCTACCTCGGCTTCGCACGGATGCAATTTACATGTGGTGTCAAAAAGCACTGTTCGTTCGAATTGGAGTATATCGTTTTGGTATTGATAGGTCATGGTTACGGAAAATGAGCTTAATGCAATATGAACAGATTTTGTCTGGAAGTGACTCGCGAAAAGGTTACAGCTGTCCGTGGGAATAACACTGAACACTCAGGTCGAAGTCTGCAACATTGAATCTTTGACTTCTCTAATGTGGCTATCCCGGGCAATGCTAAGGCGAACTTCACGTTCAATGGAGGATTCTCTGGCTCTCTGTGAGTTATGTCTATCCCGGGCAATACTAAAGTGAACTTCACATTAAATGCAGGATTCCCTGTCTCTCCGTGAGTTACGTCTATCCCGGGAAATACTAAGGTTAAGTTCACGTTCAATGGAGGATTCTCTGGCTCTATGTGAGTTATGTCTATCCTGGGCAATACTAAGGTGAACTTCACGTTCAATGGAGAATTCCCTGTCTCCCTATGAGTTATGTCTGTACCGGTCAAAAAAAAAAGACGAACTCTATTTCTTCGCAAAGAAAGAAATTACAAAACCATTATATTGGCTTTTTATCAAAATTATCAGTTAAATTAAATACACGAAAGAAGAGACCTAGACTCAAATTAACTACTTATTAAACGTAGTAATTGTAAACCTGTGATATCTTCGAAATTATTCATTTAAATGATATAATGTAATTTTTTTTTAATCTACATTAAGTTTCCAAGGTAACTTACATATTTATCTGGATAAGTTAAATACCGAATTCAAGAAAACAGCTCCGCAAATAATTTAATATTTTAAAGGTAAAAATGGTTACTGTGAGTCAACCTTAGAAGAAATATGCTATCGCGAACTTTCCTCTAGTTTATTGAAGAACTACAACTAATACTATTTAATACAATATTTTTATGTATCTCTTATGGTTTAGCTAGCGTAAGCTATGTAAGCGATTTTTTGACGACTTGATTACAAAACGTTCAATTTTCTCTATGACAAAAGCTTAATTAGGATATATTAAATACTAACCTTCCGTAAAAATATCTCTAAATGACCGTGAAACCGTATCAAGATGCGTTGCGTGGTTTAGAAGAAGTAAGTGGAGAAACAGAAATGAGGACAGACACGGATAGCGACTGTTTAATACTATTTAGAGATTACTGTCCAACAGCTCCCACGGGCCATTTCTCGGAAGTTAGGTTAGATTTAGTTCACCAGGCTCGCTTGGTGCAGGTTGGCACACTATATACATCAACGAAAACTGTATAAAACCTTTCCAGGCTGCAGGTTTCCTCACGACGTTTTTTTGCAAGTAATAATCGAATTTGATCCGCACACAATTTTAAAAAGTGAGACACACGAAATTTTTCTGAGCTTAGACCCTACTGCCTCGGTCACGAAGTCAGCGGGAGCGGGGCGGCGGCGGCGGCGGCGCGGTAAGCGGCGCGTTTCAATGCATAGGCCAGTTCCATATAAATATATGGAACTGGCCTCGAAGGTAGCGGCGCGGGAGCGGGTGGCGAGCGGCGTACGAGCGGTGCGTACCAATCTAGCGGTGCCCGCGCGTCTGCATTGTAACACGTAGTGTTGAGTTGTAGTATTCTACATACTACATCTTCTTTTGCTCACAATAAATGAAACTTTAGGAAGGAATTAGTATCAAAAAGATGTTGTCGTCGCTGTTTAGACATTTCGTTCGCGAACAAAGATACTAATTTCTCGTAACACTACGCCGCTCTAGCGCCGCGCGATCTGCCCGCTGGCTTCGGGTACAGCATAGCCGCGCCGCTCACCGCGCCGCCGAGCGCCGCCGCCGCCGCCCCGGTGCCGCTGTCTTCGTGACCGAGTCCTACAGCATGGAAGCTAAGCGTTCAACATTAAGGCACACTTTATATATAAATATAATAGAATTTTTGCAGAGAAAAGTAAAGCTGGTTAAGTACTAAAAATGTATCAATATTGTTATTTCTAACTGAAAAAGAAATTACCTTTGAAAAGGTCGTAAAATATAGGTATTTTATATAAAATCTCTTTAATTTATTTTTCTCGTTGGCTGAAATTAAACGAGTACCTATTAATTTGTAACTCCTACGCGTTTACATTTCAATGCAAAGGATTCTAGATTCCATATTTTACGAGGTACAAGGGTAGTTTTGAAAGCACACCAAATATATAAAGGCTTTGCAAACAGGCACATTATTCACAAGTAAAAGCGACGCTCGCGCTTTATTCACATTTAGATCCGACAAATTGTGACGAATGAGGGTGCAGCATGGCACGAGCTTAACACAGATTTGTGACTAAGCCCCGATTTTTAGTAGTCAGATAAAATAATAAAATAAACACGACACGACGACTGCAAAGAAATACTTATCTGAACAATAACTAATCCAATAATGAACTAATAGGTATATAAAAAAAAATGAAAATCTAAATTATTGTATCTACTTAGTGAACGCCCAATAAGTTTGATTGATAGATATCAAGAGTATGAACCAATCGAATTTGGCACTCGGTCGGCCTTTTTGGATCACGTGTGAATCAATCTGTTCACAGCCTTTGTTGTTCTCGCCGGAGCACCAACTCAATTACTCGCGGTAACTTGGTTAAACGGCCGACAAATAGGTTTACGTTAAACTTTACAATACAAGCTTTAATCTAAGATTAAAGTGCTTAATATGTTTAGGTACTCGTCGACAGTTAGACAGTTGAATTTTCTAAACATTTAATCACGATTGCTTTGAGAATGGGCTAGTGGAAATGAAGCAATCTACATAATATAGTTCTATATACCCAGAAAACTTTGTAACATAGATTGGTTAATGGATATGTCGATAATTATGCTCTCACAGCAATGTTAGCTCGCGTGGAAATTTCGTCGGTTACGAAGATCATAAGATGGTTCACTTGGTTGACCAGGATTCAGAGTGACAAATTAATGATTAACAGATTATCTTGTAGGTATACTTCGATAGACGAAAAAAAATATTATTGAAGTTGGCTTATACTTAGAAAACGAGGGGTCTCTATAACACGTGTTCCGATGGAACTTTGTTGTGGAAATCTTTCTTTGGGTCTTACTGATTTTATTTCAGGACTTGTATTTGTTATACTTTATAATTTCTTCCGTACTCGTGTTTCATAGTTGATAATACTCTGTGTAACAACCACGTAACAACGTGGGACCACATAGCTGGAACAAT
The DNA here is from genome assembly GCA_947562105.1 of Shargacucullia verbasci. Classification (NCBI taxonomy): domain Eukaryota; kingdom Metazoa; phylum Arthropoda; class Insecta; order Lepidoptera; family Noctuidae; genus Shargacucullia; species Shargacucullia verbasci. The sequence continues at coordinate 11,103,067 of OX387279.1, forward strand.
CCCGCTGCAACTACAGCGCCTTCGTCAAACGTGTGTTAAACATTTTGTAAGCAGATACATTACAATGTTAATACACAATACTTGGTATTACTCTAAGTTTGTACAGCTTCATTTCATTATTGCGTCAACGAAAGCTTTTACAACTGTGTGAAGTGTGGTTGGTGATTACGCTCGCTAGGTATGAAAAGATAGGTAGAAATCTGTCGATACTCATCATTATAATAATAGTTGGGTATTATTCCGTATCTCACATTATTCCTTATGGGCAAAGTAGAGGATGTATATCATATACTGATGGAGTGCGTTCGGAACGAGGCTGATTGTAAAAGATTTAATCAACTATCCAAGTCATTTGATGTTGGAAATTATAATATTTAATATACTCGCATGCCCTTTGTCAAAGGATACAAGACTCTTGTACAAAGTAGTAAAGAAGGGATTTAGATAATAAGCTATTGTTTGTACCAATGAGGGTGGCATAATTTGTTTGTGATTAAACCCTCTATAAAAGAAAATAAAGAATAAAAAAAAATCTAACATTATGATATTTAACTACGTCGCTGGTATAGCTTATAATTTAAGGCGGAGAAGAAATGGAAAAAAATGCTGGATAGTTAAAGTTATAAAAGCAAACGCTCCTGCTTAGAATAAATGAAAAATGTAGACTTCTAAATAATAAAGAGAACAGAAGAGAATGGTAGGCTAACTTATGGCATGATACCTTTATAAAAATATCATGGAAGGCAAGGGATTAAGAAAGAAAGGAAAAGTAGAATCTATTTAGGCCAGATAAAAGAAAAGCTGGAAAGGTAAGACATAGGTATATACAAAGTAGTTAAGAACTATCGGATAAGAAGCATAAAAGAAAATGCTACATTAATAAGAGTTAAACTGTTAAATAATGATGACGAATAGTTAGTGTAAGTTTTCCTTGCTGTACCTATATTGTACGTATAAGAATTATCTAGCTGATTTTCGTAAAATTTCAACACTCTCAAACTCCAAATTAAATACAAACGGAGCGTATAACTCTGAAGCATCACTCGAAAACAAAATAGAAAGTGATAATGTACAATCTTCTCCAAAGTCAAATCGACATTACATTACAGGTCGACTTCCTTTGGGTGGAAATGAGTGGAATTGCTCATGTGCGGTGTTAACAGTGAAAGCGAAAATCTGTTTTCTCTTCGTATTTGAACGTGGCTTCGTTTGTTCGTGGCATGTTATGTTATTTGAGTAGTAATCTTTATTTAGTTACTTACAAGATAACAATGTCCAGTTATATTCATCTAGAATAATGTTTATGGATTTAACTAAACAGCGTAACCCGTCTGGCGATGGCAGCTACAGTAAAGGTATATTTTATGTTTAAATTAGAATACAGAATTTGCTAAGTCAGATTTAAAATTTTCACCTTTCCTTTTTAATTAAATAGTTCCGCATCCATTGTCAATGTAACGCCTATTATTATTCGTTAGCAATTGTAACCAAAAAGTTTAGCTACCACAATTTATGCAGGCGCTCGTTTAAAACGTCTAATGTTATTGAAAAATAATTGTTTGCGTTTATCTTGTTCACGAGGAAGCAAATTAGCAGGCTGAAAAGACAAATTGTCACCTCCAAAATTATGTAGATGAAAAGTAGACGAGAAAAGCCTGACGTTAGATGTTAAAGTAATAAATTATACAGTTTTTTTGGAGATTTGGCTTTGACGGTAAAAGAATTAAGGCGACAAATTACTTTTTTATTGCACCTACACACAAAGTTTGGTGAAATTTAGTAAGTCTTTCAATGTGGAAATGTTTTCTGAGAATTTACTTTCAAAGATATTTTTTATGACTTCGATGAGTACACAGTTTGTTAGTTAATAGCAGCTTATCATTTGGATAAGGTAATCTTAATTATAATTAAGTATTAACAACAGAATATGTAAAGAAAAATTGCTATTGCTTAATGCTTATTGCTATTACCGTGGCCTTACACGTCTTTGACGTGACTGCCGGTTTATTGTATTTGGCAACAGAAGCAACGATCCCGCTTCACGCCATGTAATGTTGTTTATTTTAACAAAATTTAATATTACGCTAGAAACGTATTAATTTATACTCCACATTTACTAACAAGCTCAATTTCCAAACACTGTAGGTTTTACCTAATAGTCTTTTTCAGAAGTCTCGAAGTATATGTATACCAAATCTTTCAAGCGCTTATATGTAAATACTTTTGTAAAAGTATTATAATATAACTTCATGAAATTTTCTCTATCTCTATCTATCTCTGAGATATAAATTGTTTGATTTAAACTACTGACGTATATCATATTTATTTATGCAATACACCGAAGTATATATAATTAATGATAATAATATTACTATTAAAGTTCAATAAAGCACCTCTCTCCTACTTTGCTGTGCCCGACAGAGTCCACAACTCTTTCTCATAGTTATATTTCCATCTAAGTACATACGCTGTGGAACTAAATAAATAATATATCGAGTATAGGTAAGTTTATAATTCTTCATACATTTTTGAAACCTGTTGGAGGAACAATAGGGTCCGTTTTACAAATTAACTTCATCTCAAGTTAATTTGTAAATGGACTCTACCCATTCTCTCAATATTTGAATTGCTAAGATACTATCGACGGAAGTATCTTAGAAATTCGAACTATATGGTGGTTTAACCCGCTCTACTGTCTCACTTAACTTAGAGAATCCCTAACTTTATAAATGATGTGGTCTTATTGATAAATGTGCAACTTGATACGACCCAAGTGAAACTATTTGGTTCAACATGTAAGTTTCAAGTTCAAGGCTAAACTTAAAGACGAACCACGAGATGGGTCAGAAAGAATCTCACTAGTAACATTTCTGGTAACCCAGTTCTTCAGTCCAAGCAATTCAAGGTATTCTAAAGTGGCGACACCCGTGAAAGGCTTTCTGTACAAAGGCAGGTACTCAAAGAGGTCACGCTTGAAGATCTGTAGCCCTGCGGCGCATGGCCGAGCGACTGATAATCGGTACATGAAAGACTTATTTTACGTTTAGACTTAGGTGCCTATTGGATTCATAGTTAGTGTAAGCGTTTAAAAGTTTGTATTCTCGGCAAAAATCGGCTTAAGTTTCTATCTATATATAGCTGAATAAATCTTTTATAAAGTTATTTAAGTTATTCCTCTGATAAATAAGTTCCATACAAAAGCTGTTCCCATTTTAAATGAACATCAATTCTTTTATCTGGCCTACTCCTTAAATTGAGGCTAAATTTAACTCCTGAAGAAAGGCACTTTTATACCAATCTAATAATTCCTTCAATTAACTCGTGAACATCTCGCTCCGAGAAAGTGTTGGATTTTCTGAACGATGTAATTGGGTTTTAATTTTTATCTCCGCTACCCACATTAAATTGCGTAGCTTTTTACAAAGAGAAGATTTTAATCACTTAAACTGGGCTAGTTGAATCTTCCTGGGAGGTTTTTTGTCCTACTCGAGTAAGTTCATAAAGAAGTGATAACACAAAGTACCGTTTTGTTCTTGGACAATTTTATCTTTTTATCTTTCGGTGGGCTTAATGTACCTACAACTTTGATCCTCTCTTCATTAATCATAAAGGTTATGTATACCTTTGAATTAAGCCATAATTTCACACATAATAAAACATTCAGAAATACACGTCATTTCAAAATAAATTTGGTTATTAAAAGAAAATGTAATTTGACTTTTTTCCTTTAGAACTTAATTTTCAATCAAAAAGCAATATCTATTACTATATTTCAGTAAGTATGTCCGTATACTTTACAGTTCTAATGTTTTGAATTTTAACTAAACTAATATTGAAATTCACATCCATACTGTGCAATCAGTTGAGGGATTGTCTTTTTTCCAGAATAATAAAAATTTAGGTGAAGTATTAGGGTCTCCCTTCAGTCGTAACTGGGATTAAATTTGGGACAATCCACATCTAGGTAGTACAAAAAAATTGAATAAGAACGGCACCCTTTCCATTTTTATTACAAATTACTTAGATATGGAAAAGGGATGGTAAATTTTCAGTAATCTATACATATCAATAAAATTGGAGTGTCTGTTTGTAATATTGAAATAACCGTTTTTTATTACATGCATATGAATATATATACGGTACATACACCAAAATAACATTTTTTACAATTTTTGTCTGTCTGTCTGTCTGTCTGTCTGTCTGTCTGTTTGTATAGGCTAATCTCTGAAATGGCTGGACCGATTTTGACGGGACTTTTATTGGCAGGTAGCTTATGTAATAAGGAGTAACCTAGGCTACTTTTATTTTAGAAAAATTCTTTTATTTTAGAAAAAAATAGGGTTAAGTGCATTTGGTCTCACTAAAAAATACATTGTTAAGTTCCGACATCCACGCGAACGAAGTCGCGGGCACAGCTAGTATTAAATATAACTTGGTGTTTCAATTTAGTATTCGATTTAAATAAATTACTCGGGGTCTTTGACATTGATATAATCTTATTGTAATGCTCCTAACACACGCCGCGCAAGCACGTGACGAGAACTCGGTATGAAATAAAAGATTTAAGCGATCTCTCAACGTAACGTTCGGCAGATGTTTTGTATACTTTGTTAAAAGAATTCAGTTCGAGTGTTTTTTATCTTTTGTTTATGTTTTCTGAATCAGTTGCAATGCTTTTTTATTCTTCTAAAAGGTGCTGTTAGTATTAACTGGGCGAAGTTTTAAACGCCACTGATCTTTAATGCATATTAATTAACACTGTTTTGTTTGCGTAGAGTATACGCTAAATCGTATTCTTTAGCTAACATTTACTTATAATATTGTGACATTTGATTTTCATTCTTGTTATACCAGGAAATTGGAAGCCACAAAATGACAGTCTCAATTTATCCACCCATCTGTCCTGAACTCCGATTCTCCTAATCTCATTTTTAGATTTTCTCCAGTTTACCACAATTCTCAACAGTTCCATTTAATCCTAAATTCATTTTGTTTTTTCAATTGTTGTAGTACATCGGGACAATGGATGTGCCGCGCCCCACCAGCCGGGTTGAGATCGTCGCTGCGATGCGTCGCGTTCGTGTAAGTATGCTTTTATAAAAACGAAAAGAAAAAAAAAACATTATTACAAAAAATCAATATGGCTTTTCTAAGTTTTTTTATTCTGTGATGAGATTGTATAAAATTCAAGGGATAAGTACGGTTCACTCGTTTTATTTTACTACTTGCCTGGTACGTACCTTACTTTTCACATCGGTTACTCGAATGCAACCGGCAAGTGCTATTATGTTTCCCAAAATATAGCAAGCTGCCTTTATCACTCATTTAATCAATTAATATTAACAATATAACACTCATATTTAATGAGCAAACAATGACGCTAATTGCTAACCCATATATACACATATCTGTAAGCCAACAATTAAATTAATAACACGGTCTCTGTGTACACTAATTAAATTCCCGTGAATCAGAAAGCCGCTGAATCCATAGCCATTTGTATGGTTAGTGCAAAACAAAAGATTAGCCAAATCTAATTTCGAACTACTTAATTAGCCTCCTTGGCATACTTAGCGAAGCAAAACAAGATTCTAGTACCCTCGGTGCGGCCATAAAATTGATTTAGCTAAGCTAACATAGCTTAATGTTAGTAATTTTCATTGTTTAGAACAAGAAAATAGAGCTTTATGAGACCAGTACGCTTTAAACGAGGCTTCATGTCACCCTCAGGTAGTTTTGGGAAAATTTTGCTACAAAGCGGCTCATATTATATTTATTTTGCATTTAATCATGAAACCATTCAATAAAAAGGTAATTATTTTAATTAAAGTTGCTGGAGAGTAAATGAAACGCCTTTTTTTTTCTAACTACGTAATTCTCGACTCCCAGTTCACGCATTACCGTTAGATTTGCTTCACATATCTGGACATTCTTGATATTTCATTATTTTGTTTTTCTGTTTTATCCGCTTTGAAAGGTTTATGCCGTTTTTATTTCTTATTTGAAACACTTATATAACTCATATTGTATTATTTCTTATATAATGCATGCTAATTTAAGATTTTAATTGTAAATTTACTTTTTGTTTTTGAAAAGAGTATCCATGGAGTTTTATGTTGGTCTCTTCTCCATAGGACCTACCCCCTTTGGAACCGTGCGCCTCGAAATTTTAAAGAGAGTCTCGACTTTTTAAAATAAAAAACATTGACGTTGAAGCAGATTATGTTTTTTTTAACGCGTATGTTGGCTAATTTATAGATACCGATTTTTAATAGTTTTACTATTAAAAAGTCGTTAGTTTGATTCATGGGTCGGGCCAAATAACAAAATTCTCAACAACAGTACACATCTATTTAATGCATTAAGGAATGCAGGTGTGATGTTCTTATTTGACGTTTTTTACTATAAAAGTATGTTAAATACTTACTTTTTTCTCGATACATTTACCAGCTGTATATAATGTAATTACGACACATTAAACGATGGTTTAAATTACTAAAGCCTTTGATGTATTTTACACATTTTACAGCGAGAATATCATAATAATGAGACGCGGACAGTACAGTCGGCATCAAAAACATGTATGTATACACGTAGCAAAATTCAAACGCTTGTTCTTAGAAAGGTTTTGATTAAAACCATAAAATTTAAATAACTATGTATCTTTATGTATCCACAGATAGACTGTATGAAATTGGTCAATATTTCAATCACAATTTCCTCTAAAACTCGGTTTTGAATTTCGCTACGTGTATACATTTTTTTATGCTGACTGTACATATACCCACATAAATAAACTGGACATAAATTTAGTTATTTATTGTTATTCTACCCAAGTAGCAAAATGTGGTCCTCTAAGTGTTCTAGGAGCAAGTATTTTTTTAGTCCTATAGAAATCCTTAAAACGTTTATAGAACCGCATTTAAGCGTAGTTTAAAGGACTAATATATATAGTCGCTTTGTTACAGTTCGGTAAAGTGCAATTAGGTTTCATAATTATCTTATAATGTGGTTTTACAAGATAAAATTATCCTATAATGATCCGGTAAACTGAATAAGTGCGATTAGTCCTCTAACGACTTGGTGCGTGCCTCTACTGGCGTAATTAATCCAAGAGTGATCAGCGTGATGCCATTACTAGAGCATTAATTTTTCAATCTTTTTGTAACGGTGCCAAGCTAGTTGGCAATAAAATATAAAATTTTCATAAGGAAAGTAATCCTATCATACTATTAGCATAACTTTTGTCTTTTGAGTGTTGTGCAAAGAATGCCTAGTCAATTTGCGAAATTAATTTGATTGATAAAGTCTTCGATGATCATAAACATATCTTCATGCCCCTACAAAATTAAACATATTTATTATTTGTTTATTCGATAATAAGATAAGATAAGATATGTTTTTATTCATGTAGACCATATACGAGTACAGGTACTTAAGAATAGTTACGACTCTAGGTGCCACGTTCCAAAATGTTGACTTCCAATGAAGAAGAACGGGCAAGAAACTCCATGGTTACTCTTTTAAATTCAGAATTTCTTACAATATTTTGTTAAAATACATTGTTCTCGAAAACTTATGTGAGGACAATTTAAAAAAAAGTCTTAACTAAACAAGCCTGATTTTTAAATTAATAACAAATATTCTGATAAGACTGACATGGCAGCTATGAGCTGACCAGTCCCAACAGACGCGCATCTCGGCATCGCTCAACTCATATATTGCAGGGATCTCAACGACCCGACACACACACACATAATTAAAAATACTTAGCCGCTACTTATTAGATCGAATCACGTGTCATAATATTGCATTTATCAGAACCTTTATAATGCTATTTACATACATATACCTACTTCCCCTCCATATTTAAGTTTAAGGGTTCTTTAAAAGACATATCTATAACAGAAATAACCTCGCATCCTATTATATGTAATGTTATTTTTTAATCAGTATTAATATTTCAAAATAGTGTCAAAATTAACTTAAAACTTTTTTAACCTTGATTTTGTCATAGATCAAGAGTGGCCCAGTGTAGGGATGCAAAACGGTAATTCAATAATAACATTGTCAGTACTTTAAAGTTCTTTTTTTTATGTTTTAATCTGATTATTTCAAGAATAGGAATCATTAATATAATTAAAAAAAATATGAACTACAGGAGTATTGAAAAATGTACGTATTTTTCCATACTTCTGCAGTTCATAATTTTTTTCAATATCAGTACGGTTTTGATCCTCTAATTCACTATCAATGCTTCCGTTATTATTTTGATTATCTTCTTGATTATTACAAATTTCAGAAGAATTATCTTTGTAGTCTTCTAGGTCTATTTCGATTCCGTTGTACGTAACCATCACAAACGTCACCAGACTCTCTTTTATTCAAGAAGAGTATGGATCTAATCTCGGTTCCCGATTTCATTTCACGGTACTTTTTGGAAACTCTTTTTCGATAACTTCCACTAAGGTTAAATCGTTTCCATTCGTTTAAATCCATTTCTATTTTCTCTTGCTTTTACTAACAAATTATAAAAAGAAAACAAAACGGCCGATTACTCTAGTAATAGCAAATGTAGGAAAGATATAAGTAGAATCTTATCTATAAAATTAGGAGGCCATGCTAGTTTGGTGCTAACAATCCATTAGAAGTTACGACTAAGACAAATTAATCCTATAATATCCTTGTCCTATAGCAGCTACATCTAAGACGTTTGTAGAGGCGCATGTCTTATAAAAGAAGAAACAAGACGTTAACAAGAGTAAACAGTCTTATTAAATGCGTTTATAGGATCAAAAGCTACAGCTTGCAAATTACTTTTATAACATGCGCATATAAGACTCCGCGTTCTAGTGAGAACCGTACAAATTAATGAGTAGAACTGTGCCGTAGTTCAAAATGTCTTATAAGATGCTGGTTTAAGATCAATGATCCTTGTCGATAAGACAATTTTTTTTATTATAGGTGCACTTGTCTTCACAGGGCATTGTATTGTTACCTCTGACATGATCAGAGCCTTTGGTATCACTTTATTTAGGTTTTATAATTATTTTCACTTATGTAATAGGGAAGATGGAGAGTTTCAATTTTGACAATTTGTTTTGTTTTTGTGCTTTGTCTTAAACTTTAAACTTATTTACTACTTATACGTACTTATTTATTAATTATACTACGTACCAATAAACTACAATCTAAAACACTTTTGGTTTCTATATACATATTATTTTTGCATTTTTTATTTTATTGAGCCTACTACCTATTTTTATCTATACTAATCTTATCTTTACTTTTATACACACTATTTTAATACTATGCCTATACTAATATATATAACAATATATTATACAGTCATATTTTATAATCTATTTTAGTTTTATTCCTATTCTAATAACATTTTCAACCACTTTTATAACAACGATACGTCTATTAAACACCTATAGGACGTTTAGTCTTATAGGAGTATTTTGTTACTAAGGTATGACATCCCACAGCTAGGCAAAGGAGTCCCAACTTGTTTTCCATACTGTTCGAATTAATGACCAGTCTTTGCTATATATGTATGTCTAGAATCATACCACAATCTCTTTCGCGGTTTACTCCGCACCCGTTTCGCTGTCAGGGCTCCAGTGCGTGGTTATTTTGGCTCACAGATCAGACAGCGTGCCGCAGACGTATATATCTAGAGCTTATATAGAATTGAATTAGCCCTGTGGAACGCGTTAGAGTATGCAGTACGCTGTTCAGTCATCTTATATTCAATTTCAATAGCTGCCTCTGCTACATCGCAACTGATGACTACTCCTATGGAGTAATCATGTGTGCGGGGGGCATGTGTATAGGGTGTAGCTGAAATTATACCCGAAATAATAAAATAAGACCACTGATCACTTTATCCCCCGAAAAGTTAGGCAAAGGTATATAATTCTCAACCCATATTTTGCTGATGCTGTTTTTATGTTCTCTGTAATAGGGGATCAGTAAATTGCTACATATTTACCGGGCACAAGTTCAAAAACCGGGCTGGCTACTGAGAATTTTCTGACAGAAAACCCATGTTTGTTGAATACCCCGAGACCAGCAAACGCTTTCAAGTTTCGTCCATCGTGGAGGCTCTTTGCTTGCACCTTAAATAGCTCGTAGAGTAGTACAAAAATTATTGCATACAGTGATTTCTTTCAGGCAACATTTCTTACTAAAAAAAGGCAACATTTACGTATTCAATGTATCTTATTTGCGGTCTAATACATAGTACCGAACATTAATATTAGTTTTTATTTCACCGTTTACTTGTTTTCGAACAAAAACAAATATCAATTGTATATTAGATTCTACAAGTATGTAAATGCTTTAATATACTTTAACTACGTTTAATCTTGAGCTTAGAATCATTTAAATTGTCTAATACGTACATATTTCATGTTTACCGGTATTAAGTGGATTTGGCTTTTCCTAAATGGGATTGCAAAATAGCAACAGAATTTTCCTTTGTAGCTAACGATAGATTTTACCATGGAACAGAAATCTACCATCGATGAATGTTATAAGTACATTTCACTGATGGATTTGCATCATGCCTGATCAAAGGACAGGTTTTTGATCATGATGCGTTAATATCGTGGGACGATAGTGCCTCGTTTCAAAAACTGATATGTATTGTGCTGAAATATCGAATTAAACTTTATCTACTACTTAGCTAAACTGTGTCGTCTGCGTGGCCTGCGCCGCTATTATACATCTGACCTAATGCTGGAGTCAACCCATTGACGTGTGGATTTACGATACAAGCTCAATTTGCTCATGACTCTATTTACTTGTGGTGAAACTGAATAAAACCTTCTAAAGTAACCGTTAAAGAATCTTTATTTTTTTATTTGAATTCAGAATAGTATAATATTACCATTTTTTACGTAGCTTAGAATAGTAATATGATTATATGTACAACCTGTATAGCTGAAAGGAGGGAATCATAAAACAGCGAAGTTATTCGCTAACCTAATACTTCGTATTTTTATATAGTGGTACTGGTTGGCATTCGGCTCGTGTAGAAAAAGGCTGGTTACCTATAGTATCACACATATGTAGCAAACCCAGCACTTTCCACCCCTCGCGTAATTTGTCGTCCCATGTTTCCACAAATGGTTTCTTGTTGCAACCTACTTAAACTCCCATATTTCTCAGTGACTTACGAATTTAATAACGAACGGTTGTTTTTAATATCCTTCGTTCACTTCCACGTACCTACCTAAGTAAAATGCTTTGAACAATCTTCAACTCTAATATTACTTCTCAACTTGGTTTTGTTTGCAATACTTTTAGATTTGTTATTTTTCTTTTTTTATTATGCTTACTTAGTAATAATCGTATTATAAATATATTTTGAGAGACCGCCTGTTTAAGCGACCTCAGAGGATTGTCCGTTTTTTTTTAAATGTAAATTATAATAATGCCGACGAATATCGGACATGTTGTTGGAGAACTTTCGTATTTTTGAAATTCAAATACCTTATTTTCTTTAAGAGAGAATGGAACTAATTTAGAATAATATGTCGGTCATTTGTCTGACACAGCTCGTGTAGTTTAAAAGTTCATCATGATTTTCAATTCCATCCGCAACCGTTTTCAAGTAGAAGAAAAAATAGGTACCGACCGATAACTTGCAAATATCCCGGACGAGGAAACTAGTATCAAAGTGGCCACCAGGCACCGAGATACACCCAAACAGTTTTTGCAATTCTACTTTCATAACCATTCCCGAACTGTAGCAAAACGAATAAAACTTTTGATTGGGAAAATAAACTGTTACAATACAACTGTACAATATAGCTACATTTTCCTTTGCAGCTAAATTACGCAAGTTAAATTTAGAATCGTTTGATGGAATTATAAAATCAGCATAGCTATTCTGGATAAAAAATATGAGTGATATTGTGAACGGGCGCTGTTTTATCGTCTGTGAAAATCCGATTTGCCGCAAAATAAACCCGAAAGTAGCTCCGGGTAAACGGATCTGTTTCTTGAAAATGTTCGGCGTGAATTTTGCAGTACCTACCTATTGTAAATTCTGGTAGATTCAATTAAACTAGAACGCTGATATTTTGTTTGACGGGCGTTGTTTTGCGTAAGGAATTTAGACGCATTTTTACCAAAATGTATAGGGTAAAAAAGTTAGATAAAAATATTGCCAGGGAAGGTGAACATTATCATCACATAAGCGAGACGTCGCGATGGGAGTGATCGTGTTACAATAGAATATGAATATGCCAGGGGGTCGACACCGCCCGCGCCACCGTGCGCATGTGAATATAAATGAACTTGTTTATAAACCGCTGAAAAAATCGTGACTCACCTATGGAATATGGATGGCACCTGCGCAGGGATATATTTATGACTGTCTACTCACTTACCTAAATATTAAATAGCTATGAGACACTTCCGGAAAAAATATTTTTCTCTTGGGGCTACGAGAAATAATAAGAACTTTTTCATAGAAATAAGTATTATTTAGAACGACAATAAATGATGAGGCAAGTCATAAAGGTCATTCAGAAACGGAGAGACTGTTGACGTTTGCTATTGTGACACTGGAATTCTAAATCTATCTATCTATATAAATAAAAATCAATTGCCAAAAATATATGTAAACGCATAACTTCAGAACGGTTGCACCTATTTAGCTAATTCTTTTTTTGTTGTGTTTGTAATTGTCAGGACAAGGTTTGTATGAAAGAAAATGATTGGAAAACTCAGTTTCTTAATTAGTAAATTGCATCCGTACGAAGCCGGGGCAGGTCGCTAGTTTAATATATAATCTATCGGTCTTGCAGTGCCCTGACAGTTAATATATGTGACTAATTTAAAATCCAAGTACAGTCACCGTCAAAAATATGTATACAAGTAGCGAAATTCAATAGCGAATTTTAATTAAATATAAATGGAAATAGTGATTGAAATCTTAACCAATTTCATACGGCTAGGTACATAAAGATATATGGTCATTTAAATTTTATGATATTAACTAATACCTTTCCAAGAATAAGCCTTTGAATTTCGCTACGTGTATACCTACATCTTTTTAATTCTGAGATAAAGATTGAGATTTTTTTAACATAATTATTAAAACTGACGTCAGTCGTAACATCTCAAAAGTTGCACTATTATCAATTGCGGACTAACGGGGGAAGGGGCGGCCCGCCCCGGGCCTCTGGTCCTGGGGGGCCTCCAAACGATCAAATCCTAAACAAGGCTTTAAAAATATGCTTAGCACTTATCTAAGAGGTGGTTAGGAGTTGGGAGGTTTTGTTTTCCTCATACATATTCCTTCCATATTCTATGTATTTTTATTTAAATCCAATTTAAATTTCACTTGCAAGATTTTAACTAAATAGACATAAACACGTATACATACAAAATTAAATGTGAACTGAATAAAAAGCTTGTAAAATTACATCAACTTCTTAAACTAGGGGCCTTATTCAGCTTCACCGCCCCAGGCCTCTGACGGGCTTAGTCCGCCACTGACTATTATTAACTATGCTGGTAATGATTTATATTAAAATAATAATTTTAGACTGAATAATCAAAAATTAAATGAGGATATACTTTAACCTACCCGGGTACGTCTTAAAACTGCGGCCAGACACCGGAGGACGGGCAGCAGCGTCCTCTCACTAATCGGTGAGCCACTGCGATCCCCAAGCCGCCTGCCAAGCGTGGGGATTATGGCAAACCCCCCCTTGAGGGCGGCCTTCGTTCAGCAGTGGACGTCTTCTGGCTGATGATGATGATGATGATGATACTTTAACCTCAAATATTCACGGCGATACTGAAATAATGTAATACTAATGAATAGTTGTAAAATTAAAACTATTTAATTAACTTTTGTTCTCAACCAACAACCGTCTGTTAAAAGTAACAGTTTTATTAACAGTAACAATATATATATTTGCAACTAAACTATGCAAACTTTAGAATTCTGGAACTGCGGTTGCAAACCGGCTGGGAGCGGCTAACTGAACAACAATTGGTAATGTCCAACAACTAGTTCTAGACATTGCAAGTCTCTACATTACTATAATATGTTCAGAAGTTAAGTACATTAAAATTGAACTGTTTTGTGGATTCTTCTGCATAACAAAGATAACCCATGTATAATAACAACTGTGTCAATCAGTGGTAAAACTGTTAAATTATTACAATTGACGGTACGGGTGGCGCGGTGCCTAAGTGATTAGCTTTCTGCGCTCAATGTCGCGGATTCGATTGCCGCACGGAACAAGTATTTGTATGATTTACAGATAGTTGTTACGGATCTGGTTGTGTGTGTATGTGACATGTATGTTTGAAAAAATCCATGACACAGGAGAAATCTTAGAGAGGGAAAAAGTTGAAAAAAAAAAAAATGTCGAAATTTTCGGAAATTAACTAACTATTATAGTTTACTATATTAAAGACGAACATTTATATGACAAAAATAGATATAAAGAGTCCATGATTAACTCATCAACGCACTAATTATGATATTGGGACACCCAGCCGTTTTCTTTCCATGACGTCAGTCGCTGCAATCATAAAAACGGCAGTCGTATCCTCCTAAAATAGTCATTGAATTCGATGACAGACTTCTTAAACAATAACTTTTTAGCGGTGTGAATGTAGCTTACGATTGTTGTTCATTATTATTACTTGTGTTATCTCCAAACAATTGACAATGACGGCACGGTTGCACAGTGGCTAAGCTTTCTGCGCTACGTGTCGCGGGTTCGATCCACTTTGTATGATCTACAGATACCTAGTTGTTTTGGGTCTGGGTGTGTGTGTGCAACTGTGCATGTGACATGTATGCTTGTAAACTATCCACGATACAGGAGATCCTAGAGTGGGACAAAGTTAAACAGACAGAGAAACGGACAACAAAGTGATCCCATAAGGTTCCGTTTTGTGTATGTGTATGTACGGAACCCTAAAAAAAGAAATATGATACATTTTTTGACCAATCCAATTGTGAAATAAGAATTATATTGAGATTTAGGCAAACGTCAATATTAACTGACTGGACAATATTTTCCAATGTGACTTTCTAGAAAAGAGACTAAATAACCTTCCAATCTAGAGTCAAGAAAACGATAAAAACAGTAACTGTATTTTCAAGAATTTATATTTAAATTAGGCGATAGTACTTTGAGCATCTTTTCTAAAATTAGACCGATTAATAAAACCCTCTTCGCTTATTATTCCTGTGCTTAATTGTTCGCAACTCCCCTTTATAAAATTATGCATAGCTCTAAGTAATGAGGCGCTTCCATTACTCACGTTATTCTTGTGTATAACACGAGTGTAAGTCTGAAAGTGGATTATATTCTAAATGTTGCAACTCTATGGTATTTTGCAGCGAAATTCACAGAAGCTCTCAAGTTAGTTTAATTTTCAAAAGGAAACGAAAAGCCGAGTCTCGTTAAGATGTTTTGGTGACAAACGAGTTCTTGGTAATTTGTGTCGCAATATAGCTTTGAAATAACTACCTGTATTAATGAAAATTACGTGGAACTTTCTGTGTGGATTCTTGACGTTCTTGTTATTTATAAATTATTATTCATACAAATATAAATTCAGCCCATTACTGTACAATCGGCATCAAAAATATGTTTACATGTAGCGGAATTCAAACGCTAATTCTTGGAAAACAATTGGTTAAAATCATAAAATTTGGTTGACTATGTATTTATTTTTACATGTCCGCACATACTGTATGTATACTATATGTGTAAATTTGGTCAATAATTTCAATCACTATTTCCTCTAAAAACGCTTTTTAATTTCATTAAGTGTATACATCTTATTGATGCTGACTGTACCACTGCTGGGCAAGGGCCTCTTCTCAGAATATGACGGATTAGGCCTTGGTCTTCACCACGCTAGCCTGATACGGGTTGGCGGACCAAATAATTATTTAATAAAACAATTCTGAACGTTACTTATGACTAATACTGAATTCGGTATGGTCTCTGGACCTTCCTTTTTCTGTCCGAACTTTTTTATTAGACTGCAACAAAAACAGTCGTTGAATGCAGATAACGGTAGGTAACAGTTATATTTGCTTTTGTTTTTATTTTCTCTTAGCCTTCTTCTGTTCTTTGCATATTATTCCCCAGATGCACAAACAGCCGTACTGCCTATAGCCATCTGCTTTTGTTGATTCTGACTGTTTAGTTTTCTGGCTATTAGTCGTTTATAATAATGATCTCTTATAAAACATCGATACTCTAAATGCACGGTTGCAAAATGGTAGGTCCTATATATAAAAATATAATTATTCAATGGTCAATTACAACACACTTTATATTAGAAATAGAGAGTACATAGTTTACATTAATAAGTGAATAACATATGTAATTCTTAATAAATTTCCGTTTGCAATTCTTACTCCTCGTGTGAATGTCAGATCAACGAGTGCACACTTTATTGCGGATGTGGAAGATAAAGAACGGAGTGCCAAGTTAAATGACATACATGTACATAATTACGCCTTTTTCTTGAAATAGGTAGGCAGAAACTATGGAAGATCATAACCTACATGCCCCTTTTATTTAATCTACATTCAGGCATCGTTTCATAAAAGCACACCGGTCCTGCAGACCGCGAACCAGTATATAAAAAAGAAGTGATAACTGTCTGGTATTTACTATACCTATACTTATTATCTTCGTAAAATAAGATATTCTTTTATTTTTTTGCAGTACGAATTCAAGGCGAGAGGAGTGAAAAAACGTAAGGTGACCGTCGACGTGTCCACTGATGGAGTCCGAGTGACCACCAGGACCAATATAACAACCAGAAAGACCAAGGTTAGTTCTAATATTTCAATACTAGGTACAGGGTAATCTTGAAGTGTCTGAAATATGTCACGCCTTTAAACACCCAATGTATTCCCTGAAGGGTTAGGCAGAGGTGTACTATTATACACCTACATTTCGTCGATACCGTTATTTAATCCCATGTAATAGGGAGCGAGCCTATTACCATCTACCAGGCACGGTTCCAAACTCCGTGCTGCTACTGAGAGTTACAAAAACCCGATAACGCTTTGCCCGATCCGGCATCGAAACCAAGATCTCAAGCTCAGCAGTCAACCACTTGACCAATGAGGCAGTTGTATATCGTCATATTTTTCGCACAAAATATATATTATTACGCAGCTATAACTATGTACTATGAATATTTATTATTAATATAGTCGAGTAGGACAGTGATAAACCCCGAGCGGCCCTTAGAATATTTTAATCCCACTTAAAGTTCCATTAATTGCGGTTAGGGTGATAATATATACAAACAAATTATAGACCATTATATTATGGCGGCCTTTGCCAGCCTGGAGTCCGCGGACCCCTGGGATACCGCGAGCATACCTTTAGAGTCCGCGGATATCTCAATGTCATGAACCTACTTCCGACTTTTTTTGCTCCATTGGTCTAGTGACCGCAAACGCGACTGCTGAGCGTAAGGTACCTACTGGGTTGGATTCCCGAGTCGAGCAAAGTGTTATTGGGTTTATTCTGCATAGAATATCTCAGCAGCATTACCGAGTTTGGAACTGTGCCCGGGTGATGGCAATAGACTCACTACGTATTAGGTGCATGGGACTTAATAACAGCATCGGTGAAATGTTAGTGCACAACAGTATACCTACCTCCGCCTAACCCTTTGGGGACACAGGCATGGTGCTATGTTATGTTTTTTTTTTTCTTCTTCATTTATGAATAGATAGAGATAGATAAATAGTTTTTATTTCAAATAAACCTCGTATAGGCACTTTTGAAACGTTAAAGTACTCAAGCTGCACGGTTCCAAAAAGTTGGTCGTCTGGAGACGAACCGGCAAGAAACTCCATGGATACTCTTGGAATGTCAATCTCATATGGCCGAGGTTAAAAAGAATGGGCATAACTGTAGGTTTGTCTGGATTCTTGTCCGTCCAAAAAGAAGAAACATCTACTAATCGATTTGTCCTCATTTCCAAGAAATTGACGCAATCTTTAAAAAAGTTGAAAAAGGTTGCAAATGTATAATATTCAATACTTTAATGCACTGGCCTTTTATTTATTCATGAAATTCCGATAATTTACATCAGTTGACTTGAACGCGGTCTCAAGTTAAATTGAAAACTTGGACGAATTTCTGTTTGCAAGTGAGATTTATATTCACGACAAAATCATTTGTAATACCGATGTTGTATCAGAGGACCAAAAGAAAAGATTTTACTAAAAAGTTACCACAAGAGACTGCAGATTAATGTATTTATTTTCGTGTTTTGTATAAATAGCGTGTTATATTGTATTTTGTATTTCAGTATATAACAATACCTATTTAGTACAAAATTTGCCAAACTTTGTAGCACATTGTATATAATTTTGTTATATATGTATATCCTACATTCACCCATTCATATCATATGTTCATTAATACTAGTCCTAAAATCTCTTACGAAGTTTTGGGAAAATTTTCTCAGAAAGCTTTTATATTCGTTGAAGCGACCCGAAGAAATATGTTGGTTTTAAATCAGAAATGGAATCGTTCGATAATGCGTGTTCGACATGTTCTTGTCCAAATACTTGGCTTCGTTGTAAGTTTTCGTTCGAATTTTCTTCACGAATCCTCGTTTTGTTCACTTTAAACAAGGTTAGTTTGTAACTGGGTTTCTGTTCTTGGTCCTGATGGAACATGTTCAGTTAACAATGATATAAACAAACAAGTCAGCTCTACAGTGTATACCTACATATCAAAGGAAAATTAAACAAAAAAAATACGCTTATAAGAAAGGGAGGTTTGTCAATCCAAACACCATCATAATATTATTATTTATACCATATTCACCCATTAACTAATATCAATAAATTATGATCTATAGGGGAGTGAACGATGACACGGTTTTTTTCTCGTGGCTCGTTAATCATGTCGGCCTATAATAGACGGCTGTCAACCTGCTGTCGTCGAGGAGCTGCCTGCGACGCAGCAACTTCTATTGTTACATCGATCCATTGTCCCGAAGAATAATCTTGGTGCCATTTCACTACTACAAAATTCTTTCAGATACGCGAAAATAGAATTTTCCTCTTCATTACTGTCTAAAAAACCACGAAATTCTTTATTATTTTCGGGTGTTGTTATTCATATCGCGTAATCTTTCTCTGTGCTGTGATGAATACATTCTACCATTTTGTTTTGTTTTAAGTAGTGTAATGACTTAATACAAATGTAAATTTGGAATTATACAAGAAACATAAGAGTTTTTATCGTTTAATTTAATGGTGCATCTTATTGATTAAAACATAAAGTAGAGATTTTTAAAATAATGAAGCTATAATTGGACTGAAATCCACAATTGAATTCAGATGTGATAAAGAGCGATTCCAATAATCCCAGTGTATATCAATGCCGCTGATTGCACTCGTGCCAATACCTGGTGTTGTTATCGATATTCCAAAACTATGGATTCTAATTGGGTTACCCTCGAACTGGGGCTAATTGAGAGCTATTTCAATCTAGCTCATAGAAATACGGTCTATTAAAATGTTCGCTAATACAATAGTAAATCAAAGACTAGAACTACCTTTTAATGAATTCGCTATCCATATCATTATTAATTAAGGAAGATACATGAAATAAGTTATGATCTGCGTTTAAGAGATTAAAAAGCAATAATAATAATTGCCATTGAGACAAATCAAATACAGCATGACTATTTAATAAACCGCCAGGACCATATATTTAAAATGGTCATTATTTCCAGTGTAACAAATTGTTCCACTGTTATAAAATCAAAGATTACATAATACTGATAGCACTTTTAGCTGAATTAAAATATCCATATCTCTAGAGCATATTCATTTCAACATTTTGCAACTTAACTTTAGTAACGTGTGTCTGAAAGTTTGAATGCTATTCATTGTTGCAGAAGAGTTCGAGTTCGAAACTCTTTGGCCGCGGGAGCAAGTCGAGTGTGAGCGAGTCTACGGAGATCATGCACCACCCTATATACCGCATATTCTACGTGTCCCATGACAGTTCTGACCTGAAGATCTTCTCGTACATTGCTAGAGATGGAGCTACTAACGTCTTCAAGTGCAACGTCTTCAAGAGCAATCGCAAGGTTAGTACTTTAAAAAACAGTTTCGTTTTCGTTTCTATTCTTTCTGTTGTTCATTTACTTTCATGAATAATCTTGGCAACGTTATTCATGTTTAGTAAAACATTCTAAAAAACAAAAATTTCCCAAGTAAGTACCTAACTACTTATCTACTCATGATTTATAACGACTATGGATTAAATAACTTTTGTTGACTCAAAAATATAATTAAAAAGTTAAGAATACGTGGAAGTATATCTGACATACAAACTAAATATAGGGTCAGATAATTTCTCTTTGATTAATATAAACCATTAAACTTGTTTAAAATATATTATTAATTATACTTCAAAACCCTCTAAAATATTTTATGAAAAAGACGGAAAGCCGTTTCGTTAGAATAATACAATAATTGGCTCCAAGTCTTAAGATCAACAGTTAATAAATGGCCTCAACTTGAATTTGAGATGGAGAGGAATCCTAAAATTTCCAAACGATTAATAATATCAAAGATTCGGCCGCGTCCTATTTTAGCGAAAATATATTCTCAGTTATAACAGTTTTAGTAGCTTTATTCTTAATTTACAGGACTATTAAATCTGTTCAGTAGTCCGAGATACAGTTAAAATATTACAACAATGACTTGATAACTTTCCAGATTTTAATAAACTTCTAAGAGTCACAGACACAGAAATCGCTTCGGTTCCGAATTGTGTTCAGAGTTCTTTGTACGCAATACTTTGTATAAAAATATGTGCGCTTATTTGCATCACAGAACGCGATTAAATTGACCACGCTTTATCTGTAAGGCAGACCATGCTATAATATATTTCCTTGCTCCTCGATAACGTCCACTTTAAAACGTACGATCCGAAGAGGGAGTAAAGGTGACTTAACGACCGGCGTGCGGACCATAGTCGCCGGCGCCGAGAGTGGTCTCGAGCCAAGCGTGCTGTTTATTAAGATCGCAGGGATCGTAAACGGCCCACCTATAAACCGCAGCTGCGTACGCTCGTCCGTAGAATATGTGAAAATTACCACTCCGGAGTAAACGTCTTTGTGCACAGATAGATTCATTTTTGTCGGACTAGGCTGAAAGCTTTGCCCAATCCACAATGTTACTAGTATATTTATATTGAAAAGACGTGATCTTAACATGACAATTGTTGCAAAAAGTCAGTGTTTATCTTGAGGCGGTTCTTCTTTCTTTGACTCTACTCCTGCTGTAGTGATAAATTTAACCAGTACCTAGGCAACGTCAACATTGTTAACAGGCCTGACTGATCAGAACGCCTCGGGCGTAGATATAACGTCATTCATGGGCCATATCCATGCACCCCTTTAGGCGATGTTACGTATATAATTACATCTGGGTAACCTAATTTGGACCGTCACTCAAACTATTATCAAGCGATTATATCTGCCAGGAAATATTCAAAATATTAGCACAGCTGTTTTCAACTGTCTTTGTGCTTGTGTCACTGAAATGTATTCAAATGTAGGTACTTATACGCGTATACTGTGATACCGCATTCATGCTGGATAACAGATTATTATATAGATCACGCAGTGTATTCCCATTTTCTGAACAAAATGTTTTTTCATACATTAACGTGTAGGCAATATATAAGAGTTACATGAGACGAATAGTATCATTGCGCTTCCTCTCTTTACAATTTGACAGTCTACATACTATTGCCACAGAATTGAAATCCCACACAAAGAGTCGCTAAAATCTCGACTGAGTTCGACTACTAGTTGCATTCCGAGCGTTTAAAGTAAAGATTTCTAGATGATGTAATACATATTAGGTACAAGAAGTCAGAAAAGGGTAAATAGGTATATACATAAAATATGTTTCAATTTCGAAATTATCTCTCATAGCCCGAGAATTACCCCCAAGACTGGTCTTGTCACAATGCTACGAAAGCGTAATCCGATTTTTATAATTTGTAATAAAAGAGTTTGTATATACGTATCTAATAAAGAATAATCACATGGCTTGGAGAGAACTCATGCTCAGGTTGTTAAACAAATATGTAGATATCTACCTATAATACTGGTCTAACCTTACGGGTGCGAAATAGGGTTGTCAGATGGTAGGGATTCGTCTGGATTCTCCCGATATTTTAAATGATCTCAAGACTCCCGACAAAACTCAAAATCTACAGACAAACAGTTTCTAGGAAAGTTCTATACAAAATAATACTTTAAAATTGCTGCGCGCTCGCGCATTTTATAAGAGCTGAGTTAGTAGTATTTAGACTAAACTTTGAAGTAAAGTGTTTCAATACTACTAAAGGATCCAAATTGGTGGACTGAGTAAAATCAATTGCCAAATATATGTGGCAAAATAAAAATTAGTGTACTTAAATTAGTTATGTGTGGACAATGTTAATTCTTTTTTTTTAGCTTATTAATTTAAAAATTAAAGTTTTTATTTTATATTTGTATTTTTAATATATATTTCTCCTAGAGTTGGGGTAATAGGGTCATTTGTTGGTAATACTATTATTAAATATAACGCTTTACTAATATTATATTATTATAACTATTACTCGGTAATAGTCAAATAATAGTTTACGGATTCAGTATTCGTTACCCAATAATATATATTATTCATTAAACGTACTCAGTCGTATGATTACACTATTATCGATACCGACTAACATATTACGCGAAACGGTCATTAAAATTTCCTTCATACTTTTACAGGCTTAGGACTACGAACTAAACAACGTTGACAAGGTCGTTTAGTTCGTTGGCGTATTTCAAAATTTAATCACCGTTATGTGTATTACATTGATTCTTGATTCGTTTTTATTAGAATAGTTATTTGCCTATTACTGAGTAACACTATTACTGCACATTTGAATAATTTATTATCATATTAATACTTAATATTATGTTACCAGTAACTATTATGATTATATTAGTGACACCTCTAATTTCTCCCGACAACAACCCCAAAATCCCAACGTTTTCAAATTTTATCCAGATATTTTGGTCTTACGATCTGGCAACCCTTGTGCGAACATATCGAAGTGAATTTTATTTTACTTCTAGATAAATATTTAGATTTATATTAAGAATACGTCAAGGGAAGATGTCCTAAAATAGATAAGATAAGATTAGATATGTTTTTATTCATGTAGACCATATACAGGTACTTAAGAATAGTTATGACTCTCGGTGCCACGTTCCAAAATGTTGACTTCCAATGCAAAAGAACAGAAATAAAATCAGAATTTCTTACAATATTTTGTTAAAATTCATTGTTCTCGAAAACTTATTTGAGGACAATGTAAAAAAAAAAGTCTAAACTAAACAAGCCTGATTTTTAAATTAATAGCAAATATTCTGATAAGATTGACATGGCAGATATGAGCTGACCAGTCTCAACAGACGGCACCCAAATATTTTCGTTCAAATCTCGGTATGGATTATTATATTATTTTTTATATAATAGTAGGTATATAATGCCTTTTGACAACAGCATTAAATTACTGAGCGTCGACATTTTCACACTGGAAGCATAAATCGACAATCATTAATCTGTGTCCAACTTAATTAACTTGCTTCTTTATTCACACTGCTTTCGCATATCTATACTTATGTACATATATATGAAGGAAAACAATATAAATCTGGTGGAAAACAAACAAACGGACACACCAGATGATAACAAATGAGATCGTGCAAAGCGTATTAATTACATTTTATTCTAGTATGTTTCTGATAAGTGCGAGCCGGCGACGTGTGATGTGACCCTTACTCACGTATGTGTTAGTTACTGAGTTACTTGTACACTTGTACTCAGTCTGGTCTAAAATAACACTGGTCCCAATGAAGTGTGTACTCAATACAAGACCGCGAAGGATTTTACCCAAAAGATTTAGACGCCGTTCATCAGACGGTGGTAAAAAAGATGATGTAAGCGGAACATGAATTATTTTATTAACGTCAGAAACGTCAATTATTTTATTTTATATCAAAGATAGAAAAGGATACGAACCACTTGGCAGATTCCGGATTTCTGGTTGCATAAAAATTCAAGTTCAGATATCGTCGCTCAGCCATGAAAACCTTGTAAGTGCAAAACACAAAATTTTCACAAAATGAAAAAATAAAATGGTAGGCCAAAAAAAAATCTATGAAAGTTTTTGATTTTTAGGACTTGGCGACGATATACTTTACCGAGTTTCTCAGACGACAATGGCTGAATGAATCTCTATACAAGGTTCTCATTATACATCATAGGCGCCGCAAGGAGTACCTGTTTTTTTTTTTTTTAAACTATATCCAATTTATCAATTTAAAGATAAAAAAAAAACGTTTTTGAAAATATTGGATTTACGAGGTTATCAATGCTGGGCGACGATATGTCATGTTCATTGTACGAAATTGGGCCAAACAACACGGCTCACAGAGGATACTTACCTGTGTAGTAAATGATCACCCCTAAGGGCCAAGGATATGCACAATTGCCACCCATCCAGGAGATTCTAATAATAAGATTAAATACAAACAAGAATATCGAGATGCAAATGAGACTTATTATTATTACTTATGATCAAATAGATCATTTCGAGTTTAATTAAATTTCTCCAGAAGCTAGAACATATTAAATGCATAGTTGTTTTTATTGATACCATCTATCTTAAAACTTATAGCTATATAGCTATATTATACGTACAGGGCATATCAGTCAATCTGCGAGATCAGACTGAAGCGCTTGCTGCGGTCAGTACTTGGATGGGTGACCACATTTCACACATCGAGACCCTCCTGAGGCCCAGAAGCACGTTAAGCAGATGATCTCGGGTGTCATATTATTCATATCATATCCAATGACACTCATTTCGAGTGTTATCAGCCTAAAAAGTCTGACAGCCAGTCTCATCCTAAAGTATCAGTGTCTCACGCTAATTGGTTGGCGGAGTCAGTCGCTCTGTGTAAAATACTGATATTCAGCCGCCACCGGCTAGACTGGGCCAGGCCACCCAAATTTACTTAGGAAAATATTATGACTGAACAATATTCATCATCTGCCTAGCCTTTTCCCAACTACATTGTGGTCTGCTGAACCACATTATGTAAAATTGCATGCTATTTGCTTCATATGCCAAGATTTAATATTAATTTTTATACCTATTCTTTTTGTACGTGGTTTCCTTAATAAAATCAACTCAATGTAATACAAAGGTAAAAAATTCAATAAAGAATTGCGGTTAGGGCACTTCAGCGATCGTAAACAGGGATATCTCTTACAAAACAAAACCAACTGAATAATATTACCATGAATACAGAAAATTTGGATCAGACATTAAGATTTTTAAATACCTACTTAAGAATAGATACTTGAACAAAACTTTTGTAGCTTTTTGGAGAAAATCCTATTACCGTTGCTTTTTGCTTTACAATAAATTGTTGTTAGCTAAAATATTGTGTCGAGACGAAAAAGTTTCCTTCCCAGCCAAATTTCTAGAAGGTTCAATTACCTACGGTAAGGAAACATTATAATGTACACCGGGTGTAACAACAAAATTGCGAATATCTTTATTCGTAACTGTAAGGAAGTAATTCTGTCTCATTCAACGCAGCTGTTCTGCCGTACCTAGATACATATTGAGCCCATTACTGGTCCACTTCTGGGTATGATCTTCTTCACCACGCTAGGTGCCGTTTGGCGGACCACACATTCCATTGAGATCTTTTTGGGAAACGTGTGATATTGCCATGATTTTTCTTTCATTGTGATAAGCCAATTCTGATCATGCCTGGTGCATCTGACCGTTCCGTCATTGTCACTTTGATTAAGATATACACTTACTTCAATTTATTAAAAAATCTTTGTATTTATAACGTGAACTGATAAGCATTGGGTTCCGTACTTTGCTTCTATATATGAAGTAGAAAATGTTGAAAAGCTTTATGTGTACCGAGTGCAATATCAGAAGTATTGCAATATTTGCGTGTCGCTCACGTCATCGTCACGATGAAATTCATTTCCCTTTGTGGCGTCATATCTTTTCACTAAGCCGCGTCGCGAACTTTATAACTTGTTTCGTATACCCTTGACGATAGGTAGATAGAGAAAATAATTATTGTAGATCCCTTTTTTCTACCCATGTATCTTCCTTATGTTGGCCAAGAGAAGAAAGACAATTCCCGGAAAGTTCCTCACACCAATGATTAAAGATCGTCACAATGTGAAGATCGCAGAATGAGAATGTTAAGTGAAAGTCAAAGATTTGTATATGTACAGTCAGCATCAAAAACATGTATACACGTAGCAATATTCAAACGCTTATTCTTAGAAAAGTATAAAATTTAATGACCATAAATGACCATGTATTTTTATGTATCCTCAGATACTATGTATGAAATGGGTCAAGATTTCAATCGCCATTTCCTCTAAAACTTGTGTTTGAATTTCGCTACCTCTACCTATACATCTTTTGATGCTGACTGTACATGGGCCTTTGCAGGCACTTTCAAAATGTTGAAACTCGGTCCAAGGATCCAAAATTCTAATGTAGAATAGATTCTTTTGTCATGACAGCCACGTAAGGTTAGAGAATGTGTCAAGAAGAAAAATGAAAATGAATTTTACACCAAATCCTATGTTAACAGTTAAACTGTAAGTATATATTGCGACTTTCACACATTAGATTGGAAATATACAAGTGATGTAATACTGCCAAAATCCCTGCCAAATCTGACACCGACATATCGCACCCTAGAATGAAAGTGATCTAACTCAAAATTCCTGAACAACCAAAACTGACCTTAAAAAGTATACTTTTTTGAAGACTTTCTTGCTCATTTCCCATAAATTACATTTTTGACTTAGGTCACTTTAATACTAAGGGTGCGATATATTTGACCCGAATAAAGATAGGGGAATTATTCTGAAGGTACTTACTATTACCTAGTTTATAAAATATATATAAATAGAAATGAATTGAATGAAGTATGACGAAACATCATTTGAGAACGATTCGACCAATTGGGCAGTTTTTTTTTTTCTTTTTGTATTGTTAGAACTGGGTTTGTATGAAAATACACGCAACGCAAGATTTGTATGAAAATGGAAAATCCACGCATGAAGACGGAAATTTGAATGGTAGGTATTATTGTATGAAATTTATCATTTTCTTCATTAGTAAATTGCACCCGTGCGATATCGGGGCGGGTCACTGGTAAAATTATACTTTTCATGTTACGCAATTATTAAAAGGTTAATGGAATATTTAAAAAACAATTCAAGCCATAAAAATCCGCGTCACTATCACGTTATTGCTTTGCCAGCTGTTATTTCATATGAATTTGTATAATCTTTTGTTTTGAAGAAACCGGCTGTTATAATAATCTTCAACAGATAGATTTGTTCACTAGTCATATATAGTTTTTTAAATTTCCTTAGACCTTTTTGAATATACTCGCTTTAACTTCGAATTTACGTATCCCGAGAGTTACATAAGTACATCAATGTTCCCGACTAGTCGGTGAGAAGTATTGTTTTAGCTTTACTATCTAAGTGAGGACTTAGCAAATATTCCTTACCCAAGCACGATGAGAATCAATCGTAATACATTATAGGACATAAATCTTTTTATAAGTATCTACATAATATGCGGATGGCACTTTATCCCATAATTTAAAATTTTACGCGCTGCTCCAGTGACGTCATCTGTCACAATCATTCTTTTTGATTCACAACCCGCGGCATTTATCAAGGGTATAAAATATCAAAGATTTATATTGCGAAATTAGTTCAATCTTTGATTCAAAAAAAGAACCAGAGGGTCTAAGTATGAGTTTTCTTCGTTCTTAACCATACTTAACGTAAGCCAAAAATGTATGAAACACGCGCACAATATTTTCATACATTATGAGTGAGCTCACTGATAATGCGCACGCACATATTTTTCATCGATTTTGGGCTTTCGCTACTTTCGATACGATGGCACGATCGAGGTCGAGAAAAGGTGTTTTAAAGCGCAACGGGGATCTAAAACCCCAGTACGCTTTAAAAATAAGATGAATCAATGTTTCCTAAGAATTTATTTAGATCAGATATCGGTTACGACTTTCTTTTATTTTTATTGTTTCTGCAACATTTGAAGCTTGTGATACACGGTTTAAAGTATTTGCTCTTTGATAGTTGCAGTAATAATTACGATAACACTGATACTTATTGCCACCGATATTGAGACGGATCAGTGTCACGTTTTTCTTTGATCAGCTTTGATCTTACGCTTCAACATTAGAGCGAAAAATAAATTTAACCGATTCTCTATAGACCATTGATATAAATAGACACATTTTTGAATCTGGACTGAATACAAATCTCTTTTTATATTTCTTACTATATAGAAGTGATTGAAGTAATCTTTTACCTAGTTTTCGTGAGTGTCAGGATGGCAAGTAGATATTAGAATTTGATATGGCATATAAGCCTATAATTTTGTACCTAATTAGTACTCTTAGTTACCTCCTTGAGTACGTAAATATAATAATAACTGAGTTGTCCCGCCAAGCTGGCGTCAGGATGGAGGGTCGACTTCTGGATGTAGACACTTCCGAGCTAACTTGCTGCAATCTCTATACATATGACGATGAAGACTTATTTATCGACCTTGAAACTGAACGCATCTGATTGTTGTTGTTTGCTACTCAACGGTGACCCTCCGTGCGGTATTTTGATTCAGTTATTTCTAAGCTTTCTTCGCGCGATAATGCGCGGACGTGTTTTTTGTTTTGTCTCGATGTGCAATTAAATAATTACGATCAATATTATTTTAAGATAAGATAAGATATGTTTTTATTCATGTAGACCATATACAGGTACTTAAGAATAGTTACGACTCTAGGTGCCACGTTCCAAAATTTTGACTTCCAATGGAGAAGAACGGGCAAGAAACTCCATGGTTACTCTTTTAAATTCAGAATTTCTTACAATATTTTGTTAAAATACATTGTTCTCGAAAACTTATGTGAGGACAATGTAAAAAAAAAGTCTAAACTAAACAAGCCTGATTTTTAAATTAATAACAAATATTCTGATAAGATTGACATGGCAGCTATGAGCTGACCAGTCCCAACAGACGGCACCCGTTCACAAGTATCACGCACGTATCGGCATCGCTCAACTCAACCACATTGCAGGGAACTCAACGACCCGACACACACGCCACCATCAGCAGGACATTAAAGTGAGCATGACATTCTCAAACTGCCAGACAACTATCACGTCAATTGAATAAAATATCTCTTTAGGGCTACATGGTGCTCACATATTACAAATTGCCAACATAATAACAAAAAATAGCAGGTAATACAACAAGGCAGATACAAATTAACAATAAAAATGCCAATAAAGCCAATGAATGTCAATGAAAAATAATAAGGCTAATAAAGCCAAAAGATGTCAAAATAATAATAATAATACAATAAGGCCAATAAAGCCAAAAGATGTCAAAAATAATAATAATACAATAATGCCAATAAGGCCAATACAAGTCAATACTAAACTATATTGCCAATAAAGCCGAATCTAAGTCAAGATACCATATGAAGCCATATGAAGTCAATAGTAAGTAAAAAAAAAAAAAAAGAAAAAAAAATTAAAATTATAATAAAAAAATGTCACAAAACCAATAAATACATAAATATATGATGTCCAATTGTTAAAAAAATTAACATTAGGTACATATTGTATTATTCATGGTCTTGCGGAGCTGGACTAGCATTTCGCCAAACATTTTTATCTACAAGATAATCTTCTAATTTATAGTATGCTTGTTTGCAAAGAATACGTTTAACTAGTATTTTGAATTTATTTTCTGGTAAATTTAACACGCTGTCTGGTATTTTATTATAAAATTTGATACTGTATCCTATAAAAGACGTATGGACTTTAGCTAAGCGATGATAGTCCTGTACTAATTTGGTCTTATTCCTAGTATTATAATCATGTATATCACATTGTTTACTAAACATAGTTATATTTTTTCGTACGTACATAATATTTTCGTAGATATATTGACATGGGACTGTCATAATATTAATTTCTTTAAAAAGTTCTCTCAAAGACTCACGACTATGCAGATTGTAAATAGCCCTAATGGCTCTCTTCTGCAAGATGAAAATAGATTCAATATCAGCAGCCCGTCCCCACAATAAAATACCATAGGACATAATGCTGTGAAAGTAGCTAAAGTAAACCAGTCTTGCGGTGGCTACGTCTGCAAGAAGTCTGATTTTTCGCACAGCATAAGCAGCTGAACTAAGCCGTCCTGCTAGGGATTTGATATGCGGGCCCCATTGAAGCTTTGAATCTAACGTTACTCCCAAGAAAACTGTTTGATCGACGAATTCGAGCTTCTCTTTATTTAACACAACGTTACATTCTCTGCTTTTTACATTTGGTAAGGCAAACTTTATGCATTTAGTTTTTTGCCCATTTAATACTAAATTATTAACTGTAAACCAGTCATGCACCTTGATTAGAGCGTTATTTATCTCGTCAATATTAGAAACACGACTATCTATTTTAAAAATTAAAGATGTATCATCAGCAAATAACACAATCTTTGTTCTATCCTGAATCATATAAGGTAGGTCATTTATGTACACTAAAAACAAAAACGGACCTAGGATCGAACCCTGGGGTACACCCATTGTCACTAGAGCGCCAGATGATTTAACTCCATTTATTTGAACTTTTTGTTGCCTGTTTTGCAAATATGATTTAACAACTTTTAGTGATTCATGCTTAAGCCCGTAATGCTCTAGTTTTAGAAGCAGCGTCTCATGCCCTACACAATCAAAAGCTTTTGAGAGGTCACAAAATACACCAATGGCATCTTGAGAACCTTCCCAAGCATCGAAGATGTGTTTGATTAATGTGATGCCCGCGTCAGTTGTATTTCGTCCTTTAGTGAAGCCGTACTGCTGGTTGTGAAAAAGCTTGTTTACGTTAAAGTGCAATAGCATTTAATTTCCGCAGCGTAAGTAATATAAGTGTGTAGCGAGTGTTTTCTAATAACTTTTATAAATTGCAAGGATGAAATAAATCACTTTCTATAGACAAACAGTGCTTTGGTGTTAGATATGTCTAACCCCCTAATTGGGATCTTTTTAGACCTTGCCAAGGCTTTCGACACAATTTCTTGCTCCATATTATTACACAAGCTTCAATTGATTGAGATAAGAGGTACACGACTTCAGCTACTTTCTGACTATCTTAGCAACCGTCATCAACATGTGAAAATTGGTCAGTATACAAGTTCTGACCTTAACTCTGGGCAGCCAATAAAGGCAACACAGAGGCGGGAGACTTGTTCCTCGTCATTGTTCAATCCAGCCAGCCAATGAAGGCAAGCCGGAGGTGAGGAACGGTGACTTCTCCCTGGAGCGCTCGGGTCCGCGGGGTCGCTACTCCCCGTCACCTCGCCTCAAGATGCCCTGCGGGCTTTATTATTATTATTATATGTAAGGAACTAGTACCTACTTGATATAGGTTTATCTACGATAATAAATTCTCATTTCAACCAGCCACCCTGATAGTCACCATTTTTCGACCATCTAAAGCTAAAAGCGATTAATAATCATAATCTCGTGTTCACGATACCCTAGAAATCTTAACATCGGAAGACTGACTCACACGTGTTAACAAACAATATACCGTTACGATCTATCGTGGCATGAGTTTATTTTCTCTCCTTAAATCAATCAATTAACGCCTCTGCGCGTCCAATCCTTTACCAAGAATATAGAAGTAGTCTGTGGTCATAACTATTAGGCGATGCTAATTTGTACCTGTCTTATTAGTTCTACCCAATATTTATTTGACAACTACGCCAGACAAAGTCTACGAAAAATTACAACGCGCTTTGCATAGACGAAGACGAGTGGGCAGGGGCACACGTACCTAAAATTAAGTTTCGCTTGTGTATTATCTAATTTGGGATGTTATACGCAAACCTCCTTTTTATAGATAGTATAAATCTTCGAGTCCACAAGCTAGTCGACTTTTATAATCAATTACCATCGCCGATCACTCGTTCCTGTAGCCCATAAATATTCAAGAAGTAACTGAGTTGTTTGCGCTGAATCGTTTGCGGCAGCTTTTTAATTGCACCCATTGATTGAGAGTATTTTATTATAGCCAGTATTACGTTTATGGCTCAGTTATACGTTCAGTAACCGAAAAGTACACATAAACTCGCACGTGTAATACTCCAAGTGCCGCATACACTTAAACAAACAAGTTACATAAGGTTACGTTATGTCTGATCCCTGGTTAACATCAGGTCTAAACAGATTATGATGTAGACCTAATTTGCCGCTAAACCCCGTTTTCGAGGACAGAAATCACAATCAATTCTAATACACGAATCCACTTTGAATCTTGACGAATCAAATCTGTACCTATTACGTTTTATATTGTACATCTAAAAGAGCTTAGTTATAAAGTACCTTTCAGTTCTACGAAATACTGCATTAAATCTATTTGATAAATGATTGGGTGCTTTTGAGACGTAAAACTTTTAATACCACACGTGGAAAATATCAGAAACTTCCAGGAAAGCTCACGAACGGACATGGAAACGTTCACAAAATGAAAATTCCGAACGTGTTTTGGTTTTAACGATTTTCAATACACCATTTGTCATACATTACATTAACACTTAGTCCAATAACATTTGCCTAATATAAAGTAGCTCGAGAGTAATAAAATAATATGGTGTAGCTATTAATAACAAGTAGTGCTGAACTAAAGTCTTTATAAATTTTATCAGGTCCATTCCTTACGTCGTAAACTGCCACTCAACTATTTAGGACCATGATTTATACTTTTTTTTCTAATAATTAACGTGAGATTTTCAGATTAACAAATATATCTTGATTAAAACTAGTTGAAAATGTTAAGCGTTATCAACAAAAATTTTCCTGATCACTCCGACAAATAATTATAGCGCTTAGAAACACGCGAATATGTTTATTTGTGGTACTTGGAGCGACGCGCGACGCACGCGCAAGCCATGCCTTCGCCACTTCAGTTGTTTCGTACCACGGCGCACGGACGCGCGCATTATGATAAAAAATGTGTGTGTATCGTGATTAAAAGAAATAAATGTATGCGAGTTAAACAGTGATATATTTATAATGTCCAACCAAAGGGATCAAAGCAAACAAAGGAAAAACGAACATCTATTGAAAAACTTGCCGACTGAAGTGTTACTGAAAGCGCGGAGTACTCTTTTCTCGTTAGGTGGTGCACTCAAACCCAAACATGAGCAGCAGCAGCGACCAAAGCTACCAAAACAGGAAACGAAAGACAAGAAGAGTCATGAGAGATTGAAGAGCAGCCGATCTGAACCGGAGTTCAGTGAAGTTCGGAAAAACAAACACAGGAGTAGAATTGAAGAGAGCTATCATTCTCGTGAATACGTGGGTGGTGTTAGACCTAGGCCATTATCAGTAGGAGCTACAAAGCGATATGAACAAGAATTAGAGGATTACCATGGGGGTTTACCGAAAGAATCGTCACCACTACAGCGGCAATTTGAGTCTGCGGAAGAAGTATGTGTACAGTCGCGACTGGTTATTCCTGTAGCAGAAAGACTGAATCAAGATGTCCAAATGCAGGATGTTAGTGAAAGGCCTAGAAAGAAACTATCGTTTCGTGAACCAGAAATCATCAGTAGCGGCAGCGCGACACTGGGTCGCTCTCATAAGTTAATGGGTGTCAATAGCCTCTCGAGAAGACCAAATAGGTTGTCACTACGATCTGAACCACATTCTTCCAGTTTAGATGGTTTAGAGTCAGATTTAGAGGTATGTGAACTTCACTAAGATATAATAATTAAAAAAACAATGTTTTTACCAAAATAAATAATTTGACGTTTCTCCCTTTGAATTATATATTATATTATATTACAGCTCAGTTTTAAAAATTGACAAAAAAAATCACTTCAATTTCAAAACTAACAAATACGAAAAGTTTCCCATGCATTCGAAGGTTATTTACATTCAATTTGATAAAAATTACAAACGTTAGGACTGTCCGATTGTCAAGCCGGTTGTCGGAATTAGCAATGTTCGATGACTTCACGTAGAACAGCCGATCCCTTGTGTGCAAAATAGTAAAATTGGAATAGCTTGTTGAAGAAACATTATTAAAGCTGTACAATTACGTCAACTCGGACTAATTGGTACACTTATGTTGATAGCCAAGAAACACACGCCGGCGGCGATGGTGTATGAACGTGCAAAAGCTGTAACAATAGAAGCGCGCGGGCACCGGACAGCGGTTGACTTTAGTTTATCAGACGATCCGGCGAACTGTTTGATGTTTATTTTGATTAACATCGGCCGTGGCCAAGGACCAGTCGACGCTCACGGAAGCGCCGATTCTTTATAAATTGAAGTCTCCAGTGACATTTATTTGCGTATTATTTTGCTGCGGCTTTGACTTACGTCAAGGGCGATACTTCCGTCGTCAACTCCATTTATTATTTAGAAAACTCTAGTAAACCGTCAGTTTGCACGAGAGATATTTTGGAACTGCCGCCGCCAACGTGTGAATTACGCACTGGAATAGTTACTAAAACATAGTCTCGCTATCATTAATTCTCTCGGTGCGTTTAGTTTACGTTCTAAATCAACATACAAGTGCTAATGGAGTGAAATGAAGCATACAATGAACCAACATGCTGATTGTAATATAATCATATGCACGTACATATATTATCCATTGAATTGCTGACCAAAGATTTTCAGAGATATAATTGGCACTTAGAAAGTAACGGACGAATATTGAAAAATTATGTGGGTTAAATAAAAGATACCTGACATTCTGTATATAGGCATCTCTTTCGTACTCGGGAGTAATTTCTGTCTTATAGATAAATTTTTGTTTATTTAGTCTTGAACTCCTGAGTCAGTCTCATCTTTGATGACGTCACCGGAGCATCGAGACGGTCCATTGGCCTGGTGAACGCCGATATACTCTCACTGGGTCAGCCTCTAAGTACTCAATAAAATTACAAGGACGCTGTTGTAGCTCGGCAATAAATGTAAACATTACATGATTTGATGTTTACAAAACCACTTATCAAAACCCAAATTTAGTATGTTTACAGAGAAGTACTTGCTAGTTATAGCTATAATTAATTTTCATCCATAATTACGTAAGTATATTAAATTTATTTTTATATTAAAATCTGTATTTATAATAAAAACACATATATAGAAAAATATATTCGCGTAGTTGTTGACATCAATCAAAATAATTCTAGACGATATAATAAATGTTATTGCGTCGTCTATCGTTATAAAATAATTATGTAATTCAAAAAAAACAGCGACGCAGGCCCTTTGCCGCCAATTTATAGAAATATTATTTTGAAACAGTTGGTGTTGGCTGACTATCGATATCCGATACACCCTTGCCAATATCACCTGGAGCACCTTCCCAACAGTTTGACTTTTATGAAATAATAAATAGTCATTTATCACAAGTGGGATGCAGGAGTCGTAAACACAGGGCTGCGCTTTTATTGAGAGCGAGTGCCGTCCGAGGCGGCACCGGCACGTACAAAAGCTTTTATCCTAAACCAACCGCATTTCTTTGACCTCACTCCAGCTAGAGTGACGACGCCAGCCAAAATAGACGACTGACGTGTATATGGCAATGAGGTAGCCAAAAAATTTGTTCGGCATAAAGGTCATTGTCTTGGCCTCAACAAATTTTGTCCCAATTTTTCTAAAAATACGACCATGTTGTGATACTCCACAGCTGTCTAAGCGCAGACGTCGGAGTCGTCGTTTCCAATAGCTGTAATACCTTCAAGGATCGATTTATCTTGTTTGATGAGTGATTTACATTTTAATTAAAACCACGAATTGCCTTATTTCTGGAACAGATGTTACTGTTCGTTCGTTTTATATTCAAAAATTTGCCACAACTCCTTTTTTCGCAAATTTTTTGCAGGCTATTTTACCTGCCTAATGTTGGCTCGGTGACGCTTTATTAATATTCTGCACACAAAAGTTATAATTTTTAAAGGTTCGACTTAAGGCGGAGTTTCCAGAAAGCGCCTGAAATTGAAAAATTATAAATATCACGTAATAAATCTGTATAAGTATTTAAATAAATTGGCGTTTGGAAGATATTTTGATTCTTAGAGCTTGTCGAGTAAGTACTAAAGGATTTTACGATAATACGATACGGTATTGAATAAAGTTTAAAAATTTAATACGTCTTGTTTTGTGTGTGCAGGTATAAAATCAATAAACAAAGAACTCCATCACCATAAAATGAGTTGACGATGGTTTTTAGTTATTTTTTTTTTAGAACCTTAAGTGGCACTAGTCGAGGGTTAATACATTTTCATCGTAACAGGAGTGAGAGGCTTAATGTTCCAAGGCAGGTAGCTAATACCATTTTAGTGATCAATCAGTAGGTAATCCGCGAACAAATATTGGACGTTTCAATCATCGATCAGTGTCAAACTTTGC
Source organism: Shargacucullia verbasci (assembly GCA_947562105.1). NCBI lineage: Eukaryota > Metazoa > Arthropoda > Insecta > Lepidoptera > Noctuidae > Shargacucullia > Shargacucullia verbasci. The sequence goes on from OX387279.1 coordinate 11,139,721, forward strand.
CATTATTCACACAAAAGGGCCTTGAACGGCTATTTATTTTATTATGGATATAAGGGAACTTGAAATATTAGTTTCTATCGGCCTTTTAGGCCCTGTGGAGTCTTCAGAACTACACCACGTGTATCGAAGGTAGCATAAAAAATATTTTCCCGAACAGATTTATTCATCTTTGCGTATTTTTTATTCTGAAAAGTATAAAGGTAAGGTTTTATTAAAGTGCTTTCAAAACGAGTCGAGATCGCGCCGAATCGAGACCACTCATAAAGCTCGTGGACTTTCAAAGTAAAATTAATAACGGTATCTGTAAAAAACGAATGTTTTTTGTTTCCCTGTAGATTCTGTCATATCAGTGTCAATTTATGTAGGATCGCGAGCCGTGACAAATAGTGGTGTCATATCTCTTTCTTGAAATGCGCGAGTAGCGTAACATCATGTCGATCTCTGGCTGAGAGCCAAGGACTACCGCTGAACTCTGTCTAGTGTCCACTCCACTACACTTACTGTACAGATTCCACATCACTAGCGCATCCACTTCGTAATCCCAAAATCTCAAGCGTAATTAAATATATGAGACGAAATTATCTACATTTGATATTGATACTGTATTTTAATAGCTAATGCTCGATATACTATTAAGGGTATGACTTCATATTGGACGCAAATTTCTGATTTTCGAACAGAAATACTTGGTTGAACCGTAAGCGAAATTTTAGGTTAAACGATTAAATTTCTAAACAATATTTTCTGAATCTGTTTGTCAAAATTATAGTAGGTACTCTTGGGCCAGATGTGTCTTTATGCGTTATACTCATTTCACACAACCTTGGCTGCCTGAGGGCAGATGATATTAATTTAGTTACGAAGTTTTGATTGCATTCTTCCACCAGCTGCCCTCAGAAACAGTAAATATTATTTGATACTGAAACTAGAAATATAATGAATGAATTGTAAGAAACCTAGTTAAATGACCAACATGGAGCGGTAAATACGTTGTTTACTGCATCCTAATGAATGTCCGCTCAGTCCACTTAGCTGTTAGCATAATTTGAATAAATTAGGTTTGATGTGATAAATTTTATTAACATAGATCTAAATAACTCCTTATCCAATATGGAATGAAACGAATATTCTAAAACTACTGACGATCATTCCGCACTTCATTAAATCAGATTAAAATGTGGTTTTTTCAAGCATATAGTCCCTATCCTTTTATGATAGCCATACAAATTGTTTGCTCATAAATAAGTATAGGGAGATAAGCAGATATTATTTTTCTGTCTTTTCTGTGTTTTCATTTACCTCCGTTGATTGGCCTATGAATAATATCTGCGGCGCATGGTGTTGATACATCGCTTCAAATCGATCCATAGCGGATTGAGTTGATTTTATTTCAATTACGGGAACTCTTAGTTTGAAACATAAGCGTTGAACCTGAATAATCTGCTCCATCCGTTCCGTGGATTGAATGGGAGTAACATTAATTAAACACATGTCATCTCCCACGCTAGCTTCGCGCCGAGCCCTTTTATCTCCCTTTTGTAAAATCATTCGTCGCTGAACCCTTTGATTTCCATTGTGAAATGTTATTACAACGATTTTGGTTTTAGGGTTCAATACCCAAAATTATATTCCTGTTTTCTTTTAACTAAATGTTTTTCTTTGCTCTGTTCAATTATAAATCCAGTGGAAAGGTGGTCATTGTCTAATTAATATGCTTTGGTACTTGCCAAAGTTACCTAAACTTCCATTAGTGATCCTGCTATATTAACACAAATCAGTATTTTATGAATAATATGTTCTAATATACGAGCCAAACTTTATAACTACCCACAATACATTTGCAGTAGCATAGTCTAGTAGCATGTCATCGGATCCTGTATCGATATTTGTAACATAGCGAAAAACAATTTTCGGTTGGTATGTTAAACAATTTGCAAATTTATAACATACTGTATCGGCGAGTATAGCTTAACTGCTGAACCCGTCTAACGCCAAAACTCTCCATTTATTTAACATCTAAAATAATAGCAATATTGTGTAATTGTGTATCAAAAAAGAAAATCATCTTAATTGGCAAACTGGCGCTATTTCCGTGTATTGTTATTTTTCTTTCTTTCATGAGTAACATGACATTTTCCTATTCTTAATTATGTTGGGCCATCTGTTCTTTGTTACAATCTAATTACGTGAAGACAATGTGTGTACACATACTTATGACGATTAACCAGTATCCATCACAAATAGATCAGAATTATATCAATTATTTATAAGTAATGTGTAAACACATTTATGGGTAATGCTTATTCAATAAACACACCTATTGCGTACTTGATTATCATTCAAGTGGAAATCATCCACATTGCCAAATAGAATCGACTTATATAAGTCGATTCCGATGGCACTCGATTGTTCTAGAATCGAATCAGTGGTACACTTGAAATAAGTATAATAAATTAAATTTGTTCAGCTTTGACAGTATTAGATATTGACACAAGCCTGGAAGTATACTTGCAAATAATACACAAAAATATTATTCTTTACATTAACTAAAACTTTACTAAATTACTCAATTTTTTTTATCCAGAGTCAAGCAATGAGGATTGTGCGCACCGTGGGGCAAGCCTTCGAGGTGTGCCATAAGATGCAGACCAACTGTCCCGAGCAGCCTGCACCCTCGACATCCTCTGCTGCAGACGGGCCAGTCGCCGGCGGCAGCGACATCACGGCTTCCAAAGGTTTGAAATACCAACGACAACGGGCTCAAACGATATACCATTAATTTGCACTACAGTAAATCGTTCAACGTGAAAACAAATTGATGACCTCTTTACACTGAGGTCCAGTTAATTTGATAAGGGTTTCAAATTGAAATGGAAAATTCTATAATTGTAGCAACCAATTTCTCTGTTCTTAGATATCTGATTTCCGATCTTCTTACGTTTTCGTTGCTCGCGAAGATTGTTTTTCCATTTATAATCTCGTGTCTTTGCCTCGCGATTTTAATCTGGGCGAGTTATTTTATTTTTTATCCTGATTGCGACTTTATCATCGTACAAATATTTTTTGCTCGGCGACTAAAATATAATGTGACACTAAAATAAATTGCACGTCGAGAATGTTTATGTGAATGTACATATTTTATATATTAAGACGTCAGACGGACTATACTTTCATATTCAACAATTTATCATATAAATGAACTAAATTACTGGATGGTAAATGAAAAAAGTCATGCAGACATTTTTGTGTAATTCTCATTACTTTGTTCAGTTTAGAAAATTATTCAGCCACATTGATGATGAATACGTCTTTATACATAGGTAACTACAGTCACATAGTTTCAACTTCCATCGGAAAGAACCGCTTCATTCCAATTAAGCCTCAGCTGACATTATTGCATTTAACAACGGTTGGACATTTCCTCGTATTTTGACTGAAAATATAAATCAGTGATAGCCTAGCTGTTGAACGTTAGCCTTCCAAGCTGGAGGAATTCGTAACAGGCCCACACCCATGACTTTTCATATTCATATGTATGTTTTGATTATCACATGCTTTAACAGTGAAGGAATTCAGAAACTTGAAAAAGACATAGTACCTATATGGTAATAGGCTTATCTTTATGCCTATTACCTAAAGGTAAGGTGCGTTGGTGCAAGATCGACAATCGAATCGAATTTTTAGCTGATTCGAGCACCGTTTTATTGACCTTGGTCTCCAGGCAATACAAGTTAGTAAAACTGCTTCCATTGACTGGAGTACAAGATATAAAAAGTGGTCGAATCAGCCGGAAATTCGATCGGTACGATCTTACCCCATCGTTGATCTTACCTTATGTTGTATGTATGGTGTGTGTAGTATGCCAACCCGCACTAGGCAAGCGTCTGCCAAAGCTTTAACCCCTCTAAAAGGCCGGTGCCTAGAAGTTGGACAAAATTTTCGTACCACTGTACACATCGTTGTCGTAATATCTGGAAGTATCTAAAGTTAATACAAAAAGTCTATGTAATTACTTAGAGAACAAAGCATTACTTTTGTTTCCTTTTCATGAATCTTATAGTACGCACTCCAATCTATGTGGGCATTTGTGTGTGTATGTCTCTCTCTTGTCTCGCAAGTGTAGAACGTAGTAAAGATTTGACAGCTCAACTTGTATTGTATCACACAAGCCTGTTACGTCATTTATATTTTCTTTTTTCACTGTTTCTGCGGGTGGCTTATAATTAGCTTTTATGTATCGTTTTATGACATCCGACGTAGCGGGTAGGTAACAGCTGGTTTAACGAGCAACGTCATAAGTTTATTGCCTTTACCTTAATCTACATAATTTTATCGTACGTACTTGCCTTTGGAATCGGTCAACTGACGGATTTTACTCATTGCGCATGAGTTCTATCATTGTTATATGTATATGGTCATACGATAGATTCCTATTTTTGTTGAATATTTTTTGGCTTCACGCTATTTTTCCTACCATCGTCATCGTGTGAAACTTCTTTAATGTTTCCTTAACAACCGTGACGTTTCATTCGTCGCACTTAATTTGTGGTTTCATGCAATTATTGTGAGTATTCTGTTCCTATATCTGCCCAATGCTGTCTCGGCTTGCATGCGATCAGATGACACACGCTTGTGTGTACCTAGCGTGGCGCCGAACGCTGCCAAGTAAAGAATGCTAACTCAGAACAATGCGCAAAATTTATCTTCCAGCCCACATCGCTTAATAAATCATTTCACATGGTCTAATAAACGTTTGCATTAACGAAATAATATTTAGTGTAATCCGTCTGCCGTTTGTTTAGTCAATTATAGATAATGACGTGTTCACGCATCGCTGGCTATGGAAAATGGGATCCATTTCCTGGAATAATTGCTTGAAGTCGTGAATAGAGGTGTTGTTTGATCAACAGAAGCGGCGTCTGAGTGCGGTGCCTCCGAAGGGGCGGCTTCGATTACTAAAGTCGTGGTGGAGGAGGGGGCAGTGGGGGGCCGTGAAGAGAGGCCCAAGCATCTGGATCTGCTGCCGCCGCCGCCGAGGAAAGAAGGCAAACGGTCTCCACAGGTAATGATCAAAACCTTGTTCTCAAAAGCTAATAGATTTAAATGTCCCAGGAGGCAAGTAATTAGCACCGTGTTATGGTAACAGTGTCAAAAGACCATTTCTATTGGAGGTCGAAAAGCACTTGTGTGATTACTTAAATGACCAACTCGAAATTCAAGTGAGGCTCGTCCGCAATAACTTCTTCTTTTCGTCTCGATGGCAATTTTTTTCCGTCTCAAAACAACTGTGCAGCTATTAAGTTTATGGTATGGCACAGAACCAGCATCCTTTTAAAATTCGTTTGATTACTATAGACTGATAGCCGAGCACGCTCATCATCTTATAAGTTTAGTTCGATCCCGGGCCATACCTCTGACATTTCAAGTTTAATGCTTGACCTTTCTCATCCTGAGAAGAGGCCAGTGCTCAGCAGTAGGGCAATAAGGATCAGAATTATGTTAGGTAGGTACCTACGGTAAGAATAGTAACTCCCATTTCCCATTTGCACCCAAACCAAAATATTATACAGGATTGTATTGTAATTTTGCAGCGACACGCACCCATGTACCCATGACTTACTACACCTCTGTATCAACTCGCCCTAATTAGGTACTATAGAACATAATTAACTAACGTATTTTTGTATCTAATACCTATTAAAATAAATATTTTCCGTTCCACAGCATAGCAGAGCCGTTTGTTACGCACGGCCATAAATATTGCAAAGTTTGCGTAGTCCAAATTTTTTATGCATGAGAAAATTATCATAATTTGAATGCTTTCATATAGGTACTTATACATATAGGTAAGATTTAGTCTTAATGAATCAGAAATTCAGATACGGTTAGTAAATCGGAACAGTAATAGAGAAAGTATTTTAGTAACCGACTTCCGAAGAAAGCCGAAGATAGTGAGATTAATGGTTTTCCAAAGGGACTCAAAATTAACGAGCTAGACTGCTTTTTCATATGGAATTAGAGCTATTTCAGATAGGTACTTAAATGGCTTCCAAACTGGCATTATTTCCTAATTAAGATTTGCAGCGAGGCACTAAATTTTGTACGTCACCTGGGACCAATCTGTTCAAAAGTTTAAGCTTAACTTCAGAACACTTTCAGATTGCATTGTGACTTTCCAGACTGAATAGTGAATGTCGTGGTTGCGAAGATTGAATGTTGATAGATATTGTACGCCTTTCATAACTTTACTGGTTCTTCTCCATAGGACCAACTTTTTGGAACTGTGCAACTAGAGTCCTATATCGTTTCATAAGTGCCTGTTTTAAGTTTATTTGAAATAAAAACAATTCTATCTATCTATCTACTAACAAAATTAAAGGAGATAGCGCCTTTGTTTCTGAGTATTTAGATACTTACTATTATTGATTGAAATATTACATTTTTCAAAAATGTAATATTTCAATAAAAAATATTCATATTTCTCTGTCTATGTTACAAATAGTAATTTCCTTTGACATCCAAAATACATTTATTTGGCCGTTGCCTTTGGCAATATATAGATAACAAAGCTAATAAACGTGCAATATTTTGTATCGTGTATCATATTTACCAAATTGGTCTCAACAAGATTCTGACTCACAAAAGTCAGTTCTGGAACAATATAACGGGTAAATCTTGTAATATTACTCTACTCCTGTCTTGCATCTTTGGAAGGTCCTAGTTTATTCAAGAATAATGATGTATCTGGATGTATTGAACCTTATTCCTATATCCTAATCCTTATTTCAATATAATCAGTAAAAAATCAAAAGGCATAGATATAATAGGTACGATAATTAAATACTCTTAGAGAGACGCCCTTGGAAAAATTTCCTTCTTATCTCATTATCAATATTGGAAGTCAAAAAATACAATTCCCTTTGTTTTTGTTTTCATTTACCAAACCACCTGCGGAGTGATTGTAATTACGATCCTGATTTCGTTCAAATTAAAATAAAGATGTTCAAATAGTTCAACTTAATTAATTTTAACGATGTTTTCTAAACAATCAGTTATTCTAGTTCTTTGTAATTAAAAGCTAGAAGCTCGTTTGTTTTTGAACTTAGCCTGTTTTAAATAACTTTCTATACTCATATAATTATTTTGTTTTATAGCTTTATCGGTCGGTTATTATTTAGCGGTCTTTTGTTATGTTCTATTTTACTCTGTTTTGTCTACAAGTATTTTTAATATATTAAAATGGGAGTGGTATTTTTAAAATTATAACAATTTTGACCACAAACGTATTTAATAAATTAATTACGATGTATTCATAAATATAATTTATTATTTTTAAATTAAATATTAAATATGATTTTTGATACGGATAAGTAAATGGTATTTGTATTACGAAAATAATAATAATTAAAACAGGATACATAATTATATCAAAGACTGAATAATAATAAAATTATTTAAAAACCTTTGAAATACGCCCAGTTTCGATGAGAAAACCATGGAATTACGGCCACAAAATTATTAATTGTCAATATTTCTGTCTGAAAACTATGTACATTCGGCGACAAAAGTATACTTATAATACTTAAAAAGGTTTGTAAGTTTTTTTAAAGAATAAAAACATGTAAGAATTGCTTATATCCCAGACTGTATCTATCAACAAACTATCTTCATTTCGCCAGTTATTATCCCATACATTATGAAGTCCCATAGAATAGGCAGTGTGCGTATTGATATCGATCGGGCACCATTCCAAACTACGGACTGCTACTGAGAATTTCATAATAAATAACATTTTTCTCGACCTGGCAAGCAAACCCAGGACTTCGCACTGGGCAACCGTACTAACGCCCACTAGACTAATGCGGCTGTGTTTATATTCATAAATAAATATGAATTTGAAAACAATACATCGAAATTTGACATTATTCAGTTTTAATCCGTATTGTTCATTGAAAACATGGATTCATTGTTTTTTGAGAGGATTCGCTTTTCATGACGTCACCGTTTTCGTCTCAGTCGTTAATTTTAGTATCATTGTCGGTAATTAATCTACGAGGCGTTATATGTGACTGATATTTATGACGCACTCAACGTCTCTTGTTTTCAATGCGGATGGGAGATCTACTACTCATGAGTGGTTCTTATCGTTTGCTCGTAGTACGAATTTGCTTTCAGGGGCTCAACTATTTTAGACATAATTTTTTGAAAATTATATTTCTTCTTTTTTAATTTACTGTTTAATTAGTATGTAAATATATATAAAAGTATATAGCAAGACCACACTTATGGTAACATACATTTTAATTAAACTAAAAATTATTCTTATTTTATTCTTTAGAAATAATGTTTATTATAGTAATTTATTTTTTTCATCAACCCAAATACTTAGTCATGTCAATATTTCTTGTCACGATTTTTCATTATTGTTTCAAAGTGACGCAGTAGGTTGTCATTTTTCTGTATTGGACAAGCGACAAATTTAATCGGAGGGAGACTGATGGTTTTATAGTGTTCCTGTCCAATAACTGTCTAGACGTGTCGCTATTGATTTAAACGCGGTAAATCGAGAGCAGAGCCCCTCGATAAACAGACAAATATCTCTCGGGAAAACTGTCAAAATTATTGCCGTATCATGATTCGTTTACATGTACGTAGCTACCGTTCGGACAGGGCTCGCAAATGGGTAATTGAGTTGTGCCAAGCACAGAACAGATAAAAGAGGTTAGAAGGGCCATCGAACCACTTTTGTATCAGAACCACTGTCGCCAGTTGCACACACCTAAATAACATGTCATATTTACACTACATACAACGCTCAACAGCTATTCGTCAAAATTCCGAAATTTGCACACACTTACATTATACGTTATATTTACACTACATAAAATACTTATCAGCTATTCGTCGAAATGCACGATAATCACTACTTTTAAAAACTAACCTTAATGTAAATGTAATAAGGATATTTTTCCCTCGTGATAATTTAGAGAGTGATAATTTAGATCGTTTAGAGACGTGCCCATATTTATCAATGAATATATTTTAGAAACTTGTTTAGAATTCAAGTGCGTATCTATAAAAAAATACGCTGTATATCGAACGCACAAGCTATTTATTTGTCATAAACGTTAGGCATTCTAAAAGCCGATTATTTAAATAGATAAAATTACTTATTGACATTTCTTAACTACTATTATTTGTATCGACTTTAATCGTTCTCACAAGATTTGGGTGTAATACGTAAATAAATAACACAGGTAGAAAAACAGTTACATAAATAATCTTATTATTGTCCCTTAATTAAAATTTATTTATTAAATAACACACGTTTGATATATTTTATACTTGTGTAGCGACTACTTCTCGCAACATGGCAAAAAGTAGAAGCGCCATCTCTCGGAGTGAAGATACAACAACAAACCCTGAATCGCACTATGAAAGTTTACAACGATTCTAACACATATACGAATATCCGACATCATCGACCTTGCCTGGTCGGAGGATCCTCCCTTTTCAATGGAGGAACACCATACCTCGTTCCTCCATACTTGCTTTATTTAAAAATTAAATGCAATTAAAATGTTCCGAGCAAATGGTATTTGTTTTTGTAGGTATCCAATTTTCTCTACTCGTTACATATGGTTATTGGGATCCTTTGGAAACCTAAAATAAATAATTTAAATTAGTACTACAATACATTAGTTCATCCTTGACATTAGCTATTTCTCAACATACAAAAACATACTTAATTGAGGTCAGTTTGTCATTCATAAAAATCGGATGACTTATCGAAAAAATTATCTGAGACGTGCACAACACTATTTCCTATCTCCATGTGAACATTGCGAACGAACGCGGCCGGACCATGCGAGTTGACAGATCGCATCTCTGGAACGCAATACAATGCGCGCGAACTATGTGTTCGTGTGGATATTTGAGTATGTACTTACCTTAATTACCGGCAATGTATATTTTTTTACAATATTTTGCAATATTATTGTCATTATTTCTAATTTCATAATTATAAACATATTTTTGTAAAAAAAACTGATTAAATGATACTTTATGGCTTACCGGTGAAAAGTAATTCCTCCTTGCCTTATACTTGATGTCTGACTTTTATAATAATTGCACAAGACGGCATTTTAAAACATATTTCGGCAATTTTAGCGCAGCTCTTTACACAGACGCACTCCGAAAGCGACTAAAAGCATGAACGCGTGATTTCGGTTGAATTATGATTGTCTAATCATAATTGCGGCGCGCCAGCCACGCCCACATTTCCATTCTAACCTCTTGTATCTGTTCTGTGGTGCCAAGTGTCCATTATAAGTGAAATTACATATGTATTCAAAGCCACATCATCATCATTATCTGCTCATAAACTTCGCTGTAAAATAGGCAAAGCAGTCAGCGAAACTGACTGTACTGAACCGAAGCAGAACGGAGACGAGAATAGAAATGAGATAAGAAAAATATCAATGAGCAATTACATATACTACAATTATTGTCATTTGGAAATATGTAGGTATAGAAAATATTAGAATCGTATTGAAATACGTATCTATCATATCATATAGAATATAATTTCTGATATTTCTATTCGACTCTGTTTGGCTCCGATTCGGTGGACAGGGGCGGCTGTACTAGGCGTGATACTTTACTCACTCATCTTTTAACATACCTATAGAAAAACCGAGCAAAATCATAGCTATCGACTTAAACATTCACTACCTCGTAAAATGTGCGAAACAACTTCGAAAAGAATTCATTAAAGTAAAAAGTTCAACACCCAGAGCAAGCATACACGTAACTCTGCAGTTGTTACCACAAATAAGCCATTTCCTCAGATTTGTAAAGCGCACACGCCGCTATATTTTAAGATTATACTGCTTGGGGTATGAATGAAATATTCGACCTTTGTATATGTTGATCGGCATTATTCTAACAAACCTGGTAAAAATAGATACATTATTATCCGTACTAAAATAGTAGTGACTACTCTAGATAATCGCTCCCCCACATCGAATCCAAGAAGCGTTGCTATAAATCAAACCTATAATAATATCATCGGAACGCGAATGTCTTCAACAACTTCAACAATTTCAGTTTACTTATCGTACTAGTGACGTGAATTGCTGAATTATATTGGAAAATAACTGTCTTATAATAAATTGTGACGGTAATTTCCTATATATTTGCGATATAGGCTCGTTTTAACACACTTTTCTTTATAAATGCGTCGTAAAAGTGAAATTCGTGTCCGATTTATTTGTGTTTGATGCGAGTGCTTTGTGTTTATTAACTGCACACTGCACAGTATTGTGTCATTTACGTACTCGTATATAATATGGAATGGGGTAATATCTGTCGTGAATGTAGCTATGTGTAATAAAAATGTATCCATATTTACCTATTTTTGACATCATAAACGTGCCTGCCATTCTGTAAATTAAAATAATTTCCTCAAAACACGAACAGTTATTGTTAAAAATTCTTTATTTGTAGGGCTAATATTTCTATGCACAGACTAACATTGGCTACTTACACGTAATTACTAACCAAGCCACGTCTTAAATAAATGATATCGTTTATATTACACTAAAGTGGCACTTTACCACAGAAATGTATGTGCTTAAGCCTACTTACAAGGCCACATAAGGTTACCGCGGCTAAAAGTTTACAACAAAACTAACACTAACTTAAGAGGAGCTTTGAATTTCACAAAAGTCATTATGCAAAGATCTCGTGTAGCGTCTGTAAGTTTAAAATCGCAACACATTGCGCCATACCACACTGGCTACGAGAAAGAATTTCAAATGTGTACAGTCAAGCTACTACATATTTTGGAACGTGGGGGCTGTAATATCACCCTTAGCACCCCAGTCACGCCTCTTGTTTGCAACCGAACGTTTTCTACGATACCACCGCAGCTCTGCAGCTATTGACCTTCCAATCGACACTCCACTGTGTCTCTTTGGACTAGCTAACCATATTTATGTAGCCAATGAAAGATTGGACAAACAGACGCTGGAATTGGAATCGAAATTATTTCATCCTAACTTTTATCTCGTTCCCGAGTTTGATAACTTGAATGTTATGAAAATATATGTTTTTGATCTTAATAATTTATATGAGACTAATACTGATTAACCAGCTAAAATTGTATTGAATAATTTTTTTTTAATATAACTAACCTTTTATGTGCGCAGTAAAGTTTCAAATGTAAGTGATATGTCTGCATGGTATCTTTGTATTATGCCTTTTTACTACTATTGTGTAGGCATTTTACAGTTATTTGTGGCATTGGAAAAGTGCCAATTAAGTCAAGTAATCAACAATAATTCGTATTCAATGGAGCAAAATACTGCATTCCAGTTTCCGGAGTATTATGGAAATGTCATCAAAGACAATGCTGTTAAGAAATTGTGAACGAGGAAATAAATCAATGTTCGTTCATAATGAAATATTTCATTTGATTGGGTAGTCTTCAGTTCATTGAAAGGCTATATAATAAATACTTACGAAGAACTACATTATTTTTTTAATCTAAACACTGCTGATAAGGGATGAGCCAAGAATAACATTCGAAAATCACTGTAATGAAGAACTGGAGACAAAATCTTTTGTCTGTCTGGCTTTATTCGGAGTCTGCCAAAGGAGAGGAAGATTTGTGATATCGTCACGGTATTTTAAGTTTTCAGTTAGATATGATTGTACAACATTTGATTGTGCAATTGCCCAAAATAAAAACGTACAGAAGGCCGGCTCGGTACAACTAGGAATACAGGCAGACGCACGTATAGATGCTTATGTACGGTTATCTCAAACTATATCAAAGTAATATAAAATAAATGATAGTCTCGCGAGTGTCTGTGAAATAGTCTTTGGAGTACGTAAGTGTTTGTGTTCCTGCGTTTTTGTTCTTTAAAGGGACCTTCTGTTCCTATCTATCCTGTGCCTGCTGTCAGTGGCCGCGTCTCAACACTAGACCATGAAAGCACGTCTGGCGTAGTGATATGCGCACTGCACTTGACTCCATATCAGGGTCCGATCTATTCATATCTCTCGTACAGTAGTACGTGTCTATGAAATTAGGTCGGAGGTATGTCAATTTATCGTAATATACCGATATACGGAGCTGTATATAAGGTTTCAAGGCCAGGGTATTGGCGTTGTTTCATGGTTATTACAGCAAATGTGTAATAGTTAAATCTTGGTATAACATTGGTTTTAATTAACTATAAAAATTTCGTTTATCTTCATAATAAAAATGAAACCCTTTTGGGTAAAAAGGTTACTTTTGCATTCTCTTTTCTTTTCATTTACATCCGGAGGTCAAGGGTTTTAATTATTCTATTTTTCGATGAAAATAAAAAACGTGACGTATTTTTAAACCACACTGAAATTCTTCCAACTTTGACAAAAAAATGATACCGAAGCAGAAAAAATGGTCAGATTTTACACTTATCTTTGTCAAATTAATATTTGAGTCAACAGTATTTTCTATAAATTACTAGTTTTTCAATTATTGACATTTTCATTTGCTTATTAGTGTTTTACCATGACCGTGTTCTCCTTCAAAATCGTACAAATCGTTTTCAACGTAAACAATATATTGTAGTTTCATTTGTTTTATGCTTAACGTAACACAAATAGTTTTACTATTCCGACATCTTTACTCCAGTTTCTAGTGGGATTACCACGCCCCTCTGGTTGGAATCATCTTCATGATTATAATGGATTTACGAAGTGATCTTATGTAATCAGACTCAAAGAGAAATTGCCGCAATAGAGCACTAGACAGGCAGTTAGTATGAAATTGCCCCATAGATCACTAAGTAGCTAAGGTCTAGGATACTAGCGATCCTTAATTTTTCGGATCTATAGTCTATGAAGACATTAGCTAACTATGACGACCACAATTTAAATACAAGTCAATAAAATACAATAAAGTGACAAATCATAAAAATAATGTGAACCATCCCTATAAAACTTACCTCAATATAGCCTAACAATATAACAGTAAAAGACATTTTGATAATCCGCAGACGAGAAAACATTCAAAATTTATCTGTAGACATATTTACTGCGTGATGTAGACTAATATTTGTAACTTATTTTAGCGCAATATTCCGGCGCCGGCGCCGACCATCAATCTACCTGATCTCCCGGAGTGCGTGACCAAAGTTGATTTGGCAACGGGCGGCGAAGAAACCAGTGATGCCGCAACACCGCTGAGCGCGCAACACCAGCTGCAACTGTTACGCGAACGTCTTGAGCAACAGGCGCAACAAACCCACGCAGCAGTTGCGCAACTATTGTTGTTGCGAGATCAGTTGGCTGCAGAACAAGCTGCGCGGTGCGAAGCTCAGGTTTGTGAATATTTTGTGAAGGTTTTAATATGGAACGAGTGTCGTAATCATGGAATATAAAATCATTTGTTAAGTGGTTTATATTCCGTGCTCATCATACATCGCGCCATGATGTTTATGGTAATTACCACTTTTAATAGTAAGGTCAGCTAGTCACAAGTGTTCTGACAATGCACATCTGTGCGGTTATAATATAAGACATAAAACTGGCCCACCAATGGTACAAAACGTCAATCGACAATTCCTTGAAGTGATTGTAACGATTTGCGTAGGGTGATTGACTTGATGGCCTCAATGTTTTCCTCTCATTGTCAGATCAACAAGTTGGCAATGTAATTGAGAGCATTTCATCTACATCCATTGATTTTTATTTACTTTGTGATAATGTAGATATATTTCAACACATGTACAAATGGAGTAGTTCCATTTGTACATGTGTGTGATTCATCCTATGGAATTTTATTCATATAACTCAGAAGGTCGGTTACGGGGCTCATGGCTGCAGGCTCATGGCTGCATGGCTGCATTTATTATTTTGTTGGCGGTTCTTCCATAGAATGCTGACTATTCCGTTCACGTTGGAACCCCTTCATGTTTATAAATCGTGTTTGGCCAGCGGTACCTATAACAGACGTCCTGAACAATAAGAACTACAAAAATCTGACATCTTACGAGTAACATCATCCAGTAATTTGGGTTGACCACAATCGTTGTTCAATAATCGCATTCAGTTGCATTTGTTGATTTTTCGTTTTCGCCAAAATTAACTAGCTATATCCAGAGGCCCTAGTGTAAGTTTCTTTCGACAAATTCGATTTACTACATCGAACGCGTTCGGCGCTCCGATTGGTCCGTTTCGTGCTCTCCACCCTTCGGAGCGCCGAACGCGTTCGATGTAGTAAATCGAATTTGTCGAAAGAAACTTACACTAGGGCCTCTGGATATAGCGAGTTAATTTTGGCGAAAACGAAAAAAGGAAACAGAAATGATTTTTTAATTTTTTCTAATCTTGTAACTCAGAAACAGAATTTATGTGATTATGAAAGTTATCTATAAATACCTAATAGCTTATTTTACTTTTTTATAGGCTACAGGCTTATTTTCTTAGACTGCAGATAGAACGATATTTTATTTGGAAATCCTGAGATTCATTTCACTGACTCGAAAACTTGTAAATATAAGTTCTATAATATTTCCACTTTTATATAACCTATGTTTGTACTTCGGACTCACGAACCACACAAGATGGATGTCAACATTCTGAGTTATGCCTGGGTTGTGTGTTCCAGGCTCGTACTCATCAGCTGTTGGTACACAACAAAGAGTTGCTCGAGCACATTGCAGCTCTAGTCGCACACTTGCAAGAGCGAGAGCGAGGATCTTCTCGACCAATCAGCGCTCAGCAACTGACACTCTTGCCCCAGGTATGGCAGTTATTTTTAAATATTTTATTCTAAAATCGCTCATAACGTGTGAACGCACATTTCTCAATACCTAAGCACTTTTATTTTAGTTTATAACTCGGAAAATTTTCGCATTACCACTGTTTCAGGGCAAGTGCGCAAGATTCAGTACTTTGAAAATAACCTTAGTTGGGTATAAAGCTTCCGGTGCTGAGCAGGTCTGCGTTCACCTTTATGGATTATAACCTTAAGGTGCACGCACATTGAGTAAAATCGCAACAGCGTGTAGTCAATGCATTGTAATGCAAACATTCACTCGTGCGGTTTCTACTTCTACCTTCTACCATTTCAATTGTGTTTTGACGCATGTGCTACTGAACGATGAATGAATGCTGCGTTAGACATGCGTCATAACGCCGGTTAAAGAAAATGTTGAAACGCAACGAGTGCAATAACGCCCATTGTTGATTTTTTGTTACGGATCACGAAGTCACTTTAATGCACTAAAATTCTGCTTATTTTATATAGTGTATGTATAGAAGTGTGGCTAATATAAAAATGTGTGCGTGCTTTTTTTTTATTGATATAATGCTCTCGCCCTTTTTAGTAACTCAGTATTTTGCTAATGTTTCATTTGCTACATTGTAAAATGGCATGTGCGTCTCGTATTTAGTTTTATGTGTCCTATTTAATTAACGAAATGACCAAACTTTTGTAGGAAATGTCTGTGGCATTACCAGATGACAAACTGTATGTGTGAATGAATACCTTGGACCGTTAAAGCTATTTTTTCGAGATTTTTTTAAACTTGTGACAATGGTGTTGAAGAGTTTTGTTCCTTTAATATACTTAAAGTGGTGCCATGTAACTTGTTCAACTGCATAATGCTAAGTCTGCAACGTCGTTGTGTAGGGACTTAACGCTAGTACTCCGTTTACGTTTTTTTTAACTATAGTACTTACGCAGAAGCAGTATTAACGTCAACATCTTTCAAACTTGACAGTTGACATACCGTTTGTCTTTGTATACCATTATTTTTTCTTATTTTTAGTTGACTAATAGGTAGTTATTGTAATATCCAAAACACATGTATTATTTTTTTACTAAGCTTATTTAGTTAGTGCTTTTAGGATAACCTATATTAGGTATTCGTTGGTTTTTCTTACTATTTAATTGTTTTCATAAACACAGTAGGAAGATTTTTATTAGTACTCGTTGTCATCAAATTATTACCCAGATATATTTAAAATACCCAAAGCGTTGATTATTTTTATAAACCTTTCAAAATAAACCGCATTACGTTTTGGTTGATCCTTCCTTATATTTTTCCATAATTAACTATTAAAACCATAATAATATGATATCAAACGCTGTATGATTATTGTGAATAAGAATATTTTTATGATACCTACTATGACATCATTAATTTGTTAATGGTAATTTAGGTTTAATTTTCTGTTTTAAATATTACTAGTTTTACTCGAATTGGGAGATAAACTCCCAATTTTACTAATCATAGCATAGCAGTTATTATATACTTACCTACATAGTTAAATAAACACTAGGTAACGTTAATTTCTATTACAAAACTAGTCTATTATGATGTTATTAATAAATACAACCGCAACGTTTTGTAACTTGTGACATAGCGAGTGTAAGGTCCGTGTCGTTCTCCGCCGCAAATCTCTATAGATTGACACCCCATTTGTCCATGTCCAACCCGTCCCGCTCGACATTACGATTTTATTTCGCTGTGACACCCCTGATTTGCTTTATTTTAATTTATTACCACGCATTTAACCAAACAACTACTGAACAGAAGCAAGGATTTATGATTTTATGTACCTACTACAATATACGTATAAGTGGAGATATTTGTACCTACCTAGTTTTGCCGTTTTGATATCAAACTGACGCATGCTTGTAGCTTGTCGATGTTATAGTTTGTGAGTATTTTAGCATTTATTTTTATCTTAACGTTTACCCTTTTTAATACTTAAAATAATATGAATGGACACCCATTTTAAATGCTTTTGTTGAATGGCTATTTTTGCATCTAACTTAACAACACCGATATTACTCGTAATTTTAACGTATTTTTTCTGTTAATGCTGCTGGATTCAGACAAAAGCTGACAAAGCCATCAACGAAGCCTTCAAACCAGGTAACACACAGATGTGCAATGGCAACCGAACGCCTACAAATACTGAAGCTCTCATTAACCTGATCTCTCAAAACAGCAAAGTCAACCAGAATATGGAAAACAATAATATGAGCTTTTCGCCTTTCTGCATGTCACCTGTTCAAGAGGTATCAAACGGAGCAAGCTCAGCGCCATGCTTCGGCGGCATGACCAATGATCAGATACAAAACTACTTGATATCCAAATTTCAAAACATGGGTGGCTTTCCAAACGGCCAAGCAAATGAACCAAAGCCAAGTAATATAAACTACAACCAACAGTTCTTTCAGAACAGCAACGCTTTCCCCACGATCCCTCCACTGACCAGCCACTACAGCAACTCTGATCTAGCGAGCTTATTGTACAAGGATATGTGCAGCTCGAATGATGAGATCGGAAACTTAGCTCAGGCTATGAGCGTGGGCCAGTCTGATAACTCGTTGTACAGCAACAGTCAACCAACCACTTCAAAGGATTCCAGCCCTGAGGGTTCCAGCTCGGACGAAGGAGCTCCATTTATAATGCCACTGTCTCACAACTGTACGCTGACGGCGACAGGTGAAGACGGCCGCGTAAGGCTCATTGTGCCAGTGAGCCCATCTGAAAGCGCTTCCGACGTTGTGGAGTCGCAGGCTGAACCTCAAACGTCATCACAAGGCGCTTCTGGACATACATTGAGGGTGCCTGGACAGGACCGCCCCGGTGCACTCCTGGCGCCCACTGCCCCTATCACTCGCACCACCAGTGAGAAGGTTCCGAACCGCAGCGAGATGATGACAGCTCTGCGATCCCAGTGGACCCGACATACCACCAAGTAAACTCGTACCAAACCTACACCAAATAATTTGAGTCAAGTTACCTAAAACCCTATTTATATTTAGATATATCTTCTATAAAAAAGTATATAATTTTCGTCATTTTTGTACAAAGAGCTTAAGTATATTTTAATATGTACCCTATTGTTTTATATTTTTTTAGGAATAGGTAGTATTGTCGTTTGAAGATTGTGAATAACGATGGTGCCAAACTTGTGCCACTTGTACGTGAATGGCGTTAAAAGGAACAGAGTTAACATAGAGATTTATTTACATATCAAGTTCTCTTATACTATACTAGTCCAAAGTTATTATATTTATAATAAAACCCGTATGTGTCATACATATCCCCTATCATATCGCCATTAAAATAGGTTTTAGGTTTATGAGCCATATTGTTATAGTATAAAGTGCAAGCCACACCGATATTTATGCTTTCAATGATCCATAAAAATACAGTAGACAATTTTTAGTGAATATTTTATGCTCTTCCGCGATTTATGTTGTCCTTGTGGTGAACGTATGTTAAAGGACATTACTTGCTTATGAATATTATTTCCTGTGGCAAAATTGTATATTTGTAGATAGATAGATACCTACCTATTAGTTGCAATAGAGTATCGTGATTTATGTACATACAAGTATAACTCAAATCACGTTTTACTTAAGTACTTAGGATGACGTCACGTTACAACACTTGATGTCGATAGCGTTTCACAGGTTATCGATATGTGGTTGATTACTTTGTTTTAATGATATTATACAGATTCAATAGGTACTTCAGCTAGAAGAAATTATGTAAGTTTTAATTAGATTTATCTCAACACAAATATTTACTCCTACAACTAGATGGATATTATAGTCGGGTATTATCATATGAATATTTTCAAGTTTCGTAATACATCTAAAAGACAATATTTTCTACAAACTTGATTCGACATATACATTTTCATACTTCGCAGTATGTCAGAATTAAAGATTTTTATAAATTGGAGCGTATCGAGCCAAAATCATGCCAAATAATTAATTAATTAAATCAAAGTAACGTAATTGAGAAACACTTAAATATAAATTACCTATACAAAATTATTTAAATGAAGGACCAAAGACAAAAAAATGTGTTGTACTGTATCGGAATCAAACAATTCCGTTTTTATTATTTAAAAGACGCCATGTTGGTCATCAGTTGTGGCCAACGTCTCATATGGATGTTGTTTGGCCAACACTAAGCCAACTAGCAAAGGTCGAATTGAGAAACGATCTTCTAGTAAATATACAGATTATTTTTAATAGATAATGTATAATTCAACGATCTAGTCAATAGATTTATGTTATATTTGAGCAATGTAAGTAATTTTAAACAAAAATAACGGTGGATTTCTAACATCGTGCCATGTTCAACAAATGATTCCATACCGTTTGATGTAAGAAGAATTTGTTTAGAAGATAAGAATTCTGTTAAAATCAGAATACAAAGAATCAAAATTCCTTTTGATAAGAGGAACATTGACATTGATACAATTGGTATATTAATTACTTTTATACTGTTTGAGATAAGGGTGACGCAGGGCCTAAGACAATCGGGGTTTTTAATAGCTATACAATAATTGTTCGTGTGCCAAAATGGGCCTTCGCAGTAAGCACCGGAAATAACCACTGCCCTACTATATAATCTCTTTGATCCTCTGTCTGACATAACTGCTACCCCTTAACTTTACACTTTGTGAATCTATTATTATATCAAACTTATTATGATAATCATAGAAAATTCTGAATGTGAGCTTATTCTGGTGTAATTATCAAAATATAATTAAATACATTTATCCATGTTTCTAGAAATAAAATCATATAATCAATAGTTTTAAGGTGCATAAAATTGTCATTCAGTCCGTGCGTAAAAGAAAAAAAATGCAAAAATATAATTAGATAGAGTGTTTATAGTTACACAATGTTTAAAATTTGTTAGCAACGATGTCAATGTTTCAAACAAACCATATAAATGTTATAGTAATGTAACCACTGTAGGAAATAGCCGACATGTTTATGCATTATCGTACTGTTAGTAGAAACTGTTTCAAACAACTTATTGTGAGTCGTATTTTCTTGTCTACACCACAGCAATAGAGAAACCACTGAACTTAAATAAAATAGTACGTGATCCGCATTGTCGTATCATTCCAACCTTTTAAATAGTACTTTCTAAAATAAAATAAGTTGTTTTAATCTACCTTCAATAGTTAACCTACGTATTAAGTGCAAGTATAAATTAAAGACAAAAACAAAGACATTTATTGCTTCAACTGTGTACTGTGTAAATAAAATTTGGTATCAACAGCCTACCCAATCAGGATTATTATTCAATAAAAACTAATTTAGTAATTGCTAAAACACTCAATTAATATTTGCCAAAATATTAATTCATAGTATAAAATACGTTTTGAGTTAACCACCTTTTTAAAACTCTCTTAAATGACTTTCTGTCGTGTTTTTTTATATCTACCGGTAAGTGGTTAAATACTTGTATAGCTGTAACGTAAGTACTCTTATAGTAAATCATATTATTAATATTTGGCAAGGTTAAATTGTTTTTATATTTACTACGTATGTATGTATATTTGGAAATGAATGAACGAATGAAACGGAATTATCTGAAGATCCATTCCGAGCATCACCTCATTTTAACTACAACGATGCAAATTAATTAATCAAATAACGGATCAATTGTAATGCTACAGTATGAGATCAAAATCTACTATGCTTGCGCATCCCTTTCTAGGTATATTTAAAAACAACTAATTACTGATAAAGCTATCCTTAAAAGCTGATAAATTTAGTATATTTTTTAAGATCCAGTCGAAGCGATAGAAAAAATGGTCAACTAGTAGTAGGGTTCGAAATTAGAATTTCTGCAACGAATGGTCAATTTTGGATATTAGAGTTCCCACAGATGTGCAGTTCTATAGTTTCCACTATTTATAGTCATCTTGTTGCGCTAGTAGTCAAGACTCACCTTTCTAGTTACCATAATTTGAGACCATTTCTTTACTAACGACTGTTGGCCCTTCAAGCAATGTGGTCTCTCTAGGGCTTTTTCAAATTGTTAGTCCCGCACGAGCTATGTCGGTGAGTTTAGTTTTTCTAGATGCACCTTGTAACGTAGGGAAACATCGAGCATAGCTCTTTGCATGGCACCTCTAGTGAATTGATTCAAATAATGGACTGAATATTTAATCATCTGCCCTGAGGCCTAGTGGACACGCGGCTAAAACGACTGCTTAGAAGTGACATTGCAAAAAAATCCACGTACCTTTAGAAATATTCAACACAGAAGGTCTCTTCAAATTTTATACTGAAAAATATTGTTGAATTGAAATACAAACCCTATAAGTACCAAAATGAATGAAATTATTATAAATGTTAATTTTGTACACCTTTTACGCTCTCCACAGCTATAGTCTCCAAATATGCACGCAACCCCTCGCCTTTAACAATCTCACATCTACCCTGCTTGTCAATGGGCAGGATCAGGGTATATATAAGATTGTATTGGTACTAACGATCCTCTGAAAGCTGACGAATGGCTGGAGAATGGATCATCTTGCCACCAAAAATACCCCAGGCCAGTGACAAGTAGCATCGTTACTGATGCTCACGCGCATACAAAACATGCATACAATATATTTCTCCTTTTGGGAGAGCCATTTTATGGAACTGACTCTAGAAGTAAAAGAGTCCTTGGGCCACGACTATGGATCAATAAGCAAAAAGTACTTAGGGGATCACACCAGTGAAAGATCGATTGAAGACCTGAAGAAGGCAGCTGGAGTAAATAGAAGTGGAGAGCAGAGGATTGGATATTGAGACGTGAGTTTAGTGAGGAGTTTGTCTAGCAGTGGATTGCGATACGCTTAATGGATTCATTGGTAAACTGTAAATAATGAATGAGTACCTTAAAGTCTAATAAGGAATGTCAGCATTTTCGTGCGTTAACGTGTGTAATTGAAAAGGCAAAATACTTTGGGTTTCTCCGCCCCGCGTCGTTTCCCTCGCTCCGCTCCGCTGAACATTGTTTATACACAAAAGGAATAATGTGTTTACGATTTCCGTTCCCTACGTCCATCATCCATCCACCGTTTGTATACGCAGAAAACTGGTCAAAACAAATTTCAAAATTAGAACTACTCATCGTAAATTTGTAATTCTCTGTGGTCTAAAATCAAGGTTTTGAGTTGTAGGTGCTGAAAATCCACAATATTCTTTTTCACTGTCTGACCCTAACAAGAAGGGTACAACCTGTAAAACAACATTGATACACAATACTAATACCAACACATGTTTTAGCACCGACTACCGTCATTCACAACACTAGGGACACTAGTACTGGCTAAAAACTGCGCTTGCGCCGATTATGGTCAGATAAGACAGATTAGTTATCGCTTTTATTAAATATCATCGTTTTATACTATTTTGCCACATTCGAGTTGGTGGGGAAGTACCATAATATCTTTTAGCCACTTTTATTCCTCATTTCCATTTTAACTATCTATTAATATCCGTGGGACAGTTGGTAGAATTATTATTTCTACTCGAGACTTCATCTACCCTTATTTTGTATTTATAATTAATTGATATTTTGCTACAATAATAAATATACGCTTTTATTCTTATCTAGGACTCAGGCCACCTGTATGTAAAACTTCATAAAGATCGGTTCAGTGGTTAAGTCGTTATGACGTAACAAACTGACTGACAGACTTACTTTCGGATTTATAATATTGTAGATTAAATAAATATGTTCTGTATGTATGTTTGTCCTGATTTTCCAGTAGGTGACTTAAAAGGAGATAGAATTATATTATGTATACCAACAGTATCCCTGTACGCTAATAACAGCCAACTGCAATCACCAATCTGTTTGAAAACAATCGGTTTAAGAACAGAACAGAACAGCTGCAATGAATGGTTAAGAAGAAACTCACGACTGCCGTTACTGGTTTACATCACAATGTTCAGCTAATTTACTTTTTGTGAAGAATTGATTTTCACAGAAAATAAATTAACTAAACATCTAAAGAAAATTCCATTTCAAGGAAAGTTGAGCACGTTAAATAATTATAAAGTATTACTTAGTGGATTTCCTCAGTGGATATTAATTATTTCATCTTATTTATTCCATTATAAAATCCATTAGCCTAATTGAGGGGTATGCATAACCCAGGCGTCTTAACGAACCAGAATCACGACCTATCCTCACGTAATCAAATATTCATTTCTATCTTTATTTCTATGGGAATGTAAATTTAAAATTGTATTACTAACTTGTGAAAAACTGGTGCTGTTGGGCTTTCAGTCACCAAAATCTCGACTACAATACATAGGTAGTACCTAAACTCACTTTGTAACCTAGAAGAATACAAAATGAGAGACGCCTCATTGCCTCTAGGGAGTTTCTTTGTTGTCTTTCTTGAGAAACTTATGCTTAGTAAGGTTAAAATGAGTCCACGAAGTAAACTTGGCGCCTAAGTAGGTGCTCACGAAATTGACTTCATGTGCGTAAAGGAACAAAGTTTAAAAAAATATTCAATCCAAGTTTTAGCAACAGAAACAAGCTCCGAAGTTGTTTCACTTATGGACAAACTTTTCCATCCATAAAAAAGTAAAGTGTATACGTTAAAGATATAGGTATTGTGTTGCTATTACCTAAATAAATTTCACGATATTCGTTTAGAAAAATAGATTACTACAAATAAAAGATACGTTTTCAGGATACGTGGAGATATTTTCGTCATTTATTTATGAAATACAGCGTACATGCCTAATACATATATAATTTTAGGTCAAATAAACTCAATGCTAAAATACTGCGATCGTGCTTTGCGAATTGTCGTAAATGTGGTAGTAAAACAAACAAAATAACAGCGATGTGTAAATAAACGAGTTTTAACTATAACTACATAAAATTGGTTAATTAACACGTACTGTAATAATTTTATTTGTTATGCAACAGTTGTCTTCGTCTGCAAAAATAGACCGATGGTTCTCACTTCTGCCAGCCAACACGCCTGCTCTGTCCCGGCCCGAGAGCGGGTTCGTATCAGGTGTGGAGGAGGGCACTGATGCGGCGACCCTCGCCGAAGCCAAGAATCTGCTCCTGCAATTGGGTGCCAAGAAGAAACGACGGTTCATCCCTATACGCTTCACAAGAAGAAAGATTTTAGTTAATAAACATACTTTACTATAGGGTTTAAGTTATATTGTGTACGTTGTTTAAAAAGTTTATTTTCAAGGTCTTAAAAAGTCTACCGAATTGAGTAGGGTGTGTTATACATATTAATACGCACTTAGTTCTTACGTATCTACAACACGAGGCCGTGCCGGAAAATCCTATAATCCGACACGTTTGACATTGTCGTGCACTAACGGCCTTAAATCGAGGCCTCAAACACGAACTGCTAGAAATATTTCGGCTTTATCACAAAGATACACCACAATATATATTAGAGTTGTTACATAGGTATTAATATTATCGTAATGTTGCTAGGTAATTTATGAAAGTAACCGGAGATTTGTTTTCTCCGGTGAAAATAAGGCTAAGAGTTATTTTTTATACATTTTATAAATAAGCACTCATTATATTGTATTCATACTTTGATTAAATACATTTTTGGTCGTAGCGTTATTGAAAACGAAGCAAGATTGTAAACTGAAGTCACAAAAAGTTCGATCTCTTAACCTCTTTGAACAGCGTACACATTTCGCTTATAGTGCAATTTATTTTAAACTAATAGCGCGACATACAGTAAAAGTATTATAATATGACAGTGAAAAACCCTATTTATTCTGTAACCGAGTGTTTTGCTTAGCATAAATTAAGGCCACTATTGTTTGAATAGTTTATTAACAAAACGCAATCGCACTAGTTGCCTGAAACACGCGAAACTTACAAACGTGGCACGTATAGGGTTGGGTTAATAACTATAGTTTACGTTTTAATAGTAAATCGATGGTGCTTTTCTGGTGAGTGGATTAAGCACACTGTGTTATAAGTATGTAATTTAGTTTCAGTGATCTCAACTCGAATGCTTCAAGATTACGTAACTGTGTAATGTGTAATGTGCTTTCACTTTGAAGTTGGAAAATTGATTCCATATTATATTATGTAGTTAATATCCGAAGTCTTTGGAGATGATGAACGTCAATACATAGATTTACAATTTTCTTAATCTTGAGTATTGTTGTGATATTTTTCGTATGCAATTTGGGTGGGAATAGACTTGTGAATTGACTGAGAAGACTTAAGACAATTAGTGAGGAGAAATGGAACTAAATCAAATAAATTGGAAAAGAGAGTATAGACTAATAAATACGAGTGAAAGGTCACAACCCTAGTCCGACCGTAATTGCAAACGTCCCATATTATTTACTTATAATAATAAAAATAAATATTTGTTGACAGTAAAAGTAATTACTGAAATTCCAAGTAAACGTCCAGCAGTAATCTTATAAGATATAATATGTAGGTAGTTTAAGCAAAAAAATAGTTTCTGTGGAACATTAATGTCTAAACATATTGATGAGTTGTTTTCGTTGGAATTCGTTTTAGTTTTATGGCGGTTTTCCTGCGCAGCTTCTCTATAGAGTACACACAAAATTGCTACACAACAATATGGTTCGACCGCCCAGGCCCGCTTGGGTCATCATTATTGTATAAATATGGTGAATAGTGGGAACAGTCAACACAATAAACGATCGTAACCTGCACTTCTCCACCAGTTCGGGAGATCATATTCGTCAGGCATCGAAAGGAAAAAAAAATTGTAGGAAACAATTTTTAGTTTAGTATGTTGACAAAATGCGCATGAGGTCCATGTTTTAACTTTATTTGTATAGCAGTATTAATCGTACCTAGAAATAATACTTTTGACCTCGAGTTGAATTACGAACAAAGTGGATGACTATTTTTAATGAACAAAATGAGTCTTTAATTGCATCGTGACGATATTGAAACTATGCATTTCCTAGTTCTATTTAGTTTGTTATTTATAGTTTTTATTTAGTTTAAGTAAAGAAGTAGTTCGTACTGCATACAGCGACCAAATATTTTGTGTTACAAAGTATTGAATCCTCGAGGTGTTGCGAACACCGTAAAGCTCCTAGCGCCTAATTTCGTCTGGACATAAGGCGCATTATAAGACTTTAGGGATCCATTGGCTTTAGCGGTGATCCACCTTGAGTTATTGAGACTGGCATAAGCCAATCTGCCTGAAAAATACATACAGTGCCATAACATAACAATTTCGTTTTAACTTACAAAGGCACTTATCATTTAGTTTTAAAATTTGATTTGAATGATGTATGTCGAAATTATATTGATAAGGCGTTGTACACAGACGTCTGTTGTACACAGAGTGGGTCATGTACGATTATTGATTTTGACATTTCAAAACGTATTTACACACAGGCGTATACGGTGGAACCGTGGTCTTTATCCTGATGTATCTTAGGAATGTATTGTTTGTACCGACTTCATAGGTGTAATGTACGCGTAGGTCCAGTACAGCATTACCTATATTGTGCTAAATGCTCTCTCATGTATCCTGCGTCATCATATACGCCTAAAGGTATATCGTTGAAATTATCGTTTGTTTTTGTATTATGTTTTTATAATTATTTTCTCGAATAAACTGCCTTTAGTTTCTTACTCACTAACTTTAAAGTGTTTATAAATGTATGACGCATTCCAATGTTGTATTACTATGATATTTAATAATATTAATATAAATGAGTCGCTAGATTTCAAATTAAGCCAAGTCCACTTTTGACAAGTATAGACTTTTTGCTGTCTCTGGAAACTCCATTCAACTTCGGTACTATTTATTAGATCAAAATCTCCTAAGTCCTAGTAGATTCCATACAAAACGACTTTGAAAACTATTTCTTTTTTTTTTCAATATGTGTCATGTCCATTGGGCACTTTTTATCGAAACAAGCCAAGTCCCCGTGGACCAATCGTAGCTTTCGTTTCTTCCAAAATAGATGCCAGTTGCGTCTTGTTTGTTGCGGTGTAC
Source organism: Shargacucullia verbasci (assembly GCA_947562105.1). Lineage (NCBI taxonomy): Eukaryota > Metazoa > Arthropoda > Insecta > Lepidoptera > Noctuidae > Shargacucullia > Shargacucullia verbasci. The sequence continues at coordinate 11,167,564 of OX387279.1, forward strand.
TGTGACTGTGTTGACATTTTTAACGAATTTGTTAAGAAAATTAAGAACAAAGCATGGATAAAATACCAACTGTGCCTCCAGATAAAGCTAGGAAACGAATAATACCAAAGAGTTCAATAAAACGTAAGAAATTGAAGGAGAAACGGTAAGTTTCTGTCGCCATATCCCGCCGAAACCTCATTGAATCCAAGTTAATCCAGGACCGTATCAAGAACCACGACAGTGGAGTCAAAAGGAAACCTATTTACTTATTAGTTTTGTATACGTACATTTTATTAGGCTGCTGCTGTGAAATATTAAGAATGAGCCGAGCGAACATTTTAATGAGCGAACCATATCCCTTAATCCTTCCCCTATTAGTCTTAATATCAAACCAAGCCAAGTCCAGTACAAGTGTTTTGCAGAATACGCCAAGTCCTATGGATGTTTTGTTAGGAGCGGATTAAATCAAACTAAAAATGTTTTTTAAATGGAATCTGCTTTATTGACACCTGTGAAATGTTAGACAAAGATGGAAAATATGTAGTAAGGAATAGCGAGAGAGTAACAAGGGGTCCGTGTACCGCTAGTCACTAAAACAAAATAAAAAAAAACTATTTACCTTTAATTGACCACATCGGACTTGGCTGATTTCGAAATCTAGCAACTCAAATAGTTTACGTAGGTTCAATGTTGAGTGATCGAATGACTGATTATAATTGATAATGTGTTCTTTAGTTACATTTATTTTAAATTTTAGATATTCTAGGATGTTTTAAGATTAGACATTGGAATATATTTGATGATTGAAATATAATTTGTGTGTCTTTTTTGTGTCTCTTTATTCTCCCAAAATGTATTTTAAAATGTACCCGTAGGTCGGAGTCAATCATACAGCCACATAGGGCTAGACTGGGAACCTGGGGCCCACAGTATAAAACCACAACCGCGTTGGGAAAAAGACTTGACAGATGATGATTCCTAGAATACTTTTCTCCACGGTCAGGCCACCAGCAACTCTTATTTTTGGCGAGCGAGGATCGCTTCAAATGCTTTTCTTCCTCCTCTTTCGGTGCCTCTCCGACTAGCGAAGGTTGGTTACCAGGTCAGGGAAACTCCCTGGGTCTTGCACGATATAGATAATATTCTCGCTTTACACGCCCACTAAAATTTTAATTACTGAACATTGCATTACGCCTGTATTCCCCGAATACCAATAATGTCAATAGTGTCAATAATGTCAATAATACACCTCTGCCCACCCCGGGCAGAGGTGTACTATTGACTTGTATACCCACATTTCGCCGAAGCCGTTATTGAATCCCATGTAATACGGGGCGAACCTACTTCTATCTACCGGGCACAGTTCCAGTCTCCGTGTTGCCACTGAGGATTCCCATATAGAAAAACCCAATAACACTTTACCCGACCCGGGAATCGAATCCAGGACCTCTCGCTTAGCAGTCCAATGAGGCTAATTAATTGATAATAATTACTGTTTTAAGATCAGATCCTTACGCTACAAGCAGAAAACTGGTGGGTTACTTTAGAAAATAATTTTAACGTCAATCTAATTAATTTAGTTCAGTAAATATCCGATCCCTTCGTTAAATGTGGCGCTAGTAAGACTGCAACCTGACAATAATCCAGAACTGATGGAGAGTAAGGGAGCTGATCTAGATTCATAAGTATCCACTGTATCTTCTGTAACATCAATTAAACCCTATCGTTAACTTGCTTGTGGTTCCAGCAGTTACTAATGTTAGCACAATGTATGAACGCGGCAACCTTCAAGGCACCCGTAATGTACACCCAGGGAGATGGATCTTTTCTGTTGTTCTTTATTACTTCGCATACTACGTATATTAGGCAAACAGCTAATAAAGAACATGTGTACTATAACGTTACAACATCAAATTAGGAACATTTTTACGAGTTCGTCTGAATTATTTGAGTTTTGTTTTGGTGATAAAGGGTCTATGCAGACTCAGATTGTAATTAAACAGACTCCCATTTTAAGAAAGTAATGAAGGTGTTTACCCTTTGAACAGGCGTAGTTAATCTCAATTGTTTTACATCATTACTTACAAAACTGTATCGAGTCTGCTGTATTTGAAACACGAGACAACTTTTTCGACGCATTCTGTGAAAACTACAATCTTGACAATGCTGCAAAGGCAATGAAATCAGCTCGATTTAAAAAAAAATAATTTCCTATTCAGTGCCGGATGTGTCTTTAAATAACAATGTAAAGCACTTTTCTAAAAAGTATCGTATCGCCAATATAAAAACCTGACATAATGCAGATGCCCGATGCCGGGAAGAGTGTTTTCATCCTCGTAGAGATGCACATAAATATAGACATTTTATTATATCGTTCACAACTAATATAATAGATCTTCATTTATTTATAGGTAGATGATCTATCGTGTTGTGCTTACTTTTAGGCCAATCGCAACCGAGGCTACTGAAAGAAAACAATGCGAAAGATGATCCGCGGGTCTAGTACTATTGGTTTTCTGAAAATTTACGGCAAAAACATGCGCGCGCATTCGAGTGAATTTCTATCGTAAACGCGCGAACGTTTAATTAATTAGGTACATCATTACGATCTGTCTGGACTTTAAAATAGACCTTGACCTCAGAGTTTGTTTCGGCGTTTCTTCTTAGGGATAGTCATAGGAAATGTCGACGCCATCTAGGTAAAAAAAGACGTGTAAAAGTGATTGAAAAATCCTAGTTGCAAAATAAATCATTTCATTTCATTTCATACCTACATTTTTGGCTTAACGGTAACACAATCATGATCGAGCAAAACTCATATATATACTTATATGTAGGTCTACATATGAGTACACATGGCAATTTACCTGCCTGACATGGCCAATCAGGTACCTAATATTTTGACGTCACGGTGCCGGTGGCATGAAGCAACATACAACAATAGTTGTATGTTTGTATGTACGTAGTCATATGATTATATCGCTCCATTAAGGGGGGTTGCAAAAAAGATTAAATATTATACCTATTATAAATGTAAAAAAAACCTACATTCCGACAACAGAAAAAGATGGTTTTGTGGTGATTGCTTAGTCAAGCAAGGTCTGGGTATAAAGTATTACCTTATTGACTCAGTAGTGTGTCGCAAGCAGTTGAAGAATTCGTCAGCTTCTCACAATTACTGACAGGACCGGTCTAACGGGTTCTCTTCGTAACGAATTTCGGCTCTGGCTTTGTTTTATATTGGACAAACTTAGTAAGTAGCAACCAAATGAGATTCTTGTTTTTACTTATCTAAGAGTGTAATTTGTGTGTTGTGTGCAACATTTCTTAAGTGAACTGTAATAAATATGTGCTCCTAGCACATATTTATTGAATAGCAAGGTTAACATATGAGGCCATGAGAACCATAGTACACTAAAAGTGATTCAATAAATATTCAGTAGAATGTTAAAATTGGCAATTTGTAGAAACCAAAATGATCAGTTTTAACTGTAAGAAATCATAAACTCAATATTGTAAAAAATGTAGTTAGGCTACTATGGTTCTCATGGCCTCATATCAACTAAAGAATTACCTAATTTGAGTTAGAAATACCACACCCTGTACCCCTAGTGTAAGTTTCTTTTTGGTGGTCCTTTCGTTCGTTCGTTTCGTGCTCTCCACCAATCGGAGCGCCGAACGCGTTCGATGTAGTAAATCGAATTTGTCAAAAGAAACTTACATTACTGAGAAGAGTTAGGCTTTAGTCCACCACACTGGGTTGGTGCGGGTTAGTTGTACATTCAAGTGTGCAGGTTTGCTCACGATGTTTTCCTTTTCCTTTAATATTTAAATTATTTTCCTTAATATAATCAAAATAATTAAATTTGAAGTGTAGTATTTCAAAAGTTTAGTATGTAGTTCATACTATAAACATAAATGGTTTTCCTGTAAGTTCATTCTAAGGTTCTTCAAAATGCATTTTTTTTAAGTAGTTACACCTCTATGCTTTTACTCTTTGCCTTTATAAGTATTTCCTAAGCCAAAATAATTAAGTTTCCTACTACTGAAGAAACTAATAATCCCTTATGAAATTTTAATTGGAAATTTCCTGCTTAGCTCAGCATATAGGGAGCGGGTAACACAGTTTTTGCTCTAAGGTATGTTTTAATTATCTAATCTGTGTCATACAATGCAAAATAACTGAGTGCAATTTTGCATTATGGCGTGGTATATAGATGATCATACACGGAGTATGTGAGCATTCCTGAAGGTATAGTTACAGAGCTAATTAAAAAATACGTAGGCTTCATTTCTCTAATGTCTGATGCTAAATGAGATCTTCTGAGTTCGATTCACAGGTCGAGCAAAGTTTATGTAATTGGGTTTTTCTGTAAATTCTCCAATAACAGCCCGGAGTTTCAAATTGTGATCGGCTAAATGTTGGTGTACATCAGTACACACTCTTCAGGGAATACAGGGAGGATGATATGTTATATTATAATACGACAATTTTGTACGAAACAACATTAAACAACTCTCCGGAATGCTAGAACACAGGCATGATATTTCATATTTTATTACGACTATTGTTCTGTTATGACTATGTTGTATAAGTACCTAGAGGATTTATCCATATTAAATACATAAGCAGATATAGACAGACGCGTGATGTTTATTTTAGTGAATATTTTAGACTGATGAGTGTAATACCTAAAGTATCCCAGCTCGTGTAACACTAAATCCCGACATGTCGCACTAATTTATAGCTTGTTCAGTCGAGACGAGGAGACAATCAAGGCGTCTACAAGATAATATAAATGAAGCCAATAGGTCAAGACCGGTTCTCGAGTGACATAATCAACGTATCCTGCAGTTATCAATACAAACTTTACAAAGATCCGCTCAATCTAGAAATCATTTCGAATCAGTCGGTATGGATGTGAGTTTGCCCCAGCGAAAATTAAATAAGTTCATAGAAATGGTATCTACACCTACTTATTTTATCACTGACACCCTTGTCGCCAGTTCGCAGCATGTAGTTTACATCGTTTGCATCCAATGCAATACTAATCAAACTTTAATTATATGCAAATACGTTGATTGTTGAAGCGATCATGAATACAGTTAAAACTATATTTGCCGAAAATCTTCAGAGTATGATAGATAAATAGACAAAGTCAAATGCTTAATTTGGACATAGGCATAATTTCTTTTGTTTTAATCATTTACAGAATGTACCTATCGCTTATAAATACACGTTTACAAAAGTAAAGAAGATTATATATCGATCGCTTTTTTTTTGTTATCATAAGTATTTGACAGTGATTTGTTTATGTAAACACCTTTCATAAAGTAGAAGTGTCATATCATAAAAATATTACGAATAGCTGTATTTAAAAAAAAGTAAAACGTATTTGTGTATCCTCAAAACCCAGGCTTTATTTAACCTAATTATTAACTGCCAAATAACATTGGACATTACATACCTAATTTCACGTTTTGTAACATGAATGTGTGTTCCCAACACAAATAGCTAAAGATATCTAGTGGGCATTCCCCTTTGAAAACTGTAAAAGAGTAAAGGCTTTTAAAAGGCTAAACGAATGGAGAATAAGGTTTAGATGTGCACGTGCGCAGAATGTACAAGCAGGGGCCGAAGCGTCATTCTAATAGGGACCAATTTTGTGGAACACTATAGGTAATAACTTACTAAATATTTGAAACATTGTTGACGGGCGGACGTCGCGCCCGCGCTGTAATGTCACCACATATTATATGAAGAGCTACTTCTAAGAATGTTGAGTATCGTATATATTACAATTTGTGACAGTTTAAGTATATACTTATATACATATATGAGCCCTGGGTCTGCTTTATAGACGATGATCACTACTTTGTTTCGATGTTTATTATTTGTAAATGAAAAAAAAAATGAACATAGTGTCTGGTCACCACCGACAGTTCTACGAATAGAATAAGGAATAACAAATGTACCTAACTACTCCAACTCTGATAATTTCGCAGAAAATTTAACGGAATAGATCCCGACCACCACGGAATAAAGTTGACATAAATGTTTGAGGTGGGTATAAGCATGACATAATGTAATTTAAGGGGGAGGCATTCGTTCACCTTTGGACGTCTTCTGGCTGACGATGATGACGATGATGAATGTAACTTATTCCGCCTTTATTACTAAGGGTGTAAGATTTATTCTGCAAAAATAAGGTATTGTGTATGCGTTTGAGAAGGTGATCTTCAAACGGAGCAATGGCAGCCATCATGTCCTTACCTAATCTGTATTTAGAGCTTCACTCGTCGACGCCTGGATGAGTCACGGCTGAGTTTGAGGTATGGAAAGAGATAAGTTCCTGCTTAGTAGACTTTTCTCAAACAACTACAATATAAATAAATATTAAATATTCCGATGAGTCATTCGTATACAGAATGATGACATAACAACAATAAATTATAACACGATCGCTACCAGTCAATCAAAATACTTTAAAATGATTAAAATAGGTGTTACATCTAAATTAAAAAATATCATAGCATCACGCCTGTATCCCCGAAGGGTTAGGCAGAGGTATACTATTGTACAATCTCATTTCGCCGATGCCATTATTAAAGTCCCATGTAATAGGGGGAGAGCCTATTGACATCTACCGGGCACAGTTCCAGATTCCGTGCTGCTACTGAGAATTTCCATACAGAAAAACCCAATAACACATTGCCCGACCTGGGAATCGAACCCAGGACCTCACGCTCAGCAGTCGCGCTTGCGATCACTAGACCAATGAGGCAGAAATTCAAAAATCGGAATTGCTATCATCAATATTGTCTTACTTCGAAAGTAAGCTTCTGAGCTGCATATTATATTTAGTTATATTTTACGCATGTACGTAAATCTTAAGTTACTTAGTGAGTTTGCTTAGAGAACGCGTACTTACAAATTTTTAAATTACAAAATGAAATCTGCGTCTATAAGTACGCTTAAATATATAATATATAACACGATTCTCAGAATATAGTTTAAATATCGTCGTAATGTCGTTACCACTCTGTATATAAAATGTTAACTGTGGTGTCGTTTAAATTCCTTGCAATCAACTTCAACGCTCCAATCATCCCATCAAAGTAAATTATAGACGGCATTCATCTCTGCTATACGAAAGCTATGAACAGTCAGATGTTCACATGTTGGTACCTAGGTACTAAAGGACTCACAAAACAATCAACCGTAGTGTTCTTTATTCCAGGCTTCTAATGCATCGTTACTACGTCATGGGTACACAAATTATCCCCGTGCAACGATACCTAGTCCTTTCACTGCAAAATGAAAAAAAAAAAAAACATGTGAGAGCTCATGCCGACACTAACAGATGAATACGGCGTTTTATTTTTACACATCAAAAATCGCGTGTTTCTATTTCACTCGTTGTGACTGTATTGGGTTTTTCCTTTCTCCTGAAGTTATGATGATAAAATATTTTAATTTAACACGTGAATCACTGGTTTTCGTCCAAATAAAAGTCAAAGTAGTGGAATAGTCAGAAGGTTTTCTCAACAGAAAACACGCAAAGTAATATACATACACGGACGCTATTGAAGTGTAATTGTGTTCGTTGAATGGTTTCCTAATTATCAGTTGGTAGTAACTATTGTACGACGATGCTAACAGTAGTCGACAGCTCAGGCCTCGCTCGTGACCGTTTAATAAATGACTATTGCCACTTAATAATACATTTAGGCACATGTTAAACGGCGGACATGACTACTACAAACTAATTTACAAATATACGCAAGGTTAGTGGCGTATTCTTAGTTTTGAAAATATGTATGTAAAAAATGTATTTATCATCTGAAGTCTGAACCAACGAAAGTAGTGCGTTTATATAAAATACAATACAAAGACCATTACAAAATGCACTGGTCAGTTGTTGGCTGATTCATGAACTATATAGCGATTTTGTAGGAAATAGGTCCAAAGAAAATAAAATGGCAGATTTGCATTAAGATTTACTGATACTAGTACTGGCAAGGAAACGGGTTGACTTCAGAAATACTTCTTGATACTTACCACTTGATATATACTTGATATTTGATTTGAAATAACTGACTCAACATAAATCCGTAACAAGATAGTGATAAAGTATGTAATGAGGAAGCCGGAAAGTTTGAACATACTTTAAAGAAACTTTTCGGGCAAAGGCATATGCACTGCCTTGATGCAACAGGTTAAATAACAGTTATGTTAAAATCTATCATCTTTATATTTTCCTCACAGGATTAGTAGAAATGTTTCAATGCAAGTTGCGTCCGTGGCGTACAATTGTTCGTTTATACCACGTACAACGCACAATACAGTGGTATATAAAGAAAGACATGACATGGTGTCTAAATAGCCCTTTTACTTCACATACACTTTACTAGGTAGTTTATGTAATAACTTTTGTTTCGTTTTTGCTCCCCTCTGATGTTGATGGTCACTTATGCTAAATGGACCTATATTTTAAATATATATACATATACCTATGTGTATACGAAAATGGTGTTTCTTTGGCTGTCGATAAAGAATAAGTAGATTGCAGTTTTCTATCTGGGTGTGTCTTCAAAGCTACATATTACAATCACTCAGGCCTTGCTAGAGTTGCTAGACCTAAGTGTACGGACATCAATTATGTTGATGAATTAAAATACCTATAAGTAGATGTAAACAGTAATTTGAAATTTGTAGGTAGGTACGGCAGGTTTCTTCAAATTTTATTGGCTTTACAATATACTATTACATTATACTTAGTATTAGCTTTTGCCCACGACTTTAGTAAGAATCTGATATTTTCCTGCGGTTTCCAATTAACCGCAGGAAAATATCATATTTTAAGCCTATATTTTAAGTTAGACCTGTAACAATACGTCGGTGAAACTGCATTCAATTCCATGCAGTAGTTTTTGCGTGATGCGTGTACAAATATACAAACAGACTGACAAAAATTCTAAAAACTGTTGTTTTGGCTTCTGTTGCTCTAATAAAGACCATATTAGTTTTTCTCCAATATCTATAATGTACAGACATCGGCCTGTTATAATTTTATTATATTGTATGTATAGACGTAACGGGCTTCAACATTCACTACGGTTACTCTATAAGAATTTGTGGCATCAGTTACCTGTTACGGCTACTTACATAATAAGAAAGAGTATCAATGGAACTTCTTGGCGGTTCTTCTCCATAGGACCAACTTTTTGGAACCGTGCAACTAGAGTCCTTTAACGTTTCATAAGTGGCTGTATTAGATTTATTTGAAATAAAAATAATTCTATCTATCTATAATGTAGATTATATGTAACAAACATGCGCTTTGGAAAAACTATATAAGAAATGGATCAGATTTTCATCGCCCTAGAACAAATAATAGATAAGTATATGTATATGGCTTTTATAACATAGGTAGGTTTAGGTAGAGGTGTAGGTACTACTCTACACCCAAGTTATTTTATGTTAGGAATTGATAGGAAATGAATTAAGTAGGTAGTTATGAAAATGAACCAGGAAAATGAAAATAAGCAAAGCTTAACTGTAAAAAATATAAAATAAAATCTAATATACTTAAGCTAAAGTTTCGCCGATGCCGTTATAATTCCCATGTAATAGGGGGCAAGCCTATTGCCATCTACCAGGCACAGGTCCAGACTCCGTGCTACTATTAAGAATTTCGATACAGAAATACCGAATAAAAATATCGATATAATTTGTGGGTGGAAGCCTTATATCACTTTACTCCCGTGTTTGATATCGGAGCTAGCCCTTATAATATAGAATCAGTCCATTACAGTTCCACTGCTGGGAACGGCCCACCTAATGATGATTAATTCAAATATCCCCCGATTCTATGCAACTGAAGCTATCAACTCTCATTTCACCCACGTAGACTAGTCAGAGTTAAGCGACATTGACAATTTACCCTTCCCACTTATAAATTATGTTTAGGCATCATAGAACTATATACTTTATTTAAATCAGCTGTTTCGATGACCATTTCACGCAAAGTTTTAAGAATATAGTGTTAAATAACATTCCTTCACGGTGGATTTACAGTGCTTATTCGTACCATACCATAACGTATTTTTGCCTCAGAAACTATGTACGTATTCTATAAATATTATAACTGTACCTACTTACCTACCTAGTGGACCCGACAGACATTGTTGCAATCTCAAGGCTACCTACCGCCTCCAATTGTGAATCTTAACTACACAGGGACGTCAATACACACGATCACACAAAAAAAATAACATCAAAATCGGTCCAGTCGTTTAGGAGGAGTTCAGTGACATACACACTTACAGAAGAATCATATAATATATTCCCTTGGTCCTATAAAAAATCGTAAAATTTATAATTAAAAAAAAATTGAGGGTGACTTATCGGGATAAAGACTATCCTATCTCTCAAGTTGGGCCAAACAATACACATTTACAAAATTTCATCAAAATCGGTTTAGCGGTTTCGAGGATTAGCGTTTATAAACGAACGCCATGACACGGGGTTTTATATACATATGTATATAAAGATGTATGCAATCTATTTACATTTGGATGAGAACACGCATTTTTTACCAAAAAGGCCAGACGGATTGGAGGCCCGGACTCAATAATAAAACAATAATAACGTGCCGCGTAGGTGCAAAGATCATGAGTCCTCTGATTGAGCATACGAATAAAAAATATCCTTATTGCGGTCACCTACACAACAATATAATTATTAGGAAGTATCGTGAGTCAAGACCTGAATCTTGACCCGGTGTAATGACCAATATAGGCATTACGAAGCCGTGACGTCAACTGCATATTATTTATTACGAAAGTTTATCGCAGTCGATATGAATATGCTTATGTAGGTTGCTGTTGTAGTGATACCAGTAAAATTCGAATTTATAATTTTATGTTTTACAAAATACTGTGCAATGGCTTACTACCTACTTGAATGAATGTGTAGAAAAATATTGTGGTGTCACGGATAAAGTAGAAATGTATAATTAAGTTGTAAGAGTATCCGTCCCTAATGGGCCTATAATTTGCAATAATTTTATGCACCTAACAAAGAGAGAGACACGGGTTTATCCAGCAGCAGAACTGCCCTAAAAAGAGTAGATATGTAACATGGATCTGATGGGATTTTTTTTAAACGCCACTTTTATTTCTCCTGTGTCGTGGATAGTCTATAAACATACATGTTGTCTCATGCACATAACCGAGAATCGAACAGACACAAACAACTATCTGTAGATCATACAAATATTTGATTCATGAGTCGAACCAGGGAAACGTAGCACTGAAAGCTAATCACTTAGCCTCTGCGCTAACCGGGTCGTCAAATCTTGGTTCCTCTTTTGACGTGTCTAAGCTCAGCCTTGAGAATATAAAGATATTGCTCTACAGTATTATTGGAATCCAAGTAGTAAATAGAGCTATAAGATTTTGCAATTAAAACTGAAATTAGTACGGACATAGAATCGATGACTGATGAGGTGTAAGTTTACCTATATACGTACTTCTGATCTTGAATGGAGATCGCGAATCGGTAAATGTAGGGTGAGAGACACTTCTGCTAGGAGTAGCGATGATGTTCATATAGTGGCTGGAAGAAGCTGAATGAGAGTCGAGAGTCGGACCCGACGGTAAGCGATTTGAGAGGCCTATATCCGGCAGTAGGCTGCTGTGATTTGTGGTGTTGGAATATTATTATTATATAGGTACGATCCACAGTCTAAAATCTCACTGCCTTCTCTGAATAAATATCTTATATGATCATAACTAATGTGACCCCTTGCACCCTAATTAGACATAAGCATGGCATTAATGTGTGGAGGATGTTTGTAGAACATTATGGAATAAAAGGATTAGGAAAATAGCCTCATAATGCTTTTTATTCCGTAATTTTCTAACACAATTTAAGCAGAAATTCACACAAAGGAAAGTTTGGGAAACGCGTTTAAACATTAAAACAACGTTTGATAATTTGTGAACCTAATTAAAATGAAATATAAACTGTGTTTTTCTTTACTAAAACATCAAGAGTCGTTGTACGATACGTATACCAATATTTAATAGAGTTTGGTCTAGACTTCCCGCAGTAAATATTGCTTGAAAATTGGAAATTCATTCGATTAGCTTTCGATATACGCAACTACTAGTTATTGTGGGATATTTATAGACTCGACAATATTAGGTCCCTGAAAATTACACACCGTGGCAGGACAAAAGCTCTTTCCATAAGTTCCTGCAGAACAGTAAGGCTTCAAATCACGCTCAAATTTCATTAATAGGGTGCTTCGGTGTGGTTCATTTCGCGGTCTTGGCAACACCGCGACCAGTCTACGGGCGGCCAAACGGTAGAGCAGACACATGTATGTTTTCCGTGCCACATACAAAGCACATACCGCGCTCCTATGGTTTACCGTTATCAGTATACTATGTGATATAACACTCGTGTGATTGTGGATTACTAAACCGATTGAAAACAGTAAGTATTGGTGTTAATAATTCTTAAATATGTGCGATTTTCCTGAATATTGCGCGCGTTAGTGAAATTACCGTACATATAGCACAATATGCTCGTTTAGTTGAACCATTTGGTACGGCAAGTTAGAAAGGTAATCAACATTTCTGTACTCGTCGCTCAAGATTACTTAAATCAATTAATGATTTGTGTTTAACACCACACTAAAATCTTAAAGACATGCTGTAGAGAAATGTTGTCAAACCGGTAAAAGCTTGGAGTGAAATTGAATATTTTAAACTTCAATTTATTGTTCTTTTTTTATTTGAGTTAACTCCACATATGGCAATTTCTATTCCCTGTAAAGCTGTAGATACATTGCATTATGACCTCTAAGACCGCAAGTCATTTGACGCTCGATCATTTACTAGGTACCTACCTATATAATTATATATTTTGTAAGAGAAATTAAAGTGATAAATAATATCTACACTCGCAATAGAGTATTAAAATATCTTCAACCAACTTCAACGAAGATTATGAGGTACATTTATATGTAGGTATATTATATATACATATATATCAAGTACTCACGACGTTCCAAACATTCCTTCGTGACTATATAGGTTTTTTTCTATTATTCTTAATGACCTAAACAGTAGAAACAACCATGTAAGTGTTCTACGACGTAATTTTTTAGCAATCACGTCAGACGATAATGTAACATAATATTCGCCATCTAGTAATAAACACAGCTTGACATTGGTATGTACGTAAATCGAGGATTAAACCGAGATAAACGTATAAACATATAGATACAACACAGTTTACACTAAAAAGAAATATTTTTTGAAACTGATCTATCTTCTAAGAACGGTTTAAACATTCTTAGAAGACAGATTCAAATATGCAAGATTTCTCTGAGCAAATGTTGCATGACCTAGAACCACAAGTCAGAACTTTATCTGGGTTTCAGTTACAGAACAGCCAATAAATAGGACTGAATACCTATGAAATAATATAATTATATAAACTATAAGTTTACTCTCAAAATTAAACAATGGTGGTGCTTATAAAGACTTACTTTGCTATAATCATCTCATATGGCAAACATGTAAATACTGATATTGATTTTGATGAATTAATGAATTTGACGACGTGGTTGGCGCAGTGGTTGAGAGATCGACTACTGCGCTACACGGGTTCGATTCCTGCACGGTACAAATATTTGTAAGATAGTTATTCAGATGGTTATTTCGGGTCTGGGTCGTGTGAATAATATTCACATACACAACGGCGCTTTTACAAACACATATATTATATGTGTTTGTAAAAGCGCCTACGATAAAAGAATTATTCTTAGTGTGGGGCAAAGTTTTTTTTTTATAAATAAAAAAGATTGAAATTGACAGATATTCTTCCAGGAATCAATGATGACATACCCCACTTCGCTCGCTCTATCCGTAGTACTCTATATCTGGAATATTACTCGGCGTCATATTAATAATAAGAATAAATATGGTTTCCTACGTTCCAACAATATCGAATCAGTGATTTCCCTAAATTCACAACTGTACGTTTTTTATCGTAAATAACATGACCGTCACGCATGCGATCCCGAACGGATGGGCACAGGAAACACCTTAGGTCACCCTCATTCTCCGATGACGGTATTGGGTACCTACTGGCGTTTTGCCAATTACCTAAGATACCATTTACTTTTCTCAACCTGGGCAATGAACAGAGGAAAGTTCGGCACCTGCACTCCTGGCCAGTGGTTCCCAAAGTATGGGTCGTGACCTGAAAAATAGGACGACATATCAACCGACCGGGCGGGTGACTGGACTCATTGCGTTTAAAAGCAACTAAGAGTTGATGCTAAGGCTATAATGACAAAAATAGTAAACAAATGCATTCTTCTCATTAAAATAGAGCACTCCTTGTATTCAAATTCAAGGAGTTCTTTTTTCTCATATAGTTATCCCTCTTTTTCTTTCATGAAAATCAAGAGGTGAGTCCCAAATTTGAAACATTTTGATAGGTGAGCCGCGGTTCCAACTTTGGGAGCCACTGCTCTTGGCTAATATGGGAGTTAATCATTTAAGTGTATGGAGGATCGAGGTATAGTGTTCCTCTATTGAAAAGGGAGGATCCTCCGACCAGGCAAGGTGGTTAGCCTGGCGGGCCGAAGCCCGACGATTGATGTCGGACATTCGTATATGTGTTAGAATAGTTGTAAACTTTCATAGTGCGAATCAGGATTTGTTGTTGTAGCTTCACTCCGATAGATGGCGCTTTGCTTTTTGCCTTGTTTCAAGTAGTAGTCGCTACAAGTGTATTAATATAATTATAAGTATATCAGCCCATTACTGCCCTACCGCTGGACTTGTTTGACCCTCTTCTGAGGCCTTAATTCACGATGCTGGCCTGGTTCAGTATCGTTGACTATACACTCGAGAAAATTATAGAGCCTTTACAAGTTTTAGGATTTACCTAAGGCACGTAAATTCGGAGAGTTACAGGTGTGCTTTGAATTCAGTACTGAGGCCGGTTATCACTGCTAATCGCTAGGTTATCACTGCTTTCTTTAATATGTACCAATTTATTTATTATTTCGTGCGGTAATAAAACTAGTATTATTACCTAATACATAATTACCTAACCTTTACAATAATATCAGTTTTATTTGGTGTCGTATTGCACAATAATGTCGTTTTCTTCTATTCCTCTCTATCAGACATCATTCAAGAGTTCACTTTTGTCTGTTTTACACAATCTACTCGTATTCTGTCCATTTTTGTGACACATAACTTAAAACTCGCCATATCTCTCATCATTCGTATCTCCGATGTACGCCTTTCATGCCTCTTCTGTTTCCCAGCAACATTCAGATCAGGCAATAGGCCAATAGGCTTATAAGTAGGAGTCACGTAAATTTTCATGATGTGTTGTAGTTTATCTTTAGCACGAATATATTGCTTGCTACCGGATATCCGGACACTTGTTTGAATTGGTAATTATCATATATTTTAGGATATTGAACCCTACTTATGTAATAAGCTTATGTAGGCAAAGAGTATAAACCAAGGTATAAACAGGACGTGAAAGACAAAAATTAGAGAGAGAAAAATATACCACTTGGATCAATAATTTTGAATTAGATTAAAAACTATTTAATTGCCCTTATAGTTGTTGAACCATAAACTTCCTTCAAGAACCTCCTTTTCAAACAATATGACATAATATTGTGGCTGACTTATTATGTATCTATGCAACAGGTACTTTTCTATGACTACGCATATATTTTACAAACATAAATCTTGACTTACATTAGCGTTATTACTATATATTACATTGTGCTGAGTTTGTGGAGTTAATGGAAATTTGTTCAATATGTAATTTTAGTATGCAAAGTTAAGCAATATCGCTTCGTATCGGACACGAACTGATTCACATATCGTATACATTTATTTCATATTTTTAAGAATTCAGTTTGGGATAACAGTCACAATCTATTTTAGCGTTACAGTGGGAATTTCATAATATTGAGCAATTTTTTTTTCTGGCAATGAAGTTCTTAGGTAAGAATTAATAAAGCACTTTAACATACTTATTTTTCTTGCTTTAGGTAACAACCTGGCACCAATAAGTAAAAAACTTGGGGCCGGTCCTACAGGCAAAAGTGGGGCCGGTTCTCTTGGCAAAAGTGGAACCGGCGCTCTGGGAAAAAGTACCGCCAGTGCATTTGGCAAGACTCCCAATGCTAAGGTTTCTAGTGGAAAATCAACCAGTTCAACACCTAAACATCCAAGTGGGTTAGGTTCCAGTTCGAGTGGCAAGTCATCTGGATTTGGCAGCTCGTCTCAAAGTTATTCTGTATCTTCGTACAGCAAACCGAAAAGCAGTAAAGCTGGTTTCAGTATACTATGGATACCTACTAGGAAACATAATAAAAAGAAGGATATCATCTACAGCAGCCATAATGACACATACCCTAAAGGGAAATATGACCGATCACCATCAATGTATAACTAGTAAGTATGTAGCAATGGGTCTCTGATTTTCCTCTCTTTTATATTCTTCCGAGTCAACTGGTGTAGGACCTACCACTTCGTAGCACGTGGCGTTACATAGTTTCTGCCTACCCCCATGGGAAAAAGGCGTGACTTTGTCTGTAAGATGAGTTGAATAAAGGGAAACTAGAAGTATAAATTTTTTTAAATGGTACTCATTCTTAAAATTCTTTGTTGAAATCGACAATGTGATGTGATTGAGAATCATGCTGATGACGAAACACAAGCATGGTTAGTTTGGCATAAGTTTATCCATTTAAGTAAATTACTAGGTATTTAAAATTACGATCGATACCTATTAGTTTCTTCATTTTACATGACAAACATCTAAAAATAACGAAAAAATATGTTTTATTTGACCAATTTTATTATTGATAATAATTAAATAAAACATGCTAATCGGCACAAGCTAGCCAGTAATCGTCCCGTGGTAGAAAGATTCGCTAGCAATGGTGGCAGCGAGGCTGACTGCTCAGGGTGCGTCGGAGGATCTCAGGCATTATCAGCCGTGGTTGCTCTTTAATTGCTTGATATGAATACCTAGCAATTTGAAATTTTCATCTACTTTACAAGAACGTAAAACCATGAATAAATAAATAAATAATTATTGGTGTTTAAAGTCATCTGTCTAACTATAATTGTAACTCCATACCTAGGGCTGCATGTACTCGTGCCAGCGGTGATGCATGGTCATTGAACACAATGACACATTATACATGCACCCACCCGGTTCACATAGGTTTATGTATCTTGCCTTTTCAAAAGATATTTTGACTTTACAAAATCATTAACCGATTAATATTTATTAACAAAATTTAATATGAACCCATAAAATTCTTTCTTACCTACAGAAATACTCAGATCATGTTATGTAACTAAGTTATATAATAAGCAAATCGACTGATAATATAAGCTAAGAATTTTGTGTACCTATCATTGTATATTGGACTCATTGGACTTTACCTCAATACAATTTGTATTTAATAGAATAAACGTTTTCACTTTCTCCACGTTATCGGAAGACGGGATATAATGATTTATGGATGCAATGACGAAAAATTGTAACATCGAAGATTATTACTTAACTCTACCTTGCTCTAATAATAAACCTTTGATTTAGGAATGATAACATTTTTAATTCATGTGCATCATTTTAATATTCATAGTTCCCGCCCATCAATGTGATTAGTCGAGTTGCTGCTATTTGAATTAGTCGATATAAATTTCACAATTTATTGGAAATATTGTCATACATAAATATAGACCCAGACAAGCGAGCGGTAACCAATAAATAACAGTCGGTAAAAATAAAATCAAATCGATTCACTATATTAGTCGATTTGAATAATGTTACCATCATCGTCATCACTAAAATTTTGTAAGATGTGTGTGTTTGTTGAGAGATCAGTGACATGACATCACAAAGGTTATGGTTATGGCTTGTCGAAATACTTTTTTTTTGAAACTTTAGATTATCACTGAAATAAATTACCAAAATCTTTAGTTTTTACAACATATATTTGGTGAAAAAAGTCCTATTCAGCGTTAATATTTACAATATCACAAGAATTAGTAACACCATTGTTACTGGTGATAGTTTGTGATCAAAAGTAAAACTTTTTTGTAAGCTTATGTTTATGACACGGCAAGATGCAAGAAAACAACAATTTTGAAACTATCATTAGCACATGGCGTCGTTTGTCTGGGGAACAAATAGAAACTGCTGTAGTAAGGTAACCTGAGTAATTGGATGTCGTTTTCATAAAACGGCGGTCATCATTTATCGAGTATTGTTTACATTATTATTTATGTGGTTGTACACAATTGTGTGACAATGTGTGCGGATTGTCGTGAAATGAAATTTAATCTTCCGGCTCCCGTACACCTCAGTAGTATAGTTGCATTAACACTGCAGGTCAGTTTCATTACTTGCTTATATTAATCGCAAAAATTCTTCTTTTAAGTATGTCTGGAGATTCACCTGATTTCCAACCACACAAGAAGAAAGAAGAGGAGACAGATTTGTTAATGCCGGAGAGGACTAAGGTACCCATTGGAAGTATTACTATTGCGGGCACAGCATTGGGTGCTTCCGAAGTGCCAACAGACAGCACTGCAACTGGAAATGCTGAAGAAAAACAGGAATTTATAAGACACGACCAAAAGGATGAAAGCAAAGTAAGCCTTGTATAGCCTTGTTTTACTACCTGAAACTATATTTTATTTAAAACTATTTCTTCCTAAAGCATAGATTTTCTGTACTGTAGTACACTTATAGTATTAAAACACTTAATAATTTCAGGAGGCTGCTGGAGACACAAACAGTAAGGAGTTCAAAAGCGAAAAGAGTGATGACTATCTTGATAATGACAAGTTCACAAATAAATCTGAAAAACAGGATAAGGATACTGAGAAATATGGAGACAAAGTTGATAGTGTGTATCTAAGACCTCCTCCCGCACACAAGACGAGGTCAACTGCATCAACAGTAGAAGAGGAAGACTGCGGTATCAAGTGCCTCTACTACACCATACAGTGTTGTGACTGTGTTCTCATGTAAGTTATCTATAAGTTTATAACTCATGCTCATCTTCTATTAAGTCTTATGAGCCCATAGAATCTCAAATTAATACATATGGTTGCTTTACTTTTATTCTTATACAACAACCATGTATTGTTAGCTCGTAAATTGGCTTCTCAGGTATAAATGTATTTTTTACAAATATTGTAGTATTCAAGCTAGCTCCTAAATTGATTTATTTAGTATATAAGTTATTTTTTCATCTACCACAACTAAAATTTAGACATTTATAATGAAATATGTAAATTATATTGAGTGAGTTTAGACTTGTGAAATTGTTTACTAATCCACCATGTCTCAACTTAGTAATCATTTATACATATGTGCAGTATGTTGCATTTTAATAATATAATGTTCCAAGTTTGTGATAAGTAACAAATATATTTTTGTATGATTAATATATTATATTCATATACTTTTATTTAGGTATTAAACTGAGTGATACTTTTAGAAATAACAAAAAAATTTTTGTATTCTATTGAAAATATACATTATATTGTAGCACAAAAAAAAAATAACAATGACTCAATTTTTGAAAGACTTTGTCAATGATCTTCTCAAGTACTTAGAAATTGCTAGAGGTGGATAAGAGCATACTTGGAAAAAAAAATCGAATTTAATTAATACTGATATTTTTATATATCATTGTAATTTAGACAGTACATTTGCAAATTTGGCAACTGTGAAACTCATTATGTAGTTGTAAAATTTGAATCCTGATATAAGAAAACTATTTTTTACTATAATATGCCAGCTTTTAGTGGTGGTAATTAATATTGTCTCCAGCCATATCTTCAGATTTAAATGTTTGTTTGTTGAAATCCTGACACCTGTTTGAGCTAGTGCACTACCTAATTTTTATAGTTTAAGATATATTAAAACAGTAGTCTTAGTAGCAGCATTTTATGTCTTAAAAATACCTTGTGCCAATCTTGTAAACTATATAATCAATATTTGTAATATCATATCACTAAACATTATTATGTGAAGTGAATTAGTTACTTGTAGCAGTTATATACTCTTGACATTCCTTTAATTCTTGAGGGTTAGAGAGCCACCTCAAAAATGAACAGGTGACCATGGAATTTGTACTTTGTTCTATATGCATATAAATTCAAATTAATAAAAAAAATGGAATACCTTTTTTATACACTTTTGTCTGTTGATATTTCATCAATTGAATATGATGTCAGTGATCTATGTATGGTGGCAATCTAGTTCCCGTGTATTCCTGAATTAATTGATTACTGAACCATTATTATTGTTGATCTATCATTTGCCACAGTGGTGCTCCCTTTTCCTCTTCGGATCACACAATATGTGTCGTTCATTTTTAGAGAGACCACAATGCCACTAATTTTAGTCATTTCGTATTTTTAGTTTACCGAGTGAAATGAATACCTTTATAGCTTTATTTTTGACTTTATATTTTGTCAACTATTACATAACAACCAGTCTCTGTCCACAATTGGAGTCTGTACTTGGTGTAGTATGTAGACTGTAGATTTATATAACGTATTTATAAAAAGTGTACACATTTGTACAACCAATAAAAATTGATCTTGAAGCCGAGTTTCTATTTTATCCTACGACCTGCATAGTTACAAATGACTGCATTATGTATGTATGAAAGTATAATACGTCCATCATACCACGCTTTGGTTGACCATTCGACTGCTACGCTATGGGTCGAGGGTTCGATTTCCGGACCAAATAAATTTACAGGTGTGTGATTGTCCTTGTGAATATATCAGTAAACGCAGTCACGATACAAGAATTATAGCAAGTGCGGAGCAATGTTTTTTTTATTTTATATTTTAGTTTAGTTATATTTATTTATTTATATATTATTTATTTATTATATTTATTTAGTTTATAGCTTTTTTAATATTTTTAGACCGCACAGATTGATTTTGGTGTTTGGGATAATTGTCACACCAGTGATTGTAACTATTTCGGAGATTTTTATTAAGTTTACCACTTTATTCAGTCCACTTTCCACTCCAGAGATAAGAGGCCAATGCTGCTTACGTCTTTAACAGCTAGTGATGGTCACGCCCAAGTTCAATATAGCAGGTGAAAAAAGTAATACAACAAAATATAAATTGTAGGTACATTAATTTATTACAACCAATATGTAGTAGCACAACTTTAAAAGATTCCAGTACATTGACATTGATATATATGTAATTATATAATATAATGTAGGTATAAATGCAAAAATACACCCAGCCTCGAATATATCTATTGTCCTAATTTTAATAATACATTTTAGTTAGTATACATATATTTTATCAGGATTGTATATAAATAAACATACATGTGTGACATGCAATGTGATTGAGTGGTGTCAATATTCCAGTTTGGATGGCGAAGTGATCTTGGCACATTCGCAAAGCCGTCCAACCTAGATGTAACCCTTTTAATCCGAATCGAAAGATTATAATATTTGCCATAATAAAGTTTTACGAAGATCCAATATATGTATTTGGTAACTTTTTATAATTTAAATTGGTAACTGAACATTAATTTAAAATTATTTGTGCCCCAGGTTTAACACATTGAACTACACATAAATTTTGAGTAAGTATAATAAAAATATTTTTTTATTTAAAAATTAAAATTTCTACTTTGGTATTCATGTACTCAATTATGTACTTGGAGCAGATAATTATTTTTGACTGTACTGGAGACATCGCTATTTTTTTTTACCAGGATGTAAGATCATAAACTATATTTGAATTGAAACAATTATTGAAAACATTAAACCAAAAACAAATACCTATTTATAAAACGCACTGAAGAATAAATGTAATGTGAGAGGATTTTTCCAATCTTCTTAGTGACAATACATTTACATATATCAAAATATTTATTATAATTAACCTGTTTCAGTTTTTATATGTTGCATAAAGTTTATATTGATAACTGAACGAAAACAATGTAGATGACTATTTAATAAATTAAACACATACATATAATCTGGAGAGCTAAAAGGACGTATAATTGATATCTATTGGATCGTAACAAGGAAGAGCAATAGATCTAATTATAGTTACGCTAAACCCCAGTAGACTATACGTTTATTAAGTACTTACAACTATAGTGGCTGTTTTAAATGTATTTTATTGTGCTCAAGTGCATTTAATACCAACGAGATGTGATAAGTAGTACTTAGGCCGTAAGTTTACCCTATTTATTAATTACTTGGCTAAAACAATGCATGACTTAACTGCCGATATTTCATGTACTTTAACAACCTCAGCTTTATGCCAACCTTGACATCTTCCATTTGATATCCAACCTTGACTAACCATTACTTGTCCACGTGAATGTTGAACTGACGTGACAAAGACATTCTTGCCCTTCTTGCAATAACCAATAGCATATACATGTTATGATCGTATTACAATATAATTTGGCATGCGTCTTAATACAACATTTATACAAAAACGTGCAATAAAAACCATGTGATTAAATTTTCCTAATATAATAATAATAATAAATTAATTCTGTTTTATGAGATGCTGACCTTATATCACTTTATTGCACAATAGCAGGCCATTGCCAGTAGTACATAGTTATAGGTCATACTTTTCTTTTTTTACTAGTTAAACGAATTTCTAATAAGCAGTGTGTAAAGTTACATTTTTGACGTATAAGCTTAATGTTATACTTTTATTGAACGTTTATTAGTAAGGGAATATTTTTTAATTATTTCGGTCGATTATTTCCATATAGCGTAGAGCCTCAATATTTATTAGTTGTTTGTAGTATATTGACTACGTTATTAAAAATAACACAGTTGTGACCAGCGCCATGTAGAAAGAACCTAAGACTGAATACAAAAGGGCTTCCACTATTAATTTCTTATTTTTAAATTTTATTATAATAAAATAAAATATATAAGATGTGCTATTTTTGAATATTATTTACTCACAGATAATAGAGGTAAACGCAGAAAGTCATTCATAAAAAAAATAACGGAGTTACAAACCGAGTCCGCGCGCATCCCCGCGGATTTTTGGTCCCAGTATGGCTGGGGATCAAGAAGACGCGGAAGAGATACACCCGTTGTTTTGAGCTGGTTTTAAACTCTACTGTATTCTGTACTTCTGTATTTGAATAAAGAAAATATCATTGATTCATCAATGATCATTTAATTTAGTATATCTTTAAAAAAATGGTATTTATTCTATATTAGTTTCCGTCACCTATATCCAGAAGTGGACTTTGATATGACTATAAAATATACAAGACCATTCAATAGAAAACAACATACGACGCTTTCAACTTATGCAGGTATCGCCAATTTTTAATTCGACTAAATATTTTTAAGGGCCAAGCTTCACAATCTGACAAATAATCTACATAATAATCGTAATGGCCGCCATACATGGGGACCAGCATCTAAACAGTCTTAACTGCGTCAGATTTGTCTGACCGAAAGCTTGGACATACAACATAATAAAATCGGGCGGACGGGTTTACCCTCAGATTCGCCTGATCGAATGGAAATCCGAAACGCACTTTTCATCCACTCCGGCCACCGATTTAAGGGCCAAAATCGCACGCGGCTTTCGGGTAGTATTTGGCGGTTAAGTTAATAATAACGCGCGTATGTTTCTCACCAATCCGTATCTCACAGCCTGATCGGTCTGTAATATTTTTACACAATATCGACGAAAGCCGGCTCATTACGCATGCGTTCGTAGCCCTTTACATGTCTAGACAAGCTTAGCTTACAATTCTAATTAATACACTATTTAATGCACATTCATTAATTGTGCGTCAAAGTTCATATTAAGGAGTGTACTATTTTTATATTTTACATAAAAACTCATAGTAATTATAAAAAAATTACATTACAAATATGATTATGACTTGATTGAAATATTATCATACTAAAACTAAAATTTTGAAATTGCTAACTACCCATAGCCAAATAAATTGTCAGAAATAAAATAAAATCTGTTACAAATGTCTATTGGGACCACAAAATAACAAATCCGAGATATATTTTCTATCAGATAAGTATAAAACGGGATTTGATAGACACTAATTAGAAAACATAATTAAAATATAACAATATTGACTATAAATGCTATAAACATAACTTATAATCATGAATTCATGACTAATGTTAATTATTTAGAGGTGAAATTAAGACTAATAAAAATAAATATTTTTAAATAGTTAATATACTATATCATAGTTTACTCCATAAATTGGTCCCATTAAAATATAATTTACCAGACCAGAAGAAATATTATAAAAAAGCATCAATCAAGTAACTCTTAAAATATAATATATCTGTTTGTCTATGATTGAACGAATATTGATGGATTAAATAATTTTTATAATATTATAATTATAATACATAATTGTCTTATCGGTCTGTATATAATAACATTTATAAATTCGTTATTATTTAAGTACTTACGTTGTAAGATTAGGAATAGATTATTATCTATACAACGTTAATTTTTGATTTTTTCAACGCAATTTTCTAAACTAAATTATAATTTTACAAACTAAATCCAAGATGTAAATTATACCTAAATATAACACACTCGAAGATACATAATGTTTATGCGATCCCGGATAATGAGTAAAATATTGGTTACCCTGCGCGTTCTTATCAGTAAAGACGCGTAGCACGGCAGTGGCATCGCTCCGGTAGCGTAGCGGTGCATTTGTGCGCTACGCAACAGGAGCAAGCGCGGGGGAAACAGAGTGCGAGGAAGGGTATCTACCGGCCGCCGAGCGACACGTGTAGGTGCCAAGCCGTTGCACGCTACGCGAATTATTATGTCCATGCTTTGTGTTATTGGGATAAAATTTGATGTTATAAAACACTTTATCGGAATGTGCTGGTGATTCTGAATAAACTAGTTTCTCAAATTGCGTAAACAAAACCTAACGTTGTATAATATAATTAATCTCCTAAGTGTAGGATGAGTTCTAGTTATTATCGTTTACCTATATTATTTTTAATAAATTATAAGTTGCATTCTATTAAAACATAATGCTTTCAGTTTAAAATAACTTTGTTTTTTCATCTAACGATACAAGTACACACTTTGAGCCCGTTTTCATTAAGGAATTTGAAAATTTCAGAATTATGTCTCGTACACTAGTCTATGAGACCCGCACAGCGTTACAGTGACTTACATTGGAATATTTACATTGCCCACAACATTTTCATTGTCCTCATCTCCGAATATCTGAAGCAAATCTGACTTCGTTGTTCTGTCAAATACTGCAAGGTACGTGCGCGCCATTTTTTTATTCAGAAACATGTCTTCAGAATGGTCGAAATGAGACCACGTTGCCTTTTTACATTTCCATATAACACTCAATAAACGCATCAACGCTACCTTTTCAGGTTCCCAACATCCGACACCATGATTTTAAACCTTTTCAGGTTAAAAATCGTTGTGTCAGATGTTACCAGAACTTTATCCCATAGTGAAAAAGAGGTTAAAGGTTGAGAGATGTTTGCTCTAAAGAGCAAATCCAATCACCGTATCTCAATCTGGAAGGTACCCACTGGCAGCAGTCGCGTGTAATGTAATAATGTGGTGTACTATTTTCAAGGATAACATTACGATACTGCGCCAGCGCATTCGCTTTTGTAACCGATCGATGTCAAAGGTCGCACGCTCTTACTTGCTCGCTCTGAAATTAGTCGAATAGCTGCGCGTTGGACAATTTCGTACCTAAAAATCCATTGCGCAGCCAAATAGATAACTTCAGAGCAGCCAATTAAGATCGTGCGAACTTAATGCTCGAATTTGAGCCGTTACACTACACGTGAATGTTCCCGGTGAGTGCCCACCATGCTAAACGTCTTATTGTTACATCTTTATAAATGCTAGGATTATTTATCCATTATTTAATGCAATGCTATTTGCTATTATTGCTATTTCAATCTCTCGACTTCAAAACATTCCTTGTTATACATAATTAAATTATATTAACATTTTGAATGGAGACATTCAGCCATATACACTTAGGAAGTAGAATATTATTAATACCGGTACAATATTTATACAGGGTGACTGGTTATAAGACGGACATATTGTTCCAAATATGTAAAAAAATTGGAAAATATTCACCAAATCATCTAATGTCATAACTAATACATCATAGGTATTTTTATCAGTCCTAGACCAGATTTGAAGCATGAATCGAGTACCTCTTGCTCTTCCTCCTCAAGGGACCTTTAGATGAGGAAGAGTAAAACTGGACTTTTCACCTGGTGCAAACGCGTGCGCAAGGATTTTTCCACACTTTGCAAATCCTATAAGAATATTTTCATTTAGGTCTTTCGAGTCTTTTAAAAGTATTTTGAGGCTGAATTATCATGTCCTTGAATATGTCAGTTATTGAACCGGTAAACATGTATGTTTGTGTGAATATGGCATACACTAATAATACATACAGTTTCATACAAAACTTTGGGTTGAACAGACACCATTGATTTATTTATTATGACATTATTCATATTCTGTAAATTATACTAAAATACTACTTTCTACGAGAAGATCTGATTATTCTATTTTTTAAATGAGGTTGACTCTATTTTACAAATTGTTTTAAGTAACGAAAAACGCAAAGCAATACATTCATAGTTTGACCCAAAATTGCTTGCTATGTTCACATACACGTACGCTGATATAGTTTTGGCCGACACATAAATTGTAACTAATTGTTATGTATAGGTAACGGGTGAGCTTCAGAATTGATGACGTATTTGTTCAAATCTATGACGAATCTGTCATCGCTGAACAGTAAGTACAGATATTTGAGTGTCTCGGATAAAAAGAAAGATTCCATCATGTCACGCTGCACTGGTTTCTCCACTTTCACGTTCGCTAGCGACGTATAGCCGTTGGGTACTTTGGCGTACTTTTCTAAACTCTGTAAAATAGATATATTGTAATTAGACGACTGCCATATCGGAAGAAAATGTTTAAAATAGTCGTAGGTACTGAAAATTAATCATTTAAATAAATGTCAAATAGGCTAGAAAGAAGGTAGAAGCGAGTGGTGGCGATTGCTCCAACGATGATCTGAGTTCGTAAAAGGTTTACAGTTAGAAGTTGATAAAAGTTTAGGCTAATAATAGCCAGTCACAACTCATTTAGTCCAAAATGCTATGAAATGAAATAATGATTTATTTTCTGTAAATAATTCCATATAGGAAGCTATAAAAACCAATATTATTAATTATTTACCATAAATATTTGCCAACCCCAATCCTGGTAGGTAGTGTTGCCAGTAAGCTGATACATGTACCAGAGACTCTCAACGAACTCTGGTCTTAGGAGTGTGTGTGCGTCCGCCGTTTTGGTGTACATGTCGTCAGTCGCGCTTGCCTGCGGAATAATTTAACGAACATTGAAGTGACAAGTTGCGAGTTAATATGACTTGGAGCTGAGAATAGATCAAGAACCATTCACCGTTCAAGTCAAAACTGGATATTCTTCTGTTTAATTAAGCCCAGTATTGTCCCGTTGCTAGGCATGGGCTTCTTCTCACAATGAAAAAGGATGATAGGTCAGTTCATTACGGTCTGCCAGTTACCGGAATATACATACCATAGAAAACCTGTATCGTGGGTACAGTTTACAAACATACATGTCACATGCACACACAATCAGACACGAAACAACTATCTGTAGATCATACAAATATTTGTTCCGTGCGGGGATCGAACTCGCGACAAGTAACGGAGAAAGCTAATCGCTTAGCCACTGCGCCAACCGTATCGCCGAACGTGTGTCAATCGTGTGTTACACATGAGAATCGAGTTATAATCTGGAGATGAATTCTAGTCAGTGGTGCGAGCTGATTTAGAACTCAGACTGCAGAATGCATGGAAGGCAAGCGTTAACCGCTAGGCTATCACTATATCCTTATAAAAGGATACATATATATATATAGGATTTGACGACACGGTTGGCGCAGTGGTTGAGAGATCGACTGCTGAGCTACGTGTCGCGGGTTCGATTCCCGCACGGAACAAATATTTGTATGATCTACAGATATTTGTTTCGGGTCTGGGTCTTCGTGTATGTGAATACACACCGTGCCTCGGAAAGCATGCAAAGCCGTTGGTCCTGCGCCTGATCTCTCTCTGGCCGTGTCGGATTGCCGTCCCATCGGACTATGAGAGTGAAGGAATAGAGAGAGCACCTGTGTTTGCGCACACACTTGTGCTCTATAATATCTCCTGCGTAGTTGGCTAATCTCCGGTGAGATTGGCCGCCGTGACCGAAATCGGTCAGGAGGACATTATTATTATTATTATTATAAAAGGATACCTACCGAATTAACAAAATAGTATTTTTCGTAATAGAAGCAGAGATACCTAACCATAACTTACCAAATAGAAATGAGTTATTTCAGGTGCCAAGAACGTGGGGTGAGCGGCATACGTCAAGTAGCAGGTGTAAAGGAGCTCTTCGGCCATCGTCATGTGCCAGTCAGGGAGCCCGTTGGAGTGACCCAGCGCCAACGTGCCCGGCAGAAAACAGGTCAAGTGGTCCATCTTGGGATTGAAGGCCTGGAAATTATAAGGGATATGATGTACACGGTGATATTATTATGATTCGGGTCGTGAAATGCTTAGGTACTTTATTGATAATATCGATTTTTTTTCTTTATACAATGCGATGGACGGCGTGAGAGAAAGCGCAGGTTTATTACGTAAAAAAAATTGATCGTTGGGTCGACCAAGGAACCCTTCCTTTTATATTTAATAAATATATCATAAGGCATGTTCTATTGTGTACCTGCTACATGTTAACACGGACACAGTTTTGTGACAGGCGCTCACAGATTTGAGATCATAGATTAAAATAATTAGGCTTTACTAAAATCATTTAATGCGACATAACGGTGAAGGAGCACTGCATAAAGAATAGGATACAATCATTTCTCAGAACCGAAATTGTAAAACTTGTCAGTAGGTACCTTGCAATTAGACCTAAGATTGCGCGAGTGCGCATGTCAAGTGATTGCTCATATTAGAATCGTTAAAATAGATCACTCGATCAATTAAGTTACGTAGCCGTTGCTGTAATATTCACGCCTGAAGGCCACGTTGTGGATTACGTCGCACTTGCCAAAACTCAATCAAATTAACGCGGCATAGCTATACCGCCATACTTATTACGCGGCGCCATAATAACGCGTGTGAATTCCTCCCGGTTCAAGTACCTACATAATTAAAGACGTGACGTCAGCATTTCACGAACGACAATTATTATAATGAATACTTTATCAAGGTAACCGCGTACGGACTTGACAGTCTAGTATTAAAGATTAATGAAAATATCTGGCCAACTTCACTTGATTCGTAATCGGTAACTACGTAGCTATTGATACCGTTCAATACCATATCACGATAATTTTAGAATCCAATCGGAATGATAATCCATATCTAGGGTCTTTCAGACGTGCAGATAACGAATATAAAATTAGTATCAAAACTCATTCGTTTATATCATAAACACACGTTACAGGTGGAAGGCCGAACTCCACGTAGGTCGGATACCCAAGTATACCTTGGGTAACATAGTTCAGACGATCTGCAGGTGCGCCTGAAAGCTAGACCATATAAGACTCATGCTAATAAATCGAGTTTAGATATGTAATTAAATAGGGATTTATATTAAACTCAAGTTCAGTGATATCTATGGCAAGGCAATGCCCGATTACGCTACTATAATTCCGAAATCATTCATTTGTAAAAATGTATGAAAGAGGCCAATTTCACTCTGTTAATGTTAACGAAATTCTGTTAATGTTAATGCCCCCTATTACATGGGACTCAATAACAGCATCGGCGAAATGTGGGTGTACAATGTACACCTCTGGTTAACCCTCTGGGGAATACAAGCGTGATGCTATGAATTTTAACCATAAGTAACATCACGTTTTGATATTCCAAAATGCCAATCATTATATAACCCATCAATGCTCAACCAAATGAAATTAGCCAGTGAGTGATATTTTGTGCATAAACAAAAGTAACACCGCCGTCGCCATTAAAAACAACAGCGGTGAGTCAGGCAAGATTCGAATTGTCGACACACACAACGATACTATTACTAATTGGCTCTTACGTAATTTACTACCGACCCCCAGGATTTAATTACCGCGTTCATTATTTTTTTAATAATCTCGACATAGGTTTAATTAAGAAATGTTCTTCAGTGCGCATTTGCACAGGCTATTGTCATTGTTATTGTGTTCACAATAAGTTTTAATAACGATCTACGATCACTATAAGTTAACTGAGTATTTTGATAACTATACATGTTATCTGTCTTCATTTAAAAAATATGAACTGAACAATGATTGATTGTTGCCCAATATCAAGTCTCATCATCATCATCAGCCCACATTCATTCACTGTTGGATAGGTCTTTCTCAGTAACGCCATGGGATATCAAATAGAACATTTTGTAATTATTCTTAAAAACATCTCATAGATGGCAGCATAGGTAACAATTATGGAATTAGGATTCGCTAAAAAGCATTAAACGGCTAATTTCGGCTGAAGTAAGATAAGTAAAAATCAAAACTTTCTTATTTAATATTAATTTATGTATTTACCCTTCTAAATCACGTATTTTCTTCTAAAAAAAGACGAAACGTGAACTGTAATCTTTCTATACAAGATAATTGCACGAAACGTTTTATGAAGCTATTCATAGTCTATCACAAATATTTAAGATGCTCGCATAACCCGCCAATTTAAAATTTAATTTGGCTTTTCGAAAATTATCGATGAATAATAGGTATAACATTGTAGGTTCACGGCATCAGTGATTGTGACAACAACAAGTAGTTCTCTTTTTTTTTTTTTTTTTTTTTTTTGCCCCACTAGGATTTCTCCTGTATCGTGGGTACAGTTTACAAACATACATGTCACATACACACACAACCAGACCCGAAACAACTATCTGTAGATCATACAAATATTTGCTTCGTGCGGGAATCGAACCCACGACATGTAGCGCAGCGGTCGATCGCTCAACCACTGCGCCAACCGTGCCGTCAAAAGTTGAGAGTATCCTCCTAGTATTTCATTTTATTTTCTTGCCGCAGTCGGTTCGTGAATGGGCAACCATCAAACTAATTCATAGCGACACCTCCCCGTGACTCGGCGAGCAGTCGGTCTTAGTTTTCAAATGAAGATCAATGACAGTCATTACGTTATGGGTAGTCAGAAGCACGAAAATTGACAATCGGTCTTACCAAGGGTATCATGTTACCAAGCTACTGGGTTGTGGATTATGGAGCTCAGAAGGACAACTTCGCTCCATGAAAAATACTGATATGCAGCTACACCCGGTTAGACCGCAAGTCGATCCCGAATTCCCGACATAAATAGTTGGGGAAAAGGTTAGGCAGGAACAAATTCTCTAATATTTTAGGTTCAAATTAACAATTTTAAAGCTATTTATCTACCTATGCCTGGAACATCTTAGTATGTAAAAACTATTGTAGGTATCATATCCTTCGCGAATAAATATCTTAATCTTTATATGTAAAATTATTGGGATTTTTTCATACGAAGTGCCCGAAATAATAGTAGTAGGTACATGCCGATTTCAAAGATCCTGAATTTTAAATATGCTTTATTTTTGTATGGGATTGGGTATCTGTACTAGTATAGTATTATATTATCTGTGGTAAAGTTACTGAGCCCGTACGTCGGTTCTCCGCATCCACTTTCCCCCAGCCACCTTCTACTGAAGTCTCAGTCTCATTATGTCACTTCAAGGTAGCGTGAGCGACAAAATGTCTAGTAAGAGCAGATTGTGTTTCTTTATTGTATGAAATATGATATCTTACCTCTGAACCGGCAGACAATTCTCCAATAAACAAATGCTTGTTGGGAGAAGACCTCTTTGCCAGGAATGTTCGAACACCTTCTATAGCTGTCAGATAGTCGTCAAGTAAACTGGAAATATAAACACGTATGGATGACATCACGCCAATAGCACCAAAACGGGGAAAGCCAAGCCGAGCCTATCGATGGTTTTCCAGAACAAACTCCAGGGTGCCTAACTGAAAATCTCATGAAAAAACCCGACACACCTATGCATCTACGGTTGTGACATTACCAAGAAACGCATCAGCCTGTCTAAATTAGTCCACAAATCAACAACATGTACATTTTATTGACCTAAATGACAAATTGAGTTTAATTGTCGCACAGACAGTCTGAAGGGTCATTAAGCGCAACAAAAATAGCTTTCGCGATAATAGGACTTATTGTGCCATACTTATAACACTCATAGTTGATATTTCTTTATGAAGTTCAATGGCTGATCAATTGGCAATGCTTAACTTTAGAGTTCATTTACCTCATCGTCTTTGTAAATAAATCGGTTGTGTAAATAAAAGTAAACTTTACACAAATATTATTAGTAATACCGTTTTCCCATTCAAAACAGCATACTTATAAGGTAAACAATCTCAGTTTGGCACGGTAATTTATTTTATAGCGGCGATAGCAGTTATGAATTCATAAACATTTGAATTCATGAATATACGCATAGCAACAAAGAAACACGAGAATATCGTGAATACTGATACTTACTGTATGGTTGATACAGCGTTCAGTCTATTTAGAAGTCTCTTAGTGCTCTAAAATTAGGAATGAGCAATGATTGATATCAAAATTACTTCATAAGGAAAAATCTTAACCACATACCGTCCCAATATCGCCAATTTTACCAGTAATTATACGCTTAATACACGCCCAGCTACAAATATATCCGAATAGATACTTACTAATTGATGGTTTTCCCAGTCTGAAGCCACTGCTTGAGTAGGTACTCGTAGTAGCTGTCTCCTCTAGCGCCGAGCGTGATGGTAGCGTGTGGCAGAAAATGGCCAGTATTCGGGTTGATGAATATTGGTACGAGACCATGTTTCTTCGGCAAGTGGTGGATCTTCTCAGATACGGCCGCAGCAGCATCCTAAAAAAATAACGATGCAATATACCCTTTCAGTGATAAGGAAACGTTTTAGGAATGATTAAGTTTGTTATATTATAATATCAGACGAGTTTTATTCACGAATTCGATATGGTTCGAAGAACCCCAAAATGTAATGGTTTTCGATTTCCTCCAAAACGGTGCATCTTACTCGCAGCCAGCAATCCAGAATGTATGAAAAGATGCACGAATGTGGAAGAATCGAAAAGGATGTGAAAGGATCGTGGCATTGTATAGTTTCCATACATACATCGACATCAATTTTTTCGTTACTCGTTAAGTTGATCATATCAATTGCTAATATCGTTTAAAACATTATTTGTATTATTATTATTTCTAGGTCTGAGGTCAAGAGTTGTGTACTCAAAAATCTAGTGTGACTCCTTCTGAGGAAGGCATTTATTCGCAAGTGGAGTTGATAATCATATTTCTAAGCAACTCTAAAGTAGAGTCCAAGCCACTATTCTTGCAATAGGACACATGTCATATTTTACACACAATCGCTGCTCGTCTTTAACATGTAACTAAACATTTGGTTTGGTTGTGCAAGTTGGTGGTACAATATGCCATGGTACAGGCGCGGCTTTTGGGGCCGGTCATTGTTGGCACGTTAGAACGACGTATTATTAGAATGATATTTACTAACAGAATGTATTTAGTTTTTTTTTTTTTACAGTCTTCAAATATTTTTCAACCACAAAGAAAACAGGTTTCATTATCCTGAAATTATTTTGTCTGTAGTAGCATACATTTTCATCTAAGAATGTGTGACGTATTTTCGGCATGTGATTTACTATGAGTACCTAATACGAATACTTCACACTAATACTACTCACATGTAATAGAGGGTGTTCAGTTTTGTTGTCACTCATATTTTGTAGTCTCACTTTTACCCTTTTTTACAACCCTAACAAGCCGCCGTGTACGCTTTATTTTCGTTTCGTTTCGGTTCCTATTACAATAATTAAATGCAGATGACCGAAACTTTCATGAGTAAATCCTTTTTACAATACTTGAATAAGAAACCAAGAGTTGAGTAAGTGTAAAAGGATGTGAGGTTATTTATCAGTGTCAAACTACGAGACTGCATTGAACTTGAATGGCTAATGATATATTATGATATTTTAAAACTCACTTCAAAGCCTGGATTATTGCTTGCCCTGGACAATTCTCTGAACTCAAGCTGTACGGTAGTAACTTCTGCAGTGGTACTGTAGTGAGACCATTCTGGCGCATGAGCCGTTCTTTGGCCGAGGTTTACGTCGGAGTACGGTATGCCGGAAGGCGATGAGAAAGCAGTCATTAAACGATCGCCAAGGTCAGTCTGAAATCAATAATGCATATTCCAACTGTGTGTGTAACTACTTACGACATAAAGTAAAGTATAATCGATCACTAAAATTTTACAAGAAAATTAAGAAAAATATTACTTTATCATAAATTAGCTATTTATCAAATTAATAATTAGGTCAAAAACACTCACCGCTTTATTGAGAAAAATTTCATCTTGCGAGAAATGGTAACATGATAGCAAACCCCCCAGAACTCTGATGGTGACCTCAAAGAAGTTGACATCTTTGTTTTTTGTAAAAACCAACTCATTTTTAATCCATTGTTTTCCTTCTTCGAATTCTGAAATATATTTAATTTAAAATGGTTGATGTACGGATATGTAGAGAGGCGGTCTCCTGACCCTTGACAGAATCAGGAATACCTGTTTAGATATATTTCATGTGAATTTTTCATTAAATGCAAACTCCGAATTTATCAACTGTTTCAGTGGTGAAAGTTGTTTACACAGGCTACTTTGAATCCAAATATAAATATAACAAGATAATCAGATTAAAGTGTTTCATATTATACCTTCGGTAAGTCCCATAATATAGGCAGTATCCAAAGAATCTACTATAGTGAGGCCAAGAGAGAACCAATCAAACGCCATGCCCGATACGGGCTTCAAATTGTCGTGACCCCACGCATGCTCCTTGTAGCCACGCCATGCGTGTCTAAAGCTTTCTACCACGGCGAATTGACGAGCGTTTCCTGGTCCTAGAAATGAAACACCGTTATAACCTTTTTGCTGTAGGCTATCATAGTACAACACGTATCGCAATTTAAATTCATAAAAGTAAGTAAGCAAAACTAGCTAGAAAAATACAAATAGCGGTTATTAAACGCTTATCGCTTTTCAACTGTGTGAGCAATTAAATCATAAGGTATACCTGTAAAGATGGGCCTTTCATTCTGTTCAGAATCTACGACAGTCTTTTTGTGAGCGGCTGCATCAACAACTGGCTCAATGACTAGAGACACATTTTTAAGAGTTTCCTAAAACATAAGACAATGCTAATTACAAGATTTATAATCAATTATGTATTCTTAAAAAAATATCAATGTTGCGGAATTTAAATGCCTAGAAAGTACAACAAAAGCGGTGTATTTATAGTGTCATATCACTGTGTATTATCTCAAATTGAAATTCATAGCAACGTAATTTTAGATAACCGTTATCTGGTAACTCAATACAATGCTACTAGTACAAGTGTTCACACTGTAAAATGTACAATGTTATCGTCATAAAAGATTGTTATAGTAACAGGAAATGAAATGTGAACATTTCCATGAAACTCAATACTTAGTACTTTTGTACTCTATTACATTCACAATTAATGTTATGTCTTAAGTTAAAATCAGGGAAATCAAAACACTGAATGAGCATTAGTCATAGCTAACATTTCTTCCATCCATTTAACTAATTAATGTTTTGTAAACCTCATTAAATTATAAGTATCTAAAATTATAAATCAATAATCACATAGATAGACAAAATGTACTGAAGATATTTTTTATTTTAATATTATTAATTTACAAATTTAATAGAACCAGAGGGGTTATTTTGCACAGAATAATTCTCCATTTATTTTTACCCAAAATATTAGTTCTGATCTTCATGCATTTTTTATAGTTTATATTGATTAATATTGATAAGATTTTACTGTAGAATGGGTTTTGGATAATTAATAGGCATATTTCATGACACTATCGTTTATGGGAGCTGAGCAGTGTGTCATAGTTTCTGTGGATTATACTGAAAAATAATAATGAAAATGAAGAATTACAAATTTTAGAGTGATTTTCACTGTAGCATTATTTAGTTTGGCCTTTGATTTTATTTTTGACTTTGATAGAGAATTAATGGTGAACCTGTATGTGTTGTATAATAACAAAAAAATTAAATGAAATCACTCACTTGTGCTAATTCACTACGATTATTCTTATTTATACTGTCAACAGAAACTTTTGAAATATAAAACATTACTAGGACAGTTACTGCTATAATAAGTAGTACATATACTATGGATCTTTGCAGTCTTGACAGACGGTTCCATCTCTGTAAAATAAGAAACAAAACATATAATCCCGAATAACTATAAAAATTTTGCTTAACATAAGCTTATTCTACATTAGTTCTTTATCTGATTAGGGTAGTCTATTTTAGAATATAGTAAGACCTTTACAAATGAATACAAAATATGTGAAAGCACATGGGAGATTATTGTTGCCCAACTTATTTATATACTCTTCATAACATTGTTGAGAACACAAGAAAAATTTGGGGCTGAATACTTTTGCAGGACCCAAACATAGTGTGAATTGGATGTCAATTTGATATGGTTCGCTGGCTATTCAAATGATGACTGCCTCATTGCTCTAGTGGTTGCAAGTGCGACTGCTGAGCGTGAGGTTCTGTGTTCGATTCCCAGGTTGGGAAAGTGTTATTGGGTTTTTCTGTATGGAAATTCTCAGTAGCAGCATGGAGTGTAGAACTGTGCCCAGTAGATGGCAATAGGCTCGCCCCCTATTACATGGGACTTAATAATGGCATCGGTGAAATGTGTGGTGTACAATAGTACACCTCTGCCTATCCCTTAAGGGAATACGGGCATGATGCTATATAATGTAATGTAATTTCTTTTTGATGCATCATCATTCATTTAGCTCAAATATGGGTATTGATTATAGTTTTGTATTTCATTCTATAAGTTTATGTATGAAAAATACTGAGATCACACACTTCTCTACATAGATTTACAGGTTGATTCATCTGACATGATTGTTATTTCAACACAATGTCAATTAATACCTTGATTTTACTTGGCAGAAACATTGAACAAATTTTAAGAAGATTGAATGTATGTTTTTCATGATATCACAGTAAAAGTGTTGCTTGGTTTGTAAAATAAGATTGAAATTATGATAGACTACTTACCCTAATTATTTTCCTATGTGATACACTTTGTTGTTGATCTGAGATCAGAACTGAAGTGTCATTCTTAAGACTCCATTTGCCTATACTGGTTTGAGGAACTGTAGGAAGTTGGCCAACATCACTAAACTCTATTTTCATATCCATGATATTGAATTGGTTTCTAGGCTTTGCATTATATTTATATCACCATTTTTCTGAAATGAGTAATAGAATATCAGTAAGAATATGGACAACATAATATGACTCCTTACCCCTCAAAAATTAAAATGATAATGTATTTCTTTTTGCATTGAAATTGTATATTCTTTCATTGTTTTGAAATATATAAGAATACTTTTACAATGTGTATGGGCCTTATTAAACTCTTGGTTGGTGTAAGGTATAAGCAGTTATATGTTGGAGGTTATGAGAAATGAAACTGGCATCGATGATATTTCATGCAAAAATCACAGTTCATTGATATGAAAATCAACTTATTTGGGTCACTAAACCACCAAGTAGATTTTTATTAGAAAAAGCTTCTTGACTAATGTCATGATTTCTCTTCTTAGGCTAAAAAACCGTTTAAGATAAAATTTATGCTAGTTCCACGTCTGCAAAATAAAAAAAGAGCAATGCCATTTTCAAATGCTTCATAAAAATGATTATTCTTACATAAATGATTGCCAAATTGAATGGTACACAGCATTTTTTCTAAAATCACATTCACATCACTCAAAAAATAAAATTTTATTAACTTAATATTTTAAGTACACAGATAAATCGTACGGAAATTAAATTCCCAAGATAACACCGCGCTATGTATAAAAACTAGAACAACATGCACACACAAAACGACAGCCGACACGACAGACGACAGTAGGCCCGGCACAGGTAGCACAGAATCATAGATTAAAAATAATACCACTGTCATTGTCAATAGAGCCATAGACACTTTTTTAAATGATCCTACGATATTAACTTTGTCCCAGCTCGACAACGCGACATGTAGTGTAATGAAGCACTTTTAAAAAGTTGCGTTGCAAACGCGGCACCCTCGAAATAATATATCCGCGGCACAGACTCGAGCGCCTTACACCGTGAACCGTGAATGTGTTTTCGTCGCGTTCGATGTAGTAAATCGAATTTGTCAAAAGAAACTTACACTAAATTCAAATTCAAATTCAAATTCTTTATTGGCATTCCATATGTTAACAGAAAGGTGTTACATTTTAGGGATTAGTCTCGATATGGACCATTAGGGGTACTGATCCGCATTTCTCTGGATTCGAAACTATGAAGCATTCCAAATCGCTAAAGTTATGAACAGGTCCCGCAACATTATCAAAAAGAAAATGATTCCGTACGGAAACACGAGGAGGAGGAGAAAGAAATTAGAGGTTCATGGAGCGAGATTTTTAGCAAAATAAATATTTATAGGGTATTTAGGATTTATTGGACTTTCCACATTAAATAAAATAAGTTGATCGTGCAGCGGAGTGGAGATTTTTTAAAAGTACTCAACTGAAGTATCAAATAGCATTCTACTGACAATAGCCAGATAAAGTTATTTCAGTTTTCCTATGTACCTATGTTCTAAGAAGATATGTATACCTACCTACGCACGAATTGATGGAAGAAAAATGCACGGGCAAAATAAATGGATCTTTTTAAATTAAATATCGCTGTTCTTCACTCATAGATTTCGAATTTGGCGTATATTCTAAATCTATGTCATCGAAATAATATTGAACAAACGACATACTATTTCGATGATCTATGTAGACATGACCTTGTGATTCAACGCATCCTAAGGACTTTTTGGTGATATTTAAAAAAGCTCTGGCCGTGCCCTGGCCAGAAATAAAATTTGATTATTAATTGACATTTCATAAAGATTCTTCCTAGTTGTGATTATTTTGTATAGTTAATTTAATTTCGTAATATTTAGCTTCCTAATCTTTAACATTTCTTTTTGGAAATAAGTGGCCATTAGAGTCTTCGTTGTTTTATAAAATTGATAGTGAATATTTTTCGTCTTCTTTTATAACAATAGCGTAAATGCCTCAGTCAGATTTCTGGCCGTTTACCAAAGTGAAGACGGCAGAGAATGTTGAATATAATAATGAAGAAGCTTCAGTTTTAGTAAGTTTTGTTGACAATAATAGAAGCAAGAAAGGAGCGAAAACCGTTGCATTACTTGCATAACTAATGAAGTTCTTCATAACTAAACCTATTTCTAATACTACCTTTGTAAGTTTATTCCATTAATGTATTCATACTTTTATTTAGCAAAAACAATTGGGAGATATGGAAGGCGAAGTGAAGGAGATGCAAATGGAGTTAGCGGCAATAAAACGAGATAGATTGGATTTGTACTCTCGCAAGCAAACTAAAGGATTCGTTTCGGTATGTACCTACCAAAATAGGTACCTACCTCCTTATATATTCATTTCTATTGGTCCTTAATGGCTTGCCGCCGTTTTAGTTTTGCGCTTTTCATAATGTATGTAACTATATAGGTATATATATAGCTACCTACTTAGGTACATAATTAGAACCAACATTTTAATGGAGATTTTCATTGATGTGACGAAATATGGGTCGACACGACTAAACTCCGATGTGAAAGACCAAGGATGTACATTGTAGATTCATATGGATAGTGTGAGCAGGTACTATCGTATTATGTTAAACTAGTTATGGTATCGAGGGTTCCGGTAGTCAGTAACCCTTTTTTACCCAAATGTGAACCAGTTGAGTAGGTAGGTATGTTAGCCTATCTCTTTCAAATCGATGTCGATTAGAATAGTCTATTACTTTATGTCAAATAAATTTTTAGATAGTTTTGATGGCTCGGGTCGTGCAGTGGTTAATCCTTCGCCTGTCCAGACTATGTGCCGCGGGTTCCTCTTAGTGCCGTCGATCCAAGGGCGGATCCAGCTTTCAAGTCAGGGGGGGTCACATAGTTGAACTTTAGTCAGGACAGACATTCGATAACAATAATAAATCTAATTAAAATGAAATATTATTTTTCATACCAAGTATTTATTTTATTAAATTTATCAATGCGATTAGAAAAATTATCAGTGGTCGACCTAGACCAAGGCCAGGGGGGGTCATGACCCCAATGATCCCCCCCCCCCTGGATCCGCCCTTGCGTCGATCTCAACATGGAGCTAATATTTGTATGAAACATGTTCCGGGTCTAGGTGTGTAAGCATGTGAGGTTTTATGTTCATTAACTGTATCCACCAAACAGGAGAATATGTAAATGTAAACCTAGTATGCGACTTTTATAGCATCGAACTATAAAACTCCTTGAGAAATACACATAGCAATATTTACTCTAGCAACAAACAAAGAACTATCCAAGAAAAGGAGTAGGATGAAATCAAATGTTTGACCACTTTTAACAGGGCTACAAAATAATGCGTTGATCTTCATGAAGTTTTATACCGTCGTGAAA
Organism: Shargacucullia verbasci; assembly: GCA_947562105.1. Taxonomy (NCBI): domain Eukaryota; kingdom Metazoa; phylum Arthropoda; class Insecta; order Lepidoptera; family Noctuidae; genus Shargacucullia; species Shargacucullia verbasci. The sequence continues at coordinate 11,208,429 of OX387279.1, forward strand.
AAGGAAAACAAAATGTATGAGAAATTCATGTCCCATTTTAATTATCACAAAAACATATTTTTTTTTGGAACACGTGAAACTTTTTATTCTTATTAGATATTTTAATTAGATATTTACCCTGATACCATCCCTTTTCTGGAATTTAGAGAAGTTTTTATGAGATAAAAATATATAATACCTACAGCATACACTACGGTGTTGCATCACAGTTGCGTATGTGAATAATAATGTTAAAAAAATAATGCAAAATCGTCCTATTGTGGGATAGTCTGCAGCATTCGACCTAGGTATTAAAAAGATTTCTAATACGTAATATCAACCTGGTAATATTCATTGTGTCTCCATTGTTTTAGGACGCTGAGGAACTTTTGAAAGAGTCGGGACCGATTAACCAGTCAAACGATAACTATATCAAATATCCAGAAGTAAGTATATCTTCTTAATTATTCTCCAACATAGGTACTTCAACAGCATACACATCATACATTAAATAAATCAATTTTGGAGGTACAGGAACTAATGATGTACCTACATTTTCAAAGCAACTTGTTCAAAAATTGAATACCTATATACATAATCTAAATCACTGCTTACAGTTGTCATGATATGTTACAAAGGGTAAATAAAAACTATATGGCCACGTTTAGCTCGTAAATCATAGGGCAAAATCATCATACTGCGCGTCCCAAACAACAGTTCAGCTTGCAGCATGCTCACAAATAGGTGGCGGGATGAGTTGGTGGTTTGAAAGAACTGGTCCTGATAGCGGCGTGAGTGAGAATAAACAGAGAAGATTGGGTTTTTAGTCTTCCGTCGGACACCATAGACTAATAATAATATAAATTATTAAAATTCAAAAGCGCTTATATCATCAAATCCAAGTCTTGAGAAACTTTGATTACATAATACTGTTGATTCTGTTACTCTTTCAACATTATCACTATTATAACCACAGAACAGATAAAAGAATTATAACACACCCTAAAAGTATATTTAATATAAATTTAAAATAAGCGCTGTCCGTGAGCAGTAGAATGTTAGGTACCTATCATTAATCCGATTTTGATTTAGATTGGAAAACTTCGGGAAGAATTGATCAAAGCTAAAAACGCAGCTGACGAAGAAAGATTCCAGAGAGAAAAATATGAATCCAAACTTAAAGATTTGGAATTAAAGCTCAACAACATTTGCTGTACTGGAATGATTGCCGAAATAAAGGCACGGACTATTCATCATTCAACACATTACCATCTGCCTACCCTTTTCCCAAATAGGTTAGGGTCGGCTCTCAGTCTTAAAAGTCTGAATACCAGTACTTTACGCGAAGCGACTGGCATCTGACCTCCACAGCCCATTACTACTAATACTTAACATTAGACTGGTTGTCAAACTTTTTGGGCTGCTAACACCCGTAATGACTGTGCTATGTCCTCGTATAACACTGGACCAACTATTTAACGGGCTTTCCGATGCCTGGAGGGTTTCGGTCTGTGAAAAATGGGAACTTATCCATAAAACAGACCGTAATAGGCGCAGCGCCGTAGCTACGTAGCTACGACACCCTTCTTTCATTTACTATTCATCACAATCATTTGAATTATAGTAGACTAACTTTCGCCCGCGGCTTCGCCCGCCTGGTTTACGAACCCGTACATTTTTCCGGGATAAAAATTAGCCTTAGTGCTATTCCAGACTATAATCTCTGTTGCCAAATTTCATCCAGATCCTTTCAGTCGTTTTTGCGTGAAAGAGTAACACACTTCCTCGTGCCATCCATCCTCACAAACTTTCACATTTATTAATATTAGTAGGATTAGTGGGATTTTGTAATATTTGGGCTTTATATTAATATAACCTATAGGCCTAGTCCATTATTAACATAGGTAGGTACCTACTTATAGATAATATACCTACTTTTTTCTTACTGCTTACGTATAACGTAGTATCCACTTAGTAGGACACTAAACATTTATGTTCAATCATTTTGTCTGTCATTACTTCATTAGATTTCATTATTGTATTATGTAACTATTAGCTTTTTTCCCATGTAAATGAATGTGAGGAAGATTCCGAAGTACGCAATTGTTTTATGCAGTGATAGTCATAAACACGCCGTTTCGTTGTATGATGAATGTTCTGGGTATTTTTCATAACAATAGGAGACTAAGAAATATTCCGTTGAGGAAATGACGATTTTGAAAACGCAAGTGAGAGATATGAAAGAAGAAACTGAAGAATTGAAAATGACTCTAGTGGAGAAAACTGAACAATTGCAGGAGTATCGCGTCAAAGTAAGACTTTTTCATAATTAAAGAATATCCAAATAAAAAGTACATGACGGCCGAGTTTGGTTTTTACTTTTAATTTAGGATTGTTGTTTTTAAATTTTCATTTATAAAAATACTTTTGAAACTGTACAATGAAGAGCTCTTTTTATCGTTGACTGTACTAGGCATATTAACAGGAATTTCAAAAATTAAATATCAGATACCGTGTTCGTGAGTGTAGCCAATTGTCACTGACTTCACGAATCGTCAGTAAGTTACAAATCTGTATGTTATCTGGTAGTAGCATTAAACATGCAGATTTAGAACTGGATCAAGTTGCAAATGCTTACTTCCTTTTTTAACTTCAGTATCTACAAGCACAACAACAAGTGGAAGAACTCAAACGTCAGGTAGACGTCATAGAATTTGATAACAAACAAGTTTCTGATCAAATACAGATAGAAATACAAAAAATGAAGGTAATTATATCAAAATATTATAATAGTAGGAACCAAAACATCTAGAATGTTTCATAGAATACGCTAGATATCGTGGGATATCCTTCAGTTTGAATTCTAGTGGACTAGATATTTAGTTAAATTTTTAGTAAGTACTACTTAGCGTCGATTTCTATGTTATGTTCACAGAGGCAAAAAATAATAATATGAAAAGTTGATATTTCGTAACAAATATTAAATGTTAATTTATTTATAACAGATGCAATTCCAAGAGAAGTTACAAGAGCTGGCTCCCTTGCCTGACCTATTAAAAGGAGCTCAGATACAACTGCAAGAAGCCAGGCAACTCCAACGATTAGCCGAAGACAGTTCCCAGCAACTCTCCAACGAATTACATCGAGTCAAGGAAAAGGTACGTTGTCGGTATTTCATACTATCCCTCTGCTGATTATGGGCCACTTTCCAGGTTTCAGTAATACTTACTAAATGATGGCTTGATGCGGGTTGGCGAACTACAAACACCATTAAGAACTTAAGAAGATCTCTCCTGCAGTTTTCTCAGGAGTTTTTCTTCTCCACATTCCGTTATCGCAAATATTATGAAAATTCCAAATCGAAAAATCAGAGGCGTGGGTTCTGTTGTGAACTATTTCCAAAATCCTTACTAGAATCCTATCTATGGTTGCCATCCGTCCGGGTTTTCCCGGATTTGTCCTAGTTTGGAGGGCGTCTGGGGAGCGTCCGGGCGGGGTTTTGTTTGCATTCCGAGTTAGAGGCTGGAGATGAAATTTTTGTTATGTTCAATTTTAGAATATTTTCATTTTGTTAGAAGAATTTTACTTTTGTTTTATTTAAAGAAAAAAGTTAAGAATATTTTTGTTTTTTAGAAAATATTTTTTTTTGCTACTTATATCTAATTAAAGAGAAAGAGAGAACTAAAGAAATCTGATGAGATTCGGTCTTTAAAAAAAATATGTTATTTTTAGAAGACTGAATTTTGTCTTTAGATGTTAAAAAATTGTAATAAAAAAAATCAACACCTTACTGTCCCACTGCTGCATTACTTCTTAAAATACTTATAGCTAGTCGTGGCTGTGAACAATTTGAACCAAGAAAAGGTTGAGAAAACCAAACTCTCCGAAGAGAATAAAATGCTGAGGGCGGCACTTGAAGAAAAAAACAAAGAAATTGAGGAACTGTCCAAGAGTTTAGATGATTACAAGTGAGTATATCTACTTCATCTAGCCTACATTCTCCAAAGGTGTAAACAGAGGTGTATGTAAAAAAAATATTCATACTGGGCGAGCCTATTGCTATTCACGCTCAGAGCAACCAGCTTAATTATATTATTGACCAACACGTTCCTAACACTATAGACTACAATACCAACTAGATTTTTCAAAATATGATGTGAAAGAAATCCGTTCTTAATTTTGAGAAACAGATAATTTTTCGACAACTCTTTTCTTAAGAGAAATTATATATATTTAACGTTCTGTGTACAACAAATAAAAAAAAACTAATGATAATCGTATCTTTTGGAGTTGAACATTGCAGACAGAAATCTTATAATAATGCACTCTCCGACACAAGTAGGTACTGTTGTAACTTAAGTACTGGGGCTGCCTCAGTTTATGTACCTATGACACAATGTTTGAGATGAAATAAATATTTTTTATGAGTCATGCAGGGCTCGCTTAAAAAATCGCTTACAGGTTTAAGGATCAAGTCAACTGTCAGTTCCATTATAGCTCTTGTATTTTATTCTAATTAAGAAGTCATCAATATTTTTTACGTAGGTTTCAAAATGTTGCGGTATTTCCAAGTATTAAATATCTTTCCAGCATTTGTTTTTGATAACTTTATAAATGTCTTCTTGTGAAAATTGAACCAGCAATGAATAATTAGCCTATAATTTCCTTCTCAACTTAAAGACTGGTTTCTGGGAACACCCCGCATCGTTTTGTACCTATCTGAGTGTTGATATAACTACCTGTTTGGTTTTAGTACTTATGAATACTTACAAGGACAGATTACAAACGTCATTAAGCATTTAGGACACAGATTGTTTTAAAAAATATTCTTAATGATTATGTTTATTTGGACTATTACGATTTGCAATTGTTATTTATCAGATGCAAATCAATGAGGGCCGAAGAGAAGTTAACCCAACAAGAGATCCGGTATAAAGAGAAGGCTAGCGAGTGTGCACAATTACTGAAAGATATAGAAGAGCTAAGAGTCGAAAACACCAGATCGTTGGGTAGATGCAAAGAAAGAGCTGATTCTATGCGTAGATATTTGCAAACACAAATATCTGAACTTGAAAGACAGTTAATTCAAAGTCGAGCTCACTGCAGAGCTTGCCAGAAGGAAAGGGACGAGGTATTTAAGTTCTGACCTAATTAACACTTTATAATTATTCACTATATAATTATTGACAGCACTGTTAGCGCAGTTGTTGAGAGTTCGACTGCTGCGCGTATCGCGGGTTCGATTCCCGCACGGAGCAAATATTTGTATGGTCTACAGATAGTTGTTTCGGGTCTGGGTTTTTGTGTATTTGAATATATGTGTTTGTAAAACGCACCCACGATACAATAATTATTCCAAGTGTAGAGCAACGTTTTAAAATAAATTAAAAAACACTTCTGTCGGTAATAATCTTCGTATTTGCACCCTGGAATAAGATTTGCAACACCGAATGTTTTTTAGTATTATGGTCATCAACACCATTCATACATAAATATATATTTATTGTATAGGTAAAGTATGTTATGGCGTTAGAAAATGAGTCTTGACTTTTTGAATATTATTGATGTAGAAACAGTCGAGTTTAAATTTCAATATCATGCGTTTTAATTATTTTTTATATCTATCTCCTTATTCACATAAACGTTCTTTATACGTTTCATAAATTAGTTATACCTACTTGCCATTGTCGAATAAATCAAGAGAAATAAGAACCAATTTTAAAGTCATTTTATTATAGGTTTATAATAAAATTTATAACATGATTATGAATAATGGGGTTTCACGTAGGAACATTTTATTTATATCAGTAGGTATTAAAGTTTAATAATATTATTTGCTCAAAATAAATCAAATGCTTGAGCACACTGATTGTTTCAACCCTGTCTACGCAGTGGGTTGAAATGATCAGTGGGCCAATGTCAATCAAAAGTTACATGTTCTTTGATTTAAATTTTTACACAATCAACATCTCGCCTGTATTTCCTGAAGAGTCTACCTACTATGATAACACACATTTTGCCGGTGTGTATTGAGTCCCATGTAATAGAGACAAGTCTATTGCCATCTATCGGGCACAATTGTAAGCTATTACTGAGAAATTTCAAACCGAACAAGCACCACTATACCGACAAGCTATCAATAAAAATATAATAATTTAATAAAATAAATAACATTCACAGGTTTTTTGTACACTAGATACCTAGCAAAATTCTGGTTTTGGAAATTTAATTATTATCTATATATCATAGTAAGAGGTGTCGCGTAAGTTCGGGACATCGGAAACCAAATTTTATCTGAGCATAGTATAAAGCTAGTAAATATTAATATAATTTTTAATTTCTACAAGCAAAAGAATAACAATGTACATAATTATGATTAATTATACCTATCTATATATAATGTATACATATCGTCCAAAAATATTTTTTATATCGGTTCAGCTAATCTCATTCTACCTTTATTTCGAAGATAAAAGCATAATATTATGTTAATATTAAAGCTATTTCTTCCTTTAAGTAAATGTCTGACTTTCAATTAAAACGTATAATTTCTTAATCTAATCATCATTAATCGTTAATAAAATATAAACAAGCAATTTTTATTATAAAATGACTGTTCGTTCAGTGTTTATTGTGATAAGTTTGAACATTTCTATTTATATTGCGCTTTGGGTTAAATCTCCACTTAGATAATAAGCTGGTCTATTTAATACTCGCAAATTGAAACGGATTGTAAGGGTTGGTAACATGTAAACTTAATTTTTAGATCCGCCAACGTATGCAAATCCAGATCAACAACCTTCAGGAGAACTTTGAGTTGGTGGAGATAAGACTGCGAGCCCTTCAGAATCAGGTGACATCACTAAAGAATAGTTACACAGTAATTCTGGCTGACGATGAAGATATCAATGAATTAAACAAGATTAGTTCTACATAATTTCTTCCATAGCGTTATGCTATTCACATAACAATAGTATAGAAAAGAATGTTAAAAAAAGCAATCGCTAATCTTAATAAACCTTTACTGACGTAGTCACTGTTGCATCTAAGTAGTGAAAAATTGTTTCTATTTCATAACATGTGACCACAAACTAAACTGTTTAACAAAAAAAATTCAATGTCTAGGTATGTCTAATCCCAATAAACCGTTCTTGTTCTGGCGGTTTAAAACTTGTTTCATTGTAAACATTTCCTTCTAAGCTAAAATTTTCCTTTTGTCTGGTGCGTGACGTTTATCAGCCTTACAAAAGACTTCGCTTAATTATGGATTATTAAGGATATCAATTTTTATACATGCACATTAAAATCAACAATAGTATCTTAAATAAACTGTGCATTGCTAATTTCCCTTTCGTAACTCTCATAATTTTTCTTTTTATGATTCAAAATAATATAATGCTATAGTTAGGTACATGGATGTAGTTCTTAAAACCTGTTAAAATCAAGTTGCTTTTTACGCAAGCGGCTCGATGTTGTTGTTTGCAAGACGCGAATGACATAAACATAAAAATTAAAACTGATCTAGAAACTCAGTCTTATTTTAATAAGCTACCGTTCTTCGTATATTTTCCCATATTATATTGTTCGCATGTGTTTAACAAGTGCGCAAATATTACGTGCATATTGCGTACGCAATGACCGTACGTTCGGCCGCGATCCAGCCAGGCTTTGTTCGAGCGGCGCGCGGCGGCGGCGTGCGCCCTTGCTCGACTTGAGGCCGTGCCTCTCCACTTGCCTCGCTTAATGTCAACGCACCGTTAACTACACTACACTCAATTTTTATTATATTTTTTATAAGTGTTTTCCTATATATAAATTATTTTTATTAACTCCTAACCTAACCAGTTTGGAGCGCGATCTTCTTGCTTTAGATTGCAAAAAATATTTGGTTCAATGATGTTAGTAGGCACAGGTTAATATTTTTGTTTGGTTTCGATTAAAAAAGATTTTTTAGAGTTTGTAAGGTTTGAATTCCGAATTTCTAGCAGGGCCTTACATTTCATTGATTGTCATCGACACCAACTTGTATTTTTTAGCTTAGAATGATAGACCTATCGTTTGAAACTACATAGTCAATTACAAAAAAGTTGATAAAGAAAATAATAGTTCTTATGTCAGAATCAGAATATACAAATACAACTGTGGTATATTTTTTTAATGAAAGTTTATAAGTGCTAAAATATTGTAGATACATCTCACGGGGTTTAAAACAATTAATACAAAATATAAAACTGTAACTGGTTGGCTCGTCCATCCGTTAACTTGTTACTAAATAACCTTCATGCGAGTTAAATAAAGCAGAATCTAGACCTTAATAGGTATATTAAATTCCTGCAGTCACGTCTTGCAATTTAAACTTAAGTTATTTAAACACGATACATTTACAATGTGGGAAATATCGTCAGAACCTCCAAAATGGACCTTTGTTTATTCATACTCGTATATATGTATCTTAGAAATTCGATATTGGAAAGGTTTTAATTCATTTCAGTATCTAAGTCTTCCTTTTTGCACAACCAAACTGGACTTCCTACGTAGGTATCTTAAAGTCAATTAATGTTCTCTTTCTTACAATCCGATTAGGTTCGAAGACTTGGAAGCGATCATATTCCTCCGAGGCCCGTGTAAATCTTATTACAGGTGTGCTCCGCGCAAGCCCGGGCTGCCTTTTACTGATTGCTTCGTACCATTTATTTCTTTTTATTAAATTATACTTTTAAGTCTGAGAGAGGCAAAGCTTTAGTAAGGTTGCGGTACAAAGCTGATTAATTGTAAGTTATATCGATGATAGACTTATATTGATAGGACTATATATTGAATAGTACTCGATACAAACAGTTCAGGATAGTATAACGAATAATTTTGGAACAGTTAGTTCTACGATAGCCAAGTAATAACAGGTATCTGTATATTACAAATAATTGTTAAGTTTGGAGAAATCAGTCGTGTTGGAAATAAGTTTATCCCAAGTTATTGGCTATGCGTAATTGAATTGGCTAAATTTATGTAGATAGTTGTTGCAAATTCATTAGAATAAGTGTGGGGTTGAGAAATTAAACATCGAATTCCACGCAAACGCATATTTATTTTATGATTCATTTTTATATCTTTTTGGTGCTCCATTTTTTATTTATTTGTGTTTCATTAAATTATAAATTAATACTAATAATAGTAAAGGTCTCGGTAAACCGACACAGGCTCCGTAAATGGGCAATCGGGAGTTCCGTGCAGTTTCCGAGACCCGGGCAATGAGCTGGCATAATAAATAATACAAGAAGGTACAAAAAAGGAATTCAACGAAGTACCATCGGATGGTTTTCACAATCGCTCACACATACGCTCCACACACGCCAACAACAGTCTTACATCTATTATATCACTAGCTATACAGAATGCGGCAAGGCCGCGTGCAATGAACCATTGAAGTGTACTATGGGTAGGTTGTTCACTCGAAATGCGAGCCCTTGAGCTTCTGGACGGCGTTGGTCAGGTGCAGCATCTCCGTGTTCAGCTGCCAGATGAGGGTCTCAAGCTTATCCACGGAGTCGAGCACTTCCACGCGCTCTGTGTGCGGGTTGAAGCGCACCTCGAAGGGTCGCGACATGGTCGACACCCAGCGTCTACAGACAGTATATTATAAAATGAGAAACCTGAATATCAACAAATTTGATAACTTGGTGGTTAAATCATAAATCTTACCTGAATTTTTCTTTGGCATCTTCGAAGCTCTCAGCTACGTAATAGATAGGTTGGTATTCCTGGTCCTGGTAGGGCTGTACTGAAGTAGATGCAGGCTCGAATGGTCTCAGTTCCGGCTTGTCACTGAGCGCATGCAGCAACTCTCCAATTGAGGACAAGAGAGCGGCACCGTACGCCTTCAGTTGATGGTTCTCCTTGCACAGTCCGAATTCAACGGTGAACCAGTACACCTGAGCAAAGACAACATCGTTTATAATGCACCGCCATCAGGCGTATTAATGTAGCAACACTGTTAATATACATTTCGCAACAGCTGGGCCCATTCACAAAATTTACATATTCGCACTGGCACAAACAAAACATTAAAATGATTTACAACTTGGGTTTTCAGAATCCAAACTTACAGTAGAGAGCTTTTCAATTTCAGGGTCTGAAGCGCCAAGAGATGCTAGTCCAATCTCTTGAGAGAATTGAGCGAAGCTGGGGTCGGCTAGGAGTGGGATGTGTCCAAGTAGCTCGTGAATACAATCGCTGCAAAGAAATATCATATTGTTAGACATTATGCAATCTGTGAGAAAATACACTATAAATCATCCTTAACACCTAACTGACTACAATGGCAAAGTGGCGATTAATTTAATGTCTATCGCTTTGACACTAAAAACTTCCCTCCTGTCCATGCTAAAGTGTTACTTAGTTGTAGCGAGCAATTTAACAAAGTTACAGTTCCATCACGACACCACTCCCGTCCTCTCGCAAATTGTTTTACGTTCAAGGATGCTTTATAGGCGGACGTCTAGATAATAATTATGAATTACTTATATGTGTAAAAATTACATTGAAACAAATACTAATATTGGTACTTGTAATTAATTACGTAGTGTTCTACATTTGTTTATGATTTGGCTTGATTTACATAACATCAACAAGGACTTGTTGCGTAATATTTCGGTAAAGAGACTCATTAAGGCAATAACTTAACCTAATTAAATTGTGGTGTTGAATATTTCGGACAGTTAGATAGTTAATTCCGTGTTGGCAATTATCGTCCAAAGATTTCTAACTGTATGATCCATATTTGACGCGAATATGTTAAAAGAATCTTACGATGCTTTCTCGGAAATACATTAACTCAAAGGAAAGTGTGATTCAAAAATACTTACGGTTCAGGAGTGTGGAACGGCGAGTTGGCGTGGCGGACGTATTGGGTAGATTGGAAAACACGGAAGGCGAGGGAGGCAAGGAAGTCGCGGGCGGTTAGGAGACCAGCAGCCGGGCGTAGCGTAAAGCCAGTGTGCTTGCGGAGGAAGTTGCTCACATCCTCAAGCTGAGGGATGTGGTGCGGCACGAAGATGTCCGCCGCCTGGAGTTTACCGAACGCGGCTTTGTATTCCTTGCAAGCGTGCTTCGGCATCAGATCCAGCACGGTGTTGAACACTCGCTGCCAAGTAGCGTTCTCAGATTCTGTGTAGCTGATGGATGGGATTGGGTCTCCATATTTGTATGCGAAAGCAATTTCAGCAATTTGCTTCCTGCGCTCCCTATATTCCTTGTCGGCGAAACCTGGATGGTTCATATCCAATTCAGGTTCATATTTGGTCATGAGATGGTTGCAGTTATCAAGATCCGAGGCGTGGCGTGGGAACCACGGGGTTTTGCTTGAGATGTTGTTCTCTGATACGAGGTTAACTCCAGCGAAAGACGTCGACTGACGAAGAGATCTGATAAGTTGCAGCAAGTTGATGCGCGACATGCTCACTTTTACGAGAGCATCGAATTGGACACCGGTTTGTTGAGAAGGACGAGTTTCGAGATGCTGCACGCATCCCTTGTAGTTGTCAATGGTTTTGAGGATGCGCGCGAGTGAGCCCATTCCATCTCGCATGCGTAGCAACAACGCGGCCTGTTGGACAGCCTGCTCTGCCTCGGGGGATTCACTTGCAGCGTTCTGCAGAATGACTTCCTCCTCGGTCAAAGTATAATCTGTAAATAAATTATACATTACTACATCATGCCATGTGGCGCGCACCAACTTGCTGGAGCAGGCGCCCCTCACGCGCGCGTTGCGGGCGCTCAAAGCGATATCACAACATGTCGATTTATTTAGCTGCACATATATCGCATAGTTAATAAATGATAACACTGTCTGTATGATCGGTATTAATACAAGAATAAAGCATGCAAGTCGTTATACATTAGATTTAGCTAGATATAAGTACTAGAACTACGCTATTGTATTAGGTTAAGAGCTGTGATAATAGTTGTTTGTGTGTGTGAAATAAATAAATTAATTAATAAATGTTTAAGTAAATTGTCGTTTAATAAAACTGTCAAATCACAATAGATACCTTCGTCTGATTTTCCCTCGTCATCACCGATATCGGCATCAGCTAAAATAATCGAAAAAATAAAATAAAATAAGGAACAGAAAAAAACTAAAGACAAATAATGAATAAACGATAATTAGAAACAAATAATAATACCAAAATTACCTAGGTGGCCATTCTTAGTTTCATCTTGATGGGTGCCATCTTCGACAGTCGGGGAGTTATCACCATTGCCAAAATGAATCCCGTCTTGGATAAATTCGGAATCCAAGCCTGAGTCTAAATTATAAAAAAGGAAAATATAACAAAAATAAAAAAAAAAAACACTATAAATAAAATAAAAAATATCGCTGTAAAACTGTCTGGATCTCTGGAGTTTTGACGTTAATCTTAGTCACGATGAATTTATAGCTGCATCATAAAGGCCGAGCTTGCTTTCTTATTACAAATGAGTCACGTGCTTCATATCGGGTCATTCAATATCGGAGTTGGAAATGATTGAGAAATTGGGTTCAAACGCGGTCGTTACCGTTTTCAAGGTACAGTAGCCATTTCGCGAGGATCTTTATCGTCCAAGTCATAAACTTACCATTGGCGCGGGCGCGAGCTTCTTCAAGAACGCTTTGTTTGGTCTGTTTGACAACGAGTGTCTCGAATCGGGCGTCGTCTACGAGAGAGCGGCGACGAGACGGGTAGCCGTTCTGTAACAATACATGATATTCTACATTTAGAATAAAATTAACATTAATTTACAATGATTATGAAGATTGCGTGAATGATCTTTGATGCTTGATTGAAATTTTGAGGTTTCTTCAGGTGTAGTTGTTAACATAATTAAGTAAATTTTCGACATTAGAATACTTGAATTGTGATTTAGTGTGCATAGGTTTTTAATGCTAGGATTTTGACTGACAACTTAATTGAATTAATTTCGTAGAATCGTATCGTATGTAGAATTTAAATTATAATTCAATCATTTTCTTCAATTACTAAGTAACTAGTGTAGGGAATCCTCTTCGTGTTATTGACATTGATAATGAATTGTTTATTATTTGCTAATATTACGGTTTCGAGAGCCTAGCAGAATATAATATAAAAATGCTATGGAGTGTGGGCGAGAAAACGTCGCCTTTCAGCGAGCGAACACAAAGGAGTCGACTCTAAAACAGTTTGATCTTCTAAATCCTTATAAATATAAAGCGGTCACATCGCATTATATTTCATGTGAGAGTAGGAATTGCTTTTACGAAGTTCGTAAGCTTATTTCCTGAGTGTGGCTGGGCGTAAAGTGCTCCCATTATTCCCGCCCCGCAACCCGCGCCGGATGCGACTTCGTGCGACTGAAATCTTTCAAAGGAACGCGACTTTCCGTACCACTGCGCTCAAATGGAGCCAATTATACAGCTCGACAGTTGTGACTACAGGACTTCATTCTTGTTACAATGCGAACGACGCTCGCTCGTTCATGTCTTTACTTAGACAGTGTCGCCTATTATGGTTTCGCGAAACAAAGAGACAACTCGTCTAATTACTTTAAATACTTTTCTAGCATATATTTCAACTAAGAATTATAAAAACTTTATATTCATCAATCTAAACGCAATGAAAATGATATAATTGGTCTTGCGAAAAGTAATCCTAAATTCCATATAACCCGGATATTATCATCAGAATACTAAAGCTGCTGGCGTTTCGATAACAAATTGTTTTCCTCAACAAAACGAATGTGTAGTTTGATATGTTATTGGTGGTGACAGCGTAATTTCCGTCGCAGTAGTTAAGGAGCGGCGCTGCGTTGACGCGATGGCTGGCCGAGTGCGCGGGCGTCGAGACCTAGCATTTTCCACTAGAGTGGCCGTGCGGGCCTAACTATGTATGTCAAGGGTTGCGCTAATCACTCACTATTGTTACCGAGCCCCTGAAATGCAACGAAGTTAGTAATTACGCGACCTAAAAGCTTTTTTCCGGAGGTCCGAAACATTTTAATAGTAACAAAGTGAAGCCTACTACGCGTAGTAAGTGTTATAAGATTGCGGAAACGGTGTCGTGCGCTGTATTGTAAATTTAAAGGTCCGCCTAACTGGAGCGGACAGGACTCGGAATCCGGTTGATATAGCCTTGGTGTGCCCGAGTGGCCACTTCACCATTCCAATCGGTCGGCGGGTAATTAAGCCAAGCCAGAGTGCGCCGCCCGTCGACCTGTATCCACCCTCCAATGTACTCTACCTATACCTACGAGCACTTAATCAATTTGACGGTGCAGAACATCCAATCTGGGGATTTTATTGTTTCGGTATTAACGAGCTGCATTGTATTGCACAACACTAATATCATATCTAACTTCACGATATCGTTAAACAAAAGAAATATGAACAGATATTTTTTTATTACAATAATTATGCAGAGTGAATATTCGTTACGTTTACAAAAAGGAAGCTTATGTTTGACCTTTATGTATGAAAAACGTGTAATAGATGCTAAGTATTCTTAAACGATGCATCTGATTGCACCAAAGAACTTGTGTTGGTCAAGGGCATACCTTAGTGACCTCGAGACTGTTGTACACCGAGATCTTAGGTTCTGCGCTTTGCGTGACGATATCTAATTAATTGTAAAACGAGTGCGGCTGCAGTGCAATAAAATATAAAAATTCGAGCCGTCAATATTTTATTTTGTTGATCGGCTACGAATTAGTGCATTTGTGCGGATTTAAAAAGCTAATTGTGCCCATCGTGCCACATGATAGGATTTTAACGATCTTTGCTGATTGCAGTGTACTCGGTGAGCGTCGCACTGCCTTGCATTCCGACCTTCGACGGTCAAGGAAATACAATCATTCAGGCACCATTCATAAAATAAGTGATAATCATAACATGATAGGACATTGGGGGAGGGGGGACACTAGGCATAGACCTAGTTATCGCACAGCAGTAGAAAATACACATTGGGAATGAACGCAAAGCACTTCAGCACTTCCGACCGTATAGGCACTCGACTTCCAAATGACAACAAGTCGAATCTAGCAAACAATAACAGATATGCATACAAACTCTGACATAATTCGCAATAAAATTTCGCATAAGCTTATATTTTTATTTGTCGTAGTGTACTTCTACTTTGTAAAAGGGCGACGAAAATATTTTGTTAAAGAAAGAATCAACAGGTGATTATTGTAGACAATGTTGTCTACGTGAGGTAACGATTACGACTCTACGACGTATTGAATATTCACAATGCTAATTAATCTGCTGAGAGACAATGAAGAGATCGATTAGGGTTTGTCTTTTGTTGTAATAGGTAAGTAATGTTGAACTGTATATCCGCGCTCATGAATACGGAGGCCTGCAGTTGTATGTGGAACAATGACTTATTTAGGAACATATTGTTGTGTGGAATATTGCGCAATTTGTCACACGATGATGCGATTTCGCCGCGAAAGTGTCTTCGCCACATCAACAGTGAATTAATTACAAGCCAGAGGCCCTGTCTGCATCGCGTAATGAGATCCGTCCAACTCTCAAGCTTTTTAATAATTAACCGAAGAATTTACAAGAGATAATAATAATTACGAGTATATGAAACGACTGAATTCATCTCCTTACACGCGTTGCTTTCACACGGTTTCTCGATGCCTCGAATAACTATTTCTCGAAAATTACTTGACGAACAAAACTATAAAATTGACTCCCAATATGATGGAGTTTATTACTGTTATCAAAATGAATGTGGTAATAGTAAAAGATATGAATTGTCAGATGTTATTGTTAAAATTGGTTAATGTTACTCAAGTTCTACTTTTCAGAAATAGGCGATTAATTATAATCCAAGAATCAGATTACATGTAAACAGATTTAATCGACAGACTACAAATGCTAGGAAAATTGCCTTGTTCGGATATGATTGTTGATGTTGATGTTCATTGTTACAGAGTAGTACAAGGGCGAATTTGACATGTAATAAGTAGGCGATAGTCATTAGCTGATGACGAGCTGATTAACATCAAACTGCAACGAATACAAACGAGATTGTACCTTAAGAATTGTTTGTTTTTATATTCATCTACTTATGTTTATAAAACTGTATAATTTTACTAAGTTTATTATTATTTACTGTCTTTAATCACTTTGTCACACTTTGCACGTAGTTAAAAACTGAAATTGTTTAAATTAATAATATTGTCTTGTTTATTATGCTAACTCCTATTGGGTTGGTGGTATATGATAGATTTCTTTGTTTGAGACCGTCAATTTGTTAGCAATACAGGAATTGTTAGACATGCGTTTTTTATTCCAATTATCTCTACGGCTGTCAGTGGGTAAAGTTAATTGTTAGTTTTTAGGACATCTCAATTATTACTAATAACGATTTATGCCTAGTAATGAATTAAAGTAACTTAAATGAATTACTAGCAATACAATACTAGCAGTACAATAAATCAAAAGCAATTAGAGATTATTTAGATATTACTACTATTGCAAAAAAAAAGTTATTTGTTATTTGACAACTACACTGAGAAACAGATTTTAAAATATTACTGAATTTAGTTGATGAGGGAAAATATAATTTACTAAGGGACATTTAAATGAATGGCGGTTAAATGTGTGCGGGATGAGTATGTGGGTATAAAACGAGCTGGCAACGCGTTGCAGGCGGCGGGCAAGGCCCTGCGCTGCTGCAGGCGAGCTCCTCACCTCGATGCTGTAGGATTTCTTGATGGCGAACATTTCGCGGTTCTTCTGGGCAGCTGCGACGGCCATTGCTTCTCACGACACAGCACTGGTATTTGAAGGGCCTGAACGAGGGTTCACTGCGCGATTAGCTAGCGTATTGTCTGCGAGAGCTTTTTGTCTCGACCACGGGCTTTGTGCCTGTCTGTCTGCGACTCGAGCTGTCGTATTACTATAGCTAACTAAACTTTGGATTGCAAACAGACCAATGCATGATGACCGTTCGTAAGAACAGTTTAAATAGTGTTAGGCGCACGCCTCCCACCCCGCAGCGCCTTTCGTCGCGCATGCGTCATTATCAGCGCCCCGCGCGTCTCTCGTGCCTCCCGCGCCTCCTGGCGCTGTACCACCGGCATCCCCCGGTCCTTAGACTGCATCATCAGAGCCAACTTTCCTGGTACTATCCAAGCTCAAAGCTGATGATCCTTTTTTTTAATTTAACTGCCGTTTTATAAATTCCTAGATCGGAAATGGCTTTATTAAAGTCGGAAGTAAGCCGTGGCACATATTTATTTTAATATATACAATTTTATTGTAAAAATAAAATAAAATATTGTGGGGTTTAATTAAGTTGCTATATTTTTTTCTAGATAAGTAAATATAGGAAACCAGTTGTAAAAATGGTGATCCTGAATCTCCCGGTATAAACGAGGAATTAAATGGATTTCCCAGAAATGTCATAGTTGATGGGATTTCCCCGCGTCTCATTGGTCCATCAACAATCAACGCAGCCTA
Source organism: Shargacucullia verbasci (assembly GCA_947562105.1). Lineage (NCBI taxonomy): Eukaryota > Metazoa > Arthropoda > Insecta > Lepidoptera > Noctuidae > Shargacucullia > Shargacucullia verbasci. Next base: position 11,225,896 of record OX387279.1, read on the forward strand.
TCTTAGTACATTGTAGGGTTCCCCCAATTACCGCCACTACATGGTCCACCGCCTTCGGCTTCCTTAAGGTGGCACAGGTACTTCAAATCTCGGTACCAATTCCTTTAGCAGAAGCAGGAATTTGTGATTTGCGATTTATAAGAATAGTTTTCTCTCTGAGTAAAAAGACAAGCTTATGTAATTACATACTTTTATTTAAAGTGAAATAAAAAAAATGGTTCTGTAATCTCGTAACTTAAACTATAAATTTTTTTTTTTTTGAAGTCATACTTTAGTCACGTAGTTTTACAAACATTTCACGTGGTTTGTGTACCTGTATGCGTAGGCGGTAGCTACCTACATGCATTTATAAAGATAATTCATAACTTTTTAACTATACATATGTATTTGTGTTGAGATTTTTATTGTACAAGAATATTTTAAACTTATAATTTATGGTGTAAAAATAAATTATGTATTTTAGTATTTCTAGAAACACTTAATCCAAATGTGTTAACTGAGTGATCCAATGTGATGTGACAACAAGTCAGTATTTACCGAGATTCTGAATATCTAAATATCTGAATTGAATGAACTACGTAACGGGCGTTAAGACAATTTTTGACTAAATGTATTGTATGGTTTAATTACGTCAAAAAAAAAGATAATTTGTTACGTTTTTATCAGAGCTCTAGGTAATTGATTTTATATAATCATTATTTAATTGACGTACTTACAAGTTATAGTCAATTGATTTTGCTATAATTTGAGAAAATGTCTTTAAAAATTGAACAATAAACGTGACATAAGTACAATCTTAAGAAATCCTTTTATGTTTATGTAGTTTAGTTAATCCAAGCGATTGGGTGTAGATATGTGCTTATTCTTGTTCCTCTTTCTGGAAATCCTTATTTGGAATATGTAATTTAAAATTACTTGTTTATTCCTAATAAGGAATTTTGTCCGAAATATTATTAATTGCTAATATTGACTAACATTTTATTCAGAATGGAATATAAAAATATAAGTAAGTAGGTATGCAATAAATAAAACCAAAGCGAATCGATTTTATTTATTAAAAGATATAATATCTTTTTTGTGTAAAAATGTGGATCACTTTTGTGTTTATGAAATAAGTCATACCTAGTGCGTATTTTTTATTGTAACAGCCATAAACGAAATAAAACATCCGCTCCATTTACATAATACGATGGAAATATAATTAATTTTATTATATGTTATTCGCCTCTAAAAACTATAAGTAAATAAACATTAATTTCAGGGGTAAATTAATTTAGGTATCTAATTTGTTAAGAAATATATAATTGATTATTATGTCACAAGGTCACATTATTATATTGCGGTAATAATTAGTAATAGTGATAAGCCTACCTTGAACGCTTGCCGCTATGCAAGAGGGTAAGAGAAACCCGCACATCTGACCTTTAAAAAATCATGTGTGGATTAGAACTTGACTTTAACATGTGTTAGCTGTCAAGGAAAATATCGTGAGGAAACCGTCACGTCGGAGTGGGTTCCATAAAGTTCTCGAAGGTGTGAGTAGTCCGTCAAGCCGCACTCAGCCAGTGTGGTGGAGTAGAAGGTCTTACCTTCCTCATTCTGAGAAGAGGGCAGGGTCCACTAATAGGATATTGGGACATTAATGGGCTGAATTAACCAGCTTTAGCCCGCGACTTCATCCGCATGATCTACACTATATATATAATTTATAGCTTATAGCACTCGGGGATAACGTAGCTATCTCTCGATGAAAGAACTTTCAGATCGGATCATTAGTTTCGGAGATTACCCCCTACATACAAACAAATTTTATCTCTTTATAATATTAGTATAGATTTACGTTACCATAATATGTGCAGTCATGGTTAAGTATCGATACAAACATAATACTTTATGTACTCTTTACCGGTACAGTAATATTATATAGAACGACGAAAAGTGTATTTTAATACCGCTTGGAAAAATAACGTTTATTTCTTCTATCTTTTATTAAGCCAACAAAAATATCATAAATATTTTAAATGCGTAAAATATTGAGATCTAGCCTCAATATTTTACGTATTTAAAATATTAGCTGTTGTCCGCGGTTTCACCCGCATCCTAGGGGGACTACTTCATGTATTCGAATTTATAGTATCCTATGTGTTAATCCAGGACATGGTCCGTGTGCCAAGTTTCATCAAAATCCCTTCAGTAGTTTTTGCGTAAATAGTAACAAACATCCATCCATCCATCCATCCATCCCTCCTCACAAATTTTCGCATTTATAATATTAGTAGGAAGGATTAACTTAAAACTAGTCAGTTTGTTAAGATTTTTTTTTATTCATCTTCTACATGTGAATTCAAAATTATTATTAAAAATCTTCACGTATGGAATTGAGTTGTTACAGCTTATGTAGGATGTTCTTAGTTGATGTTTCATTTATCTATAGTATCGAAATTATTTTTATCACTAAGAAGTTATTTTTATCACTCATCCCGAAAACAACTGTTTTAGTAATATATTTTTTTAAATCAAACTGACTTGAAAAAAAAAACATTTCAAATGACTTTAAAGACATCGTTAGAGTATAAGTTTTAGTTATTAGAGTATAAGTACAAGTATTTACTTCAAATATTTTTTTGAATCGTAGCTCGTCTTATTTATTAACGGCAATGGAAAATATATTTATAAAGTCTTAATATGATAACATATTTTTACTTTTGAGCAGCTGCGTTTTAATCATGGTAAAAGTATCAATTGGGTACTCAGCTTGCGACTTTGGTAAAATCGGCTGCCAAAATATCTGAAATTGTGAAATTTGTAACCTTTCGTCAACCCATCAAGTGATGAAAATAAGTCACAATAGAAATTCTCTTGTGTTTTGCTGCCGGGCGCCCCTAGTGTCTTAGGTTGCGTATCTTATTTAGCCAGTGGTTTTATATTATTTGTAAAGTAAATTGGCGTTTAATTATAATGTCCCAATGACAGCCGAAATCGAAATCATCCAGTACTGAGGCACAGGGTTACAATGTTTTATTAATGATAACAGTCTAAATGTAAATTGCTGTTGTAACCCCTAACAACGTTTTAGTCTCGTAGACATTTCGCTATCCTTGCCCCGCTTCAGTTAAAATTACGGCGTTTTATTGCATCATTGTTAACTTTAACAAAATTACTATGAACGTAAATAATCGAATCATAATGTGCATTAGACAACAACGCTGCAGGTATACGAGTCTGGTTCTATTTGTTACGTTTTAAAGAAAATATCAATTCATGTTTGATCATAAGTTCAGAAAAAAAATTCTTTAAAAATTTATAAAGCATTCATTTAAATTGATTAGACGTTATAGGTTCTTGAGAAAAGATTTGTAAATGTAGTTTTGTCTTCAAGTGTACCTTTTCCTTTTTTTTTTATAATGTCACTAATGACATAACCGCAAATGTAAACATAAAAATCCAATAGAATAGTCGCATATGTGCGATTTAATAAATGCAGATGTTTAAGCAACCTATTAAACCTTAAATAAAAAAAGACATCCAATTAGAACGTACAATGGGAAAATCATCGGCTGTAACCACAAAGGCGACGAGTCAACACAATTAATGACAGTACGGCGTAAGGTAAATCACAAAAACCACGTTATTCGACAAATACCACCATTAAGCGAGTGACACACGTTATGCGACATCGACCAATGCCAAACCATAGCTTGACGTCACATCAGACCTATCGGTTATTATAATTAGAAGGCCGCATCGGATACCGGTAATTATAATTATGCGGTACAAAAGATTTTTCGGAAGTCGACTTTTGGTTATTCCAATGTGTAAAATGTGACGTTGAAATCGATAAATACTTACAGGGGAAACACACTAATAAATTCGCATTAGGCTGTCACATTCGCAATAGTTTTTGCTTATTTAAAATGTTTAACTACAATTATTTCTCGTTTAATGACTGGTAAATCAGCACCAACGTATAAATCTTCTAAAAAAGTTCAAATCGAGCCACTGTTTGAATGAGTTAATCAAAATAATAAACTCCTGGTAAAAGGTTTTCTGATATAATTTTATTTCGCAGGAAATGTTGAATTCCACCCCTTCATTCTCAAAATTATTGTAACATTGGCATGCTTTTATTTTGGTCTCGGGTCAATGTCCTTTATTTCGATTGGGCATTACTCTGCCCGTGCCTAAATATATTAAAACTTTTCGCAGATTTCTCAAACAATGCCTACTTACATGATTATTCTGTTTACAAGTTCAGGCACTAGAAGTACCATATAATTGTGATTGCGTATGTATTATTTTCCATTTATATGAGTGAAACCTTTGTTAATGGTGTCTCTTTGTTAGGTAATAATGTACAAGTTCAATCAAATAAAATCATCCAAAAATACCATTACATTTCCATAAACTTTTGGGTATTTCCACGCTGCATATCCGGTGTGCATGTGGTAAAAATATAAGACAGAAAGTTATGTTTTAGAGATCGTTTGGGGAATCCCTCCGCGCTCGCCAGTTATCTGCCGTAAGCGGTACATGGATGTAGAACTGTGACAAATACGTCATCATAGTGTCATTTCTATGGCATGCTGCTAGTAAGTATAACTTGCGACGTGCAATTTTATGCAATTTTATCATCAGCTTAAACTCATATTAATACGTTTTACAGAGACATCGAGCTTGTTTGGCCCGGCCATCTTCCGATCATTTATTCAGTAATTATATATTATGAAGGTGGCATCCGGCTTTTAAACCAGTATCATATTAAACTATTAGTTAAGGTTAAACTTAAATCTGTCTCGCGGCCTCAAACTGCTTCCAGGAACTTATATTTTAGATCATTTGTAAACTAATACATGCATAGTGAATAATGATGTGATAAATTGTTTTTGTATAAGAGTGTTGTTTTCAGTACGTCTTTATCTATGCTAGTAAAAAAGATAATAAAAAAGCAGTTATATCATAAGACCAACGAACGTTTATCGTTGTGCTTAAGGACAATAGGAGTATCCAGTTGAGTAGCACACATAAGAAACAACGTGTTGATGTTTTCTTATGTAATAATATGTTGCGGTCAGCGTAATTTATTGGTAAATTTAAATGAAAAACCGATTATTATTAATTAATTTTCAAATTATTCGGCAATAGTGACTCATTAGCGTTTTCATGTAGGTACCAAATGGATATCCATTCTGGCATTATAAATCGTAAAGACATAATGAAGTTTTATTTTCTTCTAACTTTTACGATCCCTCCCACAAAGATATGATCAGGAAAAGGTTTATACGGTAGTAACTCTTTTCCTCGTACATTTTTCCATCATCCATTTTTTGAGGAAAATATGGGTAACACTTTGCAAATATTATAATTACATACTAACTTACTAATTCTGTTATAATTTATTCAGACAATCTACAGATGTAATTGTATGTCGATTGTCTATTAAACGCACGACCTCTAAGAAAAGTGAGAGATGGTGAAACGAAAAGTTAATGGAAATTAAAATAGCTAGAAGGCTTCGGATTTTCCTCACTTCATGAAATTCCCTATTGTGTTGTTTTTTTTTAAATCAGTATCATAATTAAGGTACAGTAGTTTCTGCCAGGAACTGTACCTACTTTCTATTTATGTGCTCGTTTCAATATAGGCCAGAGGAGATTTGAAATTTTTTCAGGTGATTTTAGCTTCTGTAAAGATGCAGTTCATCTATTATCAAGAGCCGTCAATGAACATCTATAATACCAAAAATATTATGTCAGAGTTTCTCTTATCTTAGCTCTATCTGCATTGACATTAATTCTGGCTAATTTATCTCATAAAAGGCTTATAATTATCTATCTGTTATTACAGTTTGTTTTTTTATTCTTAGATCAATAACTAGACGTTTTTCTACTAATCTCATACGAAACTAAATATAATACAAAGTAGTGACAAATTTTTGAGGAAATTCTGGGCATCGCTTTAGTAGTTCGTAGGTACCTACATCAAAAATTATAGTCAAGCGTATGAGCACAGGTTTTATTTTTTACTTTAACAATTCGTATAAGTTCTCTAAGTAAGTTCACTAGGTTATTCACCTAGATGGACCGAAACAACCGATTAACCTACATGCGTAAAATAAAACCAAATAAAATATTCGGCTCAGAAATTATCAGCTACTAATGAAGTAGTATAATATCGATAATTTTGATTGACCAGTGGCGATCGCGTTTTAATTTATTTTCGTTATGTCGTAAACGTTTTGTCAATAGGACCGATATCTTTATATATCAAATTCCGGTATGTGTGTTCTTAATTCTTCTCCCCCTAAACTGATCGATTTTGATGATTTTTTTTTGTTCTTATGAATCATCTGGATGGTTTTTAGCTATAGTTGGACCCGGTAGGGGCGCTGTTATTGAGATTCAGAAAACAATATACAACCAGACTAAATTGTGGACAACAGATAGAAGAAATATAAAATGTAATATACATCTTTAGATTTATTTTCAAGGTCAACTTCTGGCGTAAGTAAAGTAGTGGAAAAATGTCTTTGGGACATTTTTCCACTACTTTACTAACCTACCTTCACGAGGGTAAATGGCAGTACTTTATGACAGTAATTTATTTAAATTAAAAAATAAACCTTTGAAATTCACCATTATCTAAATATTAGCCTTTTAATAATTATTATTATTAAAAGGCTGCTGTACCACTCCCGGGCAAATGCTTCCCTTCCTTTCTCTGTTGCTGTATCTGGCTAGTATTTAAGGGAGGCATCCAATACATTCCGCCATTTCATTCGTGGTCTACCGCGACCTCGTGTTACTGTCGGGACTGTTTTGTGTTATTTGGAACTTATTTTTTGTTTTACGTGATGAGAATTCTCATGGACCATCCTCTGCCTGGGTAAGACGGAGGGGCACCCTAGGAATGCTATGTGGTCAACTATGGTGGACACTGGTCGTTTTAGAGTGCAGTGTGGTGTTTCGAACACGATCCGTAAATATACCGTTTAATTTAAACTTATTCTACTGCACTCCATCCAAACCAGTGTCGATAGTATTTCGGAATACCGTATATATAGTATATCGGACGACCGTGTCATTAATTTAAAGCAATAACATATGACCGTATTTGATCCGCTTGGTCGTTATCCACGTGTGACGTTCTGGCGACCATAGTAATTATGGTTTGCACGCCGAATTCGGGCCGCTCTGAACTAAATCTCCCGTTAACAAACAACAACTCTACTTGTGGAGTCATATCATAAATCATAGAACTTTACAAATATAATCCATGTGTATGGTTGAAAAAAATATCAATGGAGTTTCTTGCCGGACTTTTCTCCATAGCACTACACTTACTATGAACTTAGTTAGATTCGCTACGATTTATAAAACCCCACTAAAGGTCCTGTTGAAGCAAAAAACGATGTTTTGAAACTGAACTTTTTTGTATTATAGAACTATCTTGAATAAAATATGGTTCATTGTTTCAAAATAACGTTTAATATATGTAGATATATATTGCAATTCAAGATACAAGGCAGTTTAAAGTCCAAAACCTTTTCTCTCTATATATATTACTTTTGGTGACGAAAGTCAAGTAGAATTTAATTTTTGAACATTTGTCGTAGACGACATCAACGATGACGACGACGAACGTAGCAGTTATTTTTATCGTGAACAAAACAATAAGACAACAGACCTAGATCGGTAATTTATGCATCATTGACTTGAAACCTCAGTCTGTTGGTAAACGTTATTTGTAATTTTATTTCCCTTTGTTTGAATTAAATGATAATTATCTAAAAGCTGAAAGTCTAAATGGCCACCAGCTGATTATCAATTTTAAGCGTAAAGTGTTAGTTTAATTGAATAGAGGGTAAACGCTTTCCTTCTATGCAGGAGCCAGCCCGCACCTCTGACTTCGGAATCATGTGCGGGTCAGAATTTCATTATCACTTGCGTTTACGGTGAAGGAAAAAATCGTGAGGAAATCTGCACACCTGAGAGGGCTACATAAAGTTTCCGATAGTGTGTGTAGTCCGCCAACCCGCTCCAGTGTGGTGGCCTAACGCATAACCATTTTCATTCTGACGGGTGAGTTTGGAAAGTCTGGATACAGAAAGTTCTTTGAACAGAAGGAACTTTATTCAGCTTAAGTCTGCAATAGGATGAATGTCATACAGTTACAACGTATTTATAGTTAATGTAGTAAACAAACGATTAAACAGCACTTTACATAAATTCGAATTAATGTTATATTAAGAACTTAATTACATTATACGGTGACTAAGGGCGCACTTCTGTTCAAGTAAAAAACGATCAGATAAAATTGATTAAAACAGTGGTCATGGTTTGAATTTTGAATCCTCCTTTTTTTGTATAAAATTTTGTGTTGACCTCGATCTTAATTTGAAGCTATCTGCGTGGGAGATTTATAATGCTGCAAATATTGAAAGTAAATCTCACACGCCCTGTATGTGATTCTAAATATCATATCGCTTTCAAGCCCCTGCATCAGTTTTAGTCTTATATCTTTATCACAATAACGTGTCTTGTCGCGGTAAAATCACGTTGATCTACGTAATCTTCATACAAAAACTTATAGACCGTACGCAAGGCAACCAAGATCGTAGCATGGTTGTCATCAAGAATAAGAAGAAATACCCGGCAAGAAGTTGCACCGCGGTTGCTATGGCTAGTAAGTCCTTACATTTGAAGATCCCTCGATGGCTCCATGTCTCGGAGATCATATATCTCGTTTACTAGATATTCAATCTCCTAATATGAGACTGGAGGTAGACTACAGTTATGTTGTCGAACGACCAACGCTCTCCCGCCGCAGTCAAAAGTGAACCTTCACCGATCAGAGGAAGGAATCACTTGACAAAGCTGTGCTGGCTTTTAAGCCCTTACGGCACAGGAGGGTAGATTTTCAGAGTGTATCGTGGATCATCTTCCATTGTGGCCTTTCACTAGAGCTCGCCACTGCCCTGACTTATTACTTACCTCCACGGGGAAAGGATTATTTTAGTAATTGTTATCTCATTTACCACAAAGACTGCATGGATACAGGTATTTGAATATTTTTGTTCTGTTGTTCCGAATATATTCCAGTTTATCTAAGGCTGTCTTTATGTAAGCAACAGATAAATATTTAAATTAATTTAAAATATAAACAGCGAAACCTCTTTAATAAAAATTTGCAGAGGCCAAGGTTAGAGCTTAGATAAGTTTTGTTCTTAGTTAATAGTATAGTGACCATATTAGTTATAAACACGTTAACCGGTAGCAGTGCACAGTAACGTATAATACTATGAGTAATTACAGTAGGTATTGTGTGTCTATAATGTATGGCATATTTTTATACCGTTACGGAAGTCGGACCTAAAAGTCCGCATCGCGACTGATCCGGCTAAGGTTTTACAAAGGTGCATAACTCATTTAATATATTTAAACAGCCGAAGATTAACCATACATATTCTCACACACTTCTAGTTCACCTTCCACGATTTAATTCTTAGTTGTTTTTAGCATCGTGCATATTGAAATAATTAAGTTAATTTTAAACTAACCGATGTCCTTTTATATCAGACTTCTTCCGCTATTCGGTATGTCTTATTTAATGGTATTCAATGAAATTAGTCTCAGCTTTAAACCTGTTAGAATATAGTCTTTGTTATATCTGTTCAGTGGTAATAAAAAATTAAAGTGAATACATATTTGTATGTATTTTCGAATTTGTTATTGAAATCATTGACATTAAAATGAGTGTTTGGGAAAAATACGTTTGTCGATTGTTTTTATATAGAACGCTCTTTTGTTTAGCTTTAGGTACAACAATATGCTTATATCCATTAATTAAGTTTCCTTCAAGGAACTCGTTGATTGAATTTTCATCTTAACCAATGAATAATGGGGCATTCCTTCCGGATTTAAATGTTCCCGTTATGACAAACAACTGAATATGGTGTGACTTGCCAAGGTCAGTATCTACAGATTCATCAATAATTCATATCTAAATAACTATGCAATACTAATGTTATTAAGTATAGTAGTACTTCATGATTGTTTGCAATTATATCTTATTTATGATTTGTCTTGCCGGTTACTAGGTATCTACAGAAATGCCCATGGAAAAATATGCATAGTAGTTTTAGTGTTCCGTGCCATTGTTGTTAAGATGAAATACTAATACTAATTATGTGCTTTTGTGTGGGTATTTATTAGGAGTATTTTGTATGAAAACTTTTATGTCAAACTGTTAGCGGCAATAACTGGACTGCCGATGAACAGTCCGTGACTTTGTAAGATGACGAAACCGCATGGTTTGCAGTATCGAAGTGCACCAGGAGACATAAGTCCTATACACAGGGTGAACTTTTCAGGTGGGCGTGGATCGCCAAATCCTATAAGGAACAGCGAAAAAGACATAAAGCAGTGTAGAGTCCGATTCTGATCAAAACTAAAATTGCATCATTGGATTTTTGAAAAAACAATATTCTTAGCCCGGAATCGAACCAGTTGATTTTGGAAAAACTCTCACGCTGTATTATTATACCATCATATAGTGTCGCTAATAAGGATCAAATTCGGGGAAATAATGGCATACAATGCTCAATTGAAGGGGTTAACACGAATAACAGTAAAGTTGGTACCTACTTAAGTTTCCAGAAATCTTATTGTACTTACAGAGTCGTTCAAAATACCTTTTACTGTTTATTGAAAATTTATAGAATGACAATACCTTATAATTTGATTAGACGAATTTTAAAATGTGTCTAGAAATATTTTAAATTTATGTAGAATCACTTTAGAAACCCACGGAATATCTATACAAGGATAACCCACGAAGAAATAAAAGATTTTTTAAAAAGAAGACAGCAGTTTGTTTATATAAATTAGCTTCTACATACATACCTACTACACATATTTTATGTTTTGCATATTATCATTACGAAACCCAACATTTCAAATGGGTACGTGTGATAGGAAAATCCGAAATAATAATCATGTGAATCGTATGTGGACCACCTGCGATGTGGGTGAATAACCCATTGCGACGCTGGCTCGATCTGCCGGCGTGAATAGGAAGTGCATTCAACAACCGAAAGCGTGAGTAACTCCCAAATAGCAGACAATTTGCACATTTACTCTAAACAATGACCACCATCGCGCGACCCGACCTATTTTACAATGCAATTCTTTATGCAATTGAGTATATTTACTACCTACTATGTTTTTACCTATCAATGAATTAAACAAAAGATTAAAATCATATATAAATACCTACCTATGCAAAGACGTTATTATTTGTGAGTGTTGTTTGGTTCTATCAAATTAATTGGGGTTTGACGAATACGATTTGTTTGCTTACGTACAAAACTGCTTTATTCTATTTGGTTTTGTTTGACCTGTTTCAATTGGGCGAAAAGAAAGAGCCTCCACGAGTGATGAACCCTAAAATCGGTCGGTCTGGATACCACCAGTACTGACTGGTAGCGATTCCCATGATTCCTTTCTTTTCTCATACCGATATGACAGAGAAAGAAGGCCTATCTATTTACATTGAGGGTCATTGATCTATGTAGTTTTAATATCGAAACGAAAACAAGTGAAGACAAATAAAAGAGTATTTCGATTTAGCGTAAGCGAAATTCTAAGTCTATGATTTCGATACATACTATGTTGTGATAACTTGATACTTAATTAATTCTGGATTTTATTATTACAAGAATTGGAATAATTAATATTCCGGAATTTAGAAAACATTATATGAAATGAAATTATTTATTTTCCAATCACTTGTACACGTCTTTTTTAAACTAGATGGCGTCGGCATTTCTTATGACTATCCCTGAGAAGAAACGCCGAAACAAACTCGGGAAGATTTCCCTATATATCATTTAAATTTTATCCTGGCCGTAATCATTAGAAGTCTTTTATGTTTTAGGTAATAAATATTCGCAAAGATGTTCTCTTCTACTATGTACGAACATTTATCTACACAGACAACATGATTTCATTTCTCATGTGAACTCTAAAACAATGTGCCATTATTAATCGTACCTAAAGGCTTTGCAAAATAATACAACATATACTTTGTTATGTTTATTAAAACATAAATAAAGTGAAAAGTGCGGATGAGATATTCATCCCGAGGGTTCCGTACAAACAGCAGTTACACAAAAATTATTACAGTTAACGACATAGTTTTTGCAATTTCGATGACACGGTTGGCGCAGTGGCTTAGAGATTAGTTGTTTGCGCTACGTGTTGACGGTTCGATCCCCGCAAGGTACAAATATTTGTACGATCTACAGATAATTGCTTCGGGTCTAGTTGTGTGTGCATGTGCCATGTATGTTTGTAAACTGTACGCACGATACAGGAGAAATCCTAGTGTGAAGAGAAGAGAAAACAAACAATTTGCAAGAGCAATCCTAATTATTTTAAATATCGATCTAAAAATGTTTTTATTAAAAGCAGATGTGACAACTGCAACACTACATTTTGGACCTCATATTAACCTGAATAGGTTATAATTTGGTTTGCCTTTAGGAGACAAAAATAAGGACGGTCAGATACCGAAGTCTGACCGTAAGGGTACCTTATTACCATTTTGGGACGGAAGCTTCAAAACTAAACAATGAAACAGTTCGATGCTCTTTCATAAATGGGTACGTAACCTATACTTTTTGCTTCACTTATTTTTTTATGAGTATTAGTAATTATCTTTTTACCGCGGGAGTGGATGGATGGCAGGGAGGCCTTTGCTCTACAGTAGGACCATGGCCAAATAATTATAATAATGAAGAAGTATTGATGCAATAAATAACTTTTTTTTTCATTTTGTTATTTTTATTCATTTTTTTGAATTGTGTAAACTTTTGCATGTTTTTTTTTTTTTCAATTTTTCTATTATTGTATCTGTTAATACAAATATAAATCAATTGCCACATATATAATATGAGGGAACATCACTTGAGAACAGCTCGACCGATTTGGCTGTTTTTTTTTTGTTGTGTTCGTAATTGTCTGGACAAGGTTCATATGAAATATATTTTTTGGAAAATTCTCCAGGAAAGTCGGAAGTTTGGAAGATATTTTTCGCATTTTCTTCATTAGTAACTAGCTTGCACCCGTGCGAAGCCGGGGCGGGTCGCTAGTTAAACTATAAATGTATTTACAAACCTCAGTAGATAACCAGCCTTCCAAACTTCCTATGTATTTTAATTATTACTCCTTTATAAATATTTTTTTTTATTATTCTTTCTATATATACTTTATATACTAGCGGACCCGACAGACGTTACCTGGGGACGTTGTCCTGCCCAAACCTGTTTTAGAAATCAGATTTAGAGCCACCTATTGGGTCCAATTGTGTTTTCAAACCATTCAGGAACCCATTGAAATATACACACAAAATTTCATCCAAATCGGTCCAGCCGTTTAGGAGGAGTTAGGTTACAAACACACATACAAAAGAATTATATATATTAAAGATTTAATTTTGTTGTAACTGCTAATCGTATTAACCCTAAATTATACAGGTGAATAAAAACAAGTTTAGGTAATGTGTGTCGTGAGAACCGTAATGGTCTGTCACTAATATATGAAACATCTTAAAAAAAGGGGTCGATGATACTTATGTAAAGAGCTTTATGCTTATGTTTCTCATTGTTTTACTAAGACGAAAACAATGCTTGATATTTACGTCGATTACAACCTTTATAAGAATGATAAATTGTTGGGTCTTAGGAGGATGCACAATGAGATCACTAGGTACCTACCTAGTATATTTACCTTAATATTATGTTGTTTATTTTTATAATAGGGCTAAATCATTGAAGGCGACATAGGGATTTGAGACGGAGATGGTGGGATGAACTTGACTACCTTAAATTCTGGTGCTAAGCAGCCCTAGGGACAATACCTACTAGTTTATAAGAATATATAAAAAAAATTACTTCCATTAAGCTGAAGACTTCAAAATGGGCATCGTACGGGCTGCACTGGAGGAATGAGGCCGATCACCATCGACCCAGGATTTCTGTCTCGTTTATTCGAAATGTGACGCGTTAAAACTTATTTGAACTAAACAGGTTTTAAAAACTAATATTTTTTCACAAATAATTCGTTAGCTTGTATATATAATAATTTCTACTAATGATCTGTGGAAAAAAATATCTAAATCAAATTATCTACCTACCATTTAATATCTTACTAAATCAAAGATAGACAACTTGGTGCCCGAACTAAAACTTTATTATATAAAATTAAGAGGGCGTGAAAATAATTGATACCTTTAATTGTAGCACAATTCTGAGCCTGAGCTGAAAACCTGTCATTTGGCGAGTTTAATGTACAATCAGCCACAAGATATTATCGAATGTGTTATCGTTAATTACTGACACACCCTCTCTATCCAAACTTTAATGACATGATCATTATAACTGCATCAAATGAAATTATAGGTTGGATATTAGAGTAATAAATACCTGTACAAAATTGTTAATGATTGAACTATAGGTATGTATTGAAATATTCTTCTGCCGTACATTCTATTATTATCTGAACTAGACACTGAGGTTATTAATCTTAAAGGGAGTTTTGAAGAGAATAATATACCATTATTTAAGACTAGGATTGTCATCTGAGTCTCAAATTAAAATTATAAGTATTCCCAACAACTTTAATCATCTGTCGTCCTTCATAATAACGTCAATCGCTCAATAAATCAATGTAATTGTTAAATAATAAATTATTTTCTCATACAAATTGACTTAAATTGAACAAAGCTAGAAGCATAAATTATTAATATCTCGTTAATCTCTCAATTGGAATCGAAATCGGAAAGTAATGAGGGGTTATCGTGGGTATCGTCACATTTACAAGGTTGGAGAGTCTGTCACGAATAGGCCACAACAATGGCCTACAACGCTCGATTACAGTGAAACGCCCTGTTTTTCACACGGTATTTAAAATTAAACTCATTGCAAAATTAGCGTTTGCTCCTTGAAATTAACGCGAAGCTCTGTTTTTTATATAGGTGAGCAAAAACAAAGCGTATCTCGGTTGTTGACTATTTTTACAGCATTTTGTGATCGTCATGCAAGTGTCATTGTTGGCAATTGTTCTCGAACTTTTTGGCGTGATTAATATTGATTTAATGTAGTTTACTGAGCCGCTGAGTCGCCGAGCAAAGTAATTTGCGGTGATATCATACTATTTAATACGAAGATTACGATGGTAATACAAATAAATTGCAGTTATATTGTCAGTAGACGTTGGGTTACTCTAACATTTACCATTGAACTGTTATTGATGATGTTAATTATGGTTTTTAGCTCGTAAACTTCCACAGTTGAGCATCTTTGATAACCACGTGTACCAAACGAATCGGTGTTTGTTTTTTAGTTAATCAGGAGGATGGTTTACTTCGACGATACCCACGAGAAAATAGAGCGAATTGTTTTGCAAAATGAGCCAAATAATTGAATGAACTAACTAATTTGGTGTACTAACTAGTTTTACCAAAGGGTTTTTACACAATGTAACGATCCATTGGGTTTTTTGCTGGTCTCTTTACCAAACTAGCAACCCAATTTTTGTAATTCGAATTACGATGTTTCACGAGCGCTTTTTTGGCCCAGTATTAACTTCTTTATCTAAAATAAGGATGCGTACATCAGGGAAGTCTGCCCTTATTTGCTTTATGTTCCCAATGAGCTCCAATAAGTAACTTAATTATTTCCTCTAATTTAGTATAACAACGCAAAAAATGGATTGCGTGATTACATCATCTCGACTAGATGTACTTAACTAAACAAAGGTGATGATTAGCCGATCTTATGGATCGTTTAAATCATGAATGCTTGTGATTACTATTGTTGTGCATGCTGGGCTTATGTCCTAAGAACCAAAATACTTGCTGAGCTGAGTAGCTTGATCCATGAAATGTTAGCTGATAAAAGTCACAATTTGGACTTGCTGTGTAAAAAGTATTTTCAGGTGGGAATAAATATTAATTTTTGTAGATAAAATTAAATACAACAACATATAATTATTTTATTACGTATGCCTGTTCTTTTACGTAATCTTTCTTAAAGAACCGTTACTTATAGAATAGTTTCAGATTATTTCGATTTTCTGTTAAGTCTCATAAAGTGTCGAATCCCTGCCGGCAAGAAATACGTTGTTTATGACTTTGCTAAAATGGACCTTATTTTTATATTATTATAATAAATGGATAACTACATTGTACATCATAATTTCCCTACACATAAACAATAGATTCTCATATATGCTCAGTTTGTTTAAAATAAGTCAATAAAATTGGTTACTTATCCAAACGTTTCGAAGTATATCACCATCCGGCACCGGGCTAATAAAGACACCCACAAAAAACGGTCACGCATTTTATCGACGACAGTACGGCGAATAGGTCTAAAAAGTTTCAAGTGAATTTGTTCTAATTAGCTATGGAATCAGAAGGCCGCCAGGAAGCGGGGCTGGGGATTTCTGCTTCTGTTGAATCATTTTTATTTACTTACCTTATATACGGCGTTCGGAGTATTTACCTATAGTTTTGCGGTTTGTTTACTACCGTCTACTGTCATTACCATGTATATTGAAAACAAAACTACGAAAGGATTACGTCCATTAAAATTTTATCAAAATGTAGACATATTAGAGTAATATTTAAGTACCTAAATTTCTAAAATACCTAGTGTTGCTTGTTCGTTTATCATAAATGATAAGCTTATGCGGACATTCCACTGCATATAATTTACCTTTTTGTTAAAGGAACTAATCGCTTGTGAATTATAACAGCTCGCTTTGAATAAAGCTATTAGTCTTGTTTGCATAAGTTTTAATTATACCGCTTTTAATCTATCCGAAATCTACGTTAACATTTGACTTTTCTTCAATTGATTGGAACTATACCTATTTTTGTGCATAGTTCAGTCCAAATTTTATTTGCGATGTAATGAATTCAATTTAAATAGCAATGAATATCATCTTACAAATAACTGACTTCAGTTCTTTGCTTCGTTCAGTATTAATTTCTAGCACAATCAGCTAGCTTCCGTGTTTATATCATTATATTTATTTGTGGTTTTACCTAAGCACTTTATAATTTGTTATTTTATACTTGAGTCAATTTTTATAATATGTGGGACTAGCCCAACGTTAAATCACTAAAGTCATTCATCGAAGACACAGTTTGCAGTCAGTGAGACTAATGACGTATGTTAATTGTTAATAATTAATTGCGTTTTGAAATAGGAAATATTCTGAGTCATCAGTCATCATCATTTTTGATAAAACTACATCAATTGAGAGCAACTTTCTGGATTGTTTAGGTGTATTGACAGTTTTATTGTATTCTTGATTGGTTTTCTTGGGCGTCAAACAGAATCATTTTTTCTGTGTCAGTGATTGAATAACAAGTGAATAAAAGTTTAGTCGTTATCGGTGGCTGTAAAGAAGGTCCAATGACAGTACTGACAGCTACCCTAACATTTGTCGTTTCTGCAATAATTACCAGAATAAAACTAGATTGAACATCGTTGAGACAAACGCTTAGTAGGTAACGTTTTAAAGTCTGACCAAGGGTCAATTCCCACTGAAAGAGCAGCGGCCGACAGCGGCCGTAAGAGCGCGGCGCCGCAAGGGGCAGTGCGGCGCTAGAAGGCGCGTGCAGCATCGCGGCGCCGCGCTGCCCCTCCTTTGTCTTCAAATAACTATGGACTTTTTAATCACGTAGATAAGATTCAAAATGATTTGTAATATTTTGCCTCAAAAGCCGCTGCCGGCCGCTGTTCGCTCAGTGTGAATTGACCCTAACAGGTAGCCTAATGCTCAAATCAGTACGCTGCTTATTTCCGGTGGATCTCAATGAAATTCAGCATAAAACTACTCAAATGTAAGTGCCAACGCCGAGTCTCCAAAAACGCATGCATCCACGATTTTACCTCATTAGTACTCTTAAGAGGCGAGCATATATGAAAATATATTATAGCACGTAGCGTTCTGGAGTTTCTGCTAATTCGAATGGGAATAAGCGTGTTTTTATGCACCTTTTTTATACCTAAGGCTATATTTGGTATGTCTAGTGTTCCGGTAATTTCACTGGCTGTTCCTGCCCTTCACTCGGAAGAAAACTACGCTTATGCATAGTAAGTGGTGAAATACGTACGACTGCAATATCACCACTCTACAACTCTACTACCGCTAAAATGTGTCTTGACTAACTTAGATGTATGTATGTTACTGTGTGGCGACCACAGTTAGTTCAGATCCTCAAGGACACCCAGTTGGCTACTTGTCATAGATTGGAGTACACCTTTTTATACATAGGCAGTTATACAATAAATTACTCGCTAGTAACTATGTATGGATGTTACGGTCAATTTGAGTAATCGGGTTAGTTTTGATATTCACCGGCGATACTTAATTAATAGCTGCCGATTTTGATGAATGTGACAATTTGATTGAAGGCATATTGTTATATACCTTCAATCAAATTGTACATGTGTATAATATTAACTTGGTTTACGTCGTAATTCATGTAGAGTTCAGATGGATGATTAAGTTTGATGGACAAAGTACATCCAAGAGTTTTATTATCATAATATATATCGCCATTTTAGACCATTTGCTTCTGCCAAACTGGGAGTTTAGTACGGACGTACGTATCGTTGTTGTTGTAAAACCAAAAATTTATGAAAAAATTGGGCGCACGCATTTGAGTGAAGTACTATCGTAGACGCCTGCAGATTATTTTCATACATTTTTGGCTTAAGATAGGTAGTTGTGGTCGGATCAAAGAAAACTCATACTGGACCCCCCGATAGCCTAACGTTTGAACGTTTGTCTTCCATATAGAGAGGGAGAGAGACCAAAGAACGAACCTTTTTGTACCTATTCGAATTCATGTATGGATAAGGTAAGGCATCGTGAAACGTTATGCCTGAAAGAGCTCCATAGAGTTTTGCTACAGTGTGCGAAGTCACCATCTCCTACCATCGTCGTGGATTTTCCTGCTCATCTTTCTGTTCCACTTGTTATTAATATTTATCATCTTGGCTATCACAACTCTAGGTACCAAGTTGCACATCAGTAGATAACATAGCCTCACGCCTGTATTGCTCGAAGGGTTAGGCAGAGGTGTACTATTATACACCCACATTTCACCGATGCTGTTATTGAGTCCCATGTAATAGTGCTTGAGCCTATTACCATCTACCGGGCATAGTGCCAGACTCCGTGCTGCTACTGAGAATTTCCATACAGAAAAACCCAATAATACTATCAGTACATATAGGGTGTAACACGCAATTATGTCGCGATATAAAACATACAGACATATTATAAACGCAATAAATTACGTTCATGAAATACTATTTTGTCCTTTTAAGACGGGGTATGTCACGGGAATATTAATACGATCAGAGATACTGCTCTTTATTCAGGTAAGGTCGGAAAAACTGGATATCCGTATATATTATGAGTAATATTTGCAAAGTGCAAATAGCAAACAGTATCCACTGTTGACTGACACCAGTTGGCAAGGGTTGCGCCTATATCTTAATATCATACATATGTGAGGGCTGGGTATTCGGCGTTTCGGCTAAGAACCTTGACAAACATCCGGTATCCGGCCAAATTACGATCCGAACGACTACAGAAAAAAGAAAGTTATTTTTGCCTGGTCTTCTCCAGGTTGATAAATTGATCATGCTGTGTTGGATAGATTGTTGGAGGTCTCCCCAACCGACGACACGTAAGACATGTATCGTCAGTCGGAAGCATTCTTTCTGTACCCCTAGTGTAAGTTTCTTTTCACAAATTAGATTTACTACATCGAACGCGTTCGGCTCCACCAATCGTAACGCCAAACGCGCTCGATGTAGTAAATCGAATTTGTCACAAACACACAAACTTACACTATGGGTACGGTGTAATCGATATTCCGCAAAATTTACACAATAAGTAGACTGTTAAAATATAGAGTAGTGCGGTAGAGGGTCCAGGGCTAAACATTATTATGAAGAAGAGCAACCCGGAGTTTGGAACTGTGTCCGTTAGGTTCGCCGGCATCGCTGAATCGCGGAGTCCAGTAGTACATCTCTGCCTTACCCTATCGGAAAATTCATACGTGATGTTGTTTCGTAATTTAAATGTAAACTGTTAATACCCCGTTCGCCATAAAGACAATAAGCGAGCCAATACATAAAACTAGAAGATTAATCTGAATAAATAATTGGCCACAAAATTGTAGGTAAACTACATCTGACATGATAATAAAGTATCTACCATTTATCAGTTTGCATATACATACTTTAATAACTTTTTAATTTAGTCGTGTGTCTTGATATTTTTCTCATAGATAACTTAACTACGATTAAAGAAGGCTAACATGATCACATATTAAAATGTAATGACTCTATCCATCTTCTTGTTATCTTATTAATAAATAAATGTATTGCGCACTATTGACATTTTAAAATTGGATTAAATAATACGCCGAATGAAATAAATAATTCGCCTTGATAATAACTAGCTGGTCCCGCTACTCAATTCGCGTAGAAAGATTTATCGTACAAACTTATAAACTTGTTTCACTCCCTCAAGGTTTAATTTTGGTTAATTTTTTCTTAGCGGATGCTTACACCCTAAATATGGAACCTTCCGGCCATATTTCAAGCTTATAATATATATAGTAGTGATGTAATGAATATTCACATTCGCATGTCCAATGTTCGACATTGCATTTCGACATCGCGAATGCGAACGCGAATATCCAACCCAACATTCGTAAATGTGAATATATATTTGTACTATCCGGCCACATAGGTTTCGTTAGTGGTGGACATTTGGACCAATTTTGCTCATTGTCCTTTAATCAGTTGCATTGTTATTTTATACATTATTTTTACATTTTTTATATGCGAATGCGAATATAAAAAAAGAGGCGAATGTTCGCGAATGTGATTGCGAATATTTGCTACATCAATACTATCCAGTTTCCTAGATTTAGAGATTAATAAGTGACTGAGTGAATGAGGGAAGGGGTATTTCGCTTTTTATGTTATATAATCTAGCTGTTGCATTTATTGATCAATTAGTGTTTTGCTGTAAAAACAAAAAAAAAAACTATGTCCTTCTCCAGGATCCAGGCTACGTCTAAAATTGTTGTAAAATTTCTTAACGATCGGTTTAGTGGTTTAGTCGTGATGAGGTAACAAAAAGACAGACATTTGCATGTGTCAAATGTAGATCATAATATTTTAATTTCTGGTTATTCTATATCTATAATGACATCTTTTACAGAAGTTCCAGTATTTTTGGTTGATAGCACTCGCAGACACTGGACGAGTCAGGTAGTACGAGGGTAGAAGTTCAATAGGCTAATGGATGCGCCCACCACGTATGGAGCTTTTATTGACGTCCAGTATCCTCAAGCGATATAAAAAAAAAAAACATTACACCTGTTTCTGTGTAAGGATTCACTATGTATCACTTTTGTTGTACACTATAGTGAACTCAAAGTGAAGTCATCCAGAACAATCATCCTTGTTTACATATTTTATAGTTCTGCGGTTTCATCTTTCACGCAAACTGTGAATGTTCCCGTCATTTGCATGTGAATGGGTCCATTTGTTTACATTTCTTACTGCGCCTTCGATGTGGATGAAACATTGGTTTGGGGAACGAGTCTTTCATCAATAGTTGGCAGGAGGTGAATATGTTTCATCTTAAATCTTTAGTGTACACTTTGGATGAAAGAAAAATTATAGGCAATCTACACTTATCACTTTGGATCATCATCGTCATCATCATCTCAGCTGAAAGACGTCCACTGTTAGACAAAGGCCTCTCTCAAGAATCGCCACATCGACCTCTTCTGTGCTGTCCGCATCCCGTCGGTACCCGCGACCTTCACCAGGGCATCGGTCCACCTTGTGGACCACCTTCCCACGTTGCGCCTACAGGTACGCGATCGCCATTCAAGAACCGCATGACCCCATCGACCATCCGTTTTGCATGCAATAAACCCCGCCCACTGCCACTTAAGATTAGCTATTTTTCGGGCTATGTCGGTTAACTTGGTTCTCCTGCGAATCTCTCCATTTGTGATTCGATTATAGATGAACTTCGCAAATAAGCTTGAGCATTACTGGTGTTAAAACGCGATTGCTTATGGTGGTGATGACAAGAATTACCCGTGTTTATGAAGTTGTCGATCCTGCAGTCAAGAGTACCTAAATCGGTATCAGTTTAACAGCCAACAAATATTTTGTGTACCTTTGACAGTTCACACCGAATGACGATTAGCTTCCATACTAAACTAAACCGATTACAATACGTTGGAATTTGTATTCAGTTGTACACAATCCACAAAAAAAGATTGTATACATTTTTTGCGTGAATTAAAACATTGTATTGCACATTACAGTAGTAGTAGGTAATAGTTTATGTTAGCGTTGAGAGCCGTATCTAGTTTCATTGAAGATTACACGAACTGATAAAAAAGCTACTTAAAATAACTGAATGTTTGTAGAATGATTTATTTGACACCTTATGCATATAAAAACATTATCACGTGATTTATAAGTCTCGTATGGCAATGAATATAAGAATGATGTATTTTTGATGATGAAGAAAAGGAAATAAGGGTAATATAGTATTTAGAATACTATTTGCCTGATATTGGCCGAATTATCAGGGTACCTAACTTCCATAATTCTGTGATTTGATATATGAGCCTCGATACCGCCTTTTATACTGGCTAATCTTTCCACTGGGTATCAGGAGCGATTCCCCTGGATATCTAGACCGGACACTACATAAGAACTAGGTACAATCACATTCAAATGTGTTAAATATTACATTCTAATATTACATAGTATAACACCATTGTGATAATTTTACATTCTGATAATTATGTTGCATTATTATTATAGAAGGTGCCAAATTAAGTTTTGAATAATTAACTTAGATAATATTCAGTCAGATAAATAACGCGTTATAATTAAAATTCACGTAATATATTGAGTACGAATAATCAATTTATGTTACAATTATAACCGACACCATCATTATAATAATACATGGGCTATACATATGCATGAAGTTATTAAATGTGTGCTAATGTTTTTGTCCGTGACTGTAGATAACATATCTCTGTACTATTTACATTACATTATTTGAATACATCATGATTAATATTACCTAATGGCTCGGCAGCGTACAAAAGGCACGACGTCGATACATGATACATCTTTGTATTAGGGTTCAATAGAATACAAACAATATTATTTAATTTATGATCTTTCTAATATTTATTATAGGCGGTTCTACAATAAGGCTAGTGCCGCGTGCCAGCCCGATGCAAGTTTTAGGATGGAGCGAGATCAAATAAGGGCGCACGTATTTGTTCCCCATGCCCCCTTATATATACCAGTTATGTGTACAAACATGGAAATTCGTCGATCTTTTATAAGCATCTTTTGGACGGAGAATGAAAGACATCTGTAGTATACAATAGCATAAATAAAGAGGTCCGCAGTTAAAAAGGGAAATTAAAACGCTCACTCCGTCACTAGCGTCTATATATATAAAAATTAGTCCTGTATCATTTTCCAATTACTTACCCATGACGAAAATGACTATACTAACAACGATACCTACTGATTAAAACTTTTGATCAGAATTTTCGACACTTCCAACCAATTCAGTCGATTGCAGTGTAGCGAATTCGACATCAGTCAGTTTTCTTCATACAAATTGTTTTTAACCGTGTGGACAAAATACGACGTCAGTTAAAATTAATTGTTATCACATTTACGGAACAAACTGGATTTTTATTATTCAAGAATTTTTGTGTATTAGTAGACACGTATAGTGTCTATAAATGTATTACGTTATATTATACAATACCGGTTGTAACTCCAAAGAAGGTGTTGTAAGTATACTTACAAACAATAATAAATACCTACACCTTTAGCTCTAATCTACGAAACCCAACGATAAAGTAGGATCTCGTAGCCCGCGACCATAGTGGCATCGTACCTTGATCGCATTTGGTAGGTTTTTAATAAATTTTATTAAATACTAATCATCGTTATTAAAGCTCAGACCTCGCACGTAGTAACATCAATATAAAAATTACAAGAGGATAATATGAAATCTGGGAGATTCATTAGTGATAAACGTTTTTTAAAATTATACGTGTAGATAGGAGTACATATTTTTCCTGTTTCGTTTCGTTGCGGAAAACACAGTTCGTTTAGCGGGCCATTATTGACGTATGTGTGACAAAATAAAAATGTTGGTTACATAAAATGGGTTACTTAAAGCAGTCTGTGACCTGAGGTTTTTTTTTTTTTTTCAGAAAATCGATAAACGGTATATCGGTAAGTTATTCCTCTGATACAGACAATAATTTTGCCGATTACTTTTCCAGCTTTGGGCACGGGCCTCTCCTGAGAATGATAAGCGTAAAGGCTTTTTCCGCCACGCTGGCTTGATGTGGTTTAGGTGAGAACCTTATGGAGCCCTCTCAGGTGTGCAGGTTTAGTCACGATGTTTTCCTTCACAAATAACGCAAATGATACTCGCACAAATCAAACACGAACGATTCATACAAAAAATTCGCCATTTGTAATTATGTATAGGGCCTATACGGAATACACAGGTACAGTATTTGTGTTGAGTGTCATTATTAAGGAAAGTTAAAATAATCTCCGTGATAGTGTTAATAAAGGTGGTCCAACTGAGGTGGCTCCAAAAATACTTATGTACTTTTAACATACTAGGTGTATAGCTATCACATAAACTGGCTATTAATACAGGAAATATTGCACAACTATTTATTAACAATAGATGGGTTTATTAAATGTAATGTACTCAAATTAACAAAACAAATAATTGGCGCGCCGGACACGATTTGAATAAAAACGTGTGTGACTGTTGAATGTAGATATTTCAACAATTTAAATAGTATTTCAGAAATATCCGGGCGTTATTGAGTTTTTGAGACAAATTATATTTGGACCTGAAATTGGCGCATTTGCTGCCTTGTTCTGGGCGCCAAAGCCGCCTTTGAGTGAACTCAGTGTTGCAGGCGCTCGTTAGTCGCACGTAAAAGGCGTCTATCGCTTAATAGTAGTATAATAAGTACAAAGAGAAAAATGAAATGGAAAATGTAGAGAGGATGGATGAAAGGCGATTAACGAAAAAGATTTATAACGCGGTTTTTAGTGGAAACGCCAGGAGGGGACGCCCTAGAAGGACATATACGGACCTTATTGGTGATGTCCTTCAAAAAGGTCAGGTGCGTAGTACCTACAATCGGCGTTCATGTATGAAACGATGCATGAATGTAGATGAAGCAAAAGGGTTATGTAAGGATCGTAGCACGTGGCGTTCTTTAGTTTCTGCCTACCCCCATGGGAAAAAGGCGTGACTTTATGTATGTAGAAAAATGTGCACAATATGCAATTGAATAAGAATTTCCTACACATACATATTTCCAATTCGAAACTTTTTGGTAATTGGCTATAATGTTACCTAGATTACACAGCAGGTATCAAGTTGCATCATTATCATAACGAGAGTAGCGGTAATACAATTTTGAACATTCAGACTAGATAACTTAGCGAAGCTAGATGTAAAACTTCCCTAGTAACTACTTCAGAACAAATACCCGCTTATTATGATAGCAACTTTAACAGCAACTTTTTTGCGGCATACCCATACGGCAAAAAATACGGCTTATGCTTGGAATTAAGTATCATTTTCCTTATTCTAAGTGTGTTATTTGCATATTGAGGCAAATAACGCCATGGGTATGGTACTCGTATTTAGTTTTCTAATGTTTTGATATAAAATTACAGACCACATCCTGTCCCTACTTTTTCCGAGTCGATTTCTGATCATTGGTAATATTCTTACAGAACATCACCGAAGATGAGAAAAAGAAACCCTGCTGAAAAAAGTTACTTTTTTGACATTATGACATTACATTCTTCAATTTAATCAGTATTGGCTGATCTGATGTTTATACTGGAAACTGTCCAGTAATGTATTATCCTGTGCTCAACTTCGGCTTCCTCATAGGCTTGAAGGAACTATCGGATTTACTAAGAGTTTAAGCAGACTATTATCAGACATCGTCAGTATTAATTTGCTCTGAGGTAAATGTAGCTTACATGATGAAACTTTGAACCAAGTTAGCTAACTTGGCTCCAAACGTTCCGACTCTGTTGCTGCCATCCAAACCAGTAATATCGTCGCGTAACTTCGGTAGTAATAGATAATATTGTGTCAGTGAATTTCACGACGAAATTAAGAGTCTTAAGTTCTAGAGTGATCGTCATTATCAGGAAAATATTTACACGGTGCTGCTGGACAGTTCGTTTCCTTAAGTGCAGCGCAGGTGCTGCAACGTTTAAGGAAAGTTTGAGTCTTCTGCAATTAGGTGACTAGCGATTCTTTTCACACCTTTGACGATATGCTGTTACTCCGTAGATAGAAATTATATGAAAAATAAAGAATGTTGGGCCGTTACTAAAGACCACAATAGACTGATTAAGGCTTGCTTCAGATTTATGACTCAAATAAGTGTCATCTGCCCCGGAATTGATCTACAAGTAATTATTGAACATTTCAATAATATTAAGAAAATTAATTTCTAATTAATTATTATCAATATTCAGTTCCTTATGATCGGTGATAAAGGGCAATTGGACTATTGAGTGATGCTTTATTGATTATTAAAAATTTATTATGTTTAATTAATTCAATATACTTATTATACTAACGGCCCGCAAGTGGTTTGCCTATACCAAAAACCACTTTGTAATGCGTCGTAGCCTGTGCGTTGGTAAAAATCTACCACTACATAGAAATATCCTAAGTAGTTTTCCAGATTTGCCAGAATATTAAGAGCATCATACTATGCGGTCAGGAACTAAGTTTCATTGTAAGTAGGTATTGATATTTGGCGATGCCGGTACTAATAATATTGAATATTTTGTAATATTTATCGAGTTATAGGTAAAGTTTAACGCGATCTATTTTATAGATCTCACTAAAAATATTATAATTATTTACTGAGATTTGCAGCATTATCCGAGCTTACACGGTTACGTGGTTGGAAATTGCAGTCATCAACCTGTTTTCTTACTTAAATATTAAGGAAAAAACAGGAGCTGGCTGAGGATATAGTTAAGCAATTGTTAAGTCAATCTCGCCCTTAATTAGTTTAGAGTCAAAACTTTGACAGAGAAATTTTTCATTCATTGAATTACAACAGTTTATCATAAATATAAACTGTTGTAATTCAGTCCATATAAACTGCATTAAATGTATGTTTTCTGATATTTACCTACACGGATTAAATCCATGTATATATACGAGTAGCCAACGTGCCTGAACGGGCACGTTATGTCGGTCCGTTGAGTGTCATAAGAATGTGGTTACGGCAAATCAGACGCCTAATATCTGAAAACCGGTCGGAATTTTATGCCCCAGAAATTAGGTTGCGGAGGTCAGATGGCAGTCGCTCTTTGAAAGTCTATGAACTATAAACGGTCGGTATAAACTCAAAAGTTGGGGAAGTCATTAGTAGCAAGCCTGTTTTTTGTGAAAGGTTTGTCAGAAGTGCAGTGTTGTATATTGGACACCTATTGGCTTCAGCGAAAAGCCATGTAATGATATTAAGTCCCATGTGATAGATGGGGAGCTATCAACCTGCTACTCAGAATTTTCGAACGGTGACATCTTGCGTGACTCGGAAATCGGACCCTCGACCTCAGGCCTAGCAGCCACAGTTGCGACCACGAAACCAATGAGACTGTCAATTGGTGATATTAGAAGTCCTATAATCAGCAGTGAAAAGCTCTTTAAAATATCTTACTTTAACTAAATTTAGTAACACTATTTTAATCAAACTACAAAATTATAGGTACTGGTATAATAATAATATAAATGTCACCAAATTATAATATCGGTTTGGTCAGATTGTGTATAGCCGCTGGCTGCCTGTAAACCTCTGGATATACTAGGGTTGTCACTTACTAGTTATTTTTATAACACCCATCCGGCTGATTTTTTTCTTTATGCAGATATCGTGTTCATTGTTTACATGTACTAGTAAAGGATGTCAGACCCGCCACGAGCTGTTAAAAAGGATTCCACATAAATTAAATGGGATTTAGGTACCTGCTACTTGAAATAGGTATCCAAGCCCTAGCTTTAATAAGTAAAACAATGTGAACTCAAGTGTGAACCGTAGTAATTCTAATGTTAATAACAGTAGATTAAAGAAAAATAAATTCAGTAATTAATTAATCTAAGCTAACTGTTTATTTATATTTTGCTAACGTGGGAAAATAATTACTTACGCAAACACGTTCTAAACACAAACTATATCAGGTTTTATTTATTTTGGTCCTAATTTAATATCATTAAGCATAATAATTAAATTCCTCGTATTTTGCATGAGAATGAGAGTGTTAATTTGATAAAATATAATTAAATAATCTATAAATTAAATCTTCAACTGTCGGCGTGCTATTGAGCAAAACAGGTTGTACAGTCTACATCAAAAGTGGATAATTAATAGATATACATTTTAAAAATCTATGCATTATTTTATTTTCGTAGCTATAGCAAAGGATAGTATTATATTCATTATAGGCAGCACTCATCTTTTCCATTTTCGTGCTTATGCTCTACAAAATACTGCGACTGTAGCTGCATAACACCGTTCTTCATGATCTGCCACGCCATCCCAGACTAAGCCAGCAGGACAGACTAAGGTCTAGATGGACTAACCCCTCTCAACATTCTGAGAACTGGCGTGGAAAACAGTGGGACATCAAAAATAACATAATTAGTATTTAATCTCTTTAATAGGTTCATATTAGTAGTTTTTTGTTATGTATGATAACAGCAAGATTATGGCCAAATACTCAAAAAATTATTAAAATGCGCTTTCCTAGGTGTTCTTTTAAGTAAGTTTGAAATTAAGTTTGTATAAAATGTCATAATATCAAGATATATGTGTGTTAGCATATTGTGTTTAATTAATTTATATTCCTATTATTATTAATTTTTATTGTGTAACTTGACCGACTGATGTTATACCAAAGTCTATATCACTGAACTAAAGCTAACACGATCACCTCTTCTTTATGGGAACTTCAAAGGAAAACTTCAAACGGGGATCACTCTAGAGCCCGATAGCATCGCCGCCGCAACATCGGAGACATCTAATTTTCAAAACAACACTGAAAAATAAAGAGATAGATCAATTATGACAACCCTAACAGCTTTAATCGTGAGAGATGTAGCAGAGATAAAGCCAATCATCTGTAATCGCTGTAGGCCCGTAGGCTAGGCAGGTTAAGACCTTGAAACACGAGTCCCGCAGAACTCTTTTAATGTTCTGCGGATTTAATTTGCTGTTGATTGCATAGAACCAGTTGTACTGACACACGCATAACCTTGTGTGTGTGTGTCACTTTTGAAGTTATCTCTAATTTAATCTGCTTTTGACAAAAGAAAGTATCTGTTACCAAATTTTAATGTTACTTCATTATAGCTTAATAATTTATAATTAATACATTATTAAGCCTTGGTAATAATTAACTTAGATATTTTGCTAGCGTAAAATGGACGAATATTCACAGAACATTTTTTTTATTTGAACCTAGCTATGGCCAGGGTTATGTCTATGTAAAACTTGCATACTGGTTAAAACCTCTTGAAAATTGACAAATATTCTTAAGAGATTTTATGAGGTACTTAGCCATGAATTAAGATTAATTACAGCTAAGCTCATATAAACCTCAATTAATTTATACGTACTTAAAACTAAAGTATGAGTATTATAAGTTTATCATGACATCGCTACTTACGCCAGCTAGCAATAAATAAATCGAAGTCATGTCACTCTACTTTTAGCACGCTTGGAGGTCAACACAGCCTGACCTTGTTCTTACTCGCAATTTGGATTTCATGTCCCCTTTTGTTCAATTATTACGTAACGATTAGTACTTGTCCACCTTATACTAGTTCACACATGGTCAAGATATGGCCATTGTGAATAATGTCACATTAATACTAAATCACTGTATAATGTTGTGCCTACGAGCGCAATTGAATGTCAAGCCGTGAAACAAACCTTTGTATGGCCTGTGACAGTAATTACACCTAAATCATTTTAGGTATCTACCTAGTTCTTAAATTAGCCGGAAGTTATTACCTCGTGTACATGCATGGCACATATAATTTAATTATGATGCATTAAGAATTATTTTAAGCTATTATTTTTGTCTTTGCAGTTATTTTGTCTGAACTTTTTGACATTTTGCCGTGACCCTTCTTGGTTAGTGGTCATGTCTTGGCAGTTAATATAACAAAATGGGTCAGCTTGGTCAACCTTTTGGGTGACAATTTTCCACTACTTGGGTTGCTGCCGTCTGATTAGTCTTGGGAGCAAAAGCTAGGAGAGCTCTTTTGCTCCTTTAGATAAATTGTAATCTTCGATTACTAGAAAACAGAAACGCCGTACGGATTAATATTTTTGAATTCTGACTATCTGTATATTGTACGAGTCAGCGTACATTAATCCGGCTCAAAGGACCAAAATGCTCTCATACATATGATGTAGTCAGACGTTAAGTAGTATCAGTGGGATAGCGAAGCTGGGTTCACGAGAACAGTCAAAAATAATAGTCAACCGATACGACGGAGTGTTTTCATTGCACTAAATTATAAAATTCACCTACACTACATATATTTTTACTTGACTTTTAGCGAAAGTACATTCATCTTGTCTACAGGCAAGAGAATTATTAAAAGGTATACACTTACAACCATGTTGCATCCATACAACGTGAAAAATATATTTGAGATCATTTTTATTCTATTAAGACACATGCGGTGCCCGACAGTGAGAAAATAGATTTTCTATTGTTTTTCATTTCACTTGACGGGTTTATAAAGTAATTATACCTGGTAAGTATAGAAATGGTGTTTGATTTATCCCTGTAAGAATATGTAATTAATCACATACTCCAGCGAAATAAAGTATA
This sequence comes from Shargacucullia verbasci, assembly GCA_947562105.1. Lineage (NCBI taxonomy): Eukaryota > Metazoa > Arthropoda > Insecta > Lepidoptera > Noctuidae > Shargacucullia > Shargacucullia verbasci. The sequence continues at coordinate 11,256,995 of OX387279.1, forward strand.
TCAGCAACATATAGGTACTGGTGGTGTCAACGTAGTTATTCCCTATACATGAACTCCAAAGTGCGTAATTAATCTACAAAATATATTACATCACAAGATATTAAATAGGTCTGAATTTACACGTACACATATAGCATCACGTCTGTATTTCCCGAAGGGTTAGGCAAAGGTGTACTATAATTGTACGCCCACATTACGCCGACGCCGTTATTGACTCCCATGTATAAAGGGGGGCAGCCTATTGCCATGTACTGAGCACAGTTCCAGACTCCGTGCTGCTACTGAGAAATTCCATACAAAAAATCCCAATAACACTTTGCCCGACCTGGGCATCGAATCCAGGACCACACGCTCAGCAGTTGCGACTGCTAAGAGCAATGAGGCAGACTACGTATTTATTATATTTAAGTAAGGACTTATGTATGTGCCATACTTATGTATGTTGTTTCATTAATGGTATTTCAGGCGATTTCAAGACTGAATACGAAATCCGTGTCCCCTGAGAAATCATGATGCATTGAACTATGATCGGACGGAAATAGTTTTCTACATACGGTTCTGTATTAGTGCTTAAACAGATACCGGATTTTGTTCTGACAACCTTTTAATTTAGTACATAAATAAATCCGTCCTATTACTTTCCAACTTATCCGGTATCGATATCCATGGGTATGGGCCTCTTTTCAGAATTAGAAGTTTTTGGCGTTAATCCACAACACAGCCCGGTGCGGGTTGGCAGACTATACACACCATCAAGACCATTATATAACCTTCTCAGATGTGCAGGTTTCACTATTAACTTATCATTTAGTCCCGGTTGTCTACCAATGGCATTTACGTCACTAGCAGTCACCAGCCGAACATACATTCGGTTTTACTTTCAGACATCTGCAGTAACTGGTTTGCTAAGGTCAAGTTATGTTAGACAGGAAGCCGACTCTAACATAGATGGGAATGTCTGATATTCTGCGAGTGAGTGAAAGATTTTTGATGTTTTCGCTATAGTCTGTAACATAATGTAAATAAATCATAAAATGGCACGTACAAGCCACACGTGGCGTTATCGGATAGACTCTTCTACCTGATCAGTTTAACCGGGCCTCTATAAAGCTTTGAACCCGGTTATAAATCTGTACTATACAACATCTCGGCGCATTGATAAGTTACACATGCAAGAAGGCTTTTCTTTTATCAACATTCTTGCCCAGAATAGTAAAACGGAACGGAATGCCTTTCACGAAAGGCTCTTTACGACATGAGAGTTCTTCTTTCGTGTCGGCATGAACTTTCACATTAAAATTGCTTATGCCGTAGTAGTCAGTCAGTCATCTCTTGTCAGCACACATGACCTCTCAAAGTAACTAAAAAGAACCAAATAGACGCGTTCGAGATGTGATCTACTGCGATTTTCTTGGACACTCCACAGCACGAATGAATCCACAATATGTATATTGAAGAAGTTGAAACTATACCAGCAAAATCACCAGTCTTCTGTTATCAAAATTCCCGCAGATATAAGATAATATCTAGAGGTTATGAATGCAATGTAAGCAATACATTATATAGAAGCTAAAATACCAAGAGTATCTAGTCTAAAGCGCTGGTTAAACCAGCTGTCCTAACTTGAAGCACCAGTAAAAGTGATACAAAATTATGGGAAGGCACGTTCCTCAACATTAAGAAACGCACGGGGCTGGTTGCTGGTTGCTGTAAACCGGTCACAAACTGGGAGGCTCTTTCAGTCCACCTGTCAATCAACCAGTCCACCGGTCAATCTTTTCATACATCATAGTCAGAATTTTCATTTCACTTCCATTGGCTGGATATCAAAGTAAAGGTATCATAAACCCTACAAAATTGCATATATGCGAATGGCACGTATACGTTACACGTGACTTTATCGGATGAGCCTCTCTACCTAATCGGTTTAACTGGCCATCTAAGCTTTTACCCGGGTATTAGAGTATGGATGTAATTAAGAGCATGTTGATTCAATCTTATATCTATGTGCTGCAGTAAATCAAACTACTGTCGCTCTTTACTAGAATGTTGAAATATCACTCATAGTTTGTATAGAATACATAATAATGTTTCTTTTGTTATTTTATTGCAAGATATACAGTGTGGCAAGTACGGTACGGTATTAAAAAAAACCTGTCATATCTTGTGACCATACACGGAAAATCAATCAACCCAATCTGTAGTTTAACCACAGGCAATAATTAAAATTTTCTTAATTTTACACAACTCCGTCGAAGTTTGATGTTTCTAATCTGTTCTATTCAAAATGATCTTTATTAACACGTATAGAACAGATAAAGATGATATAAGTCCTACTTTGATGACCCTTCACATAGACATATAAAAGTAGTGTGCGGAGCAGAGTTTGAAGCTTTAAGTTTTCTTATACGCGTCCAGAACGTGATCCAAGTACTTGGTTTCTGTTTAATATCGTGCCGTAAGAGCCACTCTGTATAATGTATCAGTTATATTAAGACTAGCTTTTATCAACGTTGTGTGTTGTGTGTCGTGTTTGTGTCCCGTCAGGCAGGCACGGATCCAGCCCTCAAAAAGGTTGTGGTCACAGACACCCGAAAAAAGGCCAAGTGCGATTCGGAATATGAACTCGCTCATGATCGATATAGTATAGCTACAAAGGAGATATTTCCGAATCACGCACGAATCATTGTTCTTTTTTTTTTACTTTTTTTTATTAAGGCTTTGGATATAATATCATCAGTCTATCGACCTCAATAGACCGTGAAAGTGTGACATCACAAGTCTTTTAGGGCGTAACCATCGTGCCCACAACGGTGGATCCGCGCTGGCCGTCAGGTTACAGTCGAAATTTTTAAAATCCCTTTTCATTCGCACCTAGCTAAATCTTTTTTATTAATCGACGGTACGCTTCGTGTAATGGTTGAGTAGTCGACTGCTGTGCTACATGTCACGAGTTTGATTCTCGAACGCAACGGATAGTTGTGTGTAGGTGCATGTGGAGTTTGTGTCTGATCAAGAAAAATACAAATAGTAAATGGTCCATAATGTAATAGATTTAGAACGAAAGATCTGGGAATCATATTTATGGATAGGTCTTTGTCCAGGAGTGGGATGTTATGGGCTGACAGTATCAGTATCCAAGAAGATTATTTGGCATGCGCATCAGATTATTATGCTTTAGCTTCTTATTTAATATGCTGAAACAAGATATTTACCTAACTGCAGGTATTCACATCTGTGTCACATTCATATAATGTGGGCGGAAGATTTTCAAAATACGTCATCAAGAGAAACCGCTAGCTTTTCCTTGAGGAAGGAAAAGTCTTATGTATATTGCAACTGTTAATTGCAAGCATTTATCATTGAGGCAGGTTCTTTCCCTAAAGCCTCTATTTAACAGTTGATATCCTATCCTATCCTACTAATATTATAAATGTTAAAGTTTGTGAGGATGGATGGATGGATATATGGATCTTTGTTACTCTTTCACGCAAAAACTACTGAACAGATCTGGATGAAATTTGGCACAAAGATAAATTATAGATCCGTTCCAGATCCGTTCAGTAGTTTTTGCGTGAAAGACTAACAATGATCCATATATACATCCATCCTCATAAACTTTCACATTTATAATATTAGTAGGATGTCATGTGCAAGAAAACGTATAAAAAATTGAGAAAAATACCTCTGAGTATTTTACTATTTACTTTTATAGTAAATGTAAATTTTCATGCAAGCGATTTTAGTTCTTAAATTAGTTACATTAGGGATTAGAGTCGCTAAAATGACATCTCTATAATATAGTAAATAGTAAATCAAAACTTTACTATGACTAGATGTCACATTAGCGACTCTAATCCCTAATGTAATCAAGCTAAGAACTAAAATCGGTATCATGAAAATTTACTTTAATTGATAATAAATAGTAAGAAAACTCGTGATAGCGGTACAGGGGGCGTGATGCGGATGACAAACGTGTTCAGCTTAAAATTCAACCGCGTCGCAACTTGACGTGCAACTTTGTGGATGGTACCCTGACGTGATCACAGTGCGCACAGACTGTCACAGTCAAAATAGGGTACATCCACATGAGAGCAAAACAACCATGTTCTCAAAATAAGAAACCTAAGCGCCGTAGCCGAAATTAGGTTGGAGAAAAAATAATAACTAATCGGTGCGAGCACAGCCGCATGGTCTGAGAAACTACTCGCCACGAATAAGGCCCGATTTTTCAGTGCCCAGATGAAATTGATATCCAGCCGTTAATTTTAAATTAGAACAGATTTTGTATGTACGTTATTCGAGGAATAACTTTTATCTTAGGAACTTTTGCTATTTGCTAGTTAATGTGTAGAAAGAAGCCAATTTGTCAAATAAACTATATTTCTTCTTCTGTTATACGTCATCTAAGAAATCAAAAATCCGCCCATAAAGGTGATAATTTCAGCTCACTAGCGGCCCAGAAATTACAGCGGCATAATTTTTTCTGTAACTGTGGATAAAAAGTGGAACTAAACACACAATACCAAATATTGTACTAGCGTCACTAGCAACACCCTCTAAGGCACTTATAGTTGGTGGAACTGTGTCTATATTTTCTAATAATTTCTACGGTATTCTAACATTTTAGAACGTTATAATTCTAACAGCAATCTGTTATTCTCCTTGATAGTATACTATGATTATCTATCTATTATCTACTGTTCGGATGTCCAAATCCCTCGGTCACACAATGCGTGTTTGGTAATGAACTGAACTAAATGAATAATAAGTGGGTTAATAATTGTGAGGAAAGTATAAATGAAGTGTTTATAATGATACTAATTTTCGCACACGACTTCAATATTGGTGGATGATGACCGCCGTCATCAAAATCCTTCGGCATAAAACTGTCAATCAGTCAATCAGTTAAATTAGTTTATTTAACTTCCAACATAAAATCCAGTGATCTCTGATCATCGTCAAACCATGTGTACCAAGACCAGACCTACATCAATATAAAACCCGTTAATAAAATGTGAAAGACCGGGCTGACTGCTTTTATGTAACAAAAACATAAACAAAATATCTGCATATAACCTTCAATATTCAACTTCTGTTGCGCAATCAGAAATCGGTCAACAAATGCGTTTTGATTATTACACGATTTAATTTATCCAATGTAATAAGTATTTGATAAAACGGGAAAATGTCCCGGTAAGGCGATGGTCAGCGAGGAATGGTGAGTCGAACGTAATATGTTTAAACCTACAGGGAATCTAGCTACCGTGGCTTCAAGTTTGTTAGGACAAGGAGACGCATATTCCGTACCCAGAATTCAAGCCACATAAACTTATATCTAAATACCACCTCAAAGGTAAAATCCCGGCACGTTTACCAAGTAAATGACTCACATGGTGACAAATCTTAAACGGCATTATTTCCATAGTAAATTGTAAAATATTTTTATATGAACTTCTAAGAATTATAACTTAGGGCGACAAGGGCAGCGTGGAACGGCAACACTGATTTATAATAAAGTCTTTAAAATCAATAATTAACGGTCTCAGCCGTGGACTTAGATAAAAAAGAAATCCTTAATCCTTAAATCCACGTACTATTTATTCAGTGTGGATAAATCCCGTGAAATATGTTTAAAGTTACCTTGACGTCACAGCCTACGCGAACATACGTACTGGTCGTAAATAATCGTAATTAGTGCTAATAGGTACCAAGAAAGTACATTGCGTAATCATTACGTAATAATTATCAAAGTTTTTATAATTTTTCACTGTCCCGTACTTGGGTTATATAGCAAGGTCGGCAGGCAAGGAGGAAGTGGAGATAAATATAATAAAACATTATTATAATGCTAATAGTAGTTCTTAATGATATGTAGATCCGATAATAATATAGTTTCTAAAACAATGAGTATGAAAATTATACACCTGTTATTATCAATTTCAGGTTGGAGAATATTCCGCCTTTGTGGAGACGTCATCGAAAGATGACAAAATATTTTCTTAACATCGAATATTCACGAGATCGCCATAAAACCTGTAATTTAGTCGTAAATTAGGCTGTCTACACTTCTGAGTATCGACTAATACTTCGTTATTTGGTAGAGGTCTATGACCAGCTTAGGACTGCAGTAAATTAATATCTAACGAAACAGGGCAGTGCGCAAACCTTTTATGATATATTATAACTTAAATTATAAAAATCCACCATACCGATAACGTCGTTTTTGGTATGGTGGATTCCTTTAAAATTAACCGCTGACACTATATTTTTTATAACATTCCGTAATTGATATAAGGAAGTTAATTAAAACACCATAAATGAAAAAAATGTTGTTATTAACATTATCGTTTAGACGGATGCGGAACTATTATTATTGAGAAAGATACAGGATACATTCATACTATTAATTCAGTAGTTTGTTCGTAATATGTGGCCCTATGCAGTTGCTGTAATCATTGGATTTGAAATTTCTATGAACACACATTCAGATCTATCAATTCCTCTCATGTCTGCTCCCTAGAAACGTCCTAAACGGTTCGAATCCCGCTATGGGACGCCCTTAACAGCGTCGCTTAATTTTATATCGCGCCATTAGCGAGGGAAAATTACAAAAAGAAAACATTTTAAGAATACAGAACCGATATATCGAACACTTCTGTAGTCGAAAATCCGTTTTTCAATATCTTGTTGAATGCATGTTACCGTTAACGTGTACAATATGTAATTTAACTTGGTAATTCTACAATTTACGGGGAATTTAATATTATATCCATTTATGTTTTTTGTTATTGTTTTCTGCACTTTGCGTAGCCCTCTACGAACGTATCTATGTACGTGCGGGGATTGAACCCCTGAAAGACGGTGCAGAAAACCGACCGTTTATTTACTTCGCCAATGCGTGACATTAAAATCGACGATAATAATTTTACATGATTTATATTTCTCTATACAAATAATTTATTTAACAATAAGCAAAGTCAATCAATGTATTTTTTTATAAAATAACTAAATAAAATACTTAATTATTTATGAAATCGAAACAAGAGTGTTATGAATGAATAAATATTTCAAAATAATTCATTTATTATAAGCGTGGTTAGTATAAATTATGAAATAATCGGGATATACAAATAGCTCACGAGGTAAACAAGTTATTAATAGTTTGTTGATATAATATGTGCACAAAGTTTACAAGGCGCAACGTCATCTATTAAATAATAATATAATTACTACGCGTTTCGTTACGACTTGACTCTGTATTATGAATAAACGACTAGTAACACAACTCTTGATTATAATTATTGATATAACACACTGCTCTATTGTTCAGCGATATTGATATTTTCGACTAATTTAAATCTGTGCTGTTTCGAGACACAACACAGTGACATAAAACCAGAAATTAGCTATTTGCTTTTCAAGTTCATATAATCAAAATGGCTCAACTAAATAGCCTCGATAGGATCAAAGACGTCATACTTAACTATCAAAAAGGATTTAGAAGGAATTTAAACAGTTCCACAACCTATAAGGACATCGTTTTAGATAAAGTATTTTTTGGTGGTACCTAAGTTTTTTTATACAATTTCTTCGTTCAATTGTGTGTAATTTTTTAACGAAACGTGTTAATATAATGTTATAACTACTGTGATTATTAAATTAAATCCATTCCATCCGGCCCCTCCATGGAATGCTACAATTTATCAGGTGTAACAATATTTTAGTAAAATGTTGTAGAAATAACTAGTGGGGTACAATTACGGTTACGGAACTAAACAAGTAATTTTTAGCCCCACTCTAATCCTGGTAGAATCACGTTCAAAGTTCCCTAAATATCCCTAAATATATAAGTGCCTTAAATATCATTGGTCCTTCACAGTTCTAAGTTATACTAAGTTTTTAAGGAATGCGACTAGCTATTAATAATCCTATCCAAAGCCATGTCGACACGAGATTGAATCAGATCTCAAGGCACCTGGACAAGCGAAACATAACGTACATTCTTACGTTAAATAAATGCAAACCATTAAAGGCAAATTGCAAAATATATAGCAGTCTGTCTCGAGCCTTTGTCATACTGTAATTACGATTAAAAAACCGCGGAAGTAGATATTTATAACTGCCCGCATTTACTAATATGAAGTTTATATTATTTTAATACGTTAATGTGTTATTATATATTCCTGAGACGAAATAGATGATGTAGCCGGATAATTAACGCGCTGATTAAGTATAATGTTAACTGTTATGTTTTAATTTACCTGTTTTGAAGGTCAAAGTATTGCTTGTATGGTGATTAGGAAGTTAAAAAAATATAAGATATATCAAAATACCTATAATTATGCGTGTGTCTGCAGTCTGAGTTAGTTAATATGATAGTATATTAGACACGATAGTCAGTCAAGGTTAAAGTTGATTTTCGCCAAAAAATGTTATTTGAGTACTTATAGAATCTGTAACACGCGATCGCCTCGCTATCCTACCCCACTTTGTGGGTAAGCGTGAAGATATAATGGCTAGTATTGTGATAAAGGAAATGGCACTCCTGTGCCATTGGAGAGCTGCAGAGGCGGTGGCCGTTCGTGGTCAAAGCAAGGACCTTACACCTTCCGGTCACGACGGCACATTATGAACTTATTTCCGACGCAGACCACGGACGATTTATTACAAATCGACTAACAATTTATAGATCAAAAGATTTATAGATTCAAACTCGATAATACAGTTCCTATGTTTAGTTGTCGTTTTGTTATTCGTGCCCGCTAAAAGTTTAATAACCAATTTTTTAATACTTTATACGTAATTGAATTAGTAACAAAACTATTAATCTCAGTTTATTATAGTGATTTTATTAGTCTCGTTTTAGAGAGGTACGGCCATTGATTTGCGACCAAAACATTATCATATGTCTACGATCTCTCTGACTATAAGTTATGAAGGAATGCAACTTGCACCGACACTTCAAGCAAGTTTATAGCTTGTCGAGGTAAACACAAACCCCATTCGGATGCTCCAATGTCTAGGCAACGACAATTACGTTTAACCTTATCTATCGTAATCGCGATTCTAAAAAAACAAATAATATAAATTGCAGCAATTTAACAATAAAGTTGAACGTGGCAGTCGCCTTGACCCAAGCAATGGGCTGGCAGCAAGCGTGAATGGCGGCTAGGCAGGAAACATACAGCGCGCGCCGTACCGGTTCGGTCCTTTCATAACTAAAAACAGGACAATGTATTTAGGCAGCCATTAAATTATGAACTCCGAAAACGCTATGGAAAGCATAAAGTTCTTTTGTATATAATTATATGAATAAAGTACCTACTGTCGTAATAATGTTGACGTTCCAAAGCGGTTCTAGGAGTTGTTCTTGTGAGTCAATAGCACGCTTGGAGAAAAAGAGCAAACATGGGTAAGAAACATACGCAGTACGTAAAGCTTATTAACTGCGAACAAGTTATTAACTGTATCAATATATTTATTCAAACAAATATCCTTGAGAAACCGGAGTGATGATCGCTTGGAAACACCAAAAAACATCGCATATTTTGTTGCAAAAAATATGCTTCGATCTGTTTCACACGAGTTTATCTGCATGATTCATATAGATATTTATCACAAAGATACTTATCTATTTGAATATGAAATGTTGTTGGTTTAATGAACATTTAATGGAGTCTATTGCACTTCCGAATATTACTAATAAACCAGTTTTGAACCAGGAAATTGCAACTGCCCACAAATGCGATTATGGACACGATTATTTTTTACGCCGACACATGGGTACCTAGGCATAACACATAAGACCAAATAAAAGCGTTCAAGTTTGTTTACAGTCTGCTGTATTGATCAACCGAACATGCTAGGACTTATTTATTTGCAGCAATTCTTAAACATATTGAAGAATTTTGTTTGATTCTCCTCTGTGTTTTGTGATGCAACAAAGTAAAGCTGTAGAGGATAATAAAGATGTCACAATTAACATCAACACTGACCTATATGTACGTTTCACGTGAAAAACACTACGAACAGACAGACAGGTGGGCAATTATACTTCATACTTTGTCATTTATGCTGTCGTACGTCATGTCTGACAATAGTAGCCTCTTGAGTTACGCTAAATGCGGCGTTTCAACTAAATTACCATCAGATTGTTATGCAACAAGACACGTAGGAATATACTTATAAAACTACTCGTTATATTTTAGCACGCACCTCTTGGGGTCACTCGCGACGATTGGGCTCATAGTTTAAGGAATCTAACATCACCAAAACAAATTGATGGTTCTATGTTGAAAAAAACTTAAAGCGTTTAAATTGATTATTTATAATTTGCGACTTTATGAATTATGTGAAACATTATAAGTTTTTAGGGATGTTGATGAGAACTTTTTTCAACATGTAGCATCGATAAATGAAGGATTAAAAAAATAATAAGAATTCTTCTTTATCTTCTTATTTAAAGAGCTTTTCAGCTCTTGTGCGTGCAGCAATCGCCACTACTCTCTATCTTCTGCCATCGTTTTAATAACCTCTTGATACGACTCTACCCCTTCTTACTCCTTCACTTGCACAAGCAAATCTTCGTCAATATCTTATGTTTATCTCAAAACTGACCCCGCAGCTAGGTGGGCCGCCGTAGTAGAAATTTAGCCAAATGGGGGGAACTCTGCGCAACGAGTCTTCCGCGTAACACCAGTGGTCATGAATAACCGACGAAATTAAGAGGTCTTAAGTTAGCTTAAGGATCTTAATCTCGCCTTGAACAGATAAAAAAATTACACGATAGCTAAGACTAGCTTAGCTTAGCTAGTTGGTTTTTTACTAAGTTTCTAAGTTCTAATCAATGGCATCATATAACGTTAAATCTTATAAGTACGATTGTCACCGAAAAGACCGTAGGACAAAAGACACTGGCTACGGTCTCCGGATGATGATTCAATGACATATACTCGTATAACTAAAAATTGTCATATTTTTTAAAAAAATACATAAGTATTGGTACTTACTTATTGTTATAACCACTTACCATATATATGAAACACCAATACTTTGCCTTATTTAATTTTGTACCTATTCTTTTCTATTGTGGAATGACATAACTGTTAAACAATTTGGAAGTAAAGCGTGTAAAATCCTAATAAAAAAAAAACCAGTTGTTAACATAATAAAATAAAATTGGATATGAACTTTGAATTGTGGTACTTTGTCAAAAATTAGGCGTTTTATCTGACAAACATATTATAATACCTAGGCAATTCCATTTTAAAAATGGCGTGTTTCAAATTACTTATTCATTAATCTGAATTATAAAATTAAAATTTTTGAACAGTCTAGGAGTGAGCCGATCCCAAAAACATCTATGCTTTGCTAGTTTTGATATGGAACACTTATTTTTTTTTTCATGTACATCTAGTAAGTACCTACATTGAACAAACAGTCCATAACTAAAATTTACGTAGTTTTGCTAATCAGGTTTCAATGATTGCAGTAGGTACTCCAGTTAAAAGTACGACTGTTCTGTTTTTTAGTCAACTCAATAGTTTCTTTATCTACTTCTTATACGAATCAAAATTAATTATAGCACTGCCTAAGTAAGCATCTGAAGGTAACGGAGACAAAAACGCATCGATCTACATTTTTATCCTATTAATCAGTCATTGGCGTGCTTAAATGCGACAGAAAAAAATACAAAAAAAAAGTTTGTAAAGGGGATCGAATCTTCTTTCGCCTTTATTTGATGTTCTAGAATAGAAAATCCAGTAGTCAGTATAATCTGCCTAGCTCTTTCCTAACTATATTGGACTCGAATCGATCGTAGCGACTGCTATCTGATATCCATCACTCAATTTTTGGAGAAATACAGCAATAAATCATATCATTATGTAACCTGTTAACAGAATTTATGGACGTGCTAATTTTTGGTGATTACCCATAACAACTGTGATAGCTATTGAAATGACAACTGATTAAGGTGCTTAGGGTGCTTGCCAAGGCATGGAGGAGCCTAGATGTGTAAAAAACGGTCAGCAATCCAAGGAATTGCCTCAATAAACGCTGTAATTTAGCGATCGCTAAGTAGCTATGACATATAAATTAGGTGAAGTTATTGTAAAAACCTACCGAACATGAAATTGTTAATATATTTGCTCCTGCGTCAGTTCAGCAACAAGTTCCTAGCGTGAAGGTTGATATCGATTTAACGCTACGCTATTTAACGCATAAAATTTTGTTTATCATGATGCAGACTCTTGACATATTATAAATTACTTCACAATTATCATATCAAAATCGGGGTTTAAATATTGCCCGTGATATGAACCCACTTACATTGAGTTTCGTGTAATGATTTCGGATACCTAAAGCACCGATAGGATCTATTACACCGATTAATATAAATTCGATTGGGATGAGGAGGTTCATACTTGCCAATTCTAAAATATACCTATATTGTAAATAACATATAAAACTAATGCATTGAGAAAAGGCTTATAAATATTAAGGTCATATTATCAACCTACGTTCATGAACCGATTTATTCGCTGTCTATAAAGGACAAAGGCTGCGTGAGGCTTTGTTTCTTAGTACGACTTTATTGATCTTATTGCAAGACAATTGATCAATTTATTATTATACAAACATACTATATATTTTTGTTAATTAGTTATTTTACCGACATTGACTAAATGAATGATTGCTTGTATTTTTTTTTATATTACTATTGTGTCCGCTTGTGTAAAAACAAATATTTTAAATACTAAATTTAAATGGTAATAAATCAAAGTTTATCAGTTTTACTTATCAGACGCCTTTGAAACAGAAAGTACCCAATCTGTCTGGTAAGTTATGCGTAGGAAATAAGTTAGTTTATCAGAAAATAGTGAAAATCTCCTAAATCTTTCAAATGATAAGTAATTATAACACTGCCAAGTTTCAAAATGTAAGCAGTGTCAACTTAGTAATCTATGTTAGCTTAGCTTTTAACCGTAATAACCTTTAGAAAAATGAAACAAACCAAATTTTAGTGCAATATTTACTTATTTGTAGGGATTGTGGTTACTGACATTATAAATATATTAAGCAGTTTAACAAATCACTTTACCTATCACTAGTTTACAAATAGAAAACAGCTGTTATAAGGAGTAAAATCCAAAAATACCCATCAAGCCTTTCCACTTCACAACGAGCAAGTTAAAATGTAATATATTATTAATATTGCAAAAATAGTAATTTTAGTTGTCTAAAAATAACTTTTGAACTATCACTACAGTTTCTTTGGCGGACTCTGTTTTTATTCTAAAAGGATAATAAGCAAAAAGTATTTGAGTACGTAATGGGTAGAAACTATTAAGTAATCCGTGGAAATAACTTCTGATAAGTTTTCCATCTATTCCCAGATAATCAATTACTTAGATATCTTAACAAAGTTCCAATCATTATTTTTTATAATGATTATGTGAATTAACTAGTTAGTTCAATTATCGTGGATGCTGTACCTTCAACCACGTTAATAGCACCTGACAGTAATAATACAAAAACTTCATCGATGTTAACTATGATCTCACTCAACTACGTGTTAATCCGGAACAAGTGAACTGTGCCAAACTAAAGTTAATGACTTGATCAATAGTAACCTTTGTTTCCATGTAAAAATAAAAGGCGAATATTCCGTGTTAATTATAGATTGAAATGATTACGATTAATCAGCTTTGTTAACTATAACAAATTGAATGTGCGCATTTATTTACGCAAAATGCTGTTCCGTATTGACCCTTTTAATATTTGTATTTCTTTATACGTTTCTACATCCCGTTAATTGTAAATTAGACTAAGGTATTGTTATTATGTTCGAGAAGTTTCTTGTCCTTAGTATCCGCCTAGTCATTAGCAATATCATAAGCTACATTCTTTCATCTAAGAACACAATTGTATTTTCATCTATATTTCTGATGTTGTTGTACCAACATGGTTGGTGAAGGTGAAGGTTTCATGGAAATAGTCAGTTTTCTTAGTAATCACTAGTTGATCATTAAAAAGGATCTGTTTGAACTAACAATATATTGTGAATAATTTATTTATGGGTTTCAATCCAAGTCCCTTAAAGTACACTAGGTTAGTAACCCTGTCAACAAAAGGACCAAAAAGTGATATCCTCCGCTATCCCTGAGCATAGTGGAGGATAAATTACCGAGAATGAAGTGGGATGGGAAGCCTCCATGAGTGACACTTTCAGTCAATGGCAGTCAGTTTCGATACCAATAGTGCTGACCAGGTTCTCTTCAAAGCTGTATCTTTCGACCAGTAACGTGTTTTTCCAATAGTTAAGAGCCTTTTAGTATTTCCGTCCTCTTTAGTTTGCTCTCAGATATAAGTACATACGTTGGTAAGATTCGCAAAGAAATACAGCTGAGACATTTAGTAAGCTTAATAATGAAACACTTTGAATTACAGCTTTAGTAGTATCTCCTAATACTAAATTCACTACATGTGCATTACACCACCATTACACCAGTCATTAATTTGTCCAGGAGACTTTTTGGAAAGCCGTGAAAAAAATCCATTATACCTTGCATGTTGGCAGCCCCATCCGTCGGCGGTCAATAGGCCAGACCGACCCATCAGGAATATGCTCGATTTGCCCGTATAGTCACTGGATTGGTGCTGACTCGCCAATCTTTCTACTACTGCATGAGCGATTTCTAAGTATGTAGATAGTAGGTTCTTCAGGATACTTGGGTAGGGCCGTTAAATTGGCCTCATATAACATAAAAGTAACTTTAAAGCAAACATAACCTGGTAACGTAAAAATAACATAAAAGTATTGTAAAGGCATATTTACAACAAGAACAACTTTGATTTATTTTGAACATTTCTTTATTAAATTGTGTAATTATACATAAAGTTCTTCTCATACAACTACTAATTACGGTAAAATATAGTCATAATTTTTTAAAATATTTTTAAACATAATAAAAACTCGACAGTTAATTCTTCTTCATCTTAACAAAATTATTCAACAAAATTATATTATCAAACATGATTTAATGGTAAATGCAATAAAAGTTTTCAAAAAAATATACTTAAGAAAGATAAATGCTTATTAAAATAATAATCGTCTTCTTGCATAAAATGAATTCTCAATTAACCTCAAATTACAATTATACCAATTAAAATTCAAAATAAGTAAAGTCAAAATCATTTTTTAAAAAGTATTCATTTGTTTTATCACTCGTTTTTAATTCTATAACTTTCACAATAGAAATAGAAGGTACAGTATCACTATCTAATTTCTTTGGCGCAACAAATCTCAGAGAGGGTTTTTTTACAGTCTTAAGATAATTAATAGTGTAGTAATTGTCCCCTTTGTCAGTCTTTATTTCGACTACACGTCCTATAAAGTACTTCCAATTTGTGCGAATGTAGTATCTTACTAATACGTTTTGGTTTATTTCAATTTTATTTAGATTTATTCTATCATTATCTTCTAAGTCTTCAGCCTTTTCGTATTTGTTTACGTCTACAATATTTATTAAATTTGGGTTATAATATCTTCCTCCTAAGTCTTCAGTCTTTGTATTTTCTTGTATTTTTGTGTTGTTTAAATCTTTGTCATATTTTTCTTTTTTTTTCTTTTCTATTCTGGAAGTACTCGCCTCTGGATTCAGGTATGGGTCTATATTTTCTTGGTATAGTGGAAGATTTGAAGATTGTTTGGTTAAACAAAGGTTAAAATTACTATCCATTTGTTTTAATTGGAATGCGCCATATTGTGACAGATCAAAATATCTTTTGTTACTTGGTGTATTTCTGATATCCGATAATATAGTAACTCCTTTATGAAATGCAGATTTTTTACCTTTTTCGTCTATAGTTTTTTTTTGTTTTTCCATCTGAAGTATCTTCCAACCGTCTTTTTTCTTTTTCTTCTTGTCTTTCACTCAAGAGATCTTCGTTAAAATCTATATATTCTTCTGGATAAGATTCACTCTCTGAAAAATGTGTGGCATCACTGTCATCTAAATATTCAATTTCAATGCTTTTTAACTCGGTGCTGCTATCTGATGTACTTACTCTTCTCTTTTTTTTACCATCTTTATTTTTCTTTATTATGTTTTTGCTTGTTTTGTTTTTTTTCGGTAATTTAGGCTTGCTAATATCAAATCTATGCGTCTTTATAAAATAACAATCACATTTGCCATTCATATTACTGCAGAAACAACTAACATCTCGAAAGTTTATTGAAGAGTTTTCGTTTAATATTATTTGATGAATTTTTAGTGTGTTAGGTAGCGGATGTAGTTTTTTTACTATTTCTTCTTGAAGTGGTTTTATGTTTTCTGGCGGAATATAAAACACTTTTATAGCTGTATTCGTTTTATAAAGAACTTCGAATGCTGTTTTGGCATCGGGAATATCTTCTCCGTGTGCTACTTTTGTGTCCAGAGTACGTTTAATCACACCACCAATGCCGTCGGCGGCCCCTTTCCCATGCCCCGCTTCAAAGAATGACCATGTAGCATGGATAAAGCCGTGTTTTTCAATTTGGCTAAATAAGTAAAAGTTTTTTTTATTTCGGTATTGGGATGTCGGTCCGTCGGAATAAAAATGTATTGTATCTACTTTAGGATATGATTCTTTCAAATATTGTAATATGGGTGCTAAATGAGCCCATACAGCTTCGGGGCTGTGTATATTTACTGGAGATATTGAGCAAAATGATGTGGGTTTCTGTTGATCCTTGATGTAAAACACACCGGTATGCAGGGTTATTTGAACTTTAGAAGATCCAAAGTGTACTGCTTGTATTTCCGTATGTAACTTGCAAATATAATTTTCGGAAAAATCAATATGCATGACTGTTTCGTTTTCTTTTAAATTAGATATGCAAAATTTGTACATTTTATACTGATGTGAAATATTGTATGAATGAACAAGAAATTTCTTCATGTCAGAGTTAACTGCGTTGATTAAGTCCTGTATAGATCCTTGTCTTTCTGTTTTTACCATTTTTTTTGTTGTCTTTTTGTTTCCTTCTTCGCCGTACTCGTGTTTTTTTGGCATCCATGCAGGCCATACAGTTTTTGCCATAAGATTGATCTGGTTTTCATTAGCGTTAATTACATTGTCTTTACAAGACTCACATAAACCATACATGCAACTTTTAGATGTTGAATCACAAACCAATTTCGATGTGACCTCACCGAGGTCATCGCTTTCAAGCACCTCTAACTGTCTCAGTTTTCTTACCATGAATGCCATATTCGAGTGTTTTACACAAGCGCATGTGTCACGGTCTGAGATTTTAGGTGTGAGTATATAAAAGGGTCTATATTTCTTGAATGTGCTTAAAGAAGCTGTGCCACCTTCCGAAACATACTTTTGATGTATTTTTTTTATAGGAGCCATTAAGTATCTTCTTTGTAATTTGATCTTATTTTTAGTTTTAAATTCTTTTTTGCCTGCTGTGGCTCGGCTATTGTCATCTCTATCGTAAAATTCTTTAATCTCATCCAAAATTTTATATTTGTTTAATTTGCGTTCTCTGTTTCTTCTGATGTTTGCTTTCAGCCCCAGTGCTGATTTAAGTGCAGTTTTTAATTTATATTTTTGCACTATTTCATTGGTTACAATTTTTTTTAAAGTATGCTTCTCTATGCCAACAGATTCTTTATATTGATTTTTGAGTGATCCTACTATAACGTTATGTTCTAAAATCTTCTTTTTTACTTTTTCTTTATGTGGTGTGTCTATTTTAGGTAAATTTTCTTTAATAAACTTATCAGTTTCTTTCATTGGCGTTAATTCTTGGTTTAATTTAAAATCTTGTTCTATATTTTGTTTATCTTCTTGGAATGCTTTATTCAAGTTTTTTAGTTTTATGGATTGCCGGTAATATTTCTTTCGTAGCGCTTCTAAACCCCTGCGCAGCATTTTTATTTCTTTTTTATATTCCTGATTTTCTTTACGAAGCTTACATTCTATTATTTTATGCGTTTTCTGAATATTTATGAGATAATTCGATTCAACTCTGGCTTTATCTTGCTCGGCTTGTTTTTGCTTTTTCCTTTGATCTCGCCATTTTTGTCTTTGTTCTCTTTTTTCTTTTTCTGTATATTGACTCGTTTTCTTCCTATAGTAACGTAATGCGCATTCCGCTGTCTTCTTTTTCATTTCTTCATACTTGTCAGGGTGCTCCCTTTTCAGTTTCTCGCGGTATCGTTTTTGTTTTTCAGCAGGGGTAAGAGGCATCTGTCATAAGAAAAAATAATATCATAGCTCAATCTAATCTCGATTACTCAACAAACGAGCGGCTGATTAGTAGGCTCGTGTAACAATTTCGAATACATCATTATATGTTTTGATTTCAAATTAAACATAATATTGTTACACTATTTAACTGATCGGTAGTATGGTCGTTAAAATTTTATTTATAAATTATTACGTCTTTCATTTTATTACGTCTTATCATTAATGATTGCCTTGGTAAAGTTTCGCTACTTCATGTAGTTTGTCCTTTCATTTATGATATCAGAAAGAAAATTACCCTAATTTATTACAGATAGAACTTTATTACTTTCTTAAAAATTTGTATTAAGTTGCAATTGTGAATTAAGCTTTATATCACATTTATGTTACGTAACTTAAAAAATGGTAACATAAGTCACATAAAAGTAACTTAAAAACTAACCTCTTGTCTAATATTTTAGTTTTTTCGGAATTACGATTTAAATATCAGCGCGTACATAGCTTCTAACTATAATTTAAACATTACATTTATTAAATAATTTGTGTTCTTAAACAAAATATTAATATTTACCTTAGAATTAGCCGGTAGTTTTTTTTTTTCGACGACGACTCCTCGGCACCTCTCCAAAACAAATGACGCTCAATAACAAAAATGGCTGACAGATGGTAGATATAACGTAGATACCACAGACCATAGTGTTGCCAAGGTATAAAAACGGATTCTACTGCTCAACTGATAATTTTAGGTAAAATAACGGTAACTTAAAATGAGTAACTTAAAAGCTTTAAATACGCGGACACGATGTAAATTACCAAAAAAAGCATTATTTTATGTGTCAAAACAGTCATAACATAAGTCACATAATAGAAAAAGCGATTGTCATTATGATACACTATAAATTTCAAATGAAATAAAATAAAATGCTAAAATCCGATTGTATTTGTACAAGGGTGAAAATTTGGGACACTTTTATTTGTTCTAAAAAAAAGTATGTTCCCTCAATATTTCTATCAAAAGAATACCAAAAAATACTTTTACAGACGTTTGTGGCATTAAAACAACTAAAACATAACTTGCTTTATGCCAAGAAATTAAATTAAATGGATAACGAAACGTATTTTTAATAAAAAAATATCGGACGCTTAGCCAAAGTGAAATCATCAATTTTTAACGGCCTTACCCACTTACCTTTTTGTTCTTCCATAATGAGTATACTCATGAACTATACGTATTATTCCACCACTGAGGGTCCACTTCAGCAGCTGATAGTGGGAACTCTTAGAAGACCACGCCGGAGCCCGCCACTATACCACACCCAATAAAGTGCACGGAATAATATGCAATGGTTATTTTGTTGAAAAGACAAAGAACGTGTGCGCTTTGGAATTTTTAAATCATTATTCCCATAAGTGCCTCAATGAGAACGCCCTATATCTACCGTCATATCAAATTCCGTGACATGTCAACAATATTTTTGAATGATATCCGGCATTTTTTTTTGTTGACGGAAATTTGAATTGGTTTGTACAGTAATTAATTTTATAGATACCTAATGCAAAATGATTGTGGTTTATTCTGTTTAACATCCCACAACTGGAATGTTTGATGTTATTATTTAATTTGACTGTTATTGCCATAGGATATGTAGATACAGAAAAACATATGAAGAATCTATATCTACGTGCGAGAATTATAAATTAATTTTTATCAATATGAACCAAACTGCTTTAGTTATTATTATTATTGTTAGCCTACGGTGTCTCACTGCATTTCAGGGCTCTCCCGTTTTTATATTTGTCTCTGTATGCTGTTATGTGGAGTTCAAGGAAAGAGCCTCCACAAATGATGATACTTGAAACCGTTTGGAGCGCTCTGGGCAATCATTCACGGTACCATCATTGCAGACTTTCCACTACAGCACAAGCGATTCCAACGTTATATCTCGTGCCAACACAATAGAATAAGAAGAGCTGTTATCTTGTGTATACTGTATGTTTGATTAAAATAACCGAAACATAACGAACTATGTCTTAGCTAGTAGATGCAACTATTACTGGTGATATTCTTGTTTAAAAGTAAAACACGCCTTAAAAAACTTCACAACCTTGACCGACAATACATGTCAGACTCGAGCAAGGTTATCAGGGTCTATTAAAGTATCATTCAATACCTTATATATACAAGTTTTAGTAGTTTTTACCCATGACTCTGTCTGCGTAGAATACGGATTTACCCCTTAAAACTACAATACCTCGTTGCAGTTACAGTTGATCTCTGAAATATACTTGCAGTGCCAAGCCAAATGATTTTGCAGCCCGTAAGGCTAATCATTTGGTAACATGATATTTTCTTTTCAATTGATTTGAAGTTCTGTATATTATTATGTTAAATAAAGTATATTATTATATTATAATTAGCCCTGAGTGTCCATTTTTGGGAAAAGGCCTCCCCCTGAGTCTTCCACTGATCCCTACTGTTAGTCGCTTATCGCCACTGCATGAGTATTATTAAGTAAGAATAAAAATTAATTAATAATACAGAAACGACATTGATTTTTGCGTTAGTTGCAGGATTTAAAATATCGTGACGAATTGGTATCACGATCTTGTAGATCTGCACAGATTAAGTGCAAGAATTCCTGTGCATCTATTGTTTTAAAGTTTCGTCTATCTTTTGTTCCTCACTGAAAAACTTGCTGGGTTGGTCAGTTTACTAACAAGTAAGTAATTTTATTTTTCTTCCTCTTCTCCAAATTCTGAAAGACGTAACACAGCTCTAGTGCAGAAGTTGCATTTTCAGTGCTATGAGTGATTTTAATAAGCATATTAAAATCAGTCATAGAATTGTTAGTAAACTGACTAACCCAGCAAGTTTCTCAGTGAGGAACAAAAGATAGACGAAACTTTCAAGTCAAGTCAATCTCATCAACTCCTTACTTTCATCATGCCATCATATCAGTCCATGAATTTTGAAACTGAATATGTAGGTATCTACTTCTTCAGACACTTTATTGAATAGGCGAATCATATCATACCTAATCACCATAACAACCAGCACACGTACGCATGCGTGTTACCGTCGCCGGCCGCTGCTTGCCAGTGTTGTTCAACACTATAACCTTGCTTAAAGTCAAGGTTGCCACGTAACGTCCCGAAACACGTCGTGTGCTGCAAAGCGCGCGCCGCGGAGCCGCCCGCGCACACAATGTCGAAGGTGAAAGTCAAGGCAACACGTAACACTGATCCAATGAACACCATGTATTATGTAACCGGTAATCGATCAATTTTCGATAAAAGCTCGATTGTTACAGCAATTTAGAGAATTGTTCAGCCAGTCGTGAATTTGCACGCTTCTTGATTTTAATGGGTTAAAATCGATAGTTAAGTTCCAAATATAGGTTGTTGTAGAACATTCTGCAGAATATTTGTGTTGATTGTATGATCTTTTAGAAAAAAGCTTAATAATCATATCCTGTTTGTATTCTGAAAAATTGCGTGTGTGAAATGAATAGAAGGGTTTTAAAGACTATTTAAGGTAATGTTTTTGATATTAATTAATTAGATAAAATAACAGTACAGGTCAGAAAGCCGTACCCAGGTACAACTATTCCATAAGAAATACTGAAACAAATTACAAAAAAAAAAAATCATTTTCATGTATCTTTAACGATTGTTCCATAAAACGGGATACCAGATAAGATTTAAAGGGACATCTAGCGATCATGAGTGTTGGGTCGACCTCTAATTTAATTATATACGGTTGAAATTCAGCCGCTAAATATCAATATTTTACACGGGACTCATTACCCTTACCTCTGAAACCCAATTAGTGGACCCTTAGAGTATCCAAGTATCCTTAGAGTTGTCCTTCTGTCCTTCAAACTGAGCGAGATGAGACTGAGATAATCACGTGAAGTTTAAAGCAAATAATGAACTGTTCTCATGTGAGTGATCGATCATAATTACAGAGAAAAATCTTGAAATGCTGATTTGATTAATGAACGTGACTTAAGTTGTCAAATATATGAAGTTGAAATGAATTTCACGTTATTTTTTTTTATATTTTTTATATAAGGATTACCAACGAATGTTACACTCATAACTTATTACAAAAACATTAGGTTGTTAAATGTCGCGTAGTGTACACGCAATTACAGGTAACCACAACTTAATACATAAAATCGAGTATTTAGGCTAATTTTAAAATAAATTAAATCAAACAGTAAATTTAGATTCAAGGTAGAACAGTATTTAGTTGAAATTATAAAATTGCAACAAATTAAAATAAGTAAAGTAAGTACATTGCTCTTGAAAGCAGATAAGGCCCCTGGTGAAGATGGAATCACGGTTGAACTGCTACGAGCAGGTGGTGAACCAATTCAAAAGATTCTCGTGTAACTTTTCAATAGGGTTTTATGTGACGTCCGTACTCCAGAAACATGGAAAAACGCCGTAGTCACCATCATTCACAAAAAAGGCGACATCGCCAAGTTGAACAACTACCGCCCCATTAGTTTAATCTCCCAGATATATAAGCTATTTGCTAAAATCCTAACTAATGGGCTAACCCGTGAGCTTGATGAAACCCAGCCCGTTGAGCAGGCCGGCTTCCGGAGCGGATATTCGAATATCGACCATATTCACACGGTAAAACAGTTGATGGAGAAGTGTCACGAATATAACCAACCCCTTTGCATGGCCTTCGTTGATTACGAGAAGGCGTTCGACACTGTAGAGCATTGGGTCATGTTCCACACTCTCCATCGCTGTCACATTGATGATACGTGGATGTGCTCCGGGAGCTATACAACTCGGCCACTATGCAGGTCCACATGTATTCCTTAACGAAACCTGTACCTATCAAGCGGGGGGTGAGACAGGGCGACACCATTTCATCGACACTATTCACAGCAGTCTTAAAAGACGTTGTGAAAAGTGTAGATTGGGACTATTGCGGTGTGAACATTAATGGTACCTACCTGTCCCACTTAAGATTTGAAGATGACCTTGTGCTTTTTGCAGAAAACTTTGTCGAGCTCCAGACGATGCTTTAAAATCTCTATGATGCTTCTTTTAAGGTAGGACTTAGGATAATAAGGCTAAGACCAAGATTATGGCAAACATCTTTAGCAATTCAAATTCTTCTGTTAAAGTTGAAAATGAAAAGTTAGAGTTAGTCGACCGGTATGTTTATCTTGGCCATATTCTTTCCTTTGGTAAAGAACATCAACTAATGGAGATATCGAGAAGAATACAGCTTGAATGGGTCGCATTTAGCAAATTGGATGATATTTTAAAATCAGCAAAAACTCCACAATATCTGAAGACCCGCCTTTATAATCAGTGTGTTCTGCCCACCATGACTTACGGTGCCGAGACGTGGACGCTTACACAAGAGGCCGTGTACAGGTTAAGGGTTGCACAAAGAGCTATGGAGCGATCAATGCTTGGAATAAAAATTATTGACCGAGTTCCAAACGTCGAAATCCGAAGACGCACGAAGGTTTTTGACGTCGGAAACTCCACTTGAGTTCCATTACACGCTTTGTAGCTCTCACTAGGGGTGAATTGCAACCTAAATTGGTCTTATGCAGCGATGCTCTGAATAGTTTGTAGATATGCGAACGAGGTAATCTATTGGGTATGTTCAAATAAATTTTGGACAGCAAGCCAGAATTTAGTTTTGAGGTGATCAAGTTGTATAAAAAACCTAAATTCAACACCTTTCTACGACTTTTTAGTGTTTGAAGTTTATAGTAATGAATTCGATCTTTATATGACTTTAGCTCTGTCAAGGTATTGCTCTGATACGACAAATGATATGCGAACCATTTTAGTCTCCTTTATTTTTTATTTTTTTGCCTTCTTATCTTTACCTAAATATCCTCCTAAAGATCCTCATCGTTACCTAAATATCTATTTTTCTAAATCATCATTATCATCATCATCTTTCCTGCCTTAATCCCATATTACTTGGGCTCGGTGCAATATGTTTTTTCTTCCATCAATCTCTATTAGATGTCATCCAGGAGTCCACTCTTCTTGTGCGCCATGTCACTTTTCTCACAAACCATCCACCTTTTTTTGGGTCTTCTTCATCCCTTGTATCCATTCACATTCATACTAATCCTTCTTGTAACATGTTTTACCTTCTTCCTCGTTACACATACCACGACAGACGATTACTACTTACCTTTTCTGTCACCGATACGACTTTCATACTCCCTCTATATACTCATTCCTGATCCTGTCCATTCTAGTCAAACCACACATACCTCTTAGTTTTCACATCTCCACTGCGTGTATTTGCCTTTCGTTCGTCCCTTTCATAGTCCAATATTCTGATCCATACAAGATAGCAAATACCATGATATTACTTAAAAAGCTGTTGAGATATTGTGGATGAACTTAAGATCATGATCCTTAACATTATTTCGTTATGACATATGAATAGTATCCCGACAGGATCCAGACGCAATACCGGTAGTTTTAAATATACTGATACTGCTTGAAACATGGCATTGACTGTTTGACGTTAGATAGCCCGGCAAGATAACTGCACGCACAATTTTGATAGACATCTGTTGTGAAGTGTTAAACATTTAAAATTAAAATAGTTATTATCATAATTCATTCCTTATTTTACTTATTCTAAACTAGAAACCAGTTTCACACGTTATAGACCGACTGCTTACTACAAAACTTAAAACGTTTTATTGATACACAATGCTCAAGCAATATTTCATTAACAAATTTGTTTTGATATTAAATCCTGCAAAACAACATACCATCAATGATACATTTATCCTTTGAAGGGATAAGATAAAAGAATAGCAAAGTTCAATGTCCGCTAATTACAGCCCGTATAGGTTGTTAATGTTCTCGTGTGTGCATTGACATCTGAGGGCAAAAAGTTGACTGTCTTGTAAAAAGAACTCATTAATCCGCTGCATAGAAGAAAAAAACACTACAGTTCTAGTTGAAGACGTACCCTAATTCCGTAGTTCCGCTTAATGAGATTTTTTCCTGCAGAATCGGATAGCTGTGAAGTTGATAAAAACTTTGCTCTGTATAACGATTGATTAATTTCATTTTTTTTTTAAATTACCCTCAAGATATTATTAGTCGGACTATTGGAAGATCGTTTGGATTTGTATGCACATAATTATAATACATTTTCCGGAAGTTGCAATGTTCAATTTGGTGTACCGAAGTCCACGTGTAGACCTGATGTCTACACGTGGACTTCGGTACACCAAATTAAAACTGCTTTCCCAAAAGGACCATATTTTCGTTTTATGGTCCAATATAAAAACTTCCATCGACTCAAAAGTACATCATAGCCATCTTTAAGACAACGTTCTATTTGGCTAGATTCCACAGGTAGAACATATCCAGCCTAATCCTAAGATAATCTTATCCAAAATATAGTTCCAGACAAAAGGGAATAAAGTTGTATGGACACTTTTAATGTTTACAACCAAAAAGAATACATACAATAGTATAACAAGAATAAAAACAAGAAATGTATTTTGTGCGGAAATTATTATGCATGTTTGCAATATATCACAACTATGTGTTGTATACGTATAATACTTGCTGTAATTACTTCAATGTGTTTACATAATGTATTGTACGTTTAATTACCGCGTCTACTAGTCTGTGCGACCCTTTCAAGAACATGTGTGTTCCGGCTTCGCACAGTTCGACTGCCATCCGAGGCAATGTCGAGGATGCCAATAATACTCGTTTCTGAATATTAATAGACCAATTAGTTGCTATTCATACAGGCTACAGATTTAACCAAATACCATAATAATATATTGCTATAAATCTAACCCAGAAAATTGTCTCAATAAATTACTGCCGGAGTGCCCATCTTCAACTCGTTATTCATAATCCTGGAACCGAAGCACTTAACCCCATGTTCTAAGAACTCTTCATTACAGTATCATAAAAATTATAATTGCAAAAGTTGTATAATGTCACGGCTACTGCAAATGATTCAGATTGTGATCGTGGCGTGAACTGAAAAGTGTAGCCTTGGCCTCTTTGAGTCAAGCCAGGGCAAACGGATCAAGGCAAATGTGTGCAGTTTGCAAGTGACACGTACCCTCCGTCACGCAGACAGTTTCAGTAATTTTTATATTAAAATTTGCTATTACGACAAAACTATACTACGCTAAATAATATGTGAACAAAGCCTAACTACGTAATCGGTTTACCTCCAACATCAATGCTATTATAGTCCAGTCATGCAGCGTAACGCTAATGAACGGATACTGGCGCGCAGCGCTGGTACGCGTTGAAATTCTGACCGGTACTCTGGACATAACATGTTTGTCAACAAGGCGAGCTCTACATCTCTGGGTGGGTATTACGAACGTTAGTTGGGTGAGGTCGCCGCCTATTGCAGCAACGTCGTGATCTTCTGAATAAATTCAATGTCAAGTGCGTGGGAGTGGTATCGTGCAGAGCATGGAATCGGCTCGGAGGACGAGTCGTGTCCAATGCTTACTGGGGCGAGGTTTCTTTGCATAAAAAATCGAGTCATGCACATTCAGGCTAAGGTCTGAGTGCCGGCCCGTGTCTCCCGGCGGTCAAGTACGCGCCATCTCGCGGCTCTGCGCCCGTGCTGCTTTATGTTGATCTACATTCAACTGTTTGTTATGTTTGACGCGAAGTTCGATCACGTACACACTTATTTTTATGTCGAGTTCAGTGGATTGTTTGTAACTCTATGTTAATCGAGTTAAGTTTACCTTAAGCCTTTCTTCTTCAAACTTTCGTAACTTAGTAAATATCCGGAGCTTGCATCACTGCATTTGGATAACGTTGTTACTAAGGATGTTGCGCAGGTTGTATTATTTATATTATAATCTAAAATCGTTCAGTAATATAATTCTACATCTAGATAGCGGTTATAATACCTAAGTACTGAACGGAACCTGTGTCTGATTATTTTTAATTGGTCCTTTTGCCTTCCTTCGGCTCACTCCGTAAAGAGACGAAAGAGGTCAGTTGTTCCAAGTAAACAAATCAGTAGCAAGACAAACAATGACTGCAATTACATCGGCGCTGAGTTTCTGTGCCGCGCTATCCTTGCTGATAGCTAATGAATATCATTAGATCATTAGTATTGTTATTGGGCATGGGATGATTAATGCCTGTATACCACAGAACTGAAAAAATATCTTGCGATTAAAACAAAACTTGTTAGGTTTAAGAATTTTACAAGTATGCTGGTAGACATATGAAAAAAAAAAAACATATAAGCAATAGTCGTCATTATTTTCATCATCTAAGTTGGTATAGCAAGTTGTTTTAAGCGGAGCTGATCCGGCCTTGACCTCTGCAAGAAGTTGTTGTATTAATACTCCCTCAACTTTGTATCCGGGACGGGGAGGACATCCACTTTATGGACTGAAAAAGACTCGTACACACAATTATCACATCCTCCGTCTATGATAATTGGTTCATTATTAGCAGGGCCTAACTGCGTCACTAGTCTAGTGGTCACGAGAGCAACTACTGAGCGTGAGGTCCTGGGTTTGATCCCGGGGTCGCGCAAAGGGTAATTGGGATTTTCTATATGGAAATTCTCAGCAGCAGCATTGAGTATGGAACTGTGCCCGGTGAAGGCAATAAGCTTGCCCCCTATTACATGGGATTTAATAAAGACTTCGGCGAAATCTAGGTGTATAATAATACACCTCTGCCTGTGTTATGTTATTTTTAAATGACTTCAAAAAAGGAGGAGGTTCTCAATTAGACTGTATATTTTTTTGTGTTATTTGTATATTTGTTACGCGATAATACTGTCAACTATGGACCGATTTTAAATTTTCTTTTTTTTGTTTCAAGTGTTTACTCCCGAGTTGGTCCCATTGTCACCAAGTCAGGGTCCGATGATGGGATCCTAGGGAAATCGAGGGATACCGTCAAATATTGTAGGACAAATAGCACGTTTGACCTTTTCTTTCTAAATAAGTCAGGTCTTGGCGTCTGAAAATCATCATTTCATGATACTGACTGATGATGGATGCCATAGTATTCCTGAACGGTAAGGAGTTAGGGAATGAAACCACCGAGATTAGGATCACTCGATATATTTTGATGAGTTCCGTATATAACATTTTGTATAGAGGGTCTGATGATGGAGCTAGGAGAAAGATAGTGGAACTCGTCAGTAGGGGGCCGTTCAGGTATATCAGCGGTAACACAAACATTAACTTACTTTGCTTTGCTTACAATACCGCAAATCGTCAATTGTACCGAAACGAAATAATAGATTGACGGAAGAAATTTAGACAAATGAATAGGGCGCGGTAATTCCCCTACTCGGTTCTAAGCGAGTACCTAAACGTATACATTATTTGTGGGAATCCCCGAAAATGCGTTTCGTTTTCAAACATAGACAATGTGTGGGTTGTAAAAAAGTTAATAACTACTGCTTACGTAATTACCATCTAGACCCCACACCCCCCATGTCATCAAAAATAAGCAAAGCAAAGACCTCCCCGCCCCATTATAGTGCTTACGTAATACTTGAACGGCCCCTCACCACAAAAGCCACTTAGATAGCAAGTTCACTGAAACATCAATCCATTATTTGGAGAACATAGCATCCATACTTGGACAAGATCAAGTATTTTTCATATCTCAAGATGATAAAGCTCGGGTCCCTATTGGTGTAACTGCAGCAAATAAGCAAGCACCTCTTCTAATGCACATGGAATATCGAATCAAATTGCCTGATCACGACTGGGTAATCGCTGAGCGGCATAAATTAATACCATCAGTTTATGCTGGTATCAAAATCACTTCCAGTATGCTAGGACAACCGCAAGTCGTTGGATATTCTGGACCAACATACATCGCTATCCGAAGTGGAAAGTATAGTTCCTCTACTGCTAATAGTAATGCTCAGGATTTCGTGACGCTACTCGAACTTGAGGAGTATAGCATTAGCTAAAACTGACTATGGATTGGTAGAACCAGTGGTAATCATGACGGTTGATGGAAGTTGGACCCGGGTACGTCTTAAAACTGCGGCCAGACACCGGAGGACGGGCAGCAGCGTCCTCTCACTAATCGGTGAGCCACTGCGATCCCCAAGCCGCCTGCCAAGCGTGGGGATTATGGAAAACCCCCCCTTTTGGGGGAGGCCTTCGTTCAGCAGTGGACGTCTTCTGGCTGATGATGATGATGATGATGATGATGGAAGGTCAGATGAAAATCCGCGTTATCAAAAAGTTGTAAGATTTGCTATACAACACTTTAAGCGACATAATCTCGATGCATTGTTTATAGCTACTAATGCTCCTAGCAGAAGTGCGTATAACAAAGTAGAGCGCAGAATGGCTCCCCTTAGTCGGGAACTGGCTGGTTTGATACTGCCTCATGACCATTTTGGGTATCATTTGGATGAACGTGGCGTTACAATTAATGAACATTTAGATCCAATTTTGAGTTTGCAGGAAATGTGTTAGCTGAAGTATGGAGTTCAATGGAAATTGATGGCTATCATGTTACTGCAAAATATGTTGGGCCGGGCGAACAAGATCTTCCTGATTTCCCAGACAATAAATGGTATTCGATATTGTATAATAAAATATTCAATTATTGCTTTTTAGTTTGTGTTGTTTTTGAGATTTTTGAAGTCGGTTTTAATTTTTTGTTAATAGTTGGGTGTATTTAATGTATCTATAAACCTAGTACAATAGAATTTATTCTGTCATATTATACTGGGCAGCAACGTTATTTTAAGAACTACCGATATTTAAAGTTTACTTATATATATTTAAGTTCTTTAAATATTTTATAATAGACTTTGGGTGCAAGTTTATTTAGCACGAATTATTTTCAAAATAATCATTTAATTCACCCTTATAGGTGGTTAAGTAGCATTCATTACTACGATATTGCGAATAATTAAAAAAGGAAACACTCGTTTATCACAGTCGTAATTAATAACAAAAACTCTACTTAAGCTTTTATGATTAATCATAATACAATTAGTTTTATTGTCAATTAAAACCTGAGTGAATTGTGCTACAAGGTCACACGTAAGGTTGCTTATGTATTTGGTGTTTGGGTTCTGTTTATTTTCATTAATAAATCGATTATTTTAGTACTTATTGCTGCAACCAAACTTGATATTAAATAGGTCAACCAAAGCCTCACCTCCTGTCTTGCTCGGTGTGCACAAACACTAGCCGCGTGCACAGAGTTTTTAGACAGGCTAGGCAGAAATTTTTAAAAATAATGATATATGTGATTTGCAACCTTAAGCATCTTAAAATAAATACAATATTTATCTGAGTTATGTAGGGTAGGCAGTGTCTTTTTGTCTTTATGCACTGCACGCCACTGACAAAACACCTACATTCTAAACGACCTGCGCGAAGCCGGATAATACTGTTGAGGCTAAGTATCTACTGGTCAAAAATCATTTGAATTTGGGCTCAAAATCTACCCGAAGATGAAGAAGTTATAGGTCTTTGCAGATACATCAGTTCTACTGCATATAGGTAAATCTCTTTTTTCTAGATCTCTTGTGTAGTCTAATATGAAGGATGACAATCTTGGTGAAAACTTGATTTTGGCACAAAGCTCGAATAACGCTAAAAGATTGATCAGGTAATAAGACACTTAAAATCGCCTATTGAACAGTAGCGTACACCCCAAGCCTAAACTATATGATGTACATTAAAGAGAAAAAATATATAAATTTATAAGCACTAAGATATTATAAAAACTGAGTGCAGTCTTCTTGGTTCTGTTTCTACATTCTTCAACTGGATCATCGTCTTTACATCCTCCATGTGTGAGCAAATATAAAATTCTGTGGCGAACCCTGAGCAGCAACTTTGGCACCACATGTGCTAGCTACCTAATGATTTTACCACTACATGAATGAGCGATTCCCATATCAAGCGTCAAGTCGACAGAATAATATACATAGGTAGTCAGGTATTTAAAGTTTTATTAATTACGATAGTATTGAAACGAAAAATATTGAATTAAGTTGCAATAGTATAGCTATTTGTTGGGAAGCGCCAGAGCGTGGTAATTCGCCCTCCTTTCCATTTTGCCTTTATTCAGTGAGGATGTCCGCTCATTTTATTTTAATTTTGATTCGAGCATATAATATTCTACGTGAAATAATTGTTCATGTCCATATCACAAGTACACTAAAATTATTATTATTATTTTGACTCAACAACCTATTTTATTTCAACAATTTTTATCTTACCTTACATGGTTGTTTGTGCGTAGGTATTGTAATTTTAACCACTTCACTCGCTTTATTAAGAAAGTTCTAGAACTAAGGGGAATTTTTAAAAAATCATTGTCTTGGATCCTTTTTCTTAGCTGAATAAATGAGGCACTTTTGCACAATGTTTACCCGAGAGCGGTTGCTTCAGGTTCAGGCTATTCTTTGCAAATGTATGGAACCAACTAAGAAGTAAATATTATAATAGGGTCGTATTTTTTTATAGTAACCTTATTTTCTCCTGCCCATACACTTTGCACTGCAGTGTCGACGGTTGTGTAAACATTCAAAAGACTGCCGACGATAGGGACCTATCGTCGGCAGTCTTTAGTTAGTCTTTTAAATGTTTGTGGAATACAACAGCATACGGTTCGTCAATATATGTGGTGTCATATCGACTCCTTTCGTGGAACTAACATTAGTGGCTGTGTAGGACTACAAGTCTACCGAGTTCTTAGTAGAAAGTAGCTCAATAGGTATTGGTAATAACAAAAAGAGTCAAGTCTATACTTATAAAACAGTACCGTGATTGACTGACTGACATAACAAACCTCAACGACTAAAGAAATAAAAGTGAAAATTGAAACATGTGTTTTTTGGAAATTGTAGACGACCACTAAAAAGGAACATTGTGGAACGCAAATAAAGTATTGAGTATTGAATTTTCGAAATTCCCAATTTGCATCGCTAATATGTACCACAAGAAGGTGACAAATAGCAAATTGTCCACTATCTAAACAACTCCTTTTTCAACGTGCGAGTTTTACCCCTGGTGTTACAAGCGTCCACATGGTTCATGATTACTATCCATATAGCCATAAAATACACCTTTTTGCTGTCGATATCCGACCCCTGTTGTCCAATTAGGCATTCGTCAGGTATCATAACCGCTATATGTACTTATGAAGTAGGTACGATGAGCAATTCTGATAAACCGACGTCAGAAAAAGAAACGATCATGCGATCTATTGTTATTTCATAGCTTAGAATAAACTGTATTGCTTATGCACTATAATGACGTAAGTATCAACAGTTAAATTAAAGGTAGTTATTGGAAAAAGATAGGTAAGTATCTGCCTGTGTAGTAGGTTTTTTACATGTAGGTAGCTAATAAAGAACTCATTTGTGGCTCAGAAAGAGATGGATTAAGGCTTTTAAACGTAAAAAACATATCTATCATAACATTCAGTACCTTATTACTTTGAATAAGCATTTAAATTATACCTAAACAATGTTGTGTGTTTACCTTAACTTCTAAAATATTGTCTCTAAGTCACTCACAAACTACAAAACTGGTATATTCTGGTTATTACCTGTGCAAACAGTTTAATATCATTCGATAATCGAATGCCCATTTTGTGGTTGGAATAAACCGTCACAAATAATCGACGACTTCTTACCCTGCGGTGACAATAGCTCACTTAAGAACTAATGTGATTTCCCACTTTAAAGTTAAGAACATAAGTGGTTATATTTACCTTAAGTAATGGTTAAGATGGGAAAGTCCGAGCGCGTAACTTAGGACCAAGGAAGTGTCGTACAAGGAAAATTTCCGGGGCTCATTATGAATAAGAGGCAACACTTCAAGTATGTTATTAGTTCTTGAGATTAAGATTGAGATGACTGATTTGAATGAACGTCTTAGTTTGCTGCTATCCCTAACAAATTTTAATATATTATTAAGACTTGGTACTCAGCTTTCCGCATCCAGTACACACCAGCCACATTTTTAGGTCGTCGAGCTACCTGGCTGTACCTATCGGTAAATATAAAAACAAAAAGGCTTTGTTTTAAGGGATAAGGGAATTGGTCGGGTTAATATTCATAAAGTTTCCGTAAAATTAATATTAAATTGTGATCAGTCCTCAATTTCGATGGTCCTTTGTCAATTAGGTATGACCCTCTCCATATAATAATATAATAAAAATAAATGCAACATTAATTTTACG
Organism: Shargacucullia verbasci; assembly: GCA_947562105.1. Classification (NCBI taxonomy): domain Eukaryota; kingdom Metazoa; phylum Arthropoda; class Insecta; order Lepidoptera; family Noctuidae; genus Shargacucullia; species Shargacucullia verbasci. The sequence continues at coordinate 11,290,472 of OX387279.1, forward strand.
CAAGCGTGTTATTTTTATATACTGTTGTTTTTAATGTCCTTATTTTTTTTACCTTTCGGTATTTTATATAAAACTGTTGTTATTCATTTTAATTACGATTTAACGAACGCATATTTTATACACACAAAATCATTGCAGAGTCGATGTTCTCACGCTGTGTAGATATTAATATGTAGCTTGGTAAGAAGCCATTAACATAATATTTTGTAAAAAAAAAATAATGTATCTTGTGTGTAACCTGTACGGATAACTAAAAACAGAATCTGACTATACTTACCACAACATAGTACCTATGCATAATCCAATAAGCATAGGTGTGTACAGCCACATTTCGTTGTTGTGTCCCATGTAATAGGGCGTGAGCCTATTACCAGCAACCGGGCCCAGTTCCAAATTCCGTGCGTAGAATTCCCATACAGAAACACTCAATAACACTTTACCTGACTCGGGAATCGAACCCAGAATCTCACGTTCAGCAGTCGCACTTGCGACCACTAGACCAAGGAGGCAGTTAAACCTCGCAAAATATATTAACCCGTCAAGAGACTCAAAATAGACACATAGAAAATATTTTGTTTCTGGGCGCTAGCGTCCGTTTGAGTATTTATTATTAAGAGATAATATCACGAAGATGGGTAGCAACGTCCTCTTTTGACAATGCACTGCCACCACCAATCCGTGAGCTAAGCATGGTCATGAGAGTACACTGTATTTGTAAGGCACTCAGCAGACGACGAACAGTCCGCGGCGGAATTTTTCTCCAATATTAAGAATCCACAATAACACACAACGAGTCTGATGGAAATTTGTCACCCAAATGAGTGCGTTAATGCGTAGAAAATCAATACTGTATAATATCACCTTACTAACTGGTGACAGTGACTGAGATTGTTCATCAGTAGATTGCTTTAGGATGAGATAAAACTGCCGACACGTGTAATTGCGTTTCTGTCCCACGAATAATCCTTGCTCCTATCTCAATCCAAGGCTATATTATCTTCATATGTTTAATTATCTACACATTTAATATTAATTTGTATATTATTATAATATACGATACGCACCGCTGAAAACTATAATAATATGTTATCTGCCGCATATCATTACTATGTAAATGACATACTCGTACATCTTCTCCGCATCTTTAAAGGTGCTAAGGCTTTGAACTGAAATGTGTAGTATTTTCTGAATTAAGTATGCCTAATTGGCGATCATCTGACACCAGTTAAATTTGGTAGAAGCTTACGACAGGTGGCCATAATTAATATTCTATATTTATTTGTGTAGATGCCTTTGGTTACAAACATTACAGTTTTTCAATTCACTTACTCAAGCCCCACACGAAAAATAAGAAACAGCATTTACAGATATAATTTTGAAACTACTTAACAATAAGATATAAACTCTAACAATATTAGGTACGACTAGCCAGTAACTGTTAAGTCTGCTACTAGACCTAGCCGATAACCGAGCAAAGTGCACCTCATTGCCACATTTCAGTTCCGCGAAGTCCTAATGATTTTCTTCATCATGAGATTTTCTAGCTGTTTGTGTGTCTTTCGTTATACCATAAAACCATGAGAAGAGGTGCTCTTCTCAATATTTTGATTTGATTATTTATTTGCACTAATAACAGGGCGTTTTATATTTATTTATTTTATAGTAATTGGGCACTTGTGTGCCTTTCTCGAGACTATAAAACCTGTTAAAAATGTTTACCTTTATGAGTTTTTCAAAAGTGATAAGTTTGTAGCGACAACTACTCGCAACATGGCAAAAAGTAAAGCGCCATCTATCGGAGTGAAGCTACAACAATAAACCCTGAATCGCACTATGAGCGTTTACAACGATTCTAACACATATACGAATATCCGACATCAACTGTCGGGCTTCGGCCCGCCAGGCTAACCACCTTGCCTGGTCGGAGGATCCTCCCTTTTCAATGGAGGAACACCATACCTCGTTCCTCCATAGTGGTGACCCCTGACAATGAACATCTTCGCAACCTTCGACGGCATCATCGCCTTCACTCCCCTCTCCACCCCTCCAGTACCCTTCGAGCAGCATCAAGCAAGTCTCACCCTGCCAGCCAGCATCCTCGGCCCCAACGGGTGTAACCACACGCTTGCAGCGACCGCGCAAGCCTGGTTCTTCCCATCGGCCTCTCATCAGCAACCTTGGCACAGCACACTGCACTTCGGCCGGTCAACTAGCAGAGCCCTTCTCTCCTGGTCGACGCAGCAGCCAGCCACTACTCTTCACTGCACTACCTCGACTCACTGAGGACTATGCAGCATCACCGCACCTAGTTCCGACTCATTGTGAACTATGCGGCACTTGTTTCCGACTCACTGGAATCATCACTGACCCTGGCAAGCAACCTCAAGACTCAACAGCATCGACCTCCGGTCTGGGGGGGAGGGATGTAGCGACAACTACTCGCAACATGGCAAAAAGTAAAGCGCCATCTATTGGAGTGAAGCTACAACAATAAACCCTGAATCGCACCATGAGCGTTTACAACGATTCTAACACATATACGAATATCCGACATCAACTGTCGGGCTTCGGCCCGCCAGGCTAACCAACTTGCCTGGTCGGAGGATCCTCCCTTTTCAATGGAGGAACACCATACCTCGTTCCTCCATAAGTTTATCGATTGTTATCCATGAATACGATGACTGAAATTTTTGAAATAAAAATTCATCAGTAGACGGGGTGAACATTTGTAAATCTTAATTTTTTTTTATACTTATATTTAATACTATTTCATAAGGCGATACCCATCATTTTCTAAATAAAGTCAAACACACATTTCTGAGCGTGACTGATAAGATATTACAGATGTCAAATAACTAAATGTTACGGCAACGTCTCTAACATGCCCACGTCAAATCCACTGTTGGACGGGTGTCTCATAATTTGCGCCGCCACAACTCGGTTCGTTGCCTATGTAACTTTATGTTAAAACTTGTAAATACTTATGTCACACAATCTTTACAGCCTTCACTTTTTGTTATATAATATATTTTTGAGATTGTGGCGAATCTAATGACTCCTTCCTTAATCACTTTAAACAACCAAGCAAATCAGGGTCCGTGAGAATAAAAAAATATACTCGGAATAATCTCGAGAAAAAAATATTGTGTTAACAAAATAATAAGATCGTTTCCCACCCAACACAAAACCCTAATCATATACATTCCAAAAAGGAAAAAAACATATACGAGTATTTGGTGCTCCCTTGCATATGGTTGCATGAAACCAAAATATTATAGAAATATGGCACAGATGTTTTTAAAATAACTAGAAGAAGCTTCAAGCGCTAGAATTATTACTTAAACCTCATATAAAAATAGGCTCACATTTTAGATAAATAGACTAATATATTTATAACACTGTAGCTATCAATTTTATAATACCTATGCTACACAGCGAAAAGCAAACTGTGAAACTGGTTCATGTGTAGTTTAAGTATAATACGGTAGTTGACTACTAGTCATCTGAGTTACTTTTTATGAACTGTCAAAAACAACATTATTGTTCTAAAAATGTTTGGAATAGCAAGGCGTGATGTCACAGTTTTTCATTGCCATTGACAAACTTATTGTGTGATTTTGACAAATTAAAAATTTAAAACGCCAAAAATAAACAAGAGACTAAGTTTTACTGAGCTTTTAGAAGGGAAACTATTTACCAGAAAAGATTTCAGAATTTATTTAATCGTTCGTCATTGTCACAATGTATTTACAGTTTATCTGTTGACCTCCATTTTTCTAAAATTTCATAACCTTTTGTTTATTTTTGTTGTTTGATATATTAAAATCATCTGTTCCGAAAGTCTTGTTAAGAAAAGATAATGGAATATATAATATAAAAATGGTTAGGTATGGAGAGAAATAAATTTACGAGTAAGTAACAAAAGGTATAAAATTGACAGACTGAACCTACCCATCAACCAGTTTCAAGGTTTGTTGTTTGTGTTACAAACTATATATGAAACTGGCATTGCATTAACACTAGAGCTTGCCAAAGTCCGAACATTACACGACCTCCATAAATAAAAAACATGGAATCGAAGTAAAGGAATTTTCTACGTTACGTTGTTTAAGTAGGTATATACTATATTTTAAATGAAAACAAGAAAAATAAAAAATTATAATCTTTTAGTGTATTTATGCAAGGACATAAAAAAGTGTAGATATGTGTATATATTTTGATGACAAAATCACGGCACCCGCTCTCGCTCGGCATTTTTCATTAAGTCTTTACGAGTATATGTATAGGTATTCAAAATTAACGCCACTTTAAATGATAGTTGTTTATAATATGTATAATATACAAATGTACGTGACATTGCTACAGTATATCTATTACCACTACATTTAAAATTCAATTGCTATGATCAAAAATTAATCACTATAAATTGATAAATAATAAACACTTTATATTATGGGTAGTTTACTTTGGTTATGACATGGTTTGACTGTTGAAGATATACGATGCATTATTATTTTGTATATTTTTTTAAAGTCATTACTCCGTTGTCGACATGTTCTCGTTCATTACATTTTATTAGGAATAGAATGATTATCCAATATGAAATCAATATCGGACTTTGAAGACGAGTTATGTCTATTTATCGGACTTTCACATAAGGTGGTGACTGCGCGTAGACGCACGTTATAGTATCCGAAACCAGTAGTGTTACGTGCTACAAACTGCTACGCACGTAGCCGCATAAAAATGCGGGACGTCTGAACACAAAGAACATTTTATTTGATTACCAATGGCGCACGGCATGGCACCCGGCGGCGACAAACAATAGATTTTCTATTACGTCTGCTTGGCGTCATTTGACGGATTAAAATTTTATCTGAAGTCTCTTAAGACTTACGTCTACGCGAGTCATATAATATAAAACAATACAATCATAAGTCATCATACGTTAGCTGATTTCTGATACAGTATTTTATTATGTAGTCCATTTATTAAAAAAACATATATTGTAACAATAACCAATCTAATTTGCCACGTGTTACACACACACTATTATTTTTATGCTTATATTTACAGTACCTAAATTAACTGTTACCAGTGACGCCATGAAAAATTAGCACGTGTTCTTTTGCATCTTTGATGCGGACTGAAAAATTCGTGCTATAATTATAGCAATAAATGAAATTGGGCTGATACAAAAATGTTATCTTTTCGTTAAACACTATTAGAACAGCACGGCTGGTGCAGTGGCTAAGCGATTGGTTTTCTGCGCTATCGGTTGTGGGTTCAATTGCCACACCGAATAAATATCTGTATGATTTACAGATGTCTACCGGGTCTAGGGGTTTCTTCATGTCAGATTTATGAATGTTAACTGCACTCACGATACAGGATACCTATATGAAAAATGTATATAGGAAATCAGGAAGGAACTAAGTTAATAATCATTTCAAGAGGATGGATGACCAGAATTCTTCTCATTCGCTTATAATTGCAATTATTAGTATTGCTAACAATAGCTAACCTTTTTTGCTGAATGACGTCCCGGTGGATAATTATCTCCCCTGGAACACTTGCGATTTTCAGCACATGACCACGTGTTACTAACTGTAGTCCCTGTGATCGTTTATGATCAAAATGACCGAGTAGACGACCAGATTTGATTTCCCTTGACTCCTACAGTCAGAGTTTCGAAAGTTAAATTTTCATTGCTTGTGCTTAATGACCTTTTATTTTTTTAGAATATTGAAATTCTAGGGATGATTTTCCATATTTAATTGTTCACAAATTCTTTAGCTTTTAGAAAAGTATTATTTTAGTGCTCAGAATTAACTTGATTTTTCACAATTAAAAGAAAATTTCATAAAATTTCTTAAATATCAGATGTTCTTTAGACAATAATAGAAAGAAATTGTCTGGACCAAGGTCAGGTAGTTCAGGAAAAAAATCAGACGGTAAGGTTATTTCTGTAAGGTAAGCGAATAATGAGTTATGTTCTGTGTCTAGTCTATTTAATTTCTATTTATGTTAGTGTACCTAATTGGTCTTCAAAACCGTTTTAATATAATTAAATAAATGAGAAACTGTCTTTCGAACCCTTTCCCTGTCGCGTGAATTATAGTAAGAAAACGGCCATTGCACTGTTTAAACATTGTGTCAGCTTAATTTTGGTTCTAGTTTCTAGTTTAAATGTATAAAAAAAAAAAAACCCGCAAAAGTGATAGAAAAATCCAAATTGGAAAATGTCTGTACAATTTCATTTCATTTGACGGCACGGTTGGCGTTTTGGTTGACAGATCGACTGCTGCGCTACTTGTGTTTGTGTATGTGAATATATGTGTTGTAAACGCACCCACGTAGCAACATGAATGGGGCAAGGTTTAAAAAAAACACAGATACAATACACAGGACCGGTGATCTCTTAATATATGTAGATCATAGACTTAGAATTTCGCTTACGCTAAAAGACCAACAAAGCGTGGAAAAGAGATATCATTTTAATATGAACACTACCCGAGAAAGAAAGAGACAGATGTTAATGTCAGTATGATACAATTTTTTTTGAAGGATCGGTACCTATCCTTTCCCTTGCTTAAGTGTCAAACATATTTTATTAATTTATAAAATAATCGTGCAATTATTGGCGATAAGTGATATTTAGGCCGTCATAATGTCATATTTCTTTTGCCAATTGTAACGTAACATAGAGAAATAATTCAAATAATTACACGTTTCACAGGTAAATGTGATTTTTTCATCGTACGTTTTGAAACCATATTTTGTATACGTACTAGTATTAATTCGCCGAGAAAACAAATTTTACCATAGTATATTAGATTTTCTTCCGATACGTGGTAATATTTTGTAGATAAAACAAGAAATAAATAATATTTAGTGTAAATATTAAAATGTATGTTTACGCTAGGGTTGACTGTAGAAATGACTTCACGGATATCGATAAAATGTCGATAGATTTTTATCTGATTATTAAGTATTCGGGCCTAAGGGAACTAGCTATGGTAATATCATACATTTCTTTATCATTATCAGTGCACAAAACTGTGACTAGTGGATAGCACAAGGTTAAATATTTGTACTATACTTATCTGTATGCTGCATACAACATCATCTTATTATATTTTTTAATACTCTTTGTATTTTCATAAATAAAATTATTTTATCCGTTTATTAATTTACAATAAGAGGATTTAATTAGTAGCGTATATACCTCTATTCATTAGGGCAAGATTTAATCTAATCGATACAATACTATATTGACAATGCAAATACACAACCCTATTTTCATCTGACATATCAGTCACTAACACATATGCATATTATTTTTCGGTATCTCCTACAAGCTGTCATTGTTCATCTTTACATTCTAAATCTATGATGTAGATACCTACACTTCTTTGTAACGTCTAGAATGTTAATGTTGTCATAATTACAAAATTTCGATTACCGTAACGAGGTGTTCCTTCAGTGTCAATGTCATTCGGGATTCCACTTTACGCTCGGTTAGGTATGGTTCACGCTGCTAAATTAAATTATCACCTACTTTCTAAGTTCATAAAGGACTGTTTTATAGTGACGCATTCGTCCTAGGAACTTATAGGTTATTTCACATTTTTTGTCCGTGTCAGATTCTATTAGACAATGTCGTAGATATTAAATCAGGCGTAGATCTCGTTGCCCTACAATTGGAGATCTGCTCATTATTATCACGGTAGCTGATGACAGCAATATAGGTAATTCTTGCCAGTCTTCGGGGCGTAGCTTGAGGGCTTTTTGACCCGCCGTAAAAAAAAAACTTAATAAAACTTTTAATTTTACGGCGTATAGCCTCGCGTCTTGATGTCTATCAAACTTACAACCAAATGAGTTTTAGTTTTTGTTAATTAGGTAGGCTTTTTTTAAATTTCTTCAGGCATATCAAGTCCAAAAGAAATTCGCACAAAGCTGAGCGCGAGGGGCGGCGCAGGCCGCACCAGCACCAGCTAGCCGCCCCGGGCCATGGCCCTTTTGGCCTTAGGGTAAATACGCCCCTGCTTAAAGGTACCTTTATTAAAAATAATTCAGTCGTAATTATATGGAACACAAACGAATGTAAATATATTAGACATAAACTTGATAGTTCAACTCCTTCATAATAATACTAATAAAATGGCACTGATTGATTAGTCATTTATCTTGTTATACTTTTAGTTCTATTTATTTATCTTTGAATGATCTCTGGGTTTACAAACCGGACGTCAAGCCGGCACTACACTTATTTCATCATCGGTATGTCTTTCAAACAGTGCAGAATTGCTTTACACGTAACATGAATAGTAAATAACGCAACAACGCTTTTTCCCCCAATGAGGGTAGATGTATTACCAACAACAAAATGCTTTGGTGTTGGTAATTGGCTGGTAATTGGCTTTGAAACCTACCACTGAAACAGAGCGGTATCTTCGATATTGGTAAATACATAGCCTTGGCGTCGAATTATATCGCACTATGGTTTCGTTACACGAGTTCTATAAAATAGTGAACATAATTTCGATAATGCAGGTAGTAGTTGACTCGTATTAGACTTAGAATAGTTAATTCTATTAAGCTATGATGATAAAATAATTAAAATTAAAACATGCGTTCACGACAGTCAAGTCAGACTGCTTGATTTAATCAGACTAGTCTTACTAAACCAAATCTATCTATAACAAGTATGCACCAAATGCGGTTGTGGAAACTGTCTATATACTAGTATTAGATAATGTTTAGAATTAAGCATTTGTAAGGAAACTATTTGTATTCTAGTCAAATGTGAGGTCGCGCCTATTATGAAGGTCGATGGATAAAAAAACACATAGTTTTGATCTTTTTAGTAAGAGCTAACCCAAACACATCAGTAACAACATACACACTGATGATACACTAAATGTTTACATTAAAATATAACAGTAGAAAGTACTTATCACTATAATCAATTAATTGTAGGCTCTATACAAAAACCTACTCTTGCACTATATGTTACATTATATAGTGAGAGGCTAATGTTTTGACTAATATTTTATTTCTCATCATTAACAAACACATTAATAATGTCCTCCTGACTGATTTCGATCACGGCGGCCAATATTACCGTAGATTAGCCAACTACGCAGTAGATATTATAGAGCACAAGTGTGTGTGTAAATACAGGTGCTCTCTCTATTCCTTCACTCTCATACATAGTCCAATGGGACTAATCATTAACAAACACATTCCACAACTGTCGCAGAGCTAAAATCTAAGTTAATACTCGTTTTATATTGTCACGTAGTTCATAAGTTATTTGATATAATTGAAATTTTGTATGTGTGAGAATGGCCAGTTACACATAGCCTATCTTAATCTACTGAAAATATACGCGAATACCCATAATGTTTAATGATGTTATTGCTATCTATTTTTTCATAATAAAGGATGTGGATACGGAACAAGCAACTCTAATAACAGGAACTAACTCAGTGAGTCATTGTTGGTCACAAATTATAATTGTTTTTTGTCTCGGTGAAGGTAACTCGTAGAGTTGTACTAATTGTAATCAAGTGTGAAACACAACTAGAATCTTTGTAATATCGGTAAGCAAGGCATTTGCATTTTGCAGGTTACAAGTGCTCATTAAGCTATAGTGTCAAGGTTCAAACGGGGTGAGTCTGCGTAGACGTGTGTTCCGCCTAGGGGGGTTATTACACCAACATAAAAATTATCTACATACGTATGATGGATGGAAGTCACGATGCAAACATTATCTATTATTCACAGCTTTAATAAATTGTGTCAATCGTCAATCATTGTGTCCATTTCCGATTATCAAGTGCCTACGTGATCTGTCTACGTTAAATGTTTCCAGGAACCAGGTGGTTAAGTCGATTGTTTCTGACCTTCGAGACGAAGATCAGCTAGCAGTTCCAGAGCATGCTTTCTGGCGCAATACTTGGCATTGGTGTCGACAGATCAGGAAACATTTAAATATAACCTTCAAAGAAAAAAGTTTGCAAGGCGAATTTAGTTCAGTACCTACTGATTATGTGTGACTTTGACTGCGAATGCTATGAGGTCATTTTCGAATTGACGCGAATACATTTGCAAAAAGATGCGAATTGTAGGACCACTTTCGTAATGAACGGTAATTATATAGTTTCAGTACCCATAAACTGCTTAGCGTTTTCCCTTCTAAAAAGTGATTATGATGAAATTTTTTTGAGAATGTATTTGCTCGTAAGTACCATAATTATTGTTATGATAATATTGTTGTTGATAATCGTCAATAGCTCTGTAAATAAGTAGTAGGTAAATAGAGAGATTTTCATGACGGCCACATAAGAAGCAATTTTTCGCGCGTTTCGACATAAATCTCTATTAGAGATAAGTAGTATCTCCTTTTCATCTTCATCATGTAGCTTTTTCCCAACTACATTCGGGACGTAACCCTTGTCCTCTTGTCCGTAAAACCTGTCTAGTCGGTCGCGGCCGAATATCAGTATTTTACACGGAGCGACTGGTCATCATAACCTCCGCCACCCAATTATTGGGAGAAACTGATAGATACTCTAAAGTCAGACTGGTTGTTAGATATGACACCCGGGACCAATTGCTTATCGTGCTTTACGAGGCACGGAAAGGACTCGACGCATGAAAAATGTAAATTTTTTGACCATCCACAATTATTCTGCCAGATGAACACCTGACCGAGTCATTAAGACATGTCATTGATACGGTCTATAGATAGTTATTAGGACTACAAGCAATCGCTCAATATTAATGGTGAAAGAACAATTAGGTACTGTTCACTTATAATGGGTTTATTATGGTTTTTGGAAAGAAATAACTCCCCCAGCTTTTGCATTAGAGAAGATTATTGTTGTGCCAGATAATGACGATATAATTGTTTATTCTATAAATAACTGTTAAGACATTTATAGAATAAACATTTCATTTGTTTTTGTTATTTCATTTCATCGAAAATGTTGGAAATGACAGAAAATTCGAACTCTAGTAAAATGAAAGACAATGATCCTACAGCTTTTTTTTGCTATAATAACAAATGCTTCGACGGTCAGGCAAACAGGCAAACAGAATATAAGTAGCATTATTTTTTTGTTGCTTTCACTTTTGGATCAAAAATGTATGAAACATACCTACATAGATGATGTCCTTTACAAGTAAAAGGGTTTTCAAGGGCGAAAAATAGCTCTAGCTATATCTATCTCATCTTTGGAAACATTCGTTATCAGTAAAATAACAATTCTGTCCAATACCATGTATGTTTGAACCTGTATTATTTTGCTTCTAGATTAGCATATAAAATACAAGCAAATTAAATCAGGTTAATAAAATCGAACGTAGACCTACCTGTTTGGTAGCTAGAAATACCTATTTTTATGTTCTGGTGTACCAAAAAACCTTGTCTGTTCAGCTAAAGTTTAACATAAGTTCATCTCATATTCTACTGAATATATTAAATCAACATTTCAACAGTATGTGTTTGCTCACAATCCATCTTACTCTTGGGTGCATAAGCAGAATGGTCATATTCTGTATGAGCATAAATCTGTGTGTATTTCCACAAACAATTTTTTTTTTAGAGTGTTTATGCCTTTTTGAACAGGCATAAAAATACGTTTTTCTGATCAACATGTAGTACATATAGGTAAAACTATCACACGCCTAGTAAAACACAAATAGGTAAATTAAAATCGAAGTCACGTAAAATGTGGCTTAGTTTTAGGTCACATGTAATGATTCTGTATGATCTGCTAAATCACAAGCCAGGGTTGCCCGTAGCATAATAGATACCTAAACATGTACAAGCTTATACATATTTACGGGGCTATTTTGCTGCAGGCTACCTTAAGCTACCTTACCCACCCACACACAGCGATGACGTTAAATTAACATGTTGATTGTCGTTAGACACCGAACTTGGAACGACATGTCTAATAGACTTTCTTATGTGATTGCAAAGCTGTCTCAAGTATGTCATTTGGTAGATTTGACAGACTAGTAGACTGCCCAACTGATCATATTACCAATACACTACTGTTCCAATAGCGAAAAATCCTCGGACACGCGGCGTGCACAAAGATTTTAGACAGGGTAGGCAGAAAATTTTAAAAGCATTTCTTATCAAAAATACCTACGGCATGTTGGTATTGGTTCGTCGTCTTGTCGATTAAATAATTATGTATGTGATTGGCCACCTCAAATATCTTATAATAAATATTTATATGAGCTATGTAGGGTAGGTAATGTCTTTTTGTCTTTATGAACCGCACGCCACTGTTCGTAACTAGACTAGGTAAAAGAATTAGAAGATTGTGACATCACCCATGTGATATCTGCCTAGTTCCTTTCCCAGAGAGGAAAGGCCTGGTTTCAACCTCTTGGAACATTATTAGGCTGCTGATGATTAATACTAATTATGATAAATACTGACTGTTTCGTTGGTCTTGTGGTGGCAAGCATGACTGCTGAGCATGTGGTCCTGAGTTAGATTTCCGGGTTGGCCAATGTGTTATTGAGTTTTTCTGTATGAAAATTCTCAGAAGTAGAACGGAGTTTGAAACTATGGTAGATGGCAATAGGGTCGACATCTATTACATATATTACGGCATTAGCTAAAATGGATGTATTAGTAGTAAGCCATTGTCTAAACCTTCGGGGAATACAGGCGTGATAACATGATATCATGTTAAAAATATAGATTTTTTGATAAATAATTTTCTCTTCTTTCTCCTGTTTTTGATTTATATCGTTCTAATTTAAATGACCATGTATTATTATGTATCCGCTGATATTCAAGTTGGTCAAGATTTCAATCGCTGTTATCTTCAAAATTGGCTTTTGATTTTCCTTTAGTGTATACATATTTTTTTATGGCTGAATGTACCTAGTTTTTAATCGTTCTTGTTACTCACATTGAACGTCGAGTATTTGAGGAAATAAAGTGATGCAATTAGTCGTCAGTCTATGATAATCATTATTTTGGAATGGCTTTAAAAAATGCGGGTTTGACGTAGGTATAAGTATTTGCAGGAAGCTGTTGTGGATTATGTTAATAAATTAACTTTTTATATATATATATATTTTTTTGTTTGATAACATTCTTGCTTTGTTTAGGCTTTTATAACTATATCTTTATTTAACTAATATAAGAACGTAATATTACTAAAATAATCAATTTTTCAAAATTTTGTAATTCCCGATATATAAAAAAATATAAACAGACTTCATTATATTATTTTGGTACAAAATTAAAATCATGTAACTCATCGCTGATTAAATCGAGAGATTATGGATTTACTTAGAAATCCACGAACAATATATTATAATGTATAATAATTGTAATATCCTTCACTCGCAAACAAAAAAGTAGTGACCCCGTTTCTTAGAAAATGAAGTAAATTACAAAATATTAGAACTCAATTAGCTTCAATGAACTAATTATTTGTCGGTAGATCTGTATCTGGGGACCTTCACTGAAGAGGAAATGCGATAACGTTTTGCACTGGCTGCGTATTCGAGCGTAGCAACGCTGCCAAGCTAAGCTGTACAGTCAGCATCAAAAACATGTATACACGTAGCGAAATTCAAACTTTTATTCTTGAAAAGTTATTTTTTACAATCATAAAATTTTAATGAACACGTATCTTTATGCATCCACAGATACTATGTATGATATTAGTCAAGATTTCAATCACTATTTCCTCTAAAATTCTGTTTTGAATTTCGCTACGTGTTTACATCTTTTTGATGCTGACTGTATATGGCCGCTAGCGAATAGCGCGCAAATGCCTAAAAAAATCACATCTAAAGGTTTTTTTTTCATGACATTGGCGCAATGCGAGTAATTTAAATTAAATTAAAATTTTGCGCTAACAAGTTCGATATTACCTAGTTCGCAATCGATACGCCAATTTGAATTCTAAATTAGTTTGTTAATTATGTTCTTTCGTTACATGATTCAGATCCATACGAAACTCTATCTACAAAGGGACTATTCTATGTATTTTAGGTGTACCTATCATAAATTAAATGATTTAAACAAATTCCTATTAAAGTTGTCTGTTGATCACTTTGAGTATCAAAAACTTGGATCTAGGGTTCTATTATTTCGGTACAGCCTTAACGTTCACGAGACATACCTAAAGCTAAAATATATAAGCTACGTATGCTAATTTAACCTACTCAATTTTGGGATTGTAATAATAATGTGCTACAATTCTACGATTATTTTTGATTTCATGAATTTCATTTTCCGACTTTCGATATACCTACATAATTCAAAGTAGGTATTTGTTTGGGAAAACAACATTTTCATTTTTAAGTAGATAATGTTGACAGTCATACCTTACTATGATTTAAATTATGTATATGTCATCGAACTACGCTCTAGATTTAGCACGGAAGGTACTTGTCATACATTTCTATGCCTTCATAATAATAAACTCGTAATATATGATATGGGTTTAAGTGAGTTTCTAGCTTCGCTGACACATTCATCATTTTGAATGTGGGGGCAAAGACGTCGGGAGAATTCGTCGGTTCTGCTCCACTGAATATTGTTAAGGTGCCCGCTGCCCCTGTTCAAATGTCGGTAGCACAACAGTAACCCGTAAGATGCTGGGTTCAAACCCTTAAGTTTTTTAAGAGTTGGGTTTGGATAATTTATGGAAATCCCAAATGGTCTATGCCTTTTATGACGTATGGCGTTGACTGGCATCACGGTCATGACCCCGGCAAAAGCAATGCACTAAACAGGAAAACAGTATACTAACGGTAAACTATGGCAAAGTACTTTATTCAAATAAAGACTATGCAGCTATACCTTTATTGCACAAAAGGATACCCGTAGTGCGTAATAAAATATGCAGACAAACAGAACGTAAACTTTTCATGAACATGTACACCTAAATTGATGATTGTGAAATATAAAGGACATGGCAGAAATAAAATAAATATGAAGCCCTCTCAGGTGTGCAGCTTTCCTCCCGATGTTTTCTTCACCGATAATAATACAAGATAATCAAATTCTGAAAACCACATGAATTCGAAACGACAGAGGTATACTGGTTCTTGTTCAAACTCAGACTGTCCTGCATGGAAGACAAGACGTGTTGAACCATGATTATCACTGGTTCGCTGGAGCTTTATTTTAAAAAACACTTTAAAGAACTTCAAATACTCTTCATCGCACTAGTTTCCAGACTAAATGCAACAATATGAGTACTAACTTATATACATTTGATAATACAAATACATAATACACTTTTGAAGCATCGAGGCTACTAAAGAGGTCGGGAAAATTGTTATTAGGTTTGTCTCTAAGGAAATTTCCCGTGGAACCCCAGTCCCTATGTGACGTCGATCTGAGAATAGACTCTTGTGTAACTGTTTTAAAAAATAAATTGTCAATCCTGAATATTAATCTATTTTACTTATAACTTGGTTTAAACGTGAATTTGATAAGCTGTTTTAAGTTTGCAGAAAAAACAATAAATACAAAAAAAAAACGTTTTTACTTAATCCGATTTAATGTTGTTTTTTTAAAAATTGGCAGCTAGGACATTGAGTAGGTACTAATTTTAATACTAGGTGTGTGTCAGTTACCACATTTTGTTTACCTCTGTATACTATTTTACGGTGAAATCACATCTGTCAGTATCAATTCGCCTGTAATCTTATAAACATTGCTATTTTGTATAAAGAGCCATTTGTAAATAGGGTGTTATTTATAAGTAGATACGTACTAAAATTTCGTTTTTTTTTGGTTATTATTCTTTGCTTGGTCCTTTTATAGTTGTATGGTTGTGTTGTTCCAGCTACACGTGAAATATTTTCTCTAATCACGTGGATCGCTCCGAATAATATTACAGGGTGACTCGAACTTGGCTCTTAATTTCTTCTTGAATTTCATTGCCAAGATGGACAATTTAACATCCACCGACGCAACGGCGCGGCGCGGCGTTACGCTGTAAACCCGCAGGTTGATACCGTCTAATGCCACAATTGTTAATTCTTGGATAAAAAAAAAGGAATAGAGCGAGCGATGTTAAGTTATGGAATTTTTTGGTTTGATGTGAAGTCAACAATAAGCACAATGGAAATTGGAGATTACCTACGCACCTATATTAACCCACCACTGTCACTCCAAGTAGAGTCAACCGACTTAAACTTAAGTAAGTACTTAGGTAAGATGCAGCAGCTAGCCATTTCCAAGCATACCTATTCACAAAGAAATAATTTATTTATTCATTTTTTATGCAAAAATAATTCAAAAACAAATATTTACCTCGTACTAATCCTGTTGATATAACAGGTGCAGAAGAATCGAAATTATTATTGCGCCACAGAACTTAAACACCGAATATTAGTTATAAAAAAAATATGTTTTTTTATATATAAATACTGGTTCTTGTTTGGTATTGATTAAGTACTAGGTAACACGTTTACTAGAATATAATTAATATTAGCCAGTCTAAAATTAAGGTCACTGCCACCGCCATCTGTTATATTTTGTCGGAACTATTTAAGATATGATGGTGCTACTTATCAAAGTGTCTACACAGTAACCACACTATACACGTAGAACATAACTTTTTCTTACTTCATTGACTTTGATGTTTTATTCTTTAAGAGTATTGTAAATTATGTCTAAGGCAAGATTTGTATATTGGACTAGTTTTGGATTAACGTCAGACTGTTTATCTTTAAACAATCCAATTTATAAAACATAATATTGTTGTTCATCAAATTACTTTTCATCTAGAAAAAGTGACATCTAGCGGGCAGACTACGATCTTCTGACTAAACTTAGTATTAACACCCTGTTATTGTTTTACTTTTATTTAACAGATGTCACCCTGCACTGTTATTGTTAGTTTTACCTAGTTAGACATTCAACACATTTCAATGTGTAAATAATGTAGTAAAACGAATATCAAGAACTAAATTTCTTTAATAAATCGAACTGTGCTGTAGTGGGTGCGTAGTGTGAATAAAGAATAACTGTAATAACAATGACTTATCTATACATGCTGTTATTGAAGTTTTGGTGCGAACCTAATCAAGACTTATGATGACTACATTCCCAAGCCTCTTTAAGGTATGTTGATAAACGCAACTGTGCTCCAAATTTATTCAGGTCCTGGAAGACGAGTAATATGAAATTGAAGGTAGTTTTGATAATTATTAGGTTTAGACATTTCTTAAGCATATTGCTAATTGTGAGATGAATTAAGAAATTGGTGTTTATTTGGGTGCAGCGCGGGGTGAACGACCTCTACTCTATATCTGTGTGTAGGTCTATAGAGCGAGCGCGCAGTGCACTCCGTTGTCACGGCAACGAACCCCCGACCGCTTGATTGTACCTACTCTAGTAGTGTGAATGTTAAGTTGAAAAATAACTATACTTCAACTACCTACCTATACTTACAATATTATACTATATGCAGTACGTAGTAGGTTGGTACCTACCAACGTTGATATTGTTTGATTGATGAAATTACCGGACAATACCATATTTTTAGATAACCTACCTTATCTGTAATGAATGATATTTTGCTGTAGATCTGATAATCCCGAAGAGTAAATATATATTATAGTATATTTACTTACTAAATAAAAGCATTCAATATTGGGTTTTGTGTCGTCTTAGGAGCGGAATTCAGGTGATCTGAATCACAAACAAGTGCGAGTCGGACTCGCGCACGAAGTGTTCCGTACCATTGATTAAGTAAACAACAGTAGGTATTTATTATTAAAGTAAAAATACAACTGTGTATTTTGTGAATATTTCAAGTGCCTACCTGTTGCCATTATTGATATCGAGCAAAAAAGGGCAAAAATATCGCGTTTGTTGTATGGGAGTCCCCCTTAAATATTTATTTTATTTTGTTTTTAGTATTTTTTGTTATAGCGGCAACAGAAATACATAATTTGTGAAAATTTCAACTGTCTAGCTATCGCGGTTCTTGAGATACAGCCTGGTGACAGATAGACGGACGGACGGACAGACAGCGAAGTCTTAGTAATAGGGTCCCGTTTTACCCTTTGGTTAACTAGTTAACTGGGATCTCAAGGGACCTAGAATTTTTAATCACTTATAGAGGCTTTTCATTTACCCAGTTTCCCAAATAGGCAGGTTAACATGACAGTTATCTTATTTATAAAGGGTCCCACTATGAGAGGTCGAAATGTACCTACTATTTATCATATAGAGATAAAAATGTTAATAAAAGAAATGTATATTTTATGTTGCACAAATTTATGACTTAAAAATTAGTTTAGTTTTCGTTTTAGTTTTCCTTTTCCGTTAATATACTGATCTATCAGAGGTTTCTCACATATCCAGGGTCCACTTAACCAGGTTTCACTGTAATATTTATGCTCAAATGTAACGAACAAAGAACAGATAAAATAAAAATAATTATGAGTAAATCGTGAACATAATTTTATTAATATATTTATCTCCTTATTTTGAATAATTCTATAAACAGTTGACTTTGGTAAATTAAACTCCGTGCACAGTTTGTCACGCGACTTTCCACTGTCATGATGTAATATTAACTTTAATTTATCAGCGGATGTTAGAGAATTACACTTTCGTTTCGACATTTTATGCACTGTTATTAACTCGTTTCTAATACAAACCCTTAGATAGTACCTACTGATAAACAAAGCAAGTATGGAAGAAATTAGACTGTTTGTAAACAAGCGTGTCATAACTTGTTTATACCTGATAGATTGTCTCACATATACGGATTATTGAGCTACGAAGCCCCAATCATAGAGGTAAACATTGAAAAAATATATGAAATCTAATCTCAGTTAACAAGGTTTGAAAATTCCCAGTAACAGAGGTATTTCAATGCAAAAGTGTCGGGACCTCATTGTAACTATCAATAACAGAGATTTCTCACATATCCAGGGCCCACTTACCCAGGTTTCACTGTAATATTTATGCACCAATGTAACGAATAAAGAACAGATAAAATAAAAATAAGTATGAGTACGTGAACATAATTTTATTAAGATTCGCGAAGTGTCTCAACACTAGCACCGGCGAGTGCAATTGCCTGGAATTAATGATAATGACCTTTGATAAGGCCGGGAGGGGTGATCCGTACTTCAACTGGACTTTGAACTACGAAAAATTCGATAAACAAAATTTAAATCAGTCAGCCTATACATATATAAAAAAAACACATGCTTCACTTGTATTTTTTCGACTTCTCTTAATATCGCATTAGTGGTTGCGGTAGAACCAGAAAGGAATGGCGGGACGAACTGGACACATTTGGCAAAGACTGGTCATCTTTGTCACAGAATAGAAATAAAAGGGGAGGGCTTTGCCGATAAGCGGGATATGCCCGGCTAACAGTAACAGTAATACGGAGTTGAGAGATAAAAATGAATTAATCCGAAGGTTCGAAAGAAAAATTGGAAAAGTTGCGCGGATAATTGGACATGCAGGCTAAGTCGCAGGCAACAGCTAGTTAATAATACTGTCCACTTTTTAGCACGGATTTCTTCTCAGAATAGGAAGGATCCGGCCTGCAGTGCAGGTGTGCAGACTACACAGACCGTCGAGAGCTTAAGTTTTCTCAGATGTGCAGGTGTTCTTGCGATGTTTTCCTTCAACTAAAAATTAATTCGAAAAGTCAGAACTTCAACCTACCTCTTCCTACATGAAAGACAAGCGTTCAACTATTAGGCTTATGTGGCAGTGGGTTGCGTTTTAACGTAAACAAACCGTTTTTTTTTAAGTTAGTAAATAATTAAATTTTGTGGCTCACTATAGGCTAGAATATCGGATATTATGACGTAAGAAATTTACGTATCTATAAGTGTAAGGGCTTATAAACTGGGGACACGTCGCCTGCCGACTGATATGTATTAGTTGACTCGCTCACTGGGAATCGCACGACAACGACGTTTATCGGTAGTTACCCATGTGTCGCTCGTCTGTTAGGACCCCAATATAACTATGAAGAAATCACTACATTTGTTTTGGGCCGAGAACTTTCGTACCCAGAGTGCCGGGATCATCGGTTCCTGGTATTGAGTCCTATGATCCCATGTGAGTGTAAGCTCTCACGCACGCGTGCCACGCAAGCTCTCTACCAAAAAGTAGATATCTATTGTTAGCTCTACCACCTCCTGAAAGGTTTTCGGAAACGTTAGGAAATAAAGTGCATGCATTAAGCGTGTATTCGTTTAACATTTGATGGATCGCGTGTCCTGGCATTTATCACAAACCTAATTCATTTGTGTCTTTAAATCCAATTACAAGAAGAATTATCATCGTCTATTTTTTAAATTTCGTTTATTGGTATGTTCAATTTGAAAGCCTCAATATTATACGTAGTCCTTTGACATTTAAGTGCTCTAAAAATGTTAATCTAATATTTTAACAATATAACAATTGCTAGTAGTAACATATTTCTACATAATTATGTAGAAATATGTTACTACTAGCTTCCACCCGCGGTTTCGCCCGCGTGGTTTACGAACCTGTGCATTTTTTCGGGTCAAATAGCAGTCTATAACCTTCTTCAATAAATAGGCAAATATGCAAAAACATTTTTCAAACAAACAAAAATCTCTTCAACTTTATAATATTAGTATAATATAGATAATTGTGCCATCCGTTAGACCCACCAATAAGCGCCCAAAAGATGATTCGTTAGTTGTCTAATCTAGAAAAACAAATATTATGTAGAATGCTAAAGATGGCTCAAATGTTTCGTGGTTAAAAACAAAGGAGATTGTTCTAAAGAAAGAAGAGGTACTTACATTTTTTTTTTGAAAAGTAACCTATAAGAAACTGGCACATTCAAAGAGAAGTCTATTTCCACCAGTCGGGCTGTCGATGATGATGTTGATTAAACTAGACGAAAATGATGTAGAGGTAAATATAAAAATTAAAATAGTATTGTTTCCTAATGAAGCTCAATCTCCCAATATGTTCAACCAATCGACGTTTTACCTGATAATTATTTTGTCTAAATGCAAGATGCTCTATAATAATTTTAAGTCCATACATCAAATGCAATGTCACCAATGATGCTGATAAGTTTTCGTTTTTTGCATAGAAACCTAAAAACCTAATTTTCTCGAAAAGAACTTTCTGTGGGTTGGTTCAGGTTTGCAGAACTACGTTTATGGATGTATTTTATTTAGCCCTAAATAATAAAAACATTAAGGCGATACTTTAATAATGAATATTTTTTTTTTGCACAAGCAGCACATGCATCGTATTATTTGCTACATAAATATTATTATATCGAATCGTTTGAAAATTTTCTAAGCTTGTAAAGTATCTATTTTGATCATGAGAAACATAGTGGGAGTCCAAAGAAATAAACAAATTATAGACTATCACTGACACTAATCTCATATAATGTTACCTGTCTGTCATACAAAAACATTTTTATGTCCAATGGACATGAAAGGAAGGTAATTTTTAAATTTAAATAGTTTGATATTGTAGGTATGTAAATGACTCATGATTGATCACCTTGAAATAATTCTTATTGGAAAGTAAATAAATTATACTCGATACTTTCTGGAACTGAAAAAAATCTAATCATTCAAACCATTTTATTAGTCTTAATTAGTTATAAGTGAAAAACTCGAGCCAAATTAGTTTTAGACTTACTTTATACATACAAACAATATGGATGATGAATGCGTGCACAACGAACGCGGTCATGCAGAGCACCCCGACAAGCCATTTTATGTTCGAAATGTAAAACTACAAAAAAAGCAAATCTATGTACCTATATATGTAGTTTTGATCAATGACGACGTTAGTAAAGTTCAATACTCAAATAAAACAACTGAAATGATTGACTAGTTGTGTGACGTCATTTAATTGCTTTCATGTGACATTTACGAGACATCGCATTCAACAAATATTTTATCGGGTGATTGTTGGGATTGCCAAATAGGAGATCTGAATGTCGCAAATACGTTCGCGGAATAAGTGTAATAACTACAAGGACTAGAACTATCGTTTCAGCAGAAATTTATATTTAAAACAAAAAGTCGTGCACTCATGCGCCAATCAAACGATCAATCATGCAGACCATCTAACTGTTCATACATCTAAATTTACTATAAAATTACAAGAAGTCATAAATTTATATCAAATACTTATATGAGCAATACCTTATAAACTGTAGTCAGAACTGTAGGGAAATCTTTCCTAACTCTTAGATTCACAATTTTTAAAATAGCTCTACTGGTCATCCTCTTGATTTACTGTAGAGGACAATGAACAATAATGAAAGAACTCGCTATGCTGCGTAAGAATCGACACGTAAGTTGATTGATTTCGGGAACTTCGTCCCCCAAATGGGGGACCTAGCAGACCAATACAGCTTTCTACATATACTCGGTCCCTAGATTTGTTGTTGGGACGAAAGAAAAGTATAATTATTTTCTTAGTTGTTGTTTATTTAAAAATAAGTTTGCAACAACAATAGGATAAAAAATATTGCCCCAACAAAACACGAGCAAGGCTGCGTGCACACGATCGTTTTAAAATACCTTTTTAGTGTTAAGTAATTAATTTATTAACTTAATAAAGCTGAAATGCAATATTTACTCAGATGGTTCAAAATCTCCAGAACATTTAACTAAACATTTAATTCAGTCTTGCCAAAGTTTCATTAATTAGGAAGTTTACCGGACATCGGTCACTTGAAAGTTATGGCGACCAAACTAATCCGTAGTCCAATCACTTAATAGTTTCAATTTAAAATAATTGCCTTCGGATGTCTCCTGTATCGTTAGAAATCTTTACATAATAGGTGAGTCATAGAAATATACTTAATTATACAATTATGTTTTGTGCCGAAATAGGCGCCATATTACCTATTATATTAAATACCATCATTATGGTGTGTTAAAAAGCTAAAAAATTTGATAATTAACTAGAGGCGTCCCACAGGGGTCTATTTGTGGGGTTCTCCTTTTTCTTTGTCTATATTTTGCTGAAATCTATAGCCATTGTCATTGGCTATAGTAGTTTCAGCGTTGTATATTGACTTTACCTTATTATAATAATATTGATAACGGAAACATACACAGTTACAATTTAGTTAATAAATTCAGCCCGTTACTGTCCAAATGTTGGGCTTGGGCCTCCTTTAATAATGTGAAGCGTTAGGCCTTAGTCCACCACGCTGGCCTGGTGCAGTATGGCGAACTACTGACGAAGTCGTGAATTTAATTACGCTCTCTCAATTGGGAGGTTTACTTACAATGTTATGCTTCATCGTTACCGCAAGTAATAATCAAATAGGTACCTACTATTAACCCATTACTTTTCATTGTTCAAATCTTTAAATTAAGGTCTTAATACATCAAGAAAAACTAATTTAAATAAAGAAATTAAATGATATAATAGAATTATAGACGTGTTCAAAGTGTCATATTTATAGTACGACTCATTTTGAAGGTATATAACTTGTTTTCAAAATCTATGTTTTTTTATAATAGTATATTTGTAAATTTTCTTAGAATTGTTTTATTTACTTTGGAAGTAAGTAGTTTCTTATTCTTATACGATATATAAAATAGAAAATAATGCTCTTCTTAACGCAAAAAAGTGATCAACTTTAAAAAAATACATAAATATGTATGTTTCACTGTCAAATAAAAAATATTTTAATAGAAAAATATATATAGTTTATAAATACAAATTTTATTAGAAGCAATAGAACTTCTTATTAAGCTGTCGAAAACAAAATCAAATATAGTGTCCTAAAAAAATATGACAGCGGGAAGGAATGGGTTAAACATGTTTTTTTTAATAGTTTACAATATCAAAGAAACAGAAGTAAAGTGCTAAATCATCATCATCATCATCAGCCAGAAGACGTCCACTGCTGAACGAAGGCCTCCCCCAAGGGGGGGGTTTGCCATAATCCCCACGCTTGGCAGGCGGCTTGGGGATCGCAGTGCCTCACCGATTAGTGAGAGGACGCTGCTGCCCGTCCTCTGGTGTCTGGCCGCAGTTTTAAGACGTACCCTGGTCTCTAAATAATAATAAATATAAATAAATAGAAAAAATGTTCTTTAGTAAATAAATAAAAATAAATAAATATAAAGTAATTATGCATAAGTGGTATTATATTTATTACGTTTCTCTAAAACAACTCTCTCTGTGTAACATAACAACATGGGACTCAATAACATCTGTTTAACACATCGGGGAATACCGGCGTGATGATATTTTATATTATGTGGCTTTAGTATTTACACTTGAGATTAATCATTTTCTTTTTACCCCTACTCACGGTCCTATTAAGTTATGGACAAAATAAACAATGAACCCTGGATTTGAAACGATGAACAACAAGGTTTTTTAAGAACAAATCTAATCAAAACAAATTTAACCTGCAAGCTCTTATTTTATTTGTATCTGTTGTGAATATTCGTGGCCGTAGTATACATATTATTATTGGTACAAAAGCTTTAATATCATCTGAATAAAACCTTGGGCGGCAGTAATTCATTTCCTCGTTTTTTTTAACTTGCTGTTCTTTCACTCCTGCAAACTAATCGAAAGAACTCAAACTCAGTCCCAGATGAAGACACGCTTTGCTTGGTTTCTTGCGATGAATTGCGTTCTTATTAAATGCATAACTTGGTCATAGACAAGGAAACTTAAGCTTAGATAAATAAAAACTCCATAAGGATAACAATACACAATTCTGATGTCTATAACCAATTATTTTGTAAATGAGACTAACAATCATAATATACTAACTAAAATAATAGTACTTATTAAAGATAAAGCACCTTTTACCATAGATAACTTTTACTTGATTGAGTTGGATTGTTGCCATGTTAATGAAAATTAAGGAATGACAAAAGGAATATTTCAGATCATTTGTCATTAGCATTGTTTACAAACTTCAGAAAACAGTAGACCTAGCACTAATATATTTTAACGCATATTTTACTGTATCGTTGTGTGTAGGTGAATTTAGAACAAAAAGATGTTGTTTTTATTTTATGCGATAATTATATATATTATATGAATAATGTCTTCAATTTAATAAATATCAGTTGCGAATCTAATACGTACGAGTATTTCCAATTCAAAATTCACTAACGTTAATGATATGGTTACGTCACCAGAAATCAAAACCTGTATGTTATGCTCACGGGCCTAATCTTTTGTCATCGTTGAAAGGTATCGGGCAAGAGGTACAAATATTAAATATATGCATCGAGCTCTTTGGGGATCATAGAGGTCACTCATAGATCTCACCTCCCTTTTATTTTCTCCCTCCCAATTTACTAAAGATTGATTAATAGGTCTTACCCTAGTTAAGGTGTTCCGTTCTGTCTCTTAATCGTAACTTGTCGCCTAAATAAATCAGTGGACTACATTTTCTGTATACATTCTAACTTTTTCTGGTCTTTAATTCTCAGATTTAGCAGGCATGTCGGAAACGCAGAGCCACACGCCGGGCGTGATCCGCAGCACTCGGGACTACCTCCAGGAGCTCGAGTCACCGGCACCTGCTTCCCCTGACGGTTCCGAGGACACTCGTGCGCAGTCACCTATTTCCACTCTGTCGGGAGACGATGACTCGTCCACTATATCGACGACAAGGTAAGAATCCTCACATCCATTGCTTGTTGCTCTGTTAGCGATTAGGTACCTAGTAGCAGCGGCACTATCGTCCGTCGGAAGGCGCCTGTATACCCAGGGCGAATCCAGCCATTGGTATATGGGTGAGAAGGGGAAGTGGCTTAGGGAGTGGTCAGGCATTTGTAACCCCTTTGCCACCCCTGGAAGTATGTACCGGGTATATGAATCAGACACGATGAAATATTAATTAGGTTATCGGCCTCTTTAGAAATAAGACAGAAATGCCAATAGACACCGCGCTGTGCAGGGTACTTACTGAACAGAAAGCTCTCACAACTTCACTACAGTGCTGCTAGTCCCCAGCCTGCATTAATTGAATGCCTTCTGTCGGTGTCCCTGTAAAGCCTGTATGTCACAACGAAAATTCTACCTGAAGTATTCAGAATGTTGAGTGAATTAAAATACCACGCAAGTTCCCTTTGATGATTCAACGATATAAGGTAAAGAAATGTCGTATAGAACTGCCCTAACTCCTTAAGCCATGTTAGGGTGACTTCACACTGTGTCGTGACGGCACATAGTAGCGGTTGGCTGTAGCGGTTTTCTTTGATAACGAAACGGAACTGTGTACCGAATATCAACAGCGGTTGTTAAAACGCGCTATTTTAGTAGCGACGCACTTAACTACGGCGCGAGCCCTTGTTTAGTGATGTAGGTGTTACAAAACGTGTGCGTTGTGTACAATTGCAACGCAATCGAGTTAGATGTTAGCGGATAGATGTTAGCAGGTTATTTCAGAACGAAACGTAGTTACAATAACCTTTACGTCGCGCAACGACCACCTCTAGTACATAGTCGTGGCTTGTAAAATGAAAGCTGTTCATTTGTGTTCTTGTCAGAGAAACTCGCAGGACTATGTATGTATGTCTTTGTCGCCTGATATATGTTATAGTGAAAACGGGCTCTTAAGCGTGTAGCAGAAGCCTACTTCATGCTTTTCAAGAATGTGTTAACTTCATAATAGAGTTTTGAAATGTGTAGGAGATCCATAGAAAATTGTCGGTGTTATTTTACAGAAAAAATATTTATACGAACGCATTTTTTTTTTTCTATTTTTGCCCTCTAATTGTAACACTCGCCCTCGGGTTAAATGTTAACGGCAATGTTCATTCAAAATCTCTACGCCACAAACCTGTAAAAACGTAATGAATAATATCGAACGGTCAAAAATAACTATTTGTATGGCATCACACCTATTATATTTCCCAAAGGCTAGGCAGAGGTATACTATTATCGAGCAAAATTACAAACTTCGGCTACTGAGAATTTTTTTAACAGCATAAAAATAATACTTCCTGACCTGGGTATCGAATCTAGGACCTCACGCTGTGCAGTCGCGCTTGCAACCCCACTAGACCAGAGGCAGATTGAAAATAAAACGAGTCTGATTTCTGTAATGTAATAAGGGCCCTGAATTTGACTTATTACAAAAGAATACCTTCTTTGCCTAAATTGACTGGCCTGCACAATAAACACTACCTATAGATTCTTTGTATTATGGCCACTGTTGAATTCTTTTTAAGTCTATTTAGTAATTTACGGAACAATTTTCGAGGGCTGACACGATAGCCATGTTTAACAGGGTACAAGATAAAGAACCTCTTTTATTTAACCAAACATTTACTGAACAAGGTTAATCCTACCCCAATACCCATCCGTTCAGTTGACCATTTTAGACACACTTTAAAAATATATCTATAATACAACAGACGTCACGGTTGGCGTAGTAGTTGTTGCGCTTTGTGTGGCGGGTTATATTCCCGCGCGGTACAAATATTTGTATGATCTACAGATGTCCGGTACTGTTGTTCCTGGTCTGAGTGTTTGTCCATGTGAGTATTTATCTTTGTAAAAAAACCCACGCTTTAAGAATGATTCAAAAATTATACGTTAAACAAAATCGTTAATAAAAACAGAATGTACCTACTTATGTTTTCTAGGTT
The DNA here is from genome assembly GCA_947562105.1 of Shargacucullia verbasci. Taxonomy (NCBI): domain Eukaryota; kingdom Metazoa; phylum Arthropoda; class Insecta; order Lepidoptera; family Noctuidae; genus Shargacucullia; species Shargacucullia verbasci. Next base: position 11,318,123 of record OX387279.1, read on the forward strand.
CTATCGGACGTGGTTATTTCGCCGTAGGTGTACGGCTGCCAAGCGTAAATCCTAGTTTCGATTCCCACGTTGATATTAGATATATCAGTGTAGCGAGTACTTATCGCAACATGGCAAGAAGTAAAGCGCCTTCTATCGGAGTGAAGCGACAAAAACAAATCCTGAATCGCACTATGAGAGTTTACAACGATACCTACTAACACATATAAAAATGTTCGACATCAATCGTTGGGCTTCGGCTCGCCAGGCTAACCACCTTGCCTAGTCGGAGGATCCTCCCTTTTCAATGGACGAACACCATAACTCGTTCCCCCACAGTGGCGACCCGTCGTGATACAAAGGAGGAATACCATGCCTTAATCCTCCACATCAGCAAGAAAATTTTCGTAAACAAGAAATTGGGTAATAGGTACTTACGTGACGAAAATTTCCCACTACCCCGCTATTTTAGCGTTGGCGTGTAATGTTCTATTATAACTCGTGAAATTTACAATTGCGTAAGTTTACCACACGTCAACTTACCCCTTCAGGGACAGGAGTAATGATGGTCATTTCTACTATTAAAAATCTTTATTAATAATAAGTGACAGGTGTGTCAAGCACCTAAAACACAGGTGTGTCTGGGCTAAAAAGTTATTCTGTCGGACTTATTTCATAAATTAGTGAGATTTGTGGTCTGCATACTTCTCTATAAAAACATCTCTGAAAGTTTTGGTATAGGTGTAGTACTATATACCCACATTACCATTTAATAAAGGGCGAGTCTAGTTCCATCTACGGGGCACAATTAAAAACTTTGGGAGGCCATTAACGATGTAGCAATCAGTTTGCGACAGGCATAGATCGCGCGATATCTACTGTCAAACATCATTTTTGTGTCATAATATGTATTGGCTGACAGTGAGTCTGCTGTTGCGTGGCTGACGCGTTACTGTCACTTTTTTACGTAATAAAACCGCAGTTCTTCCTTTTGTCAACGCACGTGCAGTTGTTTTATTTCAGGTTATGGGCCCAGATATTGAATATATATTTGACATACACATGGTTCAGAACAAAGTTAGTATGCAACTAATGTTTATGAAATTGAACAATAGACCGAAGGCTATGTGGATTCTAACTAAATCTATTGCGCAGAAATCTATGAGTATTTGTATAGCATAACAACACTCATAGTTGAAACTTGAACGTTATGACAGCGTTGGCAAAAACAATGTTGATGAATGTGCAGAAATTTTCGGACAAAGGTGACGTGTGTACCTACAAAAAAAAATTTTAGGCTATATATTAATAAACTAATTTAATCAAATTATACGCATACATTTCAATCAGACTCCAAAAAAAGTTTCATTGATATTCGTGATCTCAATATACCAGCTGTCCTGGTATCCGAAGAGCAACGAGAACTTAATGCTCAGGGGTATCTCGACAAAGATATGGAAGCACTTGCTGCACTCGATTGAAAAGTTAAATCGTTGGCGAAGATTATCGTTTCCACGTTTTTTAATTTTCTACGAACCAGGTTGTGTTACTCCAAAATAAACTACTGTAAAATAAATAGAAACGTCAGGTTTGTATCAGCGCTTTGATTATTTATATCTTTATCTATGTGTCAGCGTTACGGTTCAAAATCAAAAGTCAACCCTGCTTTCCAGTATTTTTAGTCCTTGATTCGGTTAAATATCATGATCATAATACCTTTAAAAGTATGCATGCCTTATTATCTTACTTTTCTTTAAAGCGACTTTAAAAATATAATATAAATAAATTACTGACACATTAAAATAGTGACATTTAAAAATTAAATGCGTCAAGTCCCCCGACACGGTACGAGAGAAAAAATTTCATTTTAAATTCTAATTAATAAGTAGGTATCATATTTCTTTACGTTTACCTACTATAGTACATCCACCTGTCGTCGATCTATCTTCCGGGCACAATTTCGTACGGCTGCTCCTGAAAATTCTTAATGAAAAACATAGGAAACCAGCGATGAAACCTACGATCTGAGGCTCAGCAGGCTGGCTTGCGACTTCTAGACTAGAAAGGCAGTCACTAGGTAATCATTAAGTATCGGAACAAATTTCCACTCTCTATCTGCTCGTGACATGAGTATCGTGCATTGGTATTATCTTCACCTGGAATTTTCTCACTCATCAGAGGCCTATTTTCAGCCATGAACATTTACAGGCTGATAATAAGAATCTATTATTTGATCGGTACAAAGGTACCTACAACCTAGCTATCTTATACATCTACAACAGCAACAGATTTATGGGTAAACAAGGCGTGTTTTCATTTTGCAACTTTGTTATAATCTCGGTCATGTCACTTTACCTTAAATCAATATATTGAAGGTACACATGTATGTGAGTCTGCACACCATATCCCCGATGACATGTGTGTACAACATGTACGTAGGTTATCAATATTTATATTTCGTTTAAATACAATAAGAACGATAATCTTATCCTTACAATCATTATGGTACTTCGTATAAAAAAACATGGTCAATATAGCGAGTACAATTCATGCATAAAGTGATTATTCCAATAACCGTATAACTATGACGAAATCTATTATAGTACTAGCGAAAACTGCGTAATAATGTAAACAAAACGTAAGAAAAAGACACGTAAGAATGTTTTATATTGGTCATTGACTTTGTAATTGGATCGTAAGGACTAGTGGTGGTGGATGGATAGTGATTAATTAGTATAGTGTGAACGCTACTCAAGACTGCCCTTTATCAGTAGTCGACTAACGACGTACATCGCCGAGTGCCGTGAAGCGGCCAGATAAAGGATTTGCAGTTTGTTTATGCGTTGCATCGGTAGCGGGAGACGCGAGCGGGGCGTCAGTGCGCGCGCGTTGCCTCGGCCGATGCACGCGTGTCCCCGTCGTGGCGCAGTAGTTTGTCGTCTACGTCGAAGAGCAGACCATGGCTGAATGGTCTGTGTCCGACCTCGAGTGTCCGATAAACCAATTCGGTACTTACCAGTACCCGACCTATCCCTCGTGCTATCAGGAGAATTCGGTACCGCGTTTGCCTGCTTGCCCGCCGCGGCCGCCGCAAGCGCAACGCTGCTTGCCTGCACCACCACCAAACATGGCCCTGCATTTTGCGCCACAGATGCAGTATAGCAATTTAGCGATTGTCCCTAAAGGGTAAGTGAGTGTGAATTAACTTCTGTTCGTTTGGAAATTGTGAAAAGAGCATCGGAAAAACTTTAAACAAGTTTTCACAAACTTTAATTACTTTGCTATTTGCACATTATGATCACTTTATTAGGTACTTCAAATTAATGACCAAAGAAGCTTAGGTTACTTATAGTTCATTGAATAATATTTCCATTGTTCATTCTGACTGTATATCTTCATGTTCATTACCTTTTATGGGGTAAGCACGTCTCTGAGCGCTAATTTAGACATTGTAGCTGTTGAACGCTACTTACGCAATTTTCTTACGCGAAAAATTTATCGACCATTTAGTTAAAGTGGTCGACTGGATTGTTAGCAAAGTTTCTTAATCATATATTTGTTTTGCTTAATAAAGGCAAAATATAATCAAAATGGTCTCGTTTCACAAGAAATGATTTTACTTTTATATTATTAGCCATGTTCATACAATGTAAAAACGCTCAGTTAATTCTGCCAAATATTTGATTAAAGCCGGCGTAACTTGCCGGGAGATTTTGATTTCTTTGCGATTGTCATAATGTACGTTCTTGACCTCCTGCAGTGATAAGACTTGCAATTAGCATACAATTATAATTAATTCTATAATCGTTAATGTGCTTGGGTAGTGATTACAGAAATTTATATGGATTGGAAAATAGAAATTCATATGTATGGACTTGACTGAAAATATATTTGAATTAGATTTGAAACAATGCCTAACGGAAGGAAGTGCATTGATGATAGTATTTAGAATAGTTTTATTTTTCTTTTCTTACTTTTTTCCTTCTATTACAAACAGTATATAAATATAAACAAGCCTATTTTCCTATACGAAAATGGATGTTTTTTCGTTTGAAGTACAACATGAACAAATTACCAGCCAAATAATTATTTGTAACTAAAAAGACCTATGGATTTTAATTTGAATTGCTTCTTTCTGCTCAAACGGAAAATTCATAAACCTTTTTGTTATTATCTGTCTTGTTCTACTATATTGTTTACTTTCATCAAGGAACTGTTGCTATATTACATTAAGAAAGTGTGAAAGAATGTATGACACGTAATACGATACTTGCAATAACAATCTAAGGTGTTCTACCTACCAAGAGTTCTAATGTTACAGTTGTTTTACTGGCCAGTGGCTACCTCAACATGCTGATTCACCATTTTTAAATTTCGTAAGAAAACAACGAGTACATACGAAACTACGAGCATTTCGAACGTTTTAGCGAACGCACAAATTAATACAACAACAACAGTTTAAACGTACCGGCGGGTGATAGAAAAATGAGAATCTAGCAAATAGTACGATGTTAATTGTTGATTCGCTAGAATGCTCCCGTTCAACCGAAAAGTACTTACCAGGAAACACTCGGGTCATCATCTTAAGGATGCTCCCCATGGAGCGCCATAGTACATGTCTTTTTTTCGTGGAACCCAAAGGCACTGACGCAAAAGACATTTTTAGACAGGTTTAAGACTTTCGTTCAACATAGCTTAATCTCAAATATACTGCATTCGACTTTGCCCGTCTGTATTCCGGATACATAGAAACCTCAATGCCTTATAATGACATAGCACCTCTATCATATTCTCTGAGAGACATATTACAACTTTGTGTTTAGTTTTAACTATTAGGCTGTGCGTTGTCTGTCAGTTTATCACTTACATAGAAGATAGTTATCTGAATCATTATTTATTCTCTATATAAAATAACAGCGTTAGGCATATCAATTTCTCGTTTGCGGAAAGTTTAAAAGATGGATGTTAAGTCCTCCTGAGGACTTAACTTTGTCGAAAGAAACTTACATTAGGGCCTCTGATCCTGGACAGTTGGCTGTGCGATGAGAGCATCAGTCAGTTTATAAAAGCAGGAGTGATTGTACTGGAATAGTGAAACTGACGTAGGACCAGTTACTTATTACCTGGCTGAGCGATCCAAAGAGTATTTCGGCGTGTGACACCAAACGACACTTGTTCTTGACTTGCGCTACCACACAGGAGTATTGCTGAATTCGTCTCATGGTTGCTAGCGCAGATGCTGTGCGTGAGGTCCTGGGTTGGGTAACTCTCAGTTTAGTTATTCAATCCATTAGTTCATTCACAAATTGTTTCAAATAATCAGATAAATATGGTCATTTAAAATAGGCCTTAGCTAAATATGACCTAAGAAGGCTTAAATGGAATTTTATTTTTTAACGGCACGTTCGTATTCCTTCCCATCTTACGGGGCCAGGCCATCTTACGCACATACAAACGCTAATTTTGATCCATACTGCAACTAGCCATTGTTTTATGAATAGCTTGTTTAATACAATAAAAGTAAGCCAACATTACTTAAATACTTAGCCTTTCCGAACTAAGTATGTTTGAGTCGACTTCTAATAAGACGCGTCTGAGTCGCTCTGTTTAGCATATCGATGCTAAACACAGTACCTGCCATCTGACCACCGTAACTGGACTGCTGGGGTCCCATTTATAACACTAGCTGTGCCTGAGGTTTCTGCCGCGTGAATAGTTAAATTCCCTACTTCAAGTAAATCCGTTCAGTGTGCTCACAAAGTGATTGCATAACATACATACATACATAAAGTCACGCCTTTTTCCCATGGGGGTAGGCAGAAACTACAGAATGCCACGTGCTACGATCCTTACATAACCCTTTTGCTTCATCTACATTCATGCATCGTTTTATACATGAACGCCGGTTGTGGGTACTGCGCACCTGACCTTTTTGAAGGACATCACTAATAAGGTCCCTATATGTAATTCTAGGGCGTCCCCTCCTGGCGTTTCCACTAACAACCGCGTTATAAATCTTATATTTTTAGCCAAAAATTAAAACTTCTAAATATACATCATAACTTTCTAGTGTTAATACATAATAGAACCTAATGAGATTTTAACAAAATTACGTTAGGACTCTTCAGCTTTCGATTAATATCTACAAGTGCGCTTGAGCATATGATACGAGGGTGTGAATGGGAAAATAGTAGATATGACTACCGATACACTTGAAAATCGTAGGCCAGTTACAGCCGGTGAAGGATCTTTAGGCTCCAATATAAGGACTCATACTGCCGCTTCAAATCATTCGCTGTAGAGCCGAACTCACGAGGCGTATTGAACAGCAGCGTCTACTTCATTTGAATGACGTAAAGATCGAATGAAATACCTCACAAGCTCCTGTAGTCAGGACTATATTCAGTTATTTACTGCTTGTTGCTGCTTAATTATTCAATTGACGGCACAGTTGGCGCAGTGGTCGAGAGATCGACTGCTAAGCTCCGTGTCGCGGGTTCGATTCCCGAACGGAACAAATATTTTTATGATCTACTGATAGTTGTTTCGGGTCTAGGTATTTGTGTATATGAATACACACTGTGCCACGGAAAACACGTAAAGCCGTTGGTCCTGTGCCTGATCTCTCTCCGGTCGTGTCGGATTGCCGTCCCATCGGACTATGAGAGTGAAGGAATAGAGAGAGCACCTGTGTTTGCGCACATAATTGTGCTCTATAATGTCTCCCGCCGTGGCCGAAATCGGTCAGGAGAACTTATTTATTAGTTATTCACACAAAACCTTTTGAGACGTTGATAATATGTATTTTGAATGAATGAGAGCAAAAACTGCGCTGGAGTGGCATCAATCACTTCTAAGCCACAATCCCCGACTGCACAGCCAAAAAATATTACTTTACCGTATTAATTAGGCTTAACTGTCATGTTTTCACCAGATACACAATTTCAAATAGTTTTGATAATTATGAAAAATGATTAATACAGCTGGTCTTCATTATAATGAACTTTATCTAATTCCGTTACGTTTCAAGTACACAGGTTAATTTCGTTGCTTTTTTATTATTGAATATCATATTTTGATATACTCTTAATATATTGTATGACAAGAGACTAAGTCGAAAGTTTGAATGTAAACACTAACCCCCCGTATTAATAATACTGTTGTACAACTTTTTTTTTAATCTTTGGTCTACTCTTTTCATCTAAATGAAAATTACAATAACAGTTATAATTTACTAGCTTCCGCCCGCGGCTTCGCCCGCGGCTTCGCCCGCGTGGTTTACGAACCCGTACATTTTTCCGGGATAAAAAGTCTATCTGCTATTCCAGACTATAATCTATCTCTGTGCCAAATTTAATCCATATCCGTTCAGCCATTCTGGCGTGATCGAGTAACAAATATCCATCCATCCATTCTCACAAACTTTCACATTTATAATAGTATTAGTAGGATAAAGTGTTAATATGACGTCCATTTTAGCCAATAAGGGGTTTTCCATCTTGTTTAGCTTCTGAGCGGTAAGATGGATATATTGTATGTTCTATATCAAAGTTGGGTCTAACTGGGTGTATTATTTACTAGCTTCTGCCCGCGGCTCCGCCCGCGTTTTCCCGGGATAAAATGTAGCCTATCTGCTATTCCAGACTATAATCTATCTCTGTGCCAGATTTCATCCAGATCCCGTTCAGCCTTGCGTGAAAAAGTAACAAACATACATACATACGTCCATCCTCACAAACTTTCGCATTTATACTTATATAGTAGGATAGGATATGATAGGATAGGATCGTAGGATATATATAGTTCTGAGAAAAAACAATCTTCTTAGATCAAAAATCTATTGGTAAAACCTATCTTATAAAATTGCTTTCTATAAGCATAACCGAATCCAGCCAGGCGCCTTCTGGCCGAAATTTGATCGTATCAATTTTTAAGTTTGAACATTATTGAGGTTCTACTCAAAGAGTTTGTCAAAGAGTATATACCTTTGTAGTCATTACAAATATTTTATTTTTAATTTGGTTCTATTATGGCAGTTGCAAGCATAGACTTAGGATTCCGCTTACTCTAAATCTATGGTTGCGAGCGACATTGAATTGACATTCGACATTGGCAGTATGAACGTAAACAAACTCACATTCGTATTTATAATATTAATTAGGATTTCCGTTCCCATGGAAATAAAATATAGCCTATTTTACTCGCTGATAATGTAGCTTTCCATAGGTAAAATAATTTTTAAAATCGGTTTAGTGGATTAGGCATGAAAGCGTAACAAATAAACAAACAAACAAACTCACTTTCACATTTATGATATTAGTTAGGATTATATCGAATCAGAACTATTGTCCAACATCTGTAACTCCGAAAGTATTCTAATTAACGTTGGTCCAAGTGGGATGCCCATAAAGGCAGAATTATTTGGAAAACCAAAAATATAAATTTAAAATTGATGTACAATCCTGCACTATTAACAATTTTTCTTCTTCTTACGGTGCTTCTCCAATTTATGAAGGTTAATCACAAATCTAACTGTAAAATTAAGATAAAATAAGGCTTATTTAACGATAGGTGCTTGTCTAAATTATCTTGTTCATATAATTTGCGACTTTCTTGCAGAACATCAACACTTCCTGACACCTACAGCTTTCGGTTGATAGATTTCATTGCAATAATAATAATATATAATTTAATTAACAGTAGGGTTTTTTAGTTATTGTAACCGCAACAACAGATTTCAAATGATTAACCCTTTTGTACGGAAAATTTTAAATGATCCCCAGGTGTTGCGCACGCAATGTAGCAGATGTGAGTGGCAACTGACTTGCCAATTGTTTTGCCTTTCGGGGATATCCGTTAAGGGTTTTTTGGCAGGTTGATAGTTAAGATGAATGCGATGTTAATTTACTGTTAAAATAATATTAACATAACTTTTTAATTAATAATTTTGGTAATCCCAAATTAACCAATGTGGTTGCTCTACGTTTAAATAACCACCCTTTTAAATATATAGGATCCGAGTCTGAAAGGAAAATTTACAGTAGAAACTCCAATATCTACCATACCTAAAAATTGTAAAAACAGACAAATTTGTCCGAAATCCAATTTCCCTTTTTGTTTCTTTTTCATACGTCCTCCCATGGATGAGAACTACAAAAGCAAAGTGAGTTGCAATCAAAATAATATTAACTTTAAAAAATCTGCGAACAGGATATGGTGTAACACTTTGCGTCATCATGAATAGCGGGATCGTGTTAAGATGTTATGACGGCTCTGTGCAGGTTCCACCTTATCGCACACTAAGAAACTCGACGCGACCACAGCTGCCTTTCAAAACATCTTGAAACCGTGGAACCCATTACTAATGATTGTATATACTTATAACTTTATAGGAATGTCGTTATTTGTATTATAACAAATATTACTATTTTCATAATAATCATCTACTCCAAGCGGTATTACTTCGATGATTTTAATCATGAAAATAAATTATTAATTCAACGAAGAAGTCTCCAGGAGTAACGAATTATGAGTTCGTCTTGTGCACCTTGGGTACTCACCGCAATCGGGTCATTTTTCCACTACACCATGGACGATTCCCACGTGTTAGTTCGTGAAGACACGACAGAAAACGAATACTTTATAATTTCAAGAAAATTACTAAACAAAAATGAGACAAAGGCATAAGGTCATTAATTTGGTCGTCTTAGATCCGTCAAAACAATTCTATTTACTTATATACATACATTGTTACGAAAGATATATTCAATACCATGACTAGAATCAATAATAAACGGAGTATGTCTTATTAACGCGAAACATAACATATCTGTAAAATCAGAACAAAGATATGTGATTCACAAACATTATCAACAACCAATTAGCAATATAAGTTTTGTAAATAGCCAGGTTTTTTGTAAATATTATTTCATTATTACGAGTGGGTATTATAAGTTCTATAAATATAGGGAGACTTGCATTGCATAAACACCTTCAACGCACATGTGGGTGTTATATCTCTCTAACTCTACCAAATTGCAATAATTAAATATTGTATGTAGGTATACAAATATACATTTCTGAGTTGTGTGTATCGTATAAGTAATAGCAGAACTTTCACACTTCGGAAGTAAAAATGCCAGAGAAGATTCAGAATAAACTTACCTATTGAAAAAAAAAAGCCGTCGTCTCCAGGTGAAGAAATTTTCATACGAATTTCATATGTGTAGAAATGAATCTAAAACAACTCTAAAGTAAGGAAAATCTTGTTTTTAGTTCCTAGTATTCTATTGTTCGAGATTCATAGTTCTGGCCCTGCATGAACCGTTCGCCGATTGTAGATAACTTATTATTTACATAAACAACTGAAATATTAAGTGCCAAATTATATATAACTCACAGTGTCATTACCTACATACGTTATAGTATTGACGAACTTATTCTATTCGTCTAGACCAGCTATACTCAACCTTCGGCCCTCGGGCCGCATGCGGCCCGCCGAGCTTTTGTGAATGGCCCACCTGGCATAGTGGTCCAGTTGTCAACCAGGTGTAAAATAGGTACCTAATTACCCGACCGCGCGTTGCATTGCAGTGAGTGATAGAGGGATTCAGAAATTTCATTAATGGTAAAGCTCTTTCAAATTTTTGTTAAGATCACATCTGGGCTGCATGATAACCTCACATTATAAGACTTTCCGTCAGATGAACTGTGAACACTTAATTTTTTATTTATATTTAAATTAAGTTTTTTTATTAACACCAAAATTTTATATTGTGGCCCGCGGCACCATAACTAAAACGTTTTTGTGGCCCTTATAAAAAAGGTTGAGTATGGCTGGTCTAGACAAATCAATTTTAATTTATATTAGGTACCTACTCACCATTAAACGTATTACTTACGTGAATAAAAAAAGTATTTTAGAGTATGACCAATTATTAGATAGTTTTTTGGATTGGAAAGCTCTCAAAACGAAATTTTATTTGCACTTTTTAATGGTAATGACATTTTGCTTAGATAGTCAACGAGTTAGCAATTTGAGCTTTTAGGCATTGAAATGAAATGAAATGAAATGAAATTTTAGGTTGGGCTCATCGGATAGATTAAGAGCCGCCCTTCAAAGTTTATTTAAAATCTTTGTTGTGTTTTGTTATAATATTGTGTCATGGCCACGTTCAATTCAGGTACTGAACGTAGACCTGACCAAATTACGCGAAATCTATAAAGTATCTACCAATTTTTTTAGACACTGCTCAACAAATTCCGAAATATTCACGTGCAGTATAAACGTTAACTAAATACCGCATTAAACTCATAAATACCTGCGTATTAGGTCCGAAAGAACGAATTTGAACAATTCCGAAAATTTTGTGAAATAAATACGTAGTTTCTTGAACTTCATTATTTCATCATGCAATGTGCCCCGTTTTATCAAACCTTTGTATTCAGAGTGGATGAGAATTATGTGCAGCTTTTTGTTTTAGAACGCAACTTGACTCTACTATTATATTAATTTTAAATGCGGAAATTGTATGGATCAAATATTTTGAGAGTATTTTTCGCATACAGGAAATTTTGTTCCGCTACTTTCAACAAAAATCGACTGGAATAGTGTTTAAACACAGGTAAATTGTCGATTTCACTCGCTACACTTCGGTGGGTAAATCTTGTGTGAAATTAAACCGTTGGTTAACAATCTGCTAATTTAATCAATTGTTACATTGGTTTCTATTTCACATAACAATACTTTATAGTATAACTTTATAAGAAAACTTCACTTAAATGTTACCTAATGATGAACCAGGGTGTATATTTTCTTGGAAACAATTAAATAAAATGAAAATTACACTCAGTAAAAACTAAACTTTATCCATAAGGCTTTACACGACTGTAGTCTCACATAAAAACACATACATATTGTATGAAACGGCTTTCCGTGCCGACAGAAAAAAAGCCACCTATATTATTTATTATCCTTACATTGTTTATTAACCCACATTATTCTATCAATAACAATTAATTGAGTTGTTATAAATCAATAAATTAATAAATCAAATTAATTTGCTACCTAAATTGCAACTAAGAGCTGTATTGATGAAGTCATTTGAGTGGTTTTACATCACTTGTTGGTAGTGTTTACGTATAAATTAAACAACAATTAAAATGTTGTTCATTACTTTGATTTATAGATAAAATATGTTTCCCGTGGGTTTAATGAGAGCTTTACCTATAAAATGTGGAACGTATTAAAAGTCCAGTAATAATCGTCACTTAAATCCGAAAATGCAATACTTACGAAAGTTACTGGAGTATTTTATTCAACAAAAAAATAAATCACTTCGCGAGTAGGTACACTGTCCTTAAGCGGGAAAGTAGTAGATATAAGTACTATAAGTAGTTCCAATTGGCTGTGGACGCCTCAAACATTTTCAATTAATTTCCATGTCACCCGCAGTACATAATTTTCTTCTATTTTCTTGGTCATATCTTAGTATAAACTATCTGTAGGGGCACGTACATAATGTTCCCCGTGCAAAACATCGTCCTTTTATATATATAATAATGTAATGGTAGTGTAGCGAGTACTTCTCGCAACATGGCAAAAAGTAAAGCGCCATATATCGGAGTGAAGCTACAACAACAAACCCTGAATCGCACTATGAGAGTTTACAACGATTCTAACACATATACGAATGTCCGACATCAATCGTCGGGCTTCGGCCCGCCAGGCTAACCACCTTGCCTGGTCGGAGGATCCTCCCTTTTTAATGGAGAACCACCATACCTCGTTCCCCCATAGTAGCATTATACTATGCCAGCATTTGATTTTAGATTTAATTAATATCCTGAACTAGTTTTGAAAAGAGAACAAACTAACTTCGCTTTGTCAATAATTAGTTAGAATGGAAGAGAATATTAAATATTGAGTTATAGCCACATCTGTAGTTCAACTGAACTCCGACTACGTAATATTTTGAGTGATTTCCGTAAGCAAAATTTTGTTGAGTAAATTAAGTTGCACTTTTCCAGACACCATGAATTTTGAATCAGCCTCTAAATTTTGTTGATGATACCGGCTATTTTGTTACACAACACTGGGCCTACGACTAACGTTAGAAGAACAGGACTAAAGGTTATTGATATAAGCTTCTATTACTTTTAGGCCCATTTTTACAGAGAAATTAAAAGAAGTAAAAAAACGGCTTGTTATTATGAGTTTTGTACTGATAAGCGACTGTTACTGGCATAAAACCTTACTCAAGATTCAGTAAAAAGAAGGTCTTGGTACAAGAAGTGAATTAGATGGTGGTGTCTGTAAAACAAACTCAGGATTTCTAATCAAGACTGCCACTTTATGGCACGTGACAACTACGAGTGCAATCACTCTTCTGAAATTGTGCTTGTTCGTATATAATAATATGTCATAAAAGTTCAAGACAGTGGGACAGAGCTGTCCTCTATGTCCTGTCGGGGACATCACTACTACCTAATTATAAAATTATTAGGTATATAATTGCCTCATTGGTCTAATAGTCGCAAGCGCGCTTGCCGAGCATGAGGTGCTGGGTTTGATTCCCGAATCGGGCTAAGTGTTATTCGGTTTTTCTGTATAGAAAAACTCAGTACCAGTACCACGGAATTTAGAACTGTGCCCGGTTGAGGGCAATAGGCTTGGGGCTTAATAACAGCATCGGCGAAATGTGGGTGAACAAATAAGAAAGAGATAAAAACTACTTCAGTTAAATATACAAATTACGTAACAGTGTACACCTCTAAAATTATATTCAGTAATAGGAATATATTGCCGTCAAAAAAAAATGAAACTTGTGACTAAATTATGAATTTTACACCTTTAACCTTCGCTTACTTACGACAATCGAATAATATTGTAGACTACTAAGAAAGTAGAAAAGGTAAGGAATTGATGATATTTTTTAAGGACTGTCTTATTCATTCCATTCAGGACTAGCAATATTCCAGTCCTAAATAATGAAAAGTTCACTACCTAACCAGATATATTAAAAATAAATCTTTTGGCAATCAAAACCAACTTATTCCGCACGGCCTCGGACAAGGAAACTAGAAAAAATAAGGAAGCAAGACATTTAAAAGGGAAGTTATTAGAAATATTATTCCAAAAGTAATATACTTATTTACGTTCTCATTGGTAGAAAATATATCTGCATTCTTTACTTTCACCTAAAAGAACTACAAATCGTAACTGAATAGAAAAAATTTAAGTCGGTTCCTCCACTGCAAATTAATTCTTTATTTTTCTGGAAAACGCAAGGAATTGTTTAAATTCTTCGATGAATCGCTTCGTTGCTTTGATCGGAATAAGTACTCATTAAATGTAAGAAAAGAGAAAACGTCCATGCAATCCTGATACCTGTGTTGTTTTACAAACGGCATACCTTCCACGCTCCTAATTACCGTCTGCAGGAGCAGGTATCGAATACTCAGTATTGAAACATATGGAGAATCAACACGGTTTGTTCCGTGACGGTGTAGTGACATATGTAATGTGTGTTATTTTCTTCTTTACTTTATTTTACTACCTCATTGATGCAGTGCTCGCAAGCGTGGCTACTGAGTGTTAGGTCCTGGGTTTCACATCCAGAGGACCTGGTAGTGTTAGTAAGTGGGTCGTTCTGGTAAAAAATTTTCAGTGGCAATTATTTAGTAGCCGGGAGATAGCAACTGTCCACGTTGGTGGCAATATACTCCCTATTACATAGGTCTCAATAACGGCACTGGTAAAATGTGAGATGTAATAGTACCTCTGCTTTATCCTCCGGAATACAGGCATGATATGCACTTATTTGTTTATCTGAATCTTTCAAAAGAGAATGTTCAAAGTAGTTCTTTGTTAGTCCAATATGTGCATTATTGTGCATGGACATCCAGCTATACTCGGCCCCTTATATTTGCAGAATAGTATCCGGGCCTCACAACTTTGTCTCCTTAAGTGAATCAACAGCAATAAGGAGACAATACCGCAGGTCCCACCTGCTTTTGCCTATCCTATGACGCAAATATTAAATTGAGATTGTGATGTTGCAAACATATCTGGCTGTTTCAAAATTCATCAGATATTTTTATATTGCTTTGCTTGTCTACATGTACAACAGTAGTAGCTACTTCTTTAAAAGTATCAAACGTCCGAGCATAACATTCAAAAAGTCATTAGCAAATTCGAATAATTATTCCTTAAGGACGTTCCAGTACCTTTCGTGCCTACCTACATTTCGTGCTCAAAGCACAGAAATCATTATGACAGAGCAATATTGCTTTTGAACCAATCTACCTTGCGGTTATGTTGTAATTACTTTTAAACCTGTTTGTTGTTTTAATAGTTAGGTTTTACGAACGCAGCAATGGGTGGATTGTAGTATATTTGTGTTAATTCTGGGAATTTTCGCGCTTTCCGCACATGTCGTAAAAGATTAAAGGAAGGAGTAACTTAGTAGACGTTTGCAACAAAGGTCCGACGACAACTATAATAATAAATTCTGCAATAGTCCTACAAATCCAGGGATTGTCTTTAGGTGCATTTCTATAGTGCATACATGGATAAACATTGGGTCACCATAACATTTCATTAAGGCTGTCTTAAAGGGCATCTACGTGTTGGCTTCGGCCCCACGCACGCCTTTCAAAAGTCCGGTACTCTATACACCCGTGCAAGGAAAAGACATACAAATAATAATAATAATCATCATTTATTCAGATTACCAGGATTCAAAAACAAGTAGTAGTAGTTAGTAATGACTTATGCCTGTGATTATTAACACGAACCGATAAGTATATGAATTATTGAAACTGTTTTGCTTTTTGGTATTTCTTTTTTTACTTCAAAATGTTCCTTCCTCCCTCCGTTCTTTTCCCTCTCAAGAAACACTGACAACGTGATGGAATTATATTTTGACATAAAATATAAATTCTTAGGTTTATAGTGTTCCCGTTTAACTAGTCTGTTTAAAAAAGCTACACAGTAAAAGTGAAATTGAAAAATTCGCTCAAAGTTGCGCCGTGATGTTAAACTGATCAATTTTGATCAATCAACATGTTCGCCCATGTCAAAACTTTTTTTTTATAGAAATAAAGCCGGTTGATTTTTCTGTGGTGTATCTAGAAACAGTAGATGGAAAATAGAGACCTCACGGTAGACAGTTTTCCGATACAAACACCAACAACATCCGATACTAACAGATACCGTATTTTAAAGTAAAATGTTATATCAGAAAGAAGAAAAGAAATAAAGAAAAAGCATTTATTCCGTATCAGTGTAACCGACAGCACAAACATTATTAAAAATAAAATAAACAAAAGAAAACTAAACACCTACACACTATACTATATATTAATAAATACCTATCACCCATGTGTGTGAGCACGATTTTAGTAGTGCACCGAATTTAATTCATACTTAAATGGTAATTTAATTTTAAAACTAACTACTTACTTATGCTAATGTATTAATTAAAACCTTATAAAAAAAACCTATCCTAAACGAATACTTGGGCGTCGTAGCACTCCTCCACATCGCTGTCAAATGTTAATGTGCCCAGAAGACTGGCAGCATTACCACGTTGAATGGCAATGCTTATTCTTTAACCAAAGAATAGGCCAGCAAGATATCTAAAAAAGAGACGTGCATTCGGACCCCATGACCCGAGCGTTTCGACGCTCCGAATTAAAATTTTATGTATTACAAATTGACATTGACTGCAAACAGAACAAAGCTTTTGGGCAGATTAATAGAGAAGTCGACACATTTAGAAAAATAAAGACTGCCACGCAGACTTGTATGAAACGTTATCACATTTTACTTTGAACAGCTGTGGAGTTTATTTTCTTTCCCCATAGCCTAGGATGTATTGCATGGTTTTAGGTCTCTAGTATAGTGGGTGGAGGCCTTTGTGGTGAAGTAATTGAGTTCGGAGCTCTGAAACCCCCGAAATATTGTTTGGAGAAAATAAAATATACTATTTGTATTTTATATCCTGACAATGATGCATCTATTGTGATGATGAAAAATCAAATGCACACGTTTTTCATTCTCTATTTGTTTTTATTTTGAATATATAGTTAATTTTAGAAAAGGACTTCTATATACCTACGCTACGTTTCAATTACTTAATACTTAATTAAAATCATTATATTTAGGAATATCCGACCACAGTATAAAATTTATAGAAGGATATGGCTGATCCAATGGGAATATGTGCTTTAAAAATCTGAGCTCGATCAGATTACCATTTGGTAAGTAGATGGGTCAGTTAAGCACAATCTTTGATACCAAAGCTCCGCGGTTATCCCCACGTAACGCATTGTCGGACTCTAACAAAATTAACTAATAATTTGCAGCGTTCATGGTGTGAGCAATCTTAGAATATTGAATTCCAAGAGCTCTAGAGGATTGCGGCTTACGTGGTGCTATTTCCCTGTTAAGATACTGTAGGCCAAGAGTACGCCCTCGTGCGTTAAAGCTTTAGAATATAGTAAAACAAATTCAATTCTAAACAAGTATGTCTACGTACCTTCGACCATAAGATATAATTATATGGATCTGAATGATAAGTAAATTACCATACTCACATAGGGCCTGTTTGCACGAGGGCACCAGCGAGAGAGGCACCGTTGGCGCTAACGCGAACACGACTTTATAAGACATTTTATATGAGAAACGCACGCTCGCGCTGATGCCTGTATTGAAGAATAACTACGTCACCACTTGCATTTTTCCCTATGTCGGTGTAAAAGAATTACATGCTGCACTAAAAAAATCTCGTTATATTACATGATTAGTACAGAATCTTTGGTTACGTAATATTTGTGATTTAGAAGAATATCTGAATACGTAGGTATTTCCTCAAATTAAAATAGAAAGATACACCGTTTGTTATCTGTGGGATACCAGATTAAAATACGTTCTATTCTTTTTCAAATTGCTCACATTCTGTCTTCGTGATTGTAGTATAAGGTAATAGTTTTTGAAGCTTCGCCACTCCGGAGTATGTTTGCTTGTGTTGTTTTAGAAGCTGTATAAACGGAATTCCCATATTAATTATGTTTTATAAAGTTAGGTTGTTTCAATACGTTAACAAGTCTAATAAAAATGATAAAAAGTATGTCATCAGTTTTATTTAGTTTTAGCTAATGTTCAAATTATATGAGATATGTATATGAAAAATAAATTGAGGGCGAAATCCGGCCCGATATTCGATTTAATTTAGCCCGCGGCCTCTATAATCCTCATAATAATTATGATAATTAATTAATTCGCTTATATATTATCTGTTAATCATAATTACAATCAAATCCATTTTTATATACTGAAACAGGCACACGTATATAACTGGATGTTTGATGTGGAAAACTTGAGGTAGTGCTACAATTATGTTGGTATTATTATGTTGTGATAAAGAAAATCAACCCGAGAATAGTCAAAGGTTCGACACTGATCTAAAAGGTTGACATAAGTGCACCGTCGCTTGTGGTATTAAAGTACACACTAAATGTGCATCACTAAAAGATGTACCTGATCTGTTTTAGTGCGACTGAAAGCAACTGTCCATAAACTTTCTACTTCCTCTAATTTAAGAGCCTTACTCTTGTTGGTGTAACTGTCCGTCAATAAACTTTACATGTTTTTTATCCTTGACTGTATAGTTTCAAGTGCCCTACGGTTACAAAGCTGCTTCTCTTGGTCAACTGCTCTCTTTCCAGAGGATATAAAGACTTGCTGCATTTTTATTTATTCTACCAAGCGTAGTAATAATTGCATAGGTATGCCTCACAACTATCCATTCCTTAGTAATGTGGGTCCACGAGAACTTTTTCTTCACTCTAAATTCGACGACTTGGTTTCTTAAAACTATGTCCTCCTGTTGTAATTTCTGACTTATCATAATGAAGCGCTTTGTATATGGTGCACACAAATGTCTTCGCTACCTTTCAGTATCCTACTTACGCTTGTAAAGTTTGCATTACTCCTCTGTCGTATCGGAATGATGATGGTATATATTTCACATGAAATTATATATACCATGCTAATGCAGTGGCGTGCGGTTCATAAAGACAAAAAGACACTGCCTACCCTACATAACTCAGATAAATATTTATTATAAGATATTTGAAGTGGCAAATCACACATCATCGACAAGACGACGAACCAATACCAACATGCAGTAGGTACCTATATTTGGAAAGAAAGCTTTTAAAATTTTCTGCCTACCCTGTCTAAAACTCTGTGCACGCCACTGTGCTAATGTATCATTAGCAAGGTAGCCAACGAGAATAGAAGAGCGTGTAATCAAAGAAATAGTTCTTTTATTCGGTTCTGTAACACAGACCTCAGCGACCAAAGTTTTGTATAAATACTATGTAGGTAATTCGTTTCAAAGAAAAAGTATGAACACGAACACGAGTTCAAGAAATTATCATTCAACCAGCTACATGAATATGAGCTGGTAACAATAATTGTATTCGTGTTGCGTGAATCTAGATTTATACGTATGTGTTGAAGCGCATGCATTCGTCAAAGAGAACTTGATTGAGCACGGCCTGTTGAACTTGTAACTAATTGCCCGAAAATGTATGACTGAATATTCTTTTGTGAAATTATTTAACGCAATCACCCAGAAACTGCGACGGGACTTATAAAAGACCCAAACAATTAATTAAATGTACCTGCATTTTTCGTATTATTTTAATAAATGGACACTGATATTATTTTCATAGTTCCGCGAAACTATTCCCATAGATAGGGAAACACCTACAGTCAGTGAAATAACGAGCATGTTCTAAAATGTCACCCCCACCTTTATATTATTTCATCTATATGTTTAAAAATGGTCTAATTGAGTTATTGGTACAACATACTTTATATACGCTTCTGAAATAAAATGTTTCAATGGATATGTCTTTTTAACATAACATAGCATCACGCCTGTATTCCCCGAAGGGTTAGGCAGAGGTGTACTATTGTACACCCACATTTCGCCGATGCTGTTATTGAGTCCCATGTAATAGGGGGCGAGCCTATTGCCATCTTCCGGGCACAATTCCAGACTCCGTGCTGCTACTAAGAATTTCAATACAGAAAAACCCAATAACACTTTGCCCGACCCGGGAATCGAACCCAGGACCTCACGCTCAGCAGTCGCGTTTACGACCACTAGACCAATGAGGCAGTCTTTCTTTGAGGTATGTCTTTTTAAGTACCTAGTATATTTAATGTATAGTCTAAGACAGCTTCGGATCCTGATTAGCCGTGTGCACAACACTCTGTAATCCTGTTTACAAATGGAATGACTACAATGTAGTTATAGCCAAAATCACGATGAACGATATGAGAAGAAAAATAGATTCAGTAACAACTGAGCAACATTGTTATACTAAGTAGGTATGATGGTTTTTCATTTTCTTTCATTTTTATAAAACTTTGAATCGCAAAAATAAGCTAGATTTCTCCTGTATCGTAGGTACAGTAATCACGACACAGGAGAATCTAACCATTTAGACCAGGTACAACAATTAGGCCATAAAAATTATTCCTTGTTTATTATTTATTAATTTCACTGATATTATAAACATTGCGAGAAACATCTCATCAATACGAGTATATTTAATTGCGAGATTCAAAATTACTTAGGTACAAGTGTCTTGGCCGGTTTATGTGTTTGATTTCAAAGTAGACCAAAATATTCTTCAGAACGCGTCTATTTATTGATTAGTATAGAAGCCAAATCATACACGATAAAAACATGAAAACATTGAAAGATCCTTTTTAGAAGAATATTTCTATACCTACCTATTACAATTAGTGCCGTCGGACTAATTACTGCAGTCTGATTCATTCAGTCACTAATAGCTGTACAGTTTTAGCTCCATAAATCACATTCAACCACTCATGAAGTCACCTGTCGTCGAGTTGAGTCAATCCGTTTAGTCCACTACTAGAGATAAGATTCAAAACAGACCATACCAACATTTCGTATGTTAAACTTATTAAGCAAAGTTATTAGATGCAGATACTTGGATACTTCCTTTACACACGGTATTAACACAGTCCTTTGACACATGTGTATCATAGAGCTTTACTTATTCTGTTCTCTTGGTAGCTGGATTTTAGTAGTGTACTGAATATCATAAGCATTACTATCATTGAAAGTAATTTAGTTTTCAGCTTATCTCTAATGTTACTGCTGAGCGTGTCGTCGTGGTCGATTCCCGGGTCGGGCAAAGTATTGTTTTTTTTCTCATTATTATCCTGGAGTTTCAAGGCCAGTGAGTGCAAATCAAGTTGTCCGCGACACACTTGCGATATTCTCTACTTAGAAGTAACGAATCTTCGCATGAGATTACTGCGAGGATACCTTCTGCTTGATGTTCTCACAGTTTGTCCTAAATGTAAGCGACGTATTCAGAAAATCACCAAAGTATTTTGGGAAGTTACTGTGCTCGATAGGAAGTCTACGCCAAACAATGTAAAGTTTGCGGCCCGGCTCTCTATTGCGAAGGTGAAATACGCAAGACTTTTGCTCGGATTGAGCTTAAACAACCGAGAAATTACTGTTGAAAGCAAGATATTATTCTAAATATCTTCAGTAGGTACTCACTAAGTATAGAAGCAGTGATAGCCTAAAGGTTGAATTGAGTTCGGACCCGGCCCACACCTTAGAATTTTTTTATTTATGTGTGGATCGAAATTGAATTGTCATTTGCGTTAAATTGAAGGAAGATGTCATGACAAAACCTGCCCACCTGCAAGGACTCCGTTAATTTCTCTATAGTGTGTGTAGTCCTCTAATCTAAACCAGGCCAGAGAGGCCACACTGATTTTCTGCAGTGATTTTCTGTCTAGGACAATAGTCGGTTGACTATTGTCTAACCTAGACAGAAAATCACTGTAGGTTTGTCAAATTGCTCGGTTACACTGTGCGGAAAGATGAATTTCCTAATTCTTACATTTATATTATATAGGATGAAGATTTTTTACCCAAAGTCCAACTTACATTAAAAAAGTATTGTTGTATCATTAACACATATTCATAATGACGTACGCAAAGAAGATAACTATTTATGATTGGCTAAAGTTATACCAGCTTTTCTAGCTTCAAGAATCAACATTAGAATACTACGTCATCAAGAACATCAATCTTATAGTCGTATAAATTAAGTTTATTTTGCACTAATAGTCTAGTAATATTATCCTCATTGTTTCCCCAGCTTCTTATCTCTATGAATAATACGAACTAGTTAGCTTTTATTACGATTTGAAACCCTTGAAGCACGGACTTAAAAAATAAAGAGATACATAATTACGTACCTACTTAATTAAAACTTTTAAGAGCAATAATTACACTTTTGATGTAGGTAGTACTAGACATCTAAGACGTTAGTAGTGGATACGTGAACATTTTAAGCTGTATCATCATGAATACTTAAAAGAAAAAATATTTTTTTCTACCGAATGCGTCTTGAGACAGATTTACATAGCCTTTGTGGTCGTAATGTGCATCCTTCATTATATTCTTGGTGGTGGTGTAACTAGACGTCTATGGTTTGTCCACGCCTCAAATTGATATAAACTGTATAACTCAGTTTACTGGAATAGATAGCAGTCTAACACACGTTTTAATCTCTGGCCTTTGATCCAAATCCGTTTACACGCTGCCTTATGCCACACGATAGTGTAATATTCATCCTTAAGGATAGGCTCCTACCCCGTAGGTTACAAACCTTGAAATTATTTTGTTTATTATTAAGTTGATATAAAGAACTTGACGTGAAATTATTACAAGAAATTCGTAGGGACTTGAAAAAACTAAAAGGTTACCTAGTGTTTTTTTTTCTGGTTCTTCACGACTTGTGTTAGCCAATGACAAGATTAGTGTTTATTTATTTCATCGAAATAATATGTTCAGTCCCTGAACAACTTATTTAGAGTGTTTTATTTTTTAAAAACAATACCTAAAGCATGTCGTCTTCTTTTCATCGTTTTTCTGACGGCACGATCGGGCTGTCAAAAAGGTTCGTAAGGAAACATCATGGTGGGGCGCTGAAGGCATATCGATACTGAAAAAGTAATGTAACTACTAAAATTACTGGAATACAGCCTGAAACTACAATTACAAAATGTCGTTGATTCTCTTAAGTATCTGAAGCTAAATTAACGGAGACGTCACAACTATTATGTCAGTATTCCACATTGCAGGTGCACGCAAGATCTCAGCGTCAATAGCGGAATATGGATTCCGGCGCGTTGTCACTGGTTGCGCATTACTTACTTATTGTCAACCTTCCATTTACGTCATTTGAGTTCCAATCAATTTTTTAATTAAATTGTAAAATAACTGAGTAGATTTACGTATTTTGCTTGGAGAAAATAATTTACACAATTGATGATGGATGATCCAGTAAGTATCTTATTGATACTTTGTTACAGTGTTACAGTCGAAATGATGAATGATGATTTTTTTGATTAATTAAACCTCACGTAGCTTATTCTGACAGAACATACAGTAGTATCATCTGCCTAGCCCTTTTCTCAACTACATTGGGGACAATATCCGTATTTTACACGGAGTGACTGCCTTCTGACCTCCGCCACCCCAGCAACTGGGAGACACTGATACTCTAAGGTTAGACTGGTTGTCAGACTTTTTGGGCTACTGACACCGTAACGACTGTAATAGATCTTTGTATAACATACAGTAGGTAGTATGAAATAATTGTTTTTGTGATTTTCACACAATTATAACATAAAATTATATCTTATTCATAGCCATTAGGTACAAAAAAAACCTGTCGCCACCAATGATGGGTAGGTATATAAGCAATTTGTTCATTAAATGTGTACAAACAATCATGTCATTGCAAAACACGTTTTTTTTTTCTATTCAATGAAAAAAAAAAAGTCGCTCCAATTATTGTATACAATTACGCGGTATTTACCTTCAGTACATAGTATGACAAGTTGTATTCTATGTTAATAAGAAGTAAAGTAGTAAATCATGACATCGTGTTTGTTTAAATCGGATCGATGCAGAGGAAATGAGTGAAACATTGCAATGGGCAGCGAATGCGGGCATCGGGAAATAAAAATAAACTAGCTTTTGTTTTGTGCTTTCGCAGTAGGGCTTAGAAGTAAATAGGTTAAATCTAAGTTTTTTAATTTCTGATACTCTTCAGAGCCAGCGTGTTTCTGTTACGTTATATGCGCTTTAAACTGTTTCTTTTAAATTCGTAGTGACGATGGGAAACTGGGAACAAGAGGATTTAAAAAAAAATATAACCTTTACTTAACTCCTAGTGTTTAAAATATATAATACATACATTATAATTGTAGACAATAAATACAAGGTGTCCTACAGCTAGGCGAGGCCACGTATCATAATGAGAAGGATTACGCTTTATTCCACCGTGCTGGCCTTTTGCGGTTTGTGGGGTCACAACCCCCATCAAGAACTTTATGGGGACCCCTCACTTGTGCAGGTTAACTTATAATATTTTTCCTACCGGTACCGGTAAAATGCTGTAAGTTTGCCTGCACTCCTAACTTTTCCTGTACTACATGTGTTAAGTAGTACAACCCTGTATTCTTAACTTAACTACTAGTATAATATTAATCTTTCTTCGTAAATTATTTTGCATTGCAAATGCAATAGACGGCACGGTTGGCGCAGTGGTTGAGAGATCGACTGCTGCGCTAGGTGTCGCGGGTTCGATTCTCGCACGGAACAAATATTTGTATGACCTACAGATAGATGTTTCGGGTCTGGATATTTGTGTATGTGAATGTGTTTGTAAACGCACCCACGATACAGGATTTATACCTAGTGTGGCGCAAAGTTTAAAAAAAAAAAAAAAAAGAATCTGATGCAATAAGTCATTGATGAGTTATTCCTACGCAAAGTTAAAGCATGGTAACACGTGATCGATAAATTCCGATCCACACCAGCATGGTAACACGTGACAGATAAATTCTAATCCACACATGAAATGGAAAGTTATATTTTCGGTCCGAATTCCTCTTGCAAGGAATGTCCAGGGGCGTATTTACCCTTGGGCCAAAAGGGCCATGGCCCGGGGCGGCAAGCTGCGAGGGGCGGCTCAGCTTAGTGCGACTTTCTTTTGGACTTTATATGCCTGAAGAAATTTAAAAGATGCCTACCTAATTAAGAAAAATTAAAACTCATTTGGTTGTAAGATTGATAGACATCAAGACGCGAGGCTATCTTATGCCTGAACGGCGGGCGGCCGCGGCGGCGGGGCGGCGGCGGCGTGTCCGTCGGACTCCATCGCGACTCGGGACTAGTCGGGATGTTTCGACGTTGCTCGTGTCATTTTCGTTCATATTCATAGGCGAAAGCGGTTAGGGCGCGGGGCAGCGCTGGCGGCGGCGGGAGACTTGTTCAATTTATGGGGCGGCAAACCTTACAGGCCCAGGGCGCTAAATTTTAAAATACGCCACTGGGAATGTCTGCTTTCAAAGTCATCCACTAGCTACTACAATTTAGCTATATAATATAATACACCAACTGTACCCATGACTCAGAAATAATTATCATGGAAACATTGAAAATCTATTTAAAACATTGAGTTTTTAAAAAATTTAGACGATACCTACACTCTTTAAGGACCCTGCCGAATTGAAAGTTTGTAAGCTTTATATTCCACGAAAGTTTTTTTTTTTAAATCAATATATGAAACAAAAAACGGATTACCTACTATACAAAAAACAGTTCCCATCAATCTGAACTCTACCGTTGACTGACTGATTGTGTACGCAGTCTAGTCTGCAAAAGTTTAACGACGGGTATAATATTATTTCCGCCCCTCTACTTGTGTTACTGTACGCATAACACTTGTACTCCAACAAACTTTCATTTCGCTTCGATACAATGTCTAACATTTACGGTTGGCTGGGGTCTGGTAAGGACTTACACGCTTGCAAATAACAAATAAAAGTTGTTCTATCAGTAGCGTATGAATATACTAGAAAAGTATGTAATTAATACCCAGTATGTATTTTCCCAGTACCTTACAGTAATTTACTTAAAAATATAGAGCATCTTCAAACTCAACAATCATACCAGAAACAAAACAGAGTTATGATAAATTTTACTAGATCACCAATCCATAAAAGCCTATCGTGGTGGATCGGCATAAACTCTGTTCTCATTCTAAGAGATCCATCCTGCTTCTTAGACGTTAATGAGCTGGATGCTGCGCAATCAGCACCCTACCCGCGAGATATTAGATGAAATACACCATTCACTTGCCCGTTTGTGACTCTACAATAATGACTCTGTCTCCGTGGGTCAACCTAACTTAGTTTTTATCTTATTACTAGCTTTCGCCCGCGGCTTCACCCGCATTGAATACGAACCCAATCATTTTTTCGGGTGGTTTAGTGGTTTAAGCGTGAAAAGGTAACAAACAGACTAACTAACTTACTTTTGCATTTATAATATTAGTTAAGATATACCAAGTTTTATTTTTTGTATTTTAGCTTGTCTCTCATGTGCGATTTCCTTAAGCAGTGAATACGACTCTTTATGATGGAGTTTTGTTTAATTCTTGCCTCTGAAGCTCGCGTGGAGACGGCGGAATGTGCGCACTAAGTTGTGCTCGGGCAGACACAGATATAACATCTGAATGCTTTGCAGTACAAACATTAAATTCTTTGATGTTCTAAACACTTTTTTTAAAGAAACAGTAGCATACTGTCCATTTGTTTTGTTGTGTTGTTTCAATGTTAAGTCTTATTTTAGTTTAGAAACTCAGCTTTATGCATTCTTTCGAATGACTTTAAGAACAATAATATTCGTGAATAGAGGTCATATGCATTTGCACGTGACCTCTATTCACCGAGATACGAGTATATCCGAAGAAATAGTCGGCAATCGCACGGCTACCTTTTTCAAATTCTACACCACTTTAGAGGTAATATCAGATGTCTAATAAAGATTTGCCCCTTAGGTTTTAATTAGGTTTAAATTTGAACGATTAGCGAAAACATGTTGTGGAACGTTGCATGTGTTGCGATGAAGCCTGATTCGGAGTCCTCGCTGTCAAAAGACGAAAACGATATCAAGGCCGCTCGACACCGACAACCACAAACTTTTCATGTCAAGCTTTTAGGAACGTATGTTGCTCTCGCATCGGTTTATTTAACCGTCAACCATTATTCGTAGGATTTGAAAAGTGTAATATCTTGTATGGGGATAGAACTTTAGTGTACTACTTTGAATAATTAAAATTGATTACGATAGGGTACCTGTTTAATTACTCATAGTTCCCAGTTGCACTTAAAGGTTACATTGTCATTCAACCTTGGCATAAAGGGAAACCTGAACTTTTTAAATTTTAAATCTTAGATTCTTCGTACTTTACAGTGCTTGAATTTTAAAACCATTTCCTTAGGTAATTTATATTAAGTTAGATATCTGAAATCTTAAGGCACTAAATTACGTGTTACAATCTACGGTTACCAATTAATATTATACACTTTCCTCTTGTAATAATTAATTGGAATGACTGAAACTTTAAACCCCATGTCACAAAGACGGTATCTAATATATTTCATAAAACAATGTCTATTTATGTATTATTATATTTACCTCAGCTGGACAAAAGGAACACAATGAGTATTGAATGAAAGTGTACGATGTTTTGATAAGTAGGTACTTGGTTTTTCTTATGAGATAAAATTTCTCCATCTAAGATGATGTAACTACATATGTGGGTGTGTATGACATCACTATTAATTAATGTCATCTAGTGTGTACTTTAGTGTATCTTAAGCGTAAGAATATAGATATGTATATGTTCTTGTGTACCACGGTTATTCTGTGACTGTCACGTTTATTATAATAATGTTTAGATAAAGCTGCATATACATTAATACTTATATAAATATTATACATCATTATTATTATGTTTGCATTTTATATGCTGTAGATAGGTAAATATATAGATAGGTACCTACTATCTTTTTATAGACTAAATTTCACGATAGAAAATTAGTTAAGAGTACGTAAATCAAGATCTTAGATTTACACTTAAACACCATATTAACAACGCTTGACAACCCCAATCACAGCTACGATAAAGAAAATGGAATCAATCAAAGCGAAAACAGGTATAAATTTTAAAATTCGAATAAAATAATACGTAAAACAATTTTTTCCATGTGACTTGGCCGTCAGCTGAGATACACTGTACTGGCCGACGAGAAACGCTATATTTAAAACTTGGCATCGCTTATACGCGATGCACTTCACATCAGCTTTAACGTAATCACCTACTTACACTCTTACAATCGAATGTTTCTACTATTGCAACTAATTGAAGCCATGCCATATCCCGGCAGAGAAGAGACCATTCTTATTCTTCCCGTGAGTGTAGTAGATAGTAGAACTCAGCTTGGGAATCTTGTCATGCACATGGGCAATAGCATCTATCTGTTTACCTCACTGTTCACATACTGTGAACACGAATCAGATCAACCGTGGTGATTATGGCAATATTCTCTCATAACACTAGATTCATGGCCCACCGTAAAGCAGTGTATGAAGCTATTAGGTTCACGAGACAGTTTCTTTACGCATGATTCTCATGTACTTCTGAATCAAAAGGTAATGTGCTTCAATCAAACGCTGTGACTCAACGCGTATCAGACATAAACATAAATCGGTGTCAGTTTGTCTAGTTGAAGTTTTACATTTTGTATTATAGGTATTCATTTTGGCTTCATATGACATATTTTACTTATGACGCTTTAATTAATTATTTCATTATCATCTTCATTTTTTTTGTTCTTTTGTGTACAGTGTTATGCTTCAGCGTTCTATAACGACAAAATATATCAGGAAAACAAATAAAAACAATATTTTGTCAATTGACTATTTACAAATAAATGTAACACTCATACAAGCCATACATTAATTAATTGACACATTACGCGGCTTGCCAGCACTACATTATAAATCATTTAATCTATTTAATTCTATTCATATTAATAGGTCCTTCTACATGTTTGGGTAAATAAAAAGGTTTTGGCAACTTCTTATTGATTATTTATATTATAAAAATACATATATTAGATTATATGAATACAGTCAGATATTTTCTTAATAGTTTTGTGTATGTTTGGTGTTATTCATTTTGTGCATACCACTGTGACATTTATATCGCTCCAGTACATCCTCCGTCTTATTAATATAGCTCCGTCCGTGTAGGACGACAGTATTGGATATTGGAAATTAGTATTGGATATTGTATATTGGAAAGTAATTATTACTTGGAAATACAGCAAGAAAAATTGTGATCTAAAAGAATAACATCACTTACAGTAGGATGCTAATTACTCCATTGGAGGGGTTGTTACGTAATAGCCTTTTATATGGTACTCCATAATTTTATGAGCGTTCAAAAATAAATCATAATTTAAAAAATATTGGCGAGCCTGCCTACATTCAGAGCCACGGTATATACTGATTAGTTTCAGATTCAGTCGCCACGTTAACAAGGCTTCTACGACATAATAACTTTTCAATATGTAGTCCAGACTTAAATATTTGCCAGAGAAGATACGGATTCATACAAACATTAAACCATTAAAAATGTCATAAATTTGGTACTACGATCTTATTTAATGTCACATATTTGGACGCGCATAGATTTTTCACAAGATTATGGAATGAGGAGAAAAATCTGCAGAATCATTCTAGATCAAGTAATTGTCCGCTCACTTCATACATACATATACTGTTTTGAAATAATTTACTGTTTATTATTTTGCTAGCAGGTGTAGTGAAAAGCAGAGCGTCTAACTCATTCGAGCGCAGAAATATTTCCGTTGCGCTATGCTCAGGATTTGATTTAGATACCTTGCTGTGTGTGCTCTTGTTCAAATATTTCACAGTCGTCGTAAAAAAAAATGAATATTTTTCACTTGATTTATAAATAACGATCATGTAGCTTTTTTTGCATGTGGTAAGAAAGAAAATATTAAAGAATTTTCTCAGTAAATTTTAAATGAGTGGAATTAATTTCGTTTGTTTTCACGAATTTGGAAAAGAAAGCACATAAAACCTAAGTAGGTATATTTTGTGCATTCTTTCTACTTTCATTCATCTAAATTACGTTAATTAAATAATTATATTCACTACGTTATAACTCCTTCAAGCCATGGTCCTGGGACCCGACATATAAATATTGGATGTGGTGTCTACTTTATTCTACTGAAAGGCTTACAACAGTTACACTGTTTCATTTGCGACTTCCTTTTAGACCTACTGGTGAGCGACAAATTGTTGAGCAGCCTATCTTTGGAATTATGCCTAGTAAATAACTATGGACGCGCCCCCTATTAGGTGTTGTGGGTTGTTTCTTCTGTATCGTGCGTGGTAATTTCATCCTTCTTCTTCTTCTTATTTAAGAGCTGGCTCTTGTCGGTGTAGCTGATGAAGTTCTTTCCACCTTTCTCTCTCCAGTGCGGTCTCCTTTACCTCTTTATACGACATGACGGCAACCTTTTCCCTTTTTTAGCTCATGTAACTTATCCTTGGTCTTCCTCTCCCTCTCGTCCCTTCTATCTTTCCTTCAATTATGTTTTTAATAAAACTGTCATGTCGTATAAGATGGCCTATCATCTTTCCTCTTCTGTTTTCAATCGTGTTTATTAGCATTCTCCTCTCATTAACCCTCCTCAGTACTTCTTTATTTGTGACTTTTTCTGTCCAACTTAGTTTCTTCATGGTCCTCCAACACCATATTTCAAATGCCTCCATAAGCTCTCTATCTTTCTATGACATTGTCCATGTCTCACTTCCATAAAGAGCTATACTCCAAACATAAGACTCCAACTATAATCCAACCGCAGTTCAACGCATTTACAGTACGTAGCAACGCATACAGGCCGGCTCAGCATATCACGCATTAAATTCACTACAGTGCGGCGCGCACTGTCCCGTGTGACATCATCCTAACTATCCGAGGAATGCAGGTATGATGGAATATACACTTACATATTCATGCAAATAATTATATCAACAAACACTGCTAGTAGGTACATCCAGTCTTCATTGAAGCGTATTAATGGGCGACTGATAAAATCTTAATAATCGATCGTGAGTTGCCAGATAGTTAGTCACTGTCCTATTTATGAAGAAGGAGCTTTTAATTGACTTAACACTGACTAGATTGATATTCGACTCATTATGTCCATCTGAAGCAGGTATGTACTAGCGACCCGCCCCGCCTTCGCACGGGTAGCACACAAAATTAACAAAAAGACAAAAAAATAATGGTTATTCCGGTTGCTGCCAAATTTACAGGATCAGCCGCTACCTAAGATTACCTAAAAAATTTCATTAAAATCGCTCCAGCCGTTTTGGAGTCCATACATACACACATTTATTTTTATATATATAGATAGATACAGTCTAAAAACTGATCGATATGGGGTTAAGCTTAGAATATCGATATCTAACAGCCTTTGAATTGCAGAAATCCGATAGCAGTTCAAACACGAGCCTGACATCATAATACTGCGCGTAGTGTGTTTCGCCAAATGTGTGTTGAAAGTCCGAGGTGCGGGCTATGTTCGAACTCAGTCCGTACTGCATGGAAAGTTCAACCACTAAACTCATTGCTTGCACAATCCTCAATTTCCATTATTGAATCTTCTTCGTTGTTGACACGCCTGCCTGACCAACCTTAACTAATGAAAATTAATAGATGAGGCAACATTGTCATTTTCAATTTAATTTACTGTTTACGATATCGACGATAAATAATTCCAGACAGAAATAAACAGCACCTAAACTAGTACCTGTATTTGCAGTTTCTATTATATTACCATTTTATTAATTAAACTTGATTTAATTAATTATAAAACTAATAATCGTGATTTCTGTCGGACAATGTACGGACAGATCAATAAAATTTAAATAGTCAATTTATGGTACATTTCAATGACAAATGTATCAGTAGTTTGCCCGAATAAGAGTTTGACATAAGGTCAGTGGAATAATGTCAAATTTCAATCTGTAGTAATGCAAACTTACTGACAGATGGGTTATTGAAACAGGCCCTTAGTAGGTAGCTGTACTTGTAAATTGGTATATATGCACAGAGTACGGCAACAAAACTGTTTGATAATAACAATGATAAGAAGAACATATAATTTTATATCTTAGTGACATATGTATAATAACACAGTAACAGGCTGCTAACTGATAACCTATGTATTATTAAAAAAGAAGAAAGTAGCAGACAACATTTTTAATAATTCTAAATCCCTTAATACTATGCCACGGTGAACAAGTAAATGCATAAAAAAATGTTATAATAATCCATCAGATATCTATATTATAATTCAATAGTAAGACCAAACACACAAATGAAGTGAATCGGAATAATTAGAGCATAGAAATTCAGAAAATATGAAGCATCCCACGTAGCATACCTATCTGAACGAGCGGTAGCATATAATGGGAAATGCGCCACGTGCCTAGCCAAAGAACTAAGAATTTACGCAAGAAATAATTTACACAGAATATTAAAATACAACGGAGTGACAGTCTAGCGGTTAAATGCTTACCTTCCGTACAGGCGAGTGTGAGTTCGTAACCTGCACTTCTGTTTCGAATTCATGTACAGATCAAAATTTGGCTGTCACTTGCGCTAACGTGATGGAAAATTTTCCGTGGAAAATCGTGCACCTGAGAGGACTCCGTAATGTTCTCAATGGTTGTGTATTCCACCAACCTGAACCAAGGCAGCGTGGTGGCCTAATCATTCTAATTCCGAGGCTGCTAATTCCCAGCAGTGGGACAATAGTGACAGTTAGACAATAGTTACGTATTATAATGTAAATATTTTAAGAAAGGCGATAATACTGACACTGAGTTTATTATTTGAATGATGGAATCAGGCATTTCTTTGCTGAAATCCATGACATACAAAATATTTATGTAAGTAATTAGAATATTTAGTCTGTTCAAATTTGACGGAATTAACACTAATTAAAATATAATAGTTGTTAATTTTTTATAAGAATCAACAATAAAATTATCTACATAATTCGAGATAAAAATATTCATGCAATTTGTAGTCTTTTTATTAGTCTAGGTAGATATACGTAAATTTCTTCAACCATAAGTCAAGCTCTAAGTCTTCTCCAGGTCCCCCGAAAGAAATAAAATATCACACAAGACTTAGTAACTTAGACATGGGTATCACACGCAGTCCTCGTCGCGATCAATCCCTGGATGGGTGACACTTCTTCACAAGCCGATTTCAATCTGTACCTTAAAAAACATGTTAAGCAGTTTGTCCCGGCTCCCATACGAATAGACAGTCTACCTATGACAGTTGTTACGGGGAGTCTGCAACCCAAACAGATTAACAATATTAGTATCTCCTAGAAATTAGGTTCCGGAGGACAAATGGCATGTACTATAGTACTATGTAGAATAATGATAATCAGCCGAATTTAGTTAGACTAAGCAAGACCAACATCGATACAAAAATATTAGGACGTTGATCTTTAATCTTATTAATTCTTATCTTATCTGATAATCTCTATGAAAAAATATAGAAGCGAAAACAGACCCACTGCCTGTTGGCCGTCTGATATCTCTGAAATAGGCGCATAAAAATAATGTCTACAAGAAAATCTATCCATACCGTCATTCATAAAAATGAATATCATTCCACAACGACCTTGCACTTTAAGTCATTTAGGACCACACCTCAATATAAGACGCAGAGAAACGTATCTACAAGAAGTATTTCCAATACACTAGACTCCACGTATGAACAAAAAACAAGTACTAATAATGTTACAATAACTCAGACGCACCTGCCAGACAGTGCTTTGTGATAAGACATTAAATACAGGTGAGAATGCAAATACTTAAAGAGTATTTATGGTAAAGATTAGAAATTTTCTTCAAGGTTTTCTTCATAAGTGATGTAATAATTATGGTTTAGTGACTAACGTTGCACTGCAGACGAATGACTCTCTCTCGCTCGTTGCTGTAGGTCATTGTTTTAATATGTAGTGGAAATTCCAGGAGGTCTTGTAGGGACCTGATTGGTGACGTCCTTCAAAATGTATGATAACATGCACGAATGTAGATGAAGTAAAAGGGTTATGTAAGGATAGTAGCAAGTAGACTTCCCTAGATTCTGGCTATGACTATGGAAAAAAAGATCTGACATTATGTATATATTTTAATAGGTAACTACGTTAACTTTTACTGAATCTCTTGTAATACAAAAATATAACAATCATACGACAGTGACTTGTTATCTGTTCTGGACATCCTCCCCTCATCCTCATCATTGTTTTTGGATACAACACTAACCATTTCAATTTGCTATTTATCCACGATCGTACAAGTAGATAATGGGTACTGGTCTTGTAGGACTTTTAGTATGTGAGCTACGGTGACTTCCCTTCAGTTGAGAAGTTGCATGTACTGCTAATGTCGCCAAGTGCTCCGACACAGGGTGAAGACATGTACTACCAGTTCTATTTGACGTGGGTTTTCTTAGGCTGTTCCGTATTTTTCTAAAGCTAATTTGGGTTTACGGGCTCTATTTGATGTGCTAGGAATATGCTCACGTTTAATAATTGTGAAAGAAAGTGAACAATCAAAATCAAAACAAAACATTCGGGGAGCCTAATGAAAGTGTAGCACCAACTACTCGCAACATGGCAAAAGGTAAAGCGCCATCTATCAGAGTGAAGCTTACAACAACAAATCCTGAATCGCACTATGAAAGTTTACAACGATTCTGACACATATACGAATGTCCAAAATGAATCGTTGGGCCTAGTCGGAGGATCCTCCCTTTTCAATGGAGAACCACCATACGTCGTTCCTCCATAGAAGTATGAGTTCTTCAACTTGAAAAGTTTATATAATTGCTTTATTTGTGTGGCCATGACCACACCGCATTTAGAGCTGCCCCATTTATTAACGCCGAAGGATATCGATGTAGACAAACACAAGTTTCGGTTAATTTGTGCTATTGTTCATATGAAATAACGGTTTCTATTTATATGACAATGTTTACCTTGTTAAAAATAGTATGTTTTTTTTTTAGCTTGCTATATAAGAATATTGTGTTTGAAGCAATTTTGAAAACTTTGTGGTCCTTTGTGAAGTCGTGTTGTTTAAATGAAAAATGAAACCAAGAATAAAACAAATCTCGAACGTATTCAGAACCTAAGATTCCTGTACTTGAAGTGATATAAGGTGTATCCAGGATATTTCTCGATTTATCCAACAAAACTTATTGTACTTGGAATGGTAAGATACTTACTACAAATTCGAAGCAGAGGCTATGCGGCTGCGGCAACCGCAGCTGCTGATGATAACGACTGCGCACCATCTTGCTGTAGCTGGCGCTGCTGTCGCGTACCATGAGCGCACTAATCGGAGTAGCTGACATTTAACTTTTAAGTTAGCTTCTCTAACGCACTAGGTCTGATTCAATAAAAGATGTATGTAATTTGGGGACGTAAATAAATAAATATTTTTTGGATTCTTTATATTCAGAATGCATACATATCAAACATAAAACGAATAACAAAAATTACTTCGAGACAAGACTTTACAGACTTACAGTTGTTCAGATGACATCCGAATAATATGACCTGTTTCAATAACAAATTTAGTTAGAAAGTCACTGAATAAGAAGTAACAAAAATTGCATTGACAAAACTTCATACGCCACATAATGTAGTTTTGCACCTGCCCACAGTCGGTCGCACTTTTGCACAGTGTTGTTTAGTATATAATATTGAATGGTAGATATATATAATTTAACTTCGTCCACCTGCCCTCGATAGCCCGGCAAAGCAGTAAAGGCTTCTAGCAAATAAATTAGTTTAATTTATGAAATAAACTTGAAACCTTCATAAAATAGAAAACTATTATCTTTGACCATCTTTGTATTAAAATGAGCACCTGTTTGTGAAACGCTTTATCAGGATTTGGTTTCTTTTTAAATATCAGGATAAATAAATGTAGTCGGGCACGTATAGAATAATTATTTTCCTTGATGAATTGCTTTTGATATTGCGGCTTTGTTTCTGGATAGAAAAGACGCGCAGTCTTGGTGTGTAAAGATTTTGCTGAATTCATTATCAATTAGCTTATCGACGCAAGTGCTGGATTCAGTTCCCAGGTCAGACATAGTCGGTACCTATTATTGGGATTTCTTGAAATTCTCAGTAGCAATCCGATGTTTAGACTTATAGAAGTGCATATATAGTTAACACATGTGTTCAGTCTTCGGAGAAATACAACCGAGATGCTATATGTTATACAGACCTTCTAGCACACATTCAATATAGAATGTATTCAATAATATCCAGCCTCTCAGGCAACCTGTTTCGGAAATCATGTAAACTACCACTACCTTGCAATTTTTTTTAAACCAGTGTTCATTGCTTTCGACGAGATGCGATTCTACAGCATCTACAGAGACCGTTGGTTAATTGTAAAGTTATATAACGAACTAGTCAGTTTGTATCAGAGCTTTGGAGCTATCTTAGCCTATGTACCTATTTGGTAAACTCGAGAGGGAAAGCGAAGCTAATATCACAAATAACTTGCGACAGGAATTCAATGAACGGTAATACAACGGTATCTATCATACGTGTGAACAGTTTCATAGGTGTAAATTTGGTGGATGTGCCCCAACGCCTTCAACAACCTCTGGAGTAACAACATTTAAGGACGGAAAGTGAATTCAAAAAATAAGTGACGATCATTCCAATTTAGAAATTGCAAATTTATTTATTTATGTTAATTTAATTACTTACGTTAATTAAGGTACCTTTAGTTTGGAAAATGCACTCAGGCTTAAAACAGCTAAAAATGTAAAGTATATTATGAAAAGTAATTGATATAGCAATTTAGTACGTGAGTACCTAACTTAATTGATTTTCTACCTAGAATAAAACTAAAATAATATAGTTAGGTATATCTAACATAAAGTACTATCAATGCTTACAAATTTTGAATTTTATGTTAACCACGTACGCACTGAAATGAGGACGACAACATGCATGCATGCATGCATAATGTTTGTTACTCAGAAGAGGCATTCAATTTGCTTTCATTCATACTTTGATGTGAAATAAATATGACGACGAGATTTTATCGTGAACCACATTTGTATTGCATTTCGCCAATTAACAAAAAAAATAGATATTTTACGACATCATGAAAGAGTTTTTGA
The DNA here is from genome assembly GCA_947562105.1 of Shargacucullia verbasci. Taxonomy (NCBI): domain Eukaryota; kingdom Metazoa; phylum Arthropoda; class Insecta; order Lepidoptera; family Noctuidae; genus Shargacucullia; species Shargacucullia verbasci. Next base: position 11,355,386 of record OX387279.1, read on the forward strand.
TAAAGGTCTAGGTGAAACCTTCTTAAAGAATAATTAACCTTTCATTCTTTTTCATGGAGAGATCATACAATTAATCAGACTTTGTAACAATGACGCGATAATAATTGTAAATTAGCAGCATAAATAATCTAGGAGATACCTTATTCATATTCCCATTCCGTCTTCTGGGATTCAGTAGGTACCGCGAATGTAGATTTCAGTTAATTTACAAGAGAAACACTAAACTGTTATAATTATATGCACCCTTCACTATTCATTAGACTATTGGTAGCGAATTTTGCGGTATTATGGGGTGTATGTTAGTCACATTCGCTATATTTTATTCATTTCTTTTCTATGTATTCTCCTATTAGGCAGCTTTTATGTCATATTTCAAATACATAATCGCATTTAAGATTAAATATGTACTATCTAATAAAGAAAGCAGTAATTTTCCTAATCACGGCACTGAATGCCGGACACGTCATTTTCCTTGCCTGCCTTGGACTCTGCTCTAGTGGTTTCAAGAATGTTCTAAAACTTTATTTACCTCGCATTCCGATTAAGTTTATTCTTGATTTCCTTAAACAGACTAAATTAATCAACTCTTTCATTATACACAACATGAAATAAATACCCGAGAATCTAAATAACAATCACACACAGTAATTATTTACAATAAGTTGTCTGTTCTAAAGCAATAACATTTTATTGCATACGTACGTTCGGAAATACTACTTCGAGTTGTACAGTCAACATCAAAAAGATGTATACACTTAATGAAATACAAAAGCGATTATTAGAGGAAAAAATTAACCGATTTTACACATCGTGGCTGCGGATAAATAAAAATACATAGTCATTTAAATTTTATGATTTTACCCAATTGTTTCCAAGAATAAGCGTTTAAATTTCGCTACGTGTATACATATTTTTGATTCTGGCTGTACACCGGAACTGGACTGCGTTCTCAAAGAACACTCAAATGTAGACAAAAATAGTATACATTTAGACAGTTTAATCTGTACCTACAGTGTAGGTGGTAATAATAGAACCACGGACATGACTCTGTACTCACTGTTTAATAGAGGGCTTTATTACAGCTAGAGCGATTTTCTTCATCGTCTTATAGATCTGTTTTAAGATACTAATTGGCTTCAATTTGACTTCGCTGATAGTCCGTTTTGTGCGGTAGCTACGTGGCTACGAGCCCTTTGATTATAATTATAATAGTATGTTAATTATTACTGGCAATTACATTGATATTATGCGATTAAAAAAATAAAATCTCTGCATTTATGTTTTAACAGTTATAGTCCTACTTTAAACTTTGTAGATCCAGCTAAGTTAATAAAAAAAGTCTTCATTTGAATACATCAACAAAGCAATGCAATTAGATGGGAAGATTTGTTAAAACAATACCTACTCAGGTTGGTAGCCGTGCTGTCCGATTGCGATGTTGTTTCAAATTTATTTTCAGTTTACAACTTTTCCAGAAATATAATAGGCTATGTAATTTGTAGTTTTGATGACTAATCGGAATTGTAGCAGAGAAATTTAAAATCGGTTCCGTTCCACCTATTGAGTTGAAAAACTTTTCCCTCGGTTCTCATATAAATGTTGATTATGTATGCAATAATCCCCTGTCCATTGGGTAGTTGCATTTAGAATTTTGCCATGTTTATTTTATTACCCATGATTCATATAACTTTTATATAGGAATATAAGCAAGGTCAAGTACGGTATTAGTTATTGGTTAGTAACATTTATAAAGCTTCATATCAGAACTTTATAAATAACGAAAATGACACCAGGAGGTGACATGCCCTCCCCCTAAGGGAGAATCCTTAGGAGGGAGGGCAGAATCGACACAATGTAAAAACTGATCGATGAGAATCGAGTTCGAATTAATTAATAAATCCTGTAATTGGAAAGATATATTTTCAAAAACAAAACCTGAACTGAAGTACAAACAAAACATAGCAATAATATTGTAGAATTAACTCGAAACAAATAGCTTTTAATTGAATTCCGTCGACGCCGACTCTGCCAACGGTACATTGCAAACGCCAATTTACATTACAAAATCAGTTCAAAAACAAACGCAAAACAAAGTTAAATGGTTGCCGTTACACGGAGACTGGAGAGGGCAATAGTTTCACCAATATTTCGTTCAAATCCCGATCGTAGTTCGCGTTTACGTTTAGTTCTGGCATGCAAGGGTAATGTAGTCGATTAATTCTATTAAGCTTAGAGGCCCTAGTGTAAGTTTCTTCCAACAAATTCGATTTACTACATCAAACGCGTTCGGCGCTCCGATTTGTGGAGAGCACGAAACGGACCAATGGGAGCGCCGAACGCATTCGATGTAGTAAATCGAGTTTGTCGAAAGAAACTTACACTAGGGCCTCCGATGCCCTGAGCGGAACTCATTGTTCGCAGTTTCACTCAGTGAACCAGTTAACCAAACATGTGATACGAACGATAAATTAGAAATTGGCACTAATTATCTTGATTACAAAGTAAACTAGTTTAGTCTTACTGTCTCTTTCTTACTAGAAACAAAGTATTTAGTCCTGTCATATTAGTCCGTTTACGACATCAATTTGTCGCGTCAATATTTTCGTTGCACCTAACGCGACAAATGAGCCGTTTGCATGGCAATATAAATGGTTTGTTTGTCACAGTTCTAAATATACTTGTCCTTTTTGAATTATGTTTTATAAGAAAACGACGTCGTTAGTGAACATTATTGAACGACAAAAATATTACCATTGATGAATTAGATATTACGCGTTTAGTTACCTATATTTGCGCCTGGCAATAGTTGTTTATTCGACTTGTAGGTCCCAAGTAAAGATCACGAGATTTAATTTCACCAACAACTGCACACTCGCCTCATACCTATTCTTTACCACGTTTATCTGCCGAATTCTCAGCTTTTAGCGACTACTGCGATTCAAAAAAAGAAGTCGCTTTACTTTAAATAATATTGATCGACCTTCTCACCATTCTTATTTATATGCAATTAATATTTCTGCGCTGGCAATTTTTTTTTAATAATAATTTTGAGTGCTTATGGCACCACCGCTTCTGATGGTAAGTGACGATGCTGCCGAGGATGGATAGTGCATGCTCAAAAAATGCATATTCACTGTCGCCATATTTAATAAAATTTATTTGTAATCAAGTGAAGTATTAAACTGTCTTACTAATAAGACGGTCAATGTATAAAGAGCTGTATATTATACCGTGTGTACTACATCGGTCCGACATAAATCAGGATGTGTTATAATGTGCCCAATAATGTTGGCGGAGCCACAACAATAAATACAATGTAATTTGTTCGAGTAGCAGGATGTTTGATTATACGAAAGTCATGAATTGTAAACTTTCAATTAGGTTATTCCTAGATGCTAGTTCATGTTCTAAATATATAAAAATGCTAGCGGTTCCTGCGACTCCGTTCACGTTGAGAGATTTGTTAAATAAACTTTGAACCCCATTTCATTCCCCTGGGGGTCGTCTTTTGGAACATTCTTTCTTAGCAGATACCGACACCCTGTAAGGAAGGTTTGCTCCTAAGATGAGTGAATGAATGAGAGAGTGGTATTTCGTTTTATGTACCTACATAAATAATTATAAACATCAAAACGGAATACTTCTTGCTGAACTGGTACATTTTATATCCTCGTTAATTATTGCAATATCTTCGACAGAAACGACAGTTAATATTACTTGTATACTAACAGAAGTAATTTTCCTGTTAGTAAAGTTAGAAATTATTATTGAATACGAAATTTAAATAAACATAATATAAATTATCCATACACACATTCTATCTCTATCTGATTTCCTGATTTGAATGGTTAATTTGTCAAAGAATCAGAATGACAGTAAAGAAAACATTTGTTACAAATATACGATATAAAATTATAATTTTTCCGCAGGGACAATCCCCGTGAGATTCGTAACAGAGCAGAGAAGATGAGAAGGGACAGACTGAACAAGTCTGTGGCCGAATTGGCCGAAATTGTGCCCCCCGTGGTCGCCGCCCGTCGCAAAGTGGACAAGACCACAGTGCTCAGGCTCACCGCGCATTATTTACGAGCACACCAGTATGGTAAGTGCACAAAATTACTTAGTACAACCATAATTAGGAACATTATATAATGTCATTGAAGCAGAGTCTATAAATAAATAAGTTAAAGTCAAAGGATTCTTCCATTGGCCTTAACAGTACCTTAAGAAAACTAATTAAGGGAGCTTTTATAGAAAAGAACTATGTATAACTTTTTCATACAATTGAGACCCAGTAATAGGAGAGAGTGCTGCGATAACCGAGTTAAGATTTTAATAGCCTTTTATAGTTCGAAAAGGTATTTTCGTTTCAACTGTGACCAGCAAGCATCCGTTGCGTTCTTAGTTTCTGTAGAAGCTGTAGATAAATATCTTGATCGACTTAAGGAACTAAGTGACGCACTTGAATGATCTAGTTCTACGCTTTGCAAATATTTTCTAGTTTCACCACATTCCATACAGTAATTGTTATGTGTTGGAATGCAAGCTCCACCCATACCAATTACGCTGGGCATATACGACAAAATTGAACACTGCAAGTTTGAAGTATGATTGTCTTGCAACAATGGCCAATCGCATTTAGTAGGGTAGCCGGCCGACGATGCAGGTGCGCACATTTTGTATCATGTTATTAATGGCATGTCATTTTCCACATACGAGCGTATAACTTTGATAAAATAAGGAGACAGTTGTGAATAATTAGAAAGTTGACTCCAAATAAATATTGTTACGAATTCTCAATGTCTTATCGACTGTAATTCTGCAGCTCGATTTAAAATCTGAAATATCGTAACGATTTTAATAGGAGGACAAAATATCAAACCTTTAAAAATAAGAGATTACAGCTCTAAAACATAATTTGTCTTTATTGAAAATTGATGACGTTTAATCTTTAATAATCAGGTAGGTACAAAACAATCTAAGTGTAGGTATATATACTTAACTACATATATTATATACAATAACTGCGCAGAACAAGTATCTTAGTACGGTCAGCATCAAATGTAACAATATTTGCACAAAGCTTTAAATTTTTGTATGAGAGAATACTTGCCTATTTGATTAGTTTTTGTAATTAATAATTATAGAATATCATAAGTTTATCGATTAGTGTAATAGTTAATTAAGAGCTATAATGATTATGCTAAACTAGTGGCGGGCTACACACACCATCAAGAACTTTATGGAGCCCTGTCAGGTGTGCAGATTTTCTCATGATGTTTTCCTTCGATACACTAATATAAAAATGATAAATAGTTCATCTACTTATGTCGCTAAATGTATATACTATGTAATATATCGTCAACACTATGAGTCACCAAATTCATTGAAACATTATTTTCATAAAGGTAGTTGGGTAGACTAGGCAACGTTTAAGATAAAAGAGTTATTTTATCACGACCAAGCAACAATCCTTAAACAAATGGGTTCAAGGTAGAATAATACAAAAGAAGCAGCTCTGAGCTAATACAAATACATGAGTAATGTCATCGCCTAGATGTAGTATATTTCCTGACGCCAAAATGCAATTAATATACAGCAACATTGTTGCAGGGTAATTTCCTGCTATGTGACATTACACCGCCCAGATATTTGTAGGACAAATAAATTCGATGTCGATTATGAGTTCAAGATGATTCGCTGAACACTGGTTACAATGTACCAGGTGCCGGGTGTGATGGGGATCCGTAGGTAACTGGACGCAGTCAATAAACTAGCGCAAAGTGCAATTCTATTCATAGTGGCGGCTCACACATTCATGTCACTTATAGTTTGCCTGAGAAATGTAACACGCATTATAGTAACCATGCTTTACATAATAAAACGTGTGAGATGTTATCTGTACAACAATTTTATTTGTATGTAGGTACTACTAGTGTTACATTAATCGCTACGTAAAAATATGTGGCCACAATTTTGTTATTAAATGCGTTAATTGCAATCGTCCGCATCTGATATAAAATATGTATACTTGCTCTTATGATTTTGAACATTAAATTATATAATATGTAAATTTTTTTAATATATTCAAAAAGCACTTAACAAAACTGTTTTCATAATAAATGAGATTTAGTGCAATTAGTTAGTGCAGTGTAACATATTTGTCTATCAATATAAAATCCGACCTTGTATAGTAACGTGAGTGCGCGAGCGCACGTGCTGCGCCATGCTTCTGTGCTTAGGGCATCAACACACTGCATTACAAATTCAGTTATTTTTGTTTCAATGCCATCGTAGACAGCGTGAAGTTGTCATTACGTAGTGGCGTAATATATCCATAACCTTATCCAACATGAGTAAATCACAATTTTAAAAGATCGTTTTACGATCCTGATAAACCATGGTTGAGAATGAAAACATGTGACATTCAATAATAGTTGCTTTTTGTGATGAAACTTGTGTTTTGTATTATGATTCTATATGCAAATAGTTAATGGGTTTTCAATGTGTAATGCAGTATTTTGAAACGGCAACACTGCCGGCAAACAGTGCACACGTGCATCTAAACCTCTCTTTAAATAAAATTATAAAATACAGTTCAAAGTGTAAAACTACTTTTGTAACTAATACCATTTTTATCTTTAATACATCCTCCTCACAACAAAAGCTTATACTAAACAACAACGCATGCAATAATAAGAAAACAGTGTTTTGAAAAAGTGAATAAAGTTTTTCAATTTGCCAAAATATAAAACGCGAGCGCATCGCGCATGCGCCTGACCCGACGACGACCGCGAGGCCCCGCCCACTGCACGTGCAACAACATTCAAGGAGCTCAGGTACGAGGCGAATTATCGTTCGTTTAACGCTCACACTGTGTCAGCATTCATAATATTGGGCAACATGTCGGGCACAAATACTGCACACTCTTGCTCAGCTTGCCTTGATGCTATACAAGAAAATAATGTAATTGCTTGCATGGTCTCCGACTGCAATAAAACGTTCCACCCGCTTTGTGTAAGTAATAGTTATATAAGCGTGGAAGATTCATCTACTTGGGTCTGCCCTGATTGTCGAGCTTCGACCAAAAAAGGCGGTGACAATTCAAAAAGCCTTGTTCGAGCCAGCACCCCTGGGGAAAATGTTACAACGCGCAACAAACCCGCCCCGCTACAACATAACTATATCGCTCTGCAAGCTGATAATAACACCAAGCACGATCTCGCTTCAGAAATACGCTACCTTCGTAACGAACTATCTGACTTTAAGACCCAAATTGCTGACATGTTTACCCGCTTTGAATCGCATATGGAAACAGTTACTTTGAGAGTGACTGCAGTTGAAACCCGCCTCACAACAATAGAAACAAACCTTCAGGAATGTAACACACTTAAAACTACTGTAGCTATGCTACAAGAACAGGTGGAATACCAAGCGCAGATGCTTCTGCAAAACGAAGTAGAGATTTCAGGCCTAGAAGAAACAGCAAACGAAAACCCCAACCACATTGCATTAGTAACCGCAGCAAAAATCGGCATACAAATATCTGAGGCTGATCTAGACTGTGTGTCTCGGACTGGTCCCCGTCGTAATACAGAGAAGTTTGACAGCAGTAAGAACTATCCTCGGCCGCTAGTTATCCGCTTCACGCGCAAGCAAACACGTGATAATTTCATCGAATCAGCCAAGTCTCGCAGAAACATAGATAACAAAGACATTATCGAAAAGGGCGAAGAGAGAAAAATCTATATAAACGAGCGCCTTACAAAAAGTAATCGGCAGTTATTTCGAGAAGCCAGGCGAAAAGCGAATGAAGCCGATTATAAATACTGTTGGACGAAGAACGGCTCAATTTACATCCGGAAACGTACTGGTCACAACAGCATACGAATACGATCATATGATGACCTGTCTCGTTTATCCTCTAAAGGCCCAGAACCAAATAATTCCCAAAACGGAACTGAATAAATGTACACCACTGCCGATGTCAAACATTTCATCATTAGATTATGTTTATGATTCTACTGTCGTCCTCTATTATAAGGTCCATTCAAATTACTGGAAAATTCCATTTGCTCACTACTGTTATATACAAACGAAATATCAAACATTATTATTTCTTAATCTCTCAACCACATGTATAAATCTCTATGCTTATTTGCTGGTCAAAACTTTAAATAGATTAGTTATTAGTTATACTGCCTCCAGCAAACCAGCCTGTCTATCGACGGTTCACAAAGATAATCTCGACATAACTTTTTATTTTACTTTTTATTTTTGTATTCTTATAACTTTAAGTCTTATAATGTTTAGCATAAGTTTTATAATTAATATCGGGCTCGGGCAACAAACGCAAGTGACTTCTCACTTCACGCTATGCCTACTAAACCCTACTCAATTGAACACATTACATCACACACAAGAAAACACACCAATACTCACAATATACTATCATCGACGACTCTATTACGTATCAATGACAGCCACCAAAGAGAAACAATTTTCCACTAAATTGTATTATTATTCAGATGGCATTACTTAATATTGTGGAAGATATCGACGAAAACCTCCTAGTAGACTGTCATACTGTGAAATCCGTAGAGTCTTTGAACACGTTGATGAATAACTCAAAGTCTAACTTCAATATTCTTTCACTGAATATCAGAAGCTTTCAACATAATTTTGAAGAGTTTGCTGTAATGCTGCAGAGTATGAATATCAGTTTTGATGTTATTGTTTTAACGGAATGCTGGCTAACAGATGGCTTTCTTATAGATCCATTACCAGGTTACAACGTCTTTCGATCGATAGCTCAGCATAATAAAAATGGTGGTGTTATTTTCTTTGTCAAATCCAATTATAATTCCGTAGTCAGCGAACCTATGATAAATGATGCCGATCGACTTCTCATCACTATCGACAAAAAAGTAGCAATTTTGGGTATTTATCGATCACCGTCGTTCAGTAATGTTGATCCGTTCTTAAACTCACTAGACCCAGTATTAAACTCATTAGGAAACATACCATCTCTAATAGTCATTGGCGATATAAATATAGATATTTGCAATATAAACAATAATTCATCCGATTACTTATGTCTAATGTCCTCCCATGGCTTATTAGCTGCCATATCCAAGCCTACCAGGGCTCAAGCGTGTTTGGACCATATATTTATCAAAAGCAGTAACAAATGTTTTGGGGTTGTCTGTAAGTCCTCAATAACGGATCACGATATAGTTTCCGCTAACCTATCACTAGAAAAACCGTTGATTAGTAACAACAAAAGGTGGAAACACAAAACGGACTACGTAGCAGTTGTCGCTGATCTTAATAACGTCGACTGGTCCTCAATCACTAATGATAATAATGTAAACTCTGCAACTGTCGCATTCACGGAGATTGTCACAACATCCATACACAAATTTACACGCACGGTAAAAACTGGCCGGAAAATGGCATGTATCAAGCCCTGGATCACTCCGGGACTTATAAGATGTATGCGCCATCGTGATAAACTGCATCAGCACAGTAAAACTTATCCAAATGACCCTGTTCAACACAAAATATACACTAGATACAGAAATTTCTTTCACAAGCTCCTCCATAAAATCAAAACAGATTACAATAAGCAGCTAATTGATGATAACAAAAATAATGCCAAAAATTTATGGAAAGTCATAAAATCAATCGGTCAATTAACTATCAAAAATAACGACAGCTCTGAATTACTAAGTCCTAATAATGAAAAAGCCGCACTCAACTCTTGTAATTCGTATTTTACCTCAGTAGGCTCCTATCTAGCAGACAACATACTTAAGAAATTGAATGTATCACATGAACTCCTAATTAACTCGTATAAGTCCAAATCATCGTACCCCCATTCCCTCCTGCTTCAACCAACTGACCTCAACGAGATAATAAAGATTGTACTCGATCTCAAAGTGGATAGCGCGCCAGGTCCTGACTCAATCTCGGTTATTATAATCAAAAGAGCTTTGAAATCTCTCGTTACACCACTACTGCACATTTTTAACCTCAGTTTGAAGACTGGTACTTTCCCAGACTGCTGGAAAACCGCTGCGGTATGTCCCATTCACAAAAAAGGTCCCAAACATACTCCAGATAACTACAGGCCAATAGCGTTACTAAGTTCTATCTCAAAAGTATTGGAAAGAATAGTCAACTCACGCCTCACCTCTTATATTGAGAAAAACCATCTCATCTCTGATAGACAATTCGGTTTTCGACGGAGTAGATCAACTGAGGATGCTGCAACTCTTCTTGTGAACCGTATCTCCTCTCATATTGAGAAAAACGATAAGTGTATGGCCATCTTCCTTGACCTTGCGAAGGCCTTTGACACAGTCTCGGTTGGCCTACTTCTCAAAAAACTTGAAGCCATAGGAGTAAGAGGAATCTGTCTTGACTGGTTCAAGAGCTATCTGACAAATCGAAAACAATACACAAAAGTCGGGTCATTCCTTAGTGACCAACTCCCCATTGACTTCGGGGTACCACAGGGCAGCGTACTTGGTCCCACGCTTTTTATTATCTATATCAACGATATATTAAATATGTCAATCGATAACGCTGACATAATCACCTACGCTGACGATACGGCCGTATTATTTAGGGGGAAAACATGGGAACAGGTATACTGCCAAGCTGAAAAAGGAATGTCGCTAATAGAAACCAACTTAGCCAAGAATCTTTTAACTTTAAATGCTTCTAAAACTAAATATATTGCTTTTTCTAAGACGACTACATCCAGTCCTCCGGCGTCTCTTAAACTCAAACTGCATTATTGCTCTCGTAGTAACTTCTCTCCCTCTTGTAACTGTCTCTCTCTTGAACGTACTACCTCTATTAAATATCTCGGTATCTTGATTGACGAACATCTAACATACAAACAGCACATCTCATACTTATCAGGTAGAGTCAGAAAACTCATACATACTATGCGCAAACTACGAGATAATCTACCTGCAGACACTTTACAACAGGTCTATCTAGCACTCTGTCAATCCATAATTCAATACTGCATTAGCATTTGGGGCAGTGCAGGGAAAACCCACCTTATGGAAGTTGAAAGAGCTCAAAGAGCTCTTATAAAGGTGACACTGAGGAAGCACTTTAGATTTTCAACCGACCTACTCTACCATGAGTTTCAAGTTCTCAGAGTCCGACAGCTCTTCATTTTATCTGCCTCTATTAAAACTCATAAAACCGTAAAGACCAGATCTGATTACCCCACAATAACTAATAAAAGAACTTACAGAATCCCGACACCCGAATGCACATCCATGCTGGCTAGACGTTCACCGGCTTACTCACTCATAAACACCTATAATAAAGTCTGCAAAATCTGCGACATCAAAGACTGCTCAGTATTTACCTGCAAAGGAAAACTGAAAAACTGCCTCCTGCAATTAGGATACGAAGACTCAGAGCAGCTAATTTAATTAAATAGCTTATATATATAACCTGACAATAACACATACACACACACACACGCGCGCACACACACACACACGCACCCTCGCACACACATGCGCACACACCCTCGCACACACTCGCACACACATGCGCACACACCCTACTCAAAACATTCTACACCCTACACATTACACCCCAGCCCATACTCTTTACAATCTTTGTTGTAAATCCCGCACGTTAATTAAAAATCCTGGGCCCCAAGATACAGACTAACAGTCTAGTTTGGGGCTCACGGGTAAAAATCACTGTATACATTTCTTGGGCAATAAAGATTATTATTATTATTATTATTATTATTAGTATATATAATTTTATGAGGAGGAAAAAGAATTACACACTTATGGAAATGATTATTATTTATTTTATTATAATCATCCAATAGAAGGTTCATTGGAAGTTCCGTAAAATTGAAAGGAAAAATAATTGGTAGCTTTCTCAAAAATATCGATTTTTTTTTTAACACGTGACTTCTGCCTGTTTGAGTTAGTTCAGGATTTTTGACACACAGCGTGATAATCATTAAAGGTTTTCCGGTTGAAACGAAACAAAACCTATTTCGTAAAAAGATTTTTCCCGTAACTGAAAAATTGTATCAGATTTAAATTTTGTTACTGTTATCACTCGTAGAATAGAAAATAACAAGTTTGTATTTCAAATGAACCTATTGCAGGTACTTTTGAAACGTAAAGACGACTCTAGATGCATGGTTCCAAAAAGTTGGTCCTATGAAAAAAAACCGGCAAGTTATTTCCACAAATAATCTTTTAAAAACTATGCAGTCTCCCGAGTGCCCTTGTTTGCGTGTCGTAGTAACTATAGTTAGAGACTATAACAGCAGTGTGGCCCATTTAGAAGACTGTTAGGGTCTGTACTTGTTCTAACTGGGAAGGACGGGAATATTATTATGGCCCACTTTGGGCTGGTATGTGTTCAGTAATGGCATATTGAGTGAATTAATTGATAGACCTGCCGTCTCTATGTATCCTGGGAGGTCACTAGGTGCGCTATTCACAACATAACAAAACCTAACCGCTAACCGACCTGCCTAATGATGACATGATTGGCAGTGGCTAAGCACTTAAAGCTTTTAAGCTCTATATATGGGCCGGGTTCTATATGGGGATACATATTGTTGTTTAGTGTCTGTGCATGTGAGATGCATGATAGAGGACAAATCCTATTGTGGGGATAAGTTGAAAAACATAGTGAGGCCATACCATTTCCATGATATTGTTCAACTAGTCATAAAGCGTTGTCGCGTTGATGTGTAGGTTTAGAGCTTAAGAGTATAGGCAGATGTGTAGCAGTCACTACACGCACATTTATTACATGGACACCAGGCGTCATAATACCTACATAGCCACTAAGAGCTGTTATAGGTACTTAATGTAGGTTCACAGTTTCTTAGCGAAATAGTGTTGAAATCATAAAATTTTGAATGTAAGTACCAAGTTGTTACATGGCCTCTGCCCATATAAATTCGAGATTTCCTCGACCTCAAACATAGTTAATATCAAGCTAAAAATGTATGGATAAAGTATGCTCGCTTTTACGACACAAGTCAAATAACGTATCGATTAGCGCAGTGGTTGAGCGATCGACTCCTGCGCTACATGTAGATTCCACCTATCTGTCGATCATAGTATTTTTATGTTCGACAGATAGGTGGGTTTCCGTCAATGAGAATATTTGTGTTTGTAAACGCACCTACGATGCAGGAACTATTCGTAGTGTGATCAACTTTAAAAAAAATGCGTTCTTACGAAATGTCATACATTTAATCTTAGCTTAACAACGTTGGAGGGTAAATAAAACTCGCTTTAGGGGTACTAACGAAAAATGTCAAACTAATTATAGAAACAAGTCGTTATATAAGATATTAAATTTCAGAAGAGGCAGACATGTTTATGATAAGTTTTTAGATTTATTAAAAGACATTTCCTCTTTATTAATATTTTATTTTCACGTAATAGTCTTGAAGTGCATTCTATCGCAGTGTTCGGCGACTCGATTGGTCAGCCGGCGCAGGCGTTCAACCCGGCGTCGGTGCTCAAAGTGCTGAGCCTCTTCAACGGGTTCTTGATCACGACCACATACAGAGGCATTGTCGTGGTGGTCTCGCAGAATGTGCACCAATATCTTGGATATTCAGAGGTAAATAATAGGGAAAAGTTGAGCAGTTTAGAATAAGACAAAAAAGGAAACAGGGGATACATTTTTGCCATAAGATTTTTCTTGCGAAACCAAGGGACAGATGAAAACGTGTTGCAAATTCACTTATTATCAGCGCGTGGTCCTCTCATTCCTTTTGTTTGTCAGATAAGATCTTAATTAGACTTTTAAAAATTTCCACTTTCCAATATGGATCTTTAAAATATCACGGTTTTCAAAGAGGACGTGTATAAGATAGCGAATATCCAATGGAATAAAAAACTCTTATTAATATTATTAACTAATAAGTATTACTAATATATAGGTAAACAAATTATTTTACAGAGTGTAATTTAATATTATCTTTTATAACATACAATAGTGCTAGAAACTGCTTTGACAGTATTTGAAATCCTAACATTAATCCGTTAAAAAAAAACGTTAAAAACAATACGGGCTGAAGTGTCATACAAATTTACAAACTACTTATCATCCTTACAAGTACCTATACATGATGATAGTTAAACGAGGAAGATACCTATTGGTAAGAGAGTATTTAGAATTAGATTCTCGGCCCAAATATGTAAAAAAAAAATGGACAAGATGGATAGGCGGCTACCTCAGTCAGCTTTAAAAAGAGTATCCACAAAGTGGCAATAGCTAAAATTTGAAAATTTTATTTTTAAAGCATATAACAGTCTATCTCATGCCCTTAATAATGTATGCTTAAATAGTTTATGAGTAGCATATGAGTATAAACTACCACATCCTTAAATATATCCATCGTCTAATCAGTAAGATTATTAAAGGGTTAGATTTTAACCCAATTTATTCCAATGTGTTGCCACCACAATAAAAACTAAGAATAATACCTAGTTAAAAAATGTATGATTATGTATTCATATATTTACGTTTAATTGACAACACTGGTTGGGAGTCCATACATAAAAGTGAAACAGACCAACACTTATTATTGTTACAAACAATTATATTAGTCTTTCTATATTTTTACTAACTCCTCGTTTTTCCAATAGCTGGACCTGCTTGGTCAAAATCTATTCAATATAACCCACGAAGATGATCGCGGGATTCTGAGAGATCAACTGATGCCCAGGAGTCAAAGTCTGGGCCCCAATGGAGAACTTATGATTCCTGATGAACCTGACGCCACAAGGAAGGTTGAAGAAGCTCTAGCTCAGGAGAAAAGGCGATTTGTTGTGAGGTGGGTACCAACCAAGTAAGTGACCAAGCAATCTTCATACAAGGTCACTAACGGCTCATACAATTGGAAAAGGCAAAATATTTTAAATTTTATTTTAGTATATCGTACAATATGTAGACTTGTTTACATACAGTGTGTTTAACTTTTCCTGTTTTCTAGACAATGAGAAAATGTCTCATAGGAGAATTTTAATATAGCTCCTTGATTAAAATTTTCGTTTATTCTTTCGGTATGTAGGTAATCAAATATATCCATCGAAAAGAGATGACAAAGTTCATGTTACTAGGCTTAACAGCAGTCAGACCTGAGACCAGACATAGGTACCTACGAACACTGCTGCCTAATCTTTACACTTCCCTTGTGAGACTCAATTTGATACGGCAGCCGAAGATCCATAAGACACTGTGGTATAAGATTTCAACTATTGTACAATCAATTCAGACGATAAGTCTAATTACAAAATTGCTGTCCGTTATTGTGATGTTGCCTGTACTGTACATATCTGTATCCCTTGAAAATTTGAGTTGTAACGGTAGAATAATTTACTGATAAATTTTTTAATTGCTATTGTTTCCAAATTAAATAAATAGTTTTATAGAGTATTTCATAGTAATCTTTTATCACCAACAATGATTGCAGATTAGTTATTCTTAATTATATTGTAACCGTTTTAAGAATAATATACACCATAATACCTAGTTTAGGTTTTTTTATTTTAGTCTTGCCTGCGATTCACTTTAATATCATGAATACTCTAATTGACAAACTGATCGCAATACTATCACCTTTTTATAACTAATTAAGTCATAAAAACTCTTTAGTCAATTGACACTTTAAGCAACCTCCATTATACCTAGAAAAACAAAAGCATTTAATTAATTTATATCGATAACGTATATCTGAAGAAATATATTTTCTAAACAATAGTTGTCAAATCGGAAGATTCATTCTTCAAATAAAAATTATCAGATCACTAAAATATCAGCCGCAAAGCCCGGTCTTTCAGTGCCCAGATAAAACTCATCGAGCTGTTAATTTGAAATTGGAAGTTTTTATACGGACTTATCTTATCAGAGGAATAACTAATCTGATATTTAACCAGCTGTTGAATTTTTTTTTTTTTTTTTTTTAACTTTGCTCCACACTAGGATTTCTCCTGTATCGTGGGTACAGTTTACAAACATACATGTCACATGCACACACAACCAGACCCGAAACAACTATCTGTAGATCATACAAATATTTGTTCCGTGCGGGGATCGAACCCGCAACACGTAGCGCAGAAAGCTAATCAGTTAGCCGCTGCGTCAACCGTGTCGTCAATTAGTCACAAACACAATTAGAAACAATAGTTTTTTTTATTGTGTTTTCTTTGCGTCCCTTAAGTTTTCATTAAACGTAGCTTTGGTTTTCATTCATTAAAAAATTAAGGCGAAATGCTCTGAATAGGCCAATCAATACTTAATCGTAATCAGAGTGCATTAAAACTAATAAGCTAATGAGTAAATTATAATGTACCGTTATAATTGTTATTTGTTACACATTAAATTATTTACGTAAGTCTGAATACGAAACAAATTGGCAGAAAACGGTACAATGGGTAGCTTTGAGCAATCGTTCTAAAGAAACAACCGAATTTCAACACAAGTTAGGGACGAACGGTCAAAAAGGTACTTCTATAATTAAAGGTTAAGTAAGTACGTCTTGAAATAGAGCCTCTTTCCTCACGTTATGT
The DNA here is from genome assembly GCA_947562105.1 of Shargacucullia verbasci. Taxonomy (NCBI): domain Eukaryota; kingdom Metazoa; phylum Arthropoda; class Insecta; order Lepidoptera; family Noctuidae; genus Shargacucullia; species Shargacucullia verbasci. Next base: position 11,371,990 of record OX387279.1, read on the forward strand.
TGCCGTATTACAAATTATATTTTTAGTAAACAGATATGTCCCAATCCTTTTCTAAAAGACCCGAACTTTTCTTTAACTTTCTGGGCATGCGCGAGAGCTTGGTCCTTCGGTCGCGTACCATACATACCATCAGTTACAGTCTCGAGCTCTGCCAGCGAGGTCCGGTTTCAACATACTTAAATGTTTTCAGAATAAACATAAAATATACACGTGAGTAATATAACGTAATAATCAATATTTGACGGCACGGTTGGCGCAGTGGTTGAGCGCCCAGCTGCTGCGCTACGTGTCTCGGGTACTATTCCCGCACGAAACAATTATTTGTATGATCTACAGAGAGCTATTCCGTGTCTAGGTATTTGTGCATATGAATATTAGTATTTGTAAACGCACCCACGATACGGGATTTGGTGTAACTGGTGTGGTGGCTTTTTCGTATTAAAATTCTAATTTTCTGTTAAGAGCAACCATTTTAATTGTTATATTAAATTCAGTTTTTAAAATTTTATTATTAATAACAAATGTATTTTGTTTTATTTATTTATATATAACATTTTACCGTGTACATGTACTCGTACGTATTGTTTGAAAACTTTGTGGATAGGAAAAGTTTTGTTATTCGTTAATTTTTTATGAGTTTCACCAAAAACTATTTTGTTTTTTGTTACATTTAGGTGTTTCGTTTTATCTTTGTGTTTTTGTAACTTAGCCCGCCTAGCGAAACATTGCTACTGGCAAGTAAATTTTAAGAGGCATTACACTAAAAAGATCACTAAGATTAGATTTTACGTTGAATTTTTCTGCAAATAATTTCATTTCGTTTGCATTTTGGATGTGCTACTTATATCATGAGTGTATTCTACTTTTCGGTAGATTGAAAAAGATGGGCCAACGATCTGAACCAAGCCAGTATGTCACGTGTCACTTCGAGGGTTCGTTGAGGAAGTCCGACCGCGCCTGTCGCGGCTACAACCGCTGCTGCCAGATCGTGCGCCGCGCTCGCGCTCGCTCTGAGAACCCCTGCTCCAGTGGCAATGATATAGTAAGTACACATTAGACTTTAATTCTTTCATTTTCAGTAAGATAGCTTTAGGATCCAACTACGTCTTTTTTAGTCAAACTCCCAGGCTTCTGAGTTCAGCTAAGACAATTTATGTAATAGAAACCCAAACACCTTTCAGCATTTATAATATTTTATGTAGAAAATAATCTCCGTCGCACGGTACATCGTAACAGTACATCTTTCAAAATCAAAGATTTTTTATTTCAATTAGACGTTTTCAGGCACTTTTAAAAAGTCGATAATCTAGACGCACGGTTCCAGAGGTGGTAGGTCATATGGATAAGGGACCGGCAAGAAAGTAAAAAGTTAATTTACAATTAATATAATCTCAAATTAATATGAATTATGTAAGAAAAATACAAACTTAAAACTACAATTACGAGGTAGGGCAATAAGTAGACCTCATCTTTTTGGAACGTGGCAGCAGGTGACTAGAGTACCTTTAACTAGTATACATAAATATTGTTTTATGAAAAATAATTTACTTCTAAATCGTTTAAATTCGAAAGAATATGACAGGCATAGGCGGAAAAAATAGGGGAACACTTTTTCCGATTCTAAGGCCCTATAAATGATACATGATATTTTTAAAAATAGAATAAAAGGTCAAGAAGGCCTATTTAATTGAAACTTTCATTACGTATGCTTTATGATCTTTATTTCTTAGGTTTTTGAGTTTTGGTAATTGATTAGCTAGGGTTATAAAAATGATTATTTTTGTGCCTAGAGTTAATTAGATGTTTCACAATTAGCAGCATTCCCAAGTTACGACATATACTTATTTCAGCAACACCTAATGCCGACTTCAAAATACTTGTAATGATTCTCGTTTCAAAGTTTCCTCTTAGATGAAATTATACCTTTGTATTGACATGCTTACCTAACAGCAATGAGTAAAAGTATTTCTTAACGTTTCGCAAAAGTTGAACAACATTAATGTGGTTTCACGTATTTTATTTAAACTTGTTTAATTAAAGAGACTAATTCAGTAATCATTAATACGATCAAAATAACGGAAAAAACAAAACACTGTCCATTTAAACGTCTTTTAGCATAGTTCATTAGATTTTGTGATACAATAGAATCAAGGTTAAAACTCCTCTTGAAAGATTTTCACGTGTTTCAAATAGTATTATTTATCGATTCTCTGTCTCTCACATTGCGCTTTTTACACAGCGGTTAATGATTTTCTATAACTTTCAGGCACTTTTCTATCGTCTTCTTCTTTATACTATAATAAATCTCATCAGTTGTATCTGAACAATTTTAACTTAAAAACCTGAAAACTGATATCTATTGGTCTTTCACGCACCCTTACTTAGGAATCTAGCCTTAATAATAAATATGAAACGTCACGCTGTATCTTCTTTTTTATTCTAGTAACTTTTGCCAACTTTTAATCGAAATTGACTCGGAATAAACCGCTTATTCATTAGATTAAGAATAAACTCATCTTAGGTCAGATAGGATCATATTATTCCTAGGCAACAGCACAAGTATCTAGGTAGTTTTTATTTAGGGTTTTTAGTTTGACACAATCGGACTTCTGTTGTGTATAACTGCGGCATTCGACAGGTTAATGGATTCCCAAAAAGACAGAGAGACAGTATTTTTAGGTTAAGTTATTAGTACCATAAACTAAGCCTAATGTTTTATTTAGACAACCGGAGAAAATATAAATAATTATATCATTCTGTCAATATTAATAAAAATAGGAAAAAAGTTGTTAACACATTTTTCCTTCTCGGGAAAAACTAGACGCCACATTAAAATAATTCTTGCCTATTGTTAAACCTACAATAATAATGAACTACAAATTGTTTCCTCGGCGTATTACACGATAATTACTATAATTGAAATCTCTTCTAGGTGTTTATAGGTATCGTGCGTCCCACGAGCGAGACATTCATCAACGAGAGTGCCCTGGAGTCCTACCGCATGGAGTACCGTACACGGCACTCGATCGACGGCGAGATAATTCAGTGCGAGGCGCGCATTGCTCTTGTGACTGGCTACATGACACACGAAGTGAGCGGAATGAACGCAATGAACTTCATGCACCGCGACGACGTCCGATGGGTGATCATCGCGCTGCGAGAGAGTAAGTGCCGTCGGCGAACATTCAATTGCGCCCTAAGCCTGCCAACGCTGCGCCCAGCACGCGTCACCCAACTATATTAGATTGATACCTAGTAACATTTCAGAAATAGTTGCACCCGTGGACACATCGTTTTAGCCAATATATATGTATATGTACAACACAACACTTTGAGAAATTTTATAAGTAATACGTACCTAATGCAGGTGTCAAATGCGTGACTGGTTCAGACTTAATATCGAAGGTAGCCATGAAAATCTCGAGTCATTTCTGTATATACTAAAATGATGCCTGTGACAAAAAAGTAAATAATTAAAATAATCGTCAACGAAAGAAAAATGTATGTTCCTACAATTTCATATTCCAAATGACTATGGTTACACTGTGGTTCTTTTTTCAAACAAATTATAATGACATTTAAATCTACTTGAACTGGTATAAAGGTGGTGATAAACCTAACCATTCACTTGTAGCGGCTAGTGAACGTTACATCACTACATATTATAAAACAAAGTCCTCCACCGCGTCTGTCTGTCTGTTCGAGATAAACTCGAACACTAAGAAACGGATTTTCATGCGGTTTTCATTAATAGATCGAGTGATTCATGAGGAAGGTTTAGGTGTATAATTCGTTAAGGTTTTGTGTAAATTGGCTGAAATATGACGATAATTGTTGGAGATGTCGGAAAAATTCATGCCGACTAGAAGCTTTACTGGCGTGCGCCAAATAAACCAATAGAGTTATACTTATATCCGTATTATTGAAGAAGTTTGTAGGCTATTTTTTGACTCGAAAAAATGCACGGTTGCACGGGTGGTAATCCACGCGGGTGAAGCCGCGGGCGGAAGCTAGTTAAAACTAAATGCTCACGGCATGACCATTCAGAACTTAAGATTTTTCCAAATACATATATGTACATATTTACATATCCATATATTACTTATGGTAAACGCGTACCAGAGGGACAGGATTGAGGTGGCATAATGAAGAATGTGTGGAAGAACTTGGGGAATGCTTTTGTCCAGCAGTGAGACATTTTGTCAAAAAAATAAGTTACTTTTATATTTCTATTGCATGAATTAAAACATACCTATAAAAACTTCACTTGCCAAATTGCTTCGAATTTTCGAAATCGCAGAATACTGGCACTCTGCGATTTATTTTTGTAGTATTTTTGAAGTTATACTTCTTTTGGCGCGCTTGATGAGAGTAATTTTTTACGATGCGCGCGCACACGTACGGATAAAAGCGACACCATGAAGTTGGCTGGTAAATATCTCTTAAATTTTCTTGGGAATTGATAGCTATATTCAAGGTAATTAATGAAATATTTGTGCATCTGTAATATGTGTTTCATATCAGTGGAAATCCAAAAATAAATAAGAAGTATAACTTCTTACATGCGTATATACACACACTCATTTTTTTTGTTATGTTAAGCGTTTATTTACTTGTCCTTTCGATAGAGGGATTCACAAAATGTCCATACCGATGTTTACTTCATTTTTTTTTTCAGTTCGTTTTATATTATTTTCGATGTACAGTTTTACAGTTCGATAACATTTTAAAACTACGAATGTTCGATCATCTGTTACAAGAGAATATTCAGTCTATCAGCATCTTTACGTTTTAAAATTGCAACATTCACACAAACGAGCACCAGGTGACCGCTGTGAGTCGACGTTATCAACTCCGTAATGATAATACAATATGTATTACATACATTATGTGCCTTGTATACCTTACACTCTTTGATAGTGAAGAAAATTACTAAAATAAACTGTTACTTGAAAGGGGCGTTACAGTAACGATTACCGTTAGTGCTAAGTAAAAAGTTGACAAGCTTAGAAAGAAACTGTTTTCTCATGGTCATGAATCTGCTATCGTGTATGGCCTCCGTTTTTTTTATCAAACACTATTCGTTTTGAACCACAGCAGTTTCGAGGATACCTGTACTGCATCCTACAAACTGCTGTAGAGGATAGACTACAGAGATAAAACATAAAACTGTAGGTACAAAGTATAGGGAACTGCATGCAGCGCAAGCGGGAACTAGGAATTGGAATAATAGAGTTCTTCAATTAGTTCTTATATCATCTTAATGAAATTGTATTCGCTGACTTTGTGGCAATTTATTTGTCAATAAAGAAAACAAAGATTTAGAGCTAACATTACTTACTTTCTGATACAATATGTACATATTTATAGAACTAACGACCCGCCCTAGCTTCACACGAGTAACAAAACATATAGGCCAATTTTTTTTTCCCGCCCTTAAATATCCCATTCGGCATAATTTCTTCCGACATCTTCAACATTCGTCGTCATATCAACGAATTTACAAAAAACCTTAATCAGTTATATACCAAAACCAAAACCTTTGTCCAGAATCACTCCATCCATTGGTGAAAACCGTATGAAAATCCGTTCAGTAGTTTTTGAGTTTATCGCGTTCAGACAGACAGGCGCGGCGGGGGGACTTTTTTATAATATGTAGTGATGATTATGTTTTGAGACACATTAATGCCGAAGTTTGTCTATTTGCCCATAACAACAGATATACTGATAAAATCACTTTCGATTTAATAATAGATATATATTCGCATGGAAGTATATATGGAAAAAAGGAATTTACGCGATGCACAAAGTTCATTGAACAAGAACGTAGGTAGGTATTCCCGTTTTTTTCTTAGAAATGCGCTAATAGAAAATGACTAGTTTACTAACTTACACAAACTTGTTTGCTTGCTCATATGATTTACGTCTCCTACAAATCATCAAATACTAAATTGCGTACGCGTCGAATATCTTTCTGAAATTTTACTATTCTATTTTATTTGCTTGCGTATTTTATTTTAACTGTGTGACACAATGGCTCTGTTTATTTTGGTATCTTTTTACAATAACATCTCGAAGTATTCCTTTCTTTGTATCTTGTAGTTTATAGATTTTCTCGTAAACAGTCTATAAGAAAATGTTACTTAACGCATTTCATGTAAATATGTACCTAATATAAGTGATGTACTTATTATCAGATGGCACTTGTTTACCGCCTGTGCATCTGCCACGTCTATCGCTCTTTCATAAATTATTATTGCTTGAGATAAATTCTATTTTTCCATTCCACTGCATAACGACAATAAAGTACCTACTAAGTACTTTTAGTACATGTATAATCGATATGCTCTATTGTGCGCTTGTAAAATATTTTGTTATCCTAAGTTTGCAATGCTATTGTTTACGATCTTAATAGTGTTTTTTTTTTTCGTGTACTTATTAATATTGTGATTGCGAACTTCTTAGAAAAATCGCTGTGAAAATAGACAGTCAGGTTCAATTGTGTTTATATTCCGCAGTGTACGACCAACATCGTCTGTTTGGCGAGTCATGCTACCGTTTGATGACTAAGAACGGCCAGTTCATCTATATGAGAACTCGTGGCTGCCTTGAAGTCGATCAGGACTCCAGGGCAGTCACCAGCTTCGTCTGCACAAACACAGTTGTCACTGAGGCTGAAGGCAGACAACTCATTAAACTTATGAAAAAGAAATTTACTTTAATGGTCAACAGCAGTGAAAATCCAGCCATTGAAGAAATAGAAGATGAAATACAAGACGACGAAGTAAGTATTTCCTTTGTTCGTATCAATTGTTATGTACTTTATTTAAGCCCCTTTTCAACCCAGTACCTACTCATAACGAGAGTTATTAAAACACGTGTACTATTTTTGACATCATAAACGACTTTAATACCTCATCTAATCTATATAAAGTAATCAAATATTACACTATGATTATTACTTAGACTGTTTTTTTTTATTATTTATTAATACTATAAATCTATGTTTCATGTTTCAGGTGAACGAGAATCAGCCAGCGCCCATCGAAGATCCGAGGCGCCTAGAACAAGTTATTTTACATTTGGTAACAAACTTGCCATCACCGCCACCACAGGAAAAGGCCGAACCTTTTTCGGTAGCATCGCCAGAAAAAAGCGCGTCGCCCACTCACCGCCTCACTATCATTCCCCCTAACAAAGAACGGATAGTGAGTGCTATCGAGAAAATCTATAGCATCATAAATAACTTCCAGAGTCATCGTGTTCAAGAAGAAAATAGCTTTGAAAATAATAGCGATGAGGGGTCAGTCAACATACTAGAGATTCCAGCAATTGCTGATACAGAAAATGTTCAACCTATTCAGGAACAACAAATCGTTTCATTCGAAAATTTGGCTGATACCAACAATTTGGTGGTTGCTCCCGAGAGTCCTCACTCTCAATCGGTAGCTTTTGACGAATCCGAGAATGAGTATAATACAGAATCCATTCTCAATACTGTAGCGTCTCCAGATATGGGATATTTTGATGCTTCACCAAGCGCATTCTCGAATATATCATCTATATTTTCAAATTTAAATCAAAATGGTGATGAAATCCTCAATGAACAACGAGTTGATTTACATGAAATCAAATACGATGTTGTTGAACCAGTAATAAGCATGCCTTTTCCCTATTATGCAGAAGAAGCTAATCTTTTACAAGAGCTCCCTCAACCAAGCACAAGCAATGATACACGTGGAACCAAACGACCAAATGATTTTGAAGATCTGGACATAGCATTCAAGAAAAAAAATTCAAGTTTTGACAAGGAAAACGAACCAATTCAGTCTCATGCGGATTCACCGGTTGTGGACCTTTTATTCGACGACAGTCGTGAGTAATTTCAATCTTATTAAGGAACACAACAGACTTAAAATTTAATTCTTCTTTGTGATTAATAACAATCTCTCTTTCTTTTCAGTTTCCAACTCTCAAATAGAATCTGCCTTTAGTCGTCTGGATCCCATTGATCCGTCGTTTCCCGACTTATTGGTAAGTCCTATACACCGTTGTTGGAAATAAACATAAATAATTGTTGTTAAAAAGTTATTATTAACAAGTTAAGTTAATTAACAAGTTAAGTATTAGAAATGGTTACGCATATTGACGGCCATTCCTGGATATATTCTTATATAATATGTATATTTCTTTCTGATCATTATCCAGTGATTCTGTGATATCATTGTTCGACAGTAGCTAGAATGGCCACTTGGCCAGGCCACATAAACTTTTAAGGCCCTCCACATCAAAACATAGCTTTCTTTCCTTCATAGCACAGTGTGTTGTACACTATGCAGATCAAAACCTCTGAGACAAAAATAAGAAGTTCAAATGGATAAAACTATATTTGTATGAATCACTAAAATTATTCAATGCTTTGTTTTCAGAAATCTGCCAATGTACAAGACATTTTAGGAGACCTCGAAAGACAGAATGAAGAGGAACGGCTCCGGAATTTTGTTTTATCCGATTATGAATAATTTGGAAAGCATCACATGTTGGTAGAGCTTTGGAACAAACCTACCACATGGTAGTTGGATCAAATCTTTTTCTGTTTTCAATTTATTACGATAAATTGCAGTCTATGGAAATGTAGCAAGAATCAGAAGTGGTATATTATTATACGCCGCTCTAAGAATTCTTTTCGTTTCGGACGAATTCAAAACGATGTTTTCTAAGACCAACGACGTACTGTATGTCTAACTTTTAGTCATCAATAAGTACTTTGGGTTAAAGTCATGTTGCAAAGATCTCTGAAAGTTTTATTATTTCGGTTTAATTTATATTATTTTGTAGATATTAAGCGTAATTATGTAACATTTATATAGCAACGGATATAGTGCTGCTAACCCATAATTTCAGAACGTCAAAATTACGGGTGTTGTTGATAAGTACATTATAAATATTGGCATTTAGGATAATAATATGGATTTAATTTTGCGGCGAACAGATTTGTTGAACTTCTTTGTAATAACAGAAATATTTTAGTAACAAATATAAAAATAACCAAAGGTTTAGAATCACGCAATGTTTAAAATCATTAACGAATTTAAAATTAGAATAATTCATTATCTATGTATAATGAATAATGGTAGCTAGGTATATTAAAAACTAGTATCGAATATTAATGGTTTATTTACTATCTGCAGCTTCGTACTGCTTAAATTCTAGCAGTAACTATCATAAGCTGTTTCCGTGTAAAAGAACATAAAACTCAGTAACTATAGCAAACAGCTTATTTATATTAAGTTTTTTTATGAGTTTGCCAAAGTTAAACGAAAAATAAAAAGTTATTAAAAACTTAAAACCTAGTCACGACAAACAATAACTTTTTGTAAAGTTAATAAATTAACCAAACAAATCCAATTGTTTCGTGAAGAACGGAACTTTAAAATGTCTATTATTTTTCACGTATTGTAAGACTGAGTATTTTTAATTGTTGGTTTTCATAAATTAATATTATGTTTAAGTGTTTATTTAGATTATACATTTCAGCATTTTGTAGTTGATTTTTTGATTTTAGTAGATTTTTGTAACCCCATCTTGGGAACCGATATTTTGTATCTTTATTTAAGTATGTCTGTTAATGCATCATCGATCCACTTAAACAGTTTAGAAAGGTGTTTCTAATATTTTATAATTTAATCTATGCTACAGTGTAAAATACATTAAGTTACTTTAGATTTTAGACCTATTTCTTACTTTCATTCTTCTGGTCTGATGATGCATCAAAAGATCTACAACATTTTAAAATATTTTGAGAAATGTTGTGTTGTCTCTGCCTGTCACAATACATTAGACACCAAACCAAAATGTTATTACTTCATTAAATATTCAAGATTGTTATAAATATGCCATATATGATCGCCATCTTTATAACATAATTCGTAGCGTGTACAATCGTTAATAAGTTTAGGATGAAGCGGGCCCTACTCTGAATGCCAAGTTTATAAATTCCTAGTGGAAATTTTGTATTTTGAACTGTATGTTAAGTGTGTAGTGTACGAAATAAATTTATTGTAAAATTTTTGGAGTCGTGCCCCTTATCGTGTGTATACTTACAATTTTATTCGTTGGTTTTCACGCAAATAGATCTCATATAACGATATACCTATTCACTGACAATTTTAATTTTATGACGTATTTATGTGAATATTACTAGACTTTTAGGCTTCTTAATCGGTTGATTAAAGTTAGTAAGCACGAACTCAACTTCTTTTAAGATCTTATGTACCTAATGTAAGCATCATGTATTGCGATTAGGCCATATGTTACGAGGCCATATTATATGTAGTTAGATATTGGTGTTTGATATTATGTAAATATAATTGTTACGAATTAAGGTGGCAACAAAAGTTTTTAAGGTGCCAATAACAATCTTGGAATGCACATTCAGTGGCAAAACGTAGCTGATCATGGTACAAAGTTTTGAAATTATTTTTTAATAAGAAAACTGCATATTTACATTTTTTTATTTTTTTTGTAAATAATTATTATTATGAAGATTAAAACTTTATCGTTTAGAATAATAATCATCATCATTGATAAATTAATTTGAAAATTATAAAAAAATGATAATGGTATTTATGACATTGGCTGTACCTTTTCATAACAACTTGTTATTTTATTTCTACGATTTCATCATAACTGTTTGTTATTTTCTGAAATTTTTCGTTATTGTGTGTGCCTACTTCCTATAGATTTTTTAAATTACTGTTGGTTTTTGTCATTTAAATGACAATCATGTTAAGTGACTATACACCTACATTTTATTAAGGATGATAAGACTCAAGGAAATTAAAAATATGCCTAATAATGTCAGTATCTATGACGTTTCTGCCATTACTACAACGCCAGTTATCATTTTATCTGTTATATAGTAATTTCAGGGGTCGAATGAGTCAATATTTAATAAATGAATGCCGTATCTAAGGCACTTGCCTACTAAGTTGTGGTAATTAAGGAACTGAAACGAAATGAAGTGTTTAGATAAACATTTTGTCATGCATGTACATATGTTCATTACCCATGCAAAATTTTATAAAACATGTACTCGCATTCAGTTAGAAATTATCATTCAATTAAATATATAAAATGAGCCATTTCTAGGTGTCAGTGTTACTGTAAAATCTCGGATTATTGTTACGTTTTACGTGTGAATCATAAGATTCCTGATGTTGTAGCTTGCACCACTTAATTGGTACAAGCTATCAGAAATTAAAAGCCTATACATATGGAGAAATACCTGAAAGATAAGGGTTTTTGCAAAATTTTGGAGTGAAATGTGGGGTTCAAGATTGATATGAAAAAAATAATCTAGATTGGCAGAGGGCAGAGTTAGTATCGAATAAAATAAATATTTGCGCTCTCCCACTTTCACGGTACAATAATCTTAGCTTACCTTATATTACCCTCACAGGGATTGGTGTACTCACCAAGTACCTACCTAGGTGAATGTAGTTATATTAAAAACTTATAAGAATACGAATCATAATTTAAAGTTTCTATAGGCACAATTTGTTAAGCACCTTCTTAGGTTTTCCGAATCCACTGATATATCGTAGAACTCACAGTAACGTAATTTCAAAATAAATAAAATAATAGTACCTACTGGTTAGATTTTACTGTCTGAGAACACTTTTTTGACCTGAGATGTTTCAGTGATTTTGTGACACTATTGGCATATATATATATATATATATTATATAAAAATTATAATATATTTGGTATTTATATCAGATTGAAGAATGGAAAATGTAATTGAGTCGAGAACAGAAAAATTTAATGTCTTTATAAATTGTTGGCATCTAAAAATGTGAAACGAATTGGTCACTAATCAATAATATTAATTAAAATTTAAAAAAAAATGATGAAATTTTCAAAACATGATTAGTACCTACCTACTTATCCGAAAAAGTATGAAAATTTTTGCGCGTTTTTAAAACGAAATAATTAGATTAAACATATTTACCTGAAGTGAAGTTTGACCGCAATTATACGAGTCGCTGCATCCGAAGGATGTAGAATTTTGCGATTACCAATACTTTCTTATACATACATACGTAACACAGCGTTAGGCAGAGGTTCACGCAGCTTTCGCCGAAGCCATTATTAGGTCATATAATAGGGGGCGAGCCTAATGCCATCTCTTTTTTATTTTATTTTTATTTTTTAACGATCATTAAATTTTAGTAGTGGGTAACGATTGAAAATGGAAATTTTTGAATCTGAATTTGAACTTTCGTATTGAACTAAATTTGATAGGTAGTAAAGGTTTTCGAACTCTTGATTGTGGAATAACCATAGAATAACCTTGTCAAAACTGAAAGTCTACAATGAAATAATAATGTAAATATGGAAAGTCTGTGATGTCAAAATTGCAAGTCTGAAATGGAGTAGAATTGTAAACATAAAAAATCTGAATTGTCAAAATTGAGTCTGAAATGGAATAAAATTGTGAACAGAAAGTCTGAAATGTCAAAATTTAAAGTCTGAAATGAAATAAAATTGTAAACATGGAGTCTGAGATGTCAAAATTGAAAGTCTGAAATTAATTAAAATTGTAAACATGGAGTCTGAGATGTCAAAATTGACAGCCTGAAATGGAATTAAATTGTAAACATGGAAGTCTAAAATGTCAAAATTGAAGGTGAAATGAGATAACATTTTATACACGGGAAGTCTGAAATTTTGTAATAGCATTATGAAAATGTATGGTATAACAATAAATAGAAAGTCTGAAATGACAGGTAATTTAAAAATATATATTATAATGATAAAAAAATTATAACAGGGGAAAAAGTCTCTTCGTATTTTATACCTATTTAGACTAATTCAAGGCATGTTTTAAAGTTTAACACTCATTTATTAAATATAAAATTAAATTCCGTTTTATTCAATACCTTATGGCGATTGTGGACATGATCCCGTTACTATATAAATTTTGAGATTATTACCCAAAAAATTGTGACAAGTGGTTTTGACAGTCCTTTCTTGATGCCAACCTTGCGCTTCTCAAACAGTTCTGAAGTGACCGAAACAGGTAGAAATCAGGTGCTATGAGAGATTGATTCATTTTCATTTCTCAGCCTCTCTCTTCTTGTGCTGGGTAAACATGTGCGAGATCTAGCGTTATCATGATGAAAGACCATCCACAATTATCCTCTCCGTTCCTTCCATAGGTACAAAGTATGAAAAAACATTTCCCGACCTATTATTATTAAAAACTACCTACGACTTTACTATGAATGTACCTATGTGTTTAGAAACAGTAAATCACAATATACTATTGGTAATTATGTGTTAGGCACAACTGTAATCAAAACAATCGATTGAAATAATATTTGTAATCCTTTGTGGGTAGTAAATAAAAATAAATAAAAAACATGCGTCATACTTTTATTTCGTGTAATAGTATGGTTATTATTCGTTGAATACAATTGAAGAAAATGATTGCTAAATAGAAGGCCACTATGTGGCACAAAACTTACAAGTAACCTAAATTAGTACATCTTAGGTGCTATGACAAATCTAACTGGAAATAAAAATCCAGTCAAAAAATACCGAGTACCAGCCTTCTACAAGATGATAATCCCCGATCGCCAAAGAATTAGAACGTCTATAAAATGTATCTACTAAAACAAATGATGTTTTCTATAGTAATATTTTATGTGATGTGTATATTCCAAACATAACTCGATTTCCGTACCCAGTTGTGAGTTAGATTACATGAATAAATGCAAAATTAGTATTATTTTTATTCCAAACGAGACCCTATTTCATTTACATTACACATATTACCTGCATAATATTTTGATGCTCCTTTAATGTTCAGATAACGGAGCAAATCTTTTGAAATAAGAAATCTTACACGAGGGCTATGGCAAAGGATGTGAGCTGAATTCCAGAACTCACTTCGTGCAAACGCGGCTTGTAGAAGGCACTTAAAACGGCTGCCGACTAGATCAACAGTTCTGTCCCAATATTTTAACACTAAGGTTAGGCACAGCATTACAGTTTAATTCGTGAAAAGGGACACATTTGGAATTTAAAATATTCTGTTTAAGAGACTGGATTTCGGATTAAGTTCAGAATAATCCATAGATATGATTTCAGTGCATTTTCTTGACGTATGTATTGTTAGGCAATCAGCGCTTGTCAGCTTGTCTAAAGGGGTGGGACTAGCTAAGCTCCACGGTACTGGTTTGTTCTAAACTAATAATTGCAGATCATCTGAAAACATTTCCTCTACTTATATTTAATAAAGTGTACGATTGGGTATATGCACTTAGTAATAAAAAAGTATAAATGTAGCACAACAACGCACACCTCTATAGAATAGAAAATACTAAAGATAAATCTACAAATTAAAGCTTTCGCATTTCAACTGGTACCGTACCGCAGTTTTCATAATGTACATTGAGACTTATAACTAGTAAATAATTGTAAATTAAAATTAAATCATATACTAGTTCAGAACCAGTATATAAAATTGTACATGCTACGTATACAGTCTTGCACAGTGTTTATTTGAACCTATTGACACTTGAGCTGATAATATTTTAAAGTAGATATGAAACTCGAAACCAAACTATTAAAATTTGTTGTTTCAGATATCACAGGCTCTATTTATATTTTTTGAACGATTAAAAAAATACATTATCAATCAATCAATCAAATCGAAAATATTTGTAATCCTGTAAACCATTTTTGGCACTTATATTGTAAATAGTCAGCCTCTCATTACCTTGTTCCAAATTAGTGTTGATTTCCTATGAAGAACGGGTATGAAACTCCAATCGACTTATTTAACTAAAATTGTTAAACACTAATATTTTTTACAGTAATCTCGAACAAAAGTTATAATAGTACAACGTAAACCGTAAAAACATATCCAAGATCTGCAAACCAAACAAGCGTGATAGTTTTGAACTCAAAACCACAGAACAGTTAATATAAATACATCAGTTTCGGTATTTCCAGGAGTCACACTTGAGTCTTCTTTACATATCAATATTAATGTTGCATTCGACTCTAATATATTTGATGGTAAACTTAAAAACTATGAGATCATTATTCTATCCTGGCCTTCGGGCCCTTTCTTATGGCATGAAACATACTTTCCGGTGCCTACTCGAGTGCTCACCTCGAAAACACGGTAAATCTTGAGAATATATGGAAAAATAAGAGAACAGATTACATAACTGTTACTACATATTACAAGGTAAGCTGTTAGCAGAAGTCCAGCAAGACTCCAATAGCACAGAAACATCATCAGAAAAAATGTGGAGATATACGGTGTAAATAAGGCCAAATTAAATAAATTAAGGTAAATCTTATTGTTATACATTTAAATCAAGTTATGTAAGTCATTACTTTCAAGCTTCATTAAGATTCAGATAAACATTCTGCTTATCTTCATTGCAAGTCTTAACATATAGCTAAATCATCGAATATAAATCCTTTCATTCCTATAGATCTATATAATATAATTTATAATATCTTCTAACTTTTAGCCTACACAAGACTTAAAATAAAACAAGAGATTTTCATAAATGATCAATAGAATCTATAAAGAACTACGAGCATCTATGATAAAAGAAATTAATTAAACAATGAAAGTTAACTATTTTTACGTACCGAGGTATGCTTTGTTGCGATTTAAATAATGCATTAATTACGTGGTTATATTATTATAATATTCTTATCGTACAAAATTTTGCAGCATGCATGATCCAAATCTCATTACCACTATAGCGTCTTTAATGCGACCTACATTTTTATTGTATACGTGTATATATGTAGATAATAATCATCACTATACTAGCTCTGAATATAATTTTTTTTTATATCTAAATGATTGTTTTCGGTTTAGCTATATTTGAAGGAATCAACGTCATTCGTAAACTATGGAATGGAAATTTTAAACAGAACCTTTATGAATACCTACTATTATTTTCTGGTAAGGATAGTAATATATATTTCTAATAAAAAGAAACTAAAACATCTTAAACTCAATATACGTTAAACGCTTTCATTGTACAGCCTTACACAGGTTATATAACAACTTAAATTACTAACAAGGATTCCAAATTATTAAAAAACGATAACATATTTATGACAGAGCCGAGATTTATATGAAGAATAACATTATATTATCATTCGTATAAAACCTGGCGTTCATTCAACGAGGTGAAGATACCTTAGTTTAGTAACTAAAATAGTTAACTTTGGAATGTTATCTACTAATAATATGATGGATATACTAATATATAACGACTTAATAACGACGTCTCTTCGCCTCTGATGTAGCTCCCGAAAAGTGTGCCTGAAATTTTTAAGAAAACATAAAAAATTTAACTATCCTCCCACCCTGGCTCCACGGATGCAATTTACTAATGAAGAAAATTATAATTATTGAGATTTTCACACAAAAATACCATCCAAATTAACAACTTTTTCGGTCAATGACGACCACAACACAAAAAAATGTCACAAAAATCGGTTGAGCCGTTCTCAAGTGATGATCTTTCATACATTGTTTTATTCTTTTTTTATAAAGATAACGATAATTATCTAACCACTGAAATTAATTTTATATAGTAGAATTTAATTGTGGCAATTGCTATATCGGTAAGAACTACATAAGCTCTTAAATTAAAGAAGAAGAATTTAAGAATGTTGCAGGTATTACTATCAACGCCATCTATCTGAAAAGGGACGAATTTCCGCCGCGGCCAGCGAACTAGCAAGTCATACTAGAAGTTACTTGACCCCCGACTCGAACGACAGAGGGCAATATATCGTATTACTTATATCAAAGTTTTTTCTTCCAAATGGGCCTTTAGGAAACTTCAGAATCTAGGTTCCACACGGTTCCAAAGTGGATACCAGCAAAAAATCTGTGGATAGTCACACAAGTATAACCATTCTATCTTATTAATCAGCTTATACACACACCGCTAAGTAGAGATGGGGTCCTAATATCCTACACCCAGCAATCCCCAACCATTGTTTTGGAATGTCTTCTTAGCTACGATCGTTCTTCCCTTGACCACCCAAGGATAGTTCCTACCATTCCGTTGAAAATCTAACTGCTAGGTTCTACGCAAACACAAAACGACTGACTTTGTAGTCAGCAAATCGCTTTCTAAGCTATATGATGATGGTATATACCAAGCCATGAATAGTGATAGATTAAGTCTCGATTTTTTTTTTTGACCTTCTTTTGCCCAGCAGAGGGTAAGTGGTAAGAGGGAGAGTTAATGGGCAGAATTATAATGAATTAACAAACAATTACCTCACTTCATGACCACCTTTGTTGCAAGCGGTCTCGCTCCTGCATGAGGAGCTCAGTCTCCTGTTTCAGACGTTCCGTAGCCTGGTTCATCCATTCCCGGTCTTGCTTCATGCTTTCGCGCTCCCCCTTGACTTTAGTCAGGCAATACACCATGTCTGGAACATAATATGACTGGATTGTACTTTTGATACTTTTTTTAAATAATAGAAATGTTCATTTGACTTTCGCTAGCGTAGTATGGGAGGTGGAGATAGGTACACACACAGCAACAATTTATTTTATTTTTTTATGTTGAAAATGTGGTTTTCAATTATCAAAATGAAATATTGTACTATCATCTATTTTACTCCTATATTTATATAATATATAGTGTGAGACTCAAAAAACGAAAACGCTCATTAAGCGAACGAACAACCTAGAATTAAATTATGAAATTCGAAAAGAAAAATATGAAATTCGTGTTATGACACTTATAAAAACGATCATGGCGCGTTGTGGCAAACACACGAAGACTATATAGTGAAATTCGTGACATGGTTTTCATGATATTCTACCACAACCCGTTGTGGCAATGAAGAAATTCCACGACGCGTTGTGGCAATGAAGAAATGCCATGACGCTTTTGGAACGTTATGACAATATTATTGTTGACGACTATTATTACTATTAATATTATTGACGACACGGTTGGCGCAGTGGTTAAGCGATTAGCTTTCTGCGCTATGTGTCGCGGGTTCGATCCCCGCACGGAACAAATATTTGTATGATCTACAGATAGTTGTTTCGGGTCTGGTTGTGTGTGTATGTGACATGTATGTTTGTAAACTGTACCCACGACACAGGAGAAATCCTAGTGTGGGGCAACGTTTAAAAAAAAAAAAAAAAAAAACAAGATTATAGGTACCGTCTATGACGACGACTATACTGCGTTGAAGTTAGAGTGATATGTATAAAAAAAAGCCGTGATTGTTTTGTTTCTTTAAGTATCATTCCACGTCTTTCGGCACTTATATAACTGTCGTGAATGCTATTTTTCATAATACATCGAAAAATTACAACCTATCTCTCGTGTCATGTTGTCAACTGGGGCTCTGAACGCGTCATAGATTTTCTTCATTGCCATAACGCATTGTTTCGGTATGTGGTCTTTTGTGTGTGCCACAAAGCACCATGAGCGGTTTTACAAGTGCGATACGAATTTTACGACGTGGATTTATCAAAAGAACTACAACGCTGTGTGGACCGATTTTTTCGCTCAATGGGGGTTTTTGTTTATTTATCCTAATATATCAGTGTTTCCAGTAAATCCGTAATTAAAAAGTAGAACTTATTTCCGTAAAAAAATACAAATGAATTATACCATTTCGAAATCTGCAATAAACACGTAGGTACGCGTACAATATTTGAAAGGAATTGGTCATTCAGGTATTCATACTTTTTTTATATTGTATTTAAACTTTGTAAAAAACCAATTAACACTGAAATATATGGGGCTAATTTTTCAAAAGCTGAATAGGTAAATCTCAGAATATTATATTCCTCTGAAAAATCCGTAAAAAATATTCCAATTTGTAATTAACAGTTATGTATCTTTTATCTGCAAAAACGTATCTTGGGTAAGAATTTCGGTAGCTAAGACCGTTTTTTTTTTTAGTTATACTACTACAAGAATAATTTTGTATCTGGGTGTTAAGTTAGATGTCGAGTAAATACATCGAAATTGTTTACGTTTTATGACGTTGAAAGTAAAACATAGGAGAACTGATGGTACAGCCTCAGTTCGTAATACAAAACCAATCGGCTACATTTAGCCACAGACCTAGTCCGGACAAACAAAACTACAAAAAAATAATCTAATGTTGAATTCGCATGTGTTTAAAATGTTATATATATGTAATTTTTAATTCGAAGACTGTCAGAACAAACGTCAGTGCAATCCTATAAATATATATATTACTAGCGACCTGTCCCGAATTCGGACGGGTAGCTCATTATCTAAAAAAAAAAAAAAACAAAAAAGTCAAAAGAAATTTTTTGTTTATCCGATCGTTACCAAACTTTACAGGATCATCCGCTGGGCTAATTTAAAGATTACCTAAAGTTTTTATTAAAATCGCTAAAGCCGTTTTGGAGTCCATAGGGAACAAACATATACACATTTATTTTTATATACTCGTATATAAATAGATAGATAGATATAAAACACACATTACGGTACAGAAATTTAATTTTTTAACCATATTTTGACTTTCAATTACATAAATAGGATTTTTAAAAACAATCAATGACACTGAATATATAACTTCAAAAACAATAGAGATCCAAACTCTTCACCATAAGAAATAATGAAACACCCGTAAAAGTGTCATAAGTAATTATTGTTGTTACTCGCTCATACCGTGACCACAGGTCAAACCCGTTTTATCTGTTTATTTTTGTTCACCCAGGTGAACAAAGTGGAATTTCTGGTGTCCTCGTTTCACCTCGGAATCATTTCACCTAGGTGATATCACCCAGGTGAAATAATTCGACATATTACAAAATTTAATTAGCTCTTTCATTTTTATATTTACATTAATTCGATCTAAAATATAATAAGTTGACTTTGATTTGAAAGTTTGTAGCATGTTGTATGTGGGTGAATAAAGTCCACAATCGTGAAGAAAAAAGTGGCCATTATTCACCTGGGTGATATAATTCCAAGGTGAACAAATGACACCAAATATGTCGAATTATTTCACCTGGGTTATTATATCACCTAGGTGAAATGAGGATACCAAAAATTCCACTTTGTTCACCCAGGTGAAAAAAGTGGAATCAACCTTTTTATCATGGTTGTTATTTATAAATGCAATGAAATAATATTTAGACTTGAAACAAAATGTGCCCACCAGTTTTTTTTTTACAGAGGAATTTAAATTTGAACAGTAGGTATTTGATTCGTTTGTATGATCTCGATAATTTTGTATAATTTCGGGAAATTATTTCGTAAGTAAACATAATTTCACGTGGTAGGTAGTGCTTGTATTTTAAATCAAACCAATTTCGAAGAGGCTAATACAGTAAATACATATATTAATGTTCTACGCAAATAATTAGGATATCTCAATTGATTCTCTTCAAGTACCTACATCGTTATAGATTATGAAGCTATTTCAGGAGAACACTTGTGTTAACTATTGCGTTTGCGTTGCTCCTGATCGTACAGATCTTAGAAAAACATTGCAAACGAAAAAATAATTTGAAATTTAAATTAACAAAAAATGTAACCGGATGTTTCAAATAAACTTGTTTCATTAAAATCTAATTAACTTTTTAAATTTAATTTAGGTAACAAGAAACAAAATTGATGGATAATATTTAAAAAAAAAAACAAAATTCATTTAATTGGCTACCGGACATAATATGAAATAGATGGCTCATGCAAATTAATTATCAGAACGCATAGCAAAAAGAAAAAATCAAAAACTTACGATCTAGTTCGAAGTAAATTGCCTCATGCATCAGCAGGTCCAGGTATGGGAAGTCAGCAGGCAACAGCAGCTTCTTGTTGCGAAGGAAATTTAGAATGTGGCGGAACATGCCTCCGTCGCGGTCGATGAAGTAATGCTGCTTCAGAGTGTCCAACACGATCGGGATCGTCCCGTTGAACATCTTGCTCAGCCGCGACTCCGGGTAGCTGCAGACGAATAACAATAGCTGCTCTCAATACATGCACATACATTTCATCAAATCGATGCATCCGTCGTTTAACATCTCGAACGTTCAGTGTGATCAATTCTCGAGTGTTGCAAATTGCTCGTGCGTCAGTGACTCGATGATATTACACTCGTTGATTCGACTGAACTAGATTTAAAATTGTTCGAGATTGAATGCTCTTCAACTATATTATAGACTAGGGCAACGAGGAAAAATTTACGTTTGATGCCTACAGCCAAATGTTGGATAACATTTGAATATTTATGATTTATTGATGGTTTACTGCCGAGTAGATTTTATTTTGTGCCTTGAAGTTGACTTAAAGAAAAAGTAGCGGGGGTCGGTGCGGGGGTTGGAGCGCGGGGTTGGAGCGCGGCATATCCCGCAGGCCCCGCGGCGCCGCCGCCAGCGCGCCACCCGACCAACGCTCCCACCGAGAAATAACACGCCGAGTTCAGATAAAACAAGCTTATGTACAGTCCGACCTAACTGCGAATATAACACGCATTATGTAATCACATAACGCGGCCACAATTGCAGTGGGAACGCGACAATTCGCATCCTGTTCTGTCCCTTCTGTGCCGCTGTTGTCGTACCGCCAAAGTTGCATCTTAACAACTTATATAAATATTAACGTATGTATTGTGCGTTGATGCACTTGATTGATGGAAAAGGACTTTCTTACATTTTCCTAGCTTTGAAAGCTTAGAATTCCTAGTTCTGCTAGTAACTGGCTAGTATGGAGATAAATATTTTCCAGGCTACTCACATTCCTGCCTTACAGAGGTCCTGATTGTTAAATTAACCGACATATTACAAGGAACTTAACAGCAATTTCTAAAATATCTCTGTACACAATTAGGTAAGGTGAGTTCGGGTAAAACCGGCAATTGGGTAAAACTGAACAGATCGAATTTTCGGCTGATTCAAGCACTTTTTTATTGACCTTGTTCTCCAGACAATATAAGCTAATAAAACTGCTTCTATTGACTGGAGAACAACATATAAAAAGTGTTCGAATCAGCCGGAAATTCGATCTGTACGGTTTTACCCGATTGCCGGTTTTACCCGAACTCACCTTATACACCTCTGCCTGAATCCGATGCTAAATATCTATTTATATCGGGATAAATGTGAACCCAACTACATTTCGAGTGGAAATTACTTAAATCATCATATTAAGTACACGATTGGCGAACTTTTTTCATTTTAGTATAACCAGCGACGAACTTCAACTGACAACTATAATAATTTGACCCACCTAATTAATTTTATAGAGTTGAATTAAATAATTTTATGATTAGGTAGTTCATAAATAGAAATGCAGAACAGAGTAGAATTGTTAGCTCCCAAAGAATAATATGATATTAAATAGCGCTACCCGCTTTCGCCTTACGCCCAGTGAGCAGCATTCCGAGGCATTAATATAGAAAAGAAAACAAAATAGAAGGCGCGAATTTAATAAGAAGACAGCTCTTTGTGCCCTAACAAAACCATGAAACGCTAGCGATGCACTCATAGATGAAATTAAATTCTAGCGTTTTCTTCTACACCCATTGGGTAGCTTGCGATGCATTCACACAGAACACAAACACATTCATAAACAGAGGCTACAATCCATTTAAAAAGTTCGTTCTATGTGCAAACGAAACTACTGTATGAAAATTGTTGGATGAAATTAAATTATGTTTTTTTTTTCATTAAATTTATTCTTTCTTTATTCTTTATTGTACACAAGAAATATACAAATAAACAGTTTTAAATATAAAATTTATGTACAAAGGCGAGCTTAACTCAAGCATGAGTTCTCTTACAGCAAACCTTAGAGCGATAGAGAGATTTAGTGTTGAAGGACAGTTAAGTGTACATTAAATTACTAAATAATAAACGAAACTACACTATGCTACATATGTACCTATAAACTAAACAAATATGTGTATAGCACACAATACATAAACGTAATACATACCTACAATATAATATAATAAATACTATCTACATACATGATTATATATATATATATATATATATATATATTCTGGTCATGTTGATAGGAAATGTTCCCTAATTCTTCTCCTGAAAACAGCTAATGATGGACTGTCACGCAGGGTATGAGGAATTTATATTATAATAAACTAAGTCATGTCAAGCATAACTCAATGTCGATAAATATATGGTTATACTGAAGTCATCTATAACATAGCTTTATTTGGCTTTCATTAGCAGTCACTTCAGTAGTAGTAGGTTAGAGTCTGTTCGATACGAACTGTATTCTTACATTTTACAAAATGTGTCTACTCTGTTTATTACAATACTAATAGATGTCCGAGATATCTCAAGGATCGCGAAGACTGTAGCATTTGGTGGTCTCGAGCACCGTGTTTTAGCCTCCCACGATCTTAAGCTTCACACCAAGCTAGCTGTATATAAGGCTATTATATGACCATTGCTTCTGTACGCCTCGGTGACTTGGTGCCTTTACAAAGGCGATATCAAACGCCTTGACACCTTCCATCTAAAATGTGTCCGAGCTATACTCCTCATAAGCTGGCGAGATTCCCAAGACGGAGGTTCTTCGTCGGGCAAGAGTAATCGGTATGGAGAGCCTTCTTATGAAGGGTCAGCTGCGCTGGTGCCGTCACCTTGTACGTATCCAGATCCTCCAGATTGCCAAAAATTGTTTTCTACTCGGAGATCAGTTCAGGTAAGCGCCCATCTGGTGGACAGTATCTACGATACAGGGACGTACTGAAGCGTTATTTAACAGGAGCTACCGTATCTCCAAATTCGTGGGGGGAACTGGCTACACAAAGACCGGAGTGGCGTAAAGCTGTCCATCAGGGCATACAAAAGTATGAATGTAATCGTCTTGAAGATCTTGACGCCAAACGTCAGCTTCGGAAAACTCATCCCAAACTCACTTACAACTACACATACAATGCGCAAGGAGAGCTTCACTGCGCTATTTGTAACCGTATGTTAACCGAGAAAAAGAGAAATTTCAAACAAAAATACCATCCAAATTTCCGGCTTTTCCGGTGAATGTTCCAAAAATTTTATTTCACACAAACCTTGTCCTGACAATTAGCGAAATAAGTCAAGCCGTTCTCAAGTGATAATCTTTAATAAATGCGGCAACTGGTTTTTATTTATATAGAATTAGCAAAAACCGACCAAATTAAAACAGTTTTATAACAGAGGCTATACTTTGGATTCGAAAGTGGCATAAATAATCCAAAATAATTATAGCTAGAATAATAGATGGCAGATAAGATAGATTTGATTATCGGCCGAATAAGTCTCTGAATGTATTCACTTCGGGAATGTTATAGACTAGCTATAATAGGCGAAATGAATCTCATAATAGCCCATAAATGTGCAATAGTCAACATGGGCCTTATCACTTAAGGTTTGGAGACCGCAGTATACTGTTTATTAACTCACTTATGGGGTGAGGAAGAGGCAACTCTATGTCGGGAACCACACAAAGGGATCTCGCTACTATTATTTGTCGAGAACCGCATTAGTTGGGCACTTGTTGCATCGACACAGTTGCGGGAACAAACACGACAATGCGTCTAGTTTAAGCAACTTCTAAACGATTTCTGAAAATACTATTGTAAAGATCAATATCAAAAGTGGACTAATCTGAGTTTGTCGGATAGGATTTTGCGACTGTTAATACACCACATGTAACTTTTGGAATATTGCATCCGACGACTGTTCTTAAATACTCGTATGTAGCAGCTTTTGCGCAGACAAAAGCTAGTGGCTTCGTCCGCTTTGATTTTGGATATGAAGGACATAGGGTCCGACGAGTGGTCTAAAAGTTGTTACTATTATGATATTAAAATATTCGACTATAGGAGCCGAACTCTACAGTCTAAAACGTAACCACGAGACGAGATTTGCACCGTGACTTTCAAAGAAACGGCGTTCTCCTTACATTATATTTTATCCATTCAATATTAAATATTCTATTTCACTATTCAATTTTCCAAGTGTGTTTACTGCAACTCCATACACTCTCTAAGAAACGCACATATTTCTGTCTACAGTTTAGGTTTTGCTTACCCGTTAACTTCAGCTTTATCAGACCCACGTCTTCTCCGGCTATAAATAACTAAGAATATCTGTAGTACTTACGCAGTCAAGGTTTCCAGGGACGAGGTGTAAATAGTTCCGCCTACGTCGATGTGTACAGGGGCGTTATACTTAGTAGTGGTGGCAACGCGTGGTATCCCCACGATCAACTTTTGCTCCAGCGGACCATCCTCCGGCTGGGGGCTACCTGGCTTCACGGGCAGCATCTTCGAAGAGCTCTGTAAAGAAAAAATGCATTTTAATAGGTTCCAGTAAAAATTTGAACAAAGGTTTTTTTTTAGTTGTTGAAGTTTATTAGTTGAAGCCGTGTTGCCTTTTCTTTTCTTGATGTCTGATGATGAACCTGTGATGTTTGCCTAATCGTTATGATTATAATGTAACAAAACTCCGGTTCATTTCTTATTTAATGTCCGCCGCCATAACCTAATAATATGCCACCGCCATAATATGCAATTGGTACAAAGAAATATGAACTATACGATATTGCGACAGACATAGTCATATTTTCCATACACTTTAAGTACCACTTCGTTTATATATTTAGCATGTATTATAGAAATATCTTTCTAAAACTCTACAACGTTCTCCTATATTTGTTTATAGTGCTCATGGGAAATTCATATCGGCTAGATATAGCAGCCAAACATGGTTTGATTGATGACCAACTAAAACATTACAATTTTGATTATAGATATAACGGCTATAATCACCTACGTCACAGTATCCTGAAAATGATGAACGCGGGGTATATTTACCACTTAATGTACTTGTACATGACTGCAATTCCGTTGTAGTTTTGTACATACAGTTTTAATTCATCGCATAATAGCCGTCTGCCCCGGGTGTTTGGGCGAGCGGTTGGCTGCGGGCGCTAGCTCCGCTCTATGAGGCCACATCTTCTCGTAGCCCCGGGCATATGCCAGCGGCTGCGGCGGCGGCGTATGAAATTGGAGTTCGTAATAAAAAAAATATATACCACTTTCCCACAACGATTCAGAACTTGATAAATTAGGGCTTTCATTATTATATTTTGTGGTGGATATAACAATAACTATGAAAACAATAAAAGAGGAGTTTGAGGATTTGAAAAGTTATGTCGGTTCAAGAAAATGGCGGCCAAATGTATTTTATGAAATACTTAGGTATTAGACGATCGCTATGTGGGAAATGCCGCGATGTACCGACATATTCATAAACACAAATGGAACGTGGCTTTGAGCTTAACGTACCCATTTCGATGATGTTTCAAAATGTAAAAGTGGAAAAGACGTGAGGTGCGCGCCATCAGCGTGGGAGCATCCCGCGAGGCGCGACCCACTGCCTCCGCTCCCACGGCACTCTTCCAACAAATCATCAGTTACTTTACATCAATATAATTTTTTATTGGATGAAAATTAAATATGCCAAAATAAATTGAAAACGAAACAATATTTCGTTTATTCTTCCTTATATTTTACAATCAAAAGTAACTTTGACGGATACATTTTGGTGACAATAAACTAGTACAACCGTTTTACATTTAGAAATAATAGGTTGGCAAACATACTACATAATTCAGGATGTTTGTAAGTTACAAATTGCCATAAAAATTGTCATTTGCCATGTCGTGTAGCTGACTAAGCGCTCGGGGCCATACACCGGACGAAGACGGACTTCAATTATTTTTTATCTCTTGAATGCATCTCCGGCGCAGTCGTCTGGTGGCCTATCTCACTGGTTTCACACCTAACGCCTATTCACGTGCTAGACTTATACTTCTGTAATTTAAAACGCCCTTTCTTCGTTCTAGCTTCCGCACCGTACCTATCCGTTATAAGGAAACCGCATCGCAATGATTATGTAGCATTAAGTACCTCAAGTATTTTTTGTGTTTTTGACATAATAAAAACGTACTTATAGTGTTAATCATCTCTTGTATAAAAGTATGAGAATTTAAACAGTAAATACATTTACCATACAAAACTTAAACTGCCTCAGTGCTTATTATTATATTAAATAATAAACATTAAGAGCATGTCTTTATTATTGGTTATTATAAAACTTAATCACTCTGACAGGTGCAGTAATTAAGTCCGAATATGAAAATAAATCGTTATAGCACGTAACCAAGTAGCAGTAGATACATACTTACCTACTGCACACAGTATAGAGGTCGAAAAACAAGTTGGAAATCAAGCGAGTAAAGTCAGCTACTGTAGACTTGTAGTTACGGTAGCGAATCGCTAGGGGGCGTTACGTCGCGAACCAAGCCACCACTCTTACTTGTCTGGTTCCATTATAAATATGCCGCAGGCTGTTTGCCTGCTCCGCGACAGCCCAAATACCTAATCACAGGATACCAGCCAACGCAATAAACATGGTTGATCTTAGATTTTCGATACGTGTGTAAAATACGTATAAAGCAAATTGTAGAGAATACGTGGTGAATATGATGAATGATGAATTTATTGAACAAACGTATCGATACCTTTTGCAAACGTATTGATGACCCATCCACATAAGCTATCACAATATATCAACGTTATAAAACAATTTTTTGATTTTTAACAAACAATAGAATGTACTGAACAGATACATATAATAAATACATGACATGTATGCGTATTTTATTGGTGCACTGACTACGGTGTTGCAGTGTCGCTCGTGCGCTTGCGTTGCGCGCCGCTGCCGCCTTCCGCTCCGGCGCAGAGCGTTCTTTGGTGTCGCCCGCGTTTACGGTAAGATGGCCGTCGTCTCAGTTCTAAGAAGCAGTTACTGGGTAGCGCTACGTAAACGACAATCTCACAACATTCTACCTAAAATATGTCTCAAAATATATCTCGTGCACAGGGTGGCAGAAAAAACTTTATGAGTCGTACCTACTCAAGAAAATTCAATTTTGACGCTTACCGCCGCCGGCCATAATTCATTTATACGATTTTTAACGTGTTATCGACGAAATGTTAACTATAGAACAAATAGAGCACAACAATTCTTTATTTTTTATTCTTTAGACTGCGGCGGCTGGCGGCTAGCGGCTGGCGGCGCGGCGCGAATAAGTACCCGTGCATGCGCCTGGAGCTAAGCGTTCGGCTACAATCGGCGCCAACGGTCGCGGTCGGGACGGGCTGCCTGGGGATACGGCCACGACGATCGTGCCGCGCACCTTTACGATATTTCCATGTTAAAATATATTGTTCTTAAGTAAACATAAGTACAGCTGTTTAACGCAACTAGGTACATAGGTTCTCTATTTTGAGTGTCACTTTTGATTTGATTGTAACGATTGTGACTAAAACTAGCGCATTGGGGTGACAACCGCGGCTAGTGAGGATAAGGTCCTGGGGCAATTGAATCCTGGATCCGGCAAAGAATTACCGGATTTTTTGTTAGAAAATTCTTAGTAGAGAAAGCGTTTTAGTTTTCCTATGTTTTCCTATCAGCCTGGACAATTTTTTACACTTCAATAACCAACTGACAACCAACAACCTAAGTTCACAATGCGCAATTTCAAAAAGTCTAATGATCATAATCCCCAATTTCATGAGACATCATCCCCAATTTTCGTAAATACAAACGACATAAAAAGACACAACTTGCCTAAATTAAAAAAAAAGTGTTTAATGAATGTATTCCGTTTTTAGCTATTATAAAATACAGCCTTTAATGTCGTGCTATCAAATCAGCTACTTAATACAAGTACAATGTCAATAAACAATATTTATGAAGAGTGATTGGCCCAATTGCCTGATACGTTGAAGTGCATGTAACAATAAATCATTTATATTTCGCAGCTGCCAATAGAAGTGGTTCAATTGAAAAGGATATTGTCAACATTAATTTTAGGATTGGTGTTCGGAAAAAATCAAACACGAAGCGCGCTTTATTCAGTTGCGTATAATGTCTGATGAATGCTGTTTGTCTAAAAAAAAATATGGGCACCCCAAAAACATTTTTTTACATAAAATAACATAGCATCACGCCTCTATTCCCCGAAGGGCTAGGCAGAGTTGTACTATTGTAAACCCACATTTCGCCGATGCCGTTATTAAGTTCGTGTAATAGGGAGTGGGCCTAATGCCATCCACTGGGCATAGTTCCAGACTCCGTGCTGCTACTGAGAATTTCCATACAGAAAAACCCGATAACAGTTTGCCCGACCAGGGAATCGAGAACCAAGGACCTCACGCTCACGACCACTCAACCTCAGTCAAGCTTGCGACCACTAAAACAATGACTTAGGAGTAAAGAGATAACAGTAAGTCTGGTATAAAAAGTTCAAAAACATTTTCATGTAAAATGTTGCCAAGACGAGACCATATGGCTCGCACTGTCAAAAAGTTATCAGATCATGTAGAGCCAAGCTTCTAACTCTACACACCCTAACTCTACAAGCCCTAACTTCACAAACTCTACACCTTAGTCAAAGTACGTTTCGATACTACAAGCACTATTGTATAACAGAAAAGTAATGAACAGTGAATAAAATTTTCACCTTACGTGACGGTAGCGATACCTTCATGTGACGGTAGCGAAGTAGGAAACAAACATATTTGGGCCTTACAATTATTATTTTTTTATGTCGTTTCCATCAGCAGCACTCAAAAAACAATTACGAAAACTAAAAAATGGATGGGGGGTAATAGTTCCAAGTTTTAGATTTTTTTTTTGTTGTTTGTTTACTAACACTAGCTTACATACCAAATTTCAGCTTTCTAGGACTTCAGGAAGTACCCTAATAATTTTGATGATCATCAATGAGTGAGTCAGTGACGAAATCGGGTTTTTTAGATATGAATAAAATCTAAAGTATAAAAGCTATGCAATTGAAGCTTTATATGTTTAATAAGTCCACTATTGACATCATATCCCGAGAATTTTGTTCATCTGGTATAATCCAATTTTAAAATAGAAAAGCCGATGCAAAAGTATACTGGTATTGACTAACTCATAATGTACAGCGTTGAGCAAATATACAATAAACATACCTATTATTGTAATAAACACACCTGATTTTATTACACATTGCCCTTTATGAACACTATCAGCCGCTTCAGGGGAAAAATTACTTTATCTACCTTAGGGCCGATTTTTCAATCGTCAGATAACTTTTATCTGGTAATTAAATATGGCGGTTTTTTTTTGACATATTTTCCCTACAATAGTTGTCAAATCCAAAGTTGATTACACGGATAAAACTCATTAGAAATTATTGTAATCTGCTCAATTCCACATGTCAATTAATTTATTTCGTTATCTGCATCTATCTCATTTGTAAAACAATGTGCCTCACAAAATCTACGCAAAAAAATAAGTTAACTATATTATGTATTCAAATTGTATTCATCGTCATCATTCATAGCCCGAGTTCGCCCACTGCTATAAGCCTCTCTTTGAAAGTGTCAGTCTCATCCATGTTCGACACCCGATGGTAATTTTTTTTATTAATTACATCGACTTTTCCATTCTGCCAGCTAAGTAAACAAATATTCAATGATAGGAAAAGTTACCGATGAAAGCATCTCGTATAATTATTATTTCTAACTTTAAGGTTTGCCTTTGGAATATAATATATTCTAATAATAACTTTTTTCAATACGATATCGGAGACCATGTCTCTATAAAATAATTATGTAGATACTTGAACACGAAACGAATGGTAGGAGATGAAAGGGCATTTTATCCAAGCAATTGCTGCAATTGTGAGGAATATCAATTGCTGCACACAATACGGGATGTATTTATTGACACTTAAAAGGCTCAAGCGTACAATGCATGACCCGGTCGTCAACAGGTGGTTAAAATTTGCTCCAATTCTTCTCGACTTAAGATCGTTTGAGGCAGCGTTCATGCATTTTTGCAAGTGCCATGTGACACGAATGTCTAAAATAAAATGTAATTCATGAACAGCCTAGGAAAGTATATTCACGCCATTAGAATTCACCAAAATGAATAATTTATTCGGCTGAGTAATTTTAACTCTATGCTTATAAACAAAATGTTGTCGAATTCTATTTTTTTTTTCGTATATTTCATTGGAGACTGTTCAAAGCGCGGCAAAGTATGCCAGGAGGCTGCCCGGCGGCTAGGCCGGCCCTTCTATTCCAATTGTAATTACCGTCCCGAGGCGAGGCGAGTGAACAGAATAACCTGAATTTAAACTTTTGTGCGACAAGTATTTGTAAAAATGTATGCACTGTAATATGAACTTGTATACAATAGTGGATATTATTAGACCCACATATTATCTTCCCTAGTGTACGTTTTATTTTATAACTGTACGACAGACATCCTTTGTTCCTGGAAAGTACATCGAAATAATTTAATTCCTAACGACGACGTACGGTGAATTAAGTTTATAAGTTAAGCTGTAGTCGTTCTACGATGTGAAGATGGTGTGTTTGTTTGTACCGTCAGCATCAAAAAGATGTATACACGTAGCGAAATTTAAACGTTTATTTTTGTAAAGGTTTTGGTTAAAATCATATAATTTAAATTACCATTTATAATTATGTATCCGCAATTCCTATGTATGAAATTGGTCAAGATTTTTATCGCTATTTCCTCTAAAACTCGTTTTTGAATTTCGCTACGTGTGTACATCTTTTTGATGCTGACTGTACAGTTCGTACCTATTGAGTTTTCATCTTACCTTGCTGAATATAGGATTCCTTAAAACTAAGACCTGCGCCTGAATTGTCAATTATTTATTAAGTGTAGGCGTAATCTGCGCAGCGAACTTGTGATGTAGCACATCGTAGCATAACGTAGCGTACCGTAGCGCACCGTAGCGTAGTTACTACCTCCTATCCGTAAGTGAACAATAATAATTATGATGTATTTATAAAACGCTCATAAAGTGGTCAAGTGATCGCTTACCTAGCTGTTAATGGTACATTTACCAGGAACTTTATTCGCAATAACATTAATTAACATAACTGAAATAATCTCATTGACATTACGTTAGCAAAATCAGAACGATTCGGCAGCAGTTTGCTGTACACTGACAGTAACAATATTGCTATGATATAGCGGCAACCCTATCGCCTCTACGCTTTTGTTCTATGGGTACGCAATTATGCATTGTACTGGTTATGCACGTGGCGTCGACCGGATCTTAATTAAATAATTTTGTTAATTTAGTCAAAAAGAGTAGGTATTTCATATGAGATCGCAAAAAATAGAATTATGCATTCATATTTACTTGTAAAACATTCGTTCATAATGAACAGCATTTAGCCTTTGCGGAACAAACACAAAAAGCTAAATATTCGAGGTGCATTACTCTCGTTGCCATTCACTACGTTTACACAATTATGTTTCTTATGGTGGTAAAAATATATTTAGCAGGTAGGTTGCAAGAATTATTGGTGTATGCTCAACAGACAATAGAGCGGTCGTAATACAATGTCGTGGCCCGCGGCGGCGCCCGCGGCAATCGCGGCTCTCGGGCCTGTAGGCTCCCTTTCCGTTTTATCAATAGTTTATGTTTGGGCCCCAGGCCACCTCGTCTCTAAAGCGTAAGCCACACCAATCATTTTTTGCCCAGCTCCTATGAAAGGAGAGACATAACAACGGAAAAAATTACGCCTTTAAACGTACCTACAATTATAATGGCCGTGTGAGGGCAGATGAAGTGTATAACAGGTTTTTTTTAAACTGTGCCCCTCACTTTGAATAATTCCTGTATCGTGGGTGCGTTTACAAAAACATATTATTCACAGACACAAAGACCCCGACCCGAAACAACTATCTGTACATCATACAAATATATGTTACGTGCGGGAATCGTAACGCAGAAGTCGCTTTGTCAACCACTGCGCCAACTATGCCGTCAAACTATGAACCGGCTATATTGATAAAAGGTGGTTTAATGACAAACGGTTCGGTAGCAGCGTCCCGTCTCGTTATCTATAGATATTTATAAACCACAAAAATAGTTTCTACCTACTTATGTCCGTTATAGACTTTGAAACCATACAACCGATGTGCCCCAAACATTAGAAAGGTTTCGTTAGAAAGGCAGTAATGAGAAAACTATAACAATGCATTCCTTTTAGCGTAGTAGGTAGCACACGCCGGGTATTCGCTAGTAATATATAAAAATCTGCGTTTGTTTGTTGGTATTTTAAGCGCTGCCATACCGTTCATCTGATTGCGATAAAATTTTGTCAAGTTATTGCTTGCACTTGCGCGAAGGTTATAGGCATAGTACCTAACTACAATTAAATTGCAGTAGGTGGCGCGCGTGTTGTACCGGCAAATGTACTTGAAAGAGCAAATTTATTTCTTCTGTGTACCAGCTAGTTATTTATATATTTCAACGACGAAAATGCTGGTTTCTTTCATTCCGTTCAATAGAAGTGCCATGTTCGGCTGTGGACATTTTTGAACACACCAAAAGTCAACTATTAGGCCACTTAGAAATGTGCATTTTGTAATATACATACAGACTACAGCACATAATAAATGAAAACATTGCTATGACATTCAATTACATTGTCTTTTATGCTTTCATTTTGCGACGGCCTTCCCATTCTGTGAAATATCCAAATACTGAAATATTACATATTAGGTACTCGCCGCTTTGTTACGAGTACGCTTGCATTCATATTGCATTTATGAGCTCCTTCTGGTTTCATCGAACACGCTAATTGAAATATTTAGTTTAGACTTTTAAAAGCGGTAGGTATACCTATTAGATACACATTTGAAAGTCTGACTCCGATGGGAACCTTTCATAATGGTTTATTCCATAATCCAGCATAACTTAGGTTATTCCGAACCTATTAAAAGGGAAACCAACTTTAAGTTCAAGGTGAGCTCGTGAAAATACTCCTCTTCTTCTGTTACTCCTCTGTACTTCGGTAAAGTCATTCAATTATTCATTATTAGGCATCTACTAATGACTATTCATTTCATATATCCTGTCACTATTAGTCCGACTCGTAACGCATAATTTAAAACCGCAACTACAAAGAATAAGGAATACATCGCTGTGTCTGCTAGAAAGTCAGCATATTTGTAAGATTATAACAAGTAGGTACCTACAATAATCCCTTAACGTGAACAACGACGCTGCAAACTCATTTATTACGGACTAAATAAGGAAGCATTTAATTTTAAAACATGCTCAAACGAAAGTTCGCATACTACACGTAAAATTGCACCCAAATTAAGACATTTCGGAATTAAATTGTACAGAATGGCCAAAATTCTCGTAGTCAGACACGGCGTGGTGGTCATGCGGCAGATCACGATCGCTCGTCGCCGTCGGCTCTGTATATAAGACGCACTGAGGTCATAAATTATTATTTAGCCACATCAGTTACGAGGCGCACATGCAAATATAATTATTTTGTATTATAAGCGGGGCATAATGTGGGGCGGGTGTGGGGGCCGAGGCCCCAAGCCGTCGCGGCTCTCCTCAATCGCCGGCAGCGCTCAGCGCTGACGATATTAAAGCACACCTAGCTCTGCTTTTGATACCTCCGGCAATTTTACTCGAGGCGCTCATCTGCAGAACAATCATTTCGAAAATTATTTTGAAACTGCCTCGAGCCTTCGAGACTGAGTCATTGAGCGATCGACTTACCAGCGCCCACGGTCGCGCTCTTACACGAAGAGTAAACGTACGACGACTGAAATATTTTCCATTATGTTCTATGAAAATCTCTAATAATAATACGTACGTTAATATACAAGGGTTAGGTACAGTTAATACTCTCGTTTGTCGTATGATTAAGCTTTATAACGGCATAGGCACACTAGGTTGCGCTTAGAGGTTCTTTAAATTGTATCTAGGATTAGCCTAAAATTTAAATTCTTCACAAATTTTGCTAAGCATTAATTGGATTTTGTTGACGAGGGATAATATTTTTTTCATCCCACCATCTCGGAAAGAGTATTTTTGCTCTTCGATATCTGAGTGCAAAAGCCGTTTTTATCCGCTAGAGGATAAAGTAAAATTGAATTTGGAACATCGTGTGCACTAAGTTTGTGAATTCAAAACATCATTAAACCTATTTACTTCTACCTCCATGGTGCCGAATTTATCATATAACCTTTTTTAATTTGTTAAAAACTCAGACTCGGAACCTTCTTGGTGTACTTTTTTTTTAATTTGCTTTGCGCGCGCCCTTTTCTTTTCACGTCATATTGTTAAAACCTATTAAAAACAAGAAACTTGAAAACAAGTGAAAAACCTAAAATGAGTGATTCTAGCGACGAGGAAGTTTATTTGACGCCAACAGAATTGACTGAAACTGTTAATAATGCGCAAATGAGCTTTCTCCCTCAACAATCACGCGAGAAGTATTTGAAACAGTACGATATGTTTAACACGTGGCGACTAGGTAAAGGAGCAAAAACTTTCTCAAAAAACGTTTTGCTGGCATATTTTATTGAATTATCCGAGACCAAGAAATCAAGCACTCTATGGAGTATGTATTCAATGCTAAAAGCAACAATTAAGATGAAAAAAGACATACATATCGACACCAATTAGTGGCATTTTTAAAAAGAGCCTCATCTGGTCATCAACCAAAAAAATCGAAGGTTTTAACAGCATCTGAAATTGAAAAGTTTCTTAACGAAGCATCTGATTCCGTATATTTGGCGGCAAAAGTAAGTCAGTTGCACATTCAGTATCTACTTAAGTATATTAATCAACTAATTAACATAATCTAATACGTACTTAGTAGATGTTGATAGGCATAATTATGCATGCATATCATCATCTGCCTAGCCTTTTCCCAACTACATTGGGGTCGGTTTCCAGTCTAACCGGTTGCGGCTGAATATCAGTATTTTACATGAAGTGACTGCCATCAGACCTCCACCACCCAATTACTGGGAGACACTGATACTCGAAGGTTAGACTGGTTATCAGATTTTTTGGGCTTCTGACACCCGTAACGACTGTCATAGGTATTCGTATGACACCCGGGACCAACTGCTTAATGTGCTTTCCGAGTCACGGAGGGGTCTCGATGTGTAAATAACGGTCACCCATCCAAGGAATGACCTTAGCTAGCGCTGCTTAACCTCGCAGATCAATTACTATTCTACGCAGCAGCTATGTAGCTACGAGCCCCTCTATTATGCATGCATATCAATTTTATTAACTTATCTACTACAATACTCTTTACGTTACAGGTTGTTCTTATTATTGGTATAAACGGAGCATGTCGAACTAATGAACTAACACAACTTAATGTCAAAAACATTGAGAAACATTCAGATGACTTGCTATTAATTAATTTACCTAATACAAAGACAAAAAGAGACCGCAACTTCGTCATTCGCAAGAAATACGTAACAATTGTTGAGAAATATCAAGCCTTACGCCCGCCTAACACTCCAATCAATCGATTTTTTCTACAGTATCGCAACGGAAAGTGTGTTAGACAGCCTATGTGTGCTAATAAAATTGGCAGTATCCCACGAGAAATAGCAACATTTCTTGAACTTCCAGAACCCCTGATGTACACGGGTCATTGTTTCCGACGAACTTCAGCCACACTTTTGGCCGATTCAGGAGCTGATCTCCTGTCCCTTAAGCGCCATGGAGGCTGGAAGTCCAATGCGGTTGTAGAGGGATACATAGAGGATTCCATCCAAAATAAGTCTAAAATATGTAAAGGCATCGTAGGAGCCATTACACTGAAAGAGCCTCAGTCAGATCCTTGGACTGGTCCTTCTACATCAAAAATGAGCCATTACGAAACACCTAACCATCGCCCTCTCTCGCCAACATTTACGCCAAGGGAATCCGATGAAAATCCGGTACAACTATTAAGTATGACAGATAGTTTACCGAAAAACAGTACACAAGTCACTAACCACCAACATTACAGTACCTAACAAAAATATTACACTCAACATAAGTAACTGTAGCAACGTTACTTTCAATTTTTCTTAATTATACCTAAGTGTTATTTGTTATAACTTAAAGATCATTCTGTAATACTTACCTATCATAATGTAGTAGTTAATACCTAAATTGAAATAAAAGTATCTTGTGATTGTAAATGTTTTTTATTTTTGCATTTAGTCATTTCCTCGCTGAGGTGGGATGAAAAGTTACGTGTTGCACTCGAGTGCAAAGATTTTTCACCTCGTGCTCTTTTGATTCCCTCGCTAACGCTCAGGATTCTAAGTTTGGAATCACGAGCTGCGCTCGTGATTCAATTTTAGAATCCTTCGCTTGCTCGGTCATCAAAATTGAGCACGCGGTTAAAAAGCAACTTTGCACTCTTGTATAACAAATAACTATTTACAGCTTTAAAAGCAGTATCATCTCTCAACAGCCTGTACAGATGTAGGTATGACTACCGCTTTTATATTGGCTGGCCACACATGGCGTAATGGCGGAGTGTCGCCGTCTCTGCTCGTATAGGTAGATCGCGACTGGTAGTTAATCATTTTTTTTTAGTCTTTGCGAGCTGTAATCACGCCTTTAGTAAAGTCCTTTTTTATTTTCTACATTGGCTACTCAGACAGGAGCTCTTCTCGTACCCTGAAATTAAATTTAACTACGCAAGTACAACAAATAAAAATAATTACCTAAAGCCATCCTTATTAAAATGCTTTTTGCCACTTTTCATTGTTCCTTTTACGTAGATCCTTCGTTTAAAAGCACTCAATGTACCAAAGCATTTTTAAAACCTAGAATATTTACCTCGATAGCTAACTGTTTGGAAATAACTACGTATTGGAAAGAACCCTAAGGTAGGCTGCAAGGTAAGCGGACCATACAATACAATATTTACAGCTATGTAGCCGCAAGCTAAATGCCCTCGAAGCAGTAGATAGCACCAATCAATAATTTTATAGGTATTCGCTGTACCATTAAAAGCCTCAAGGGCTAAGAGACCCGGAGGCCGAGGTACTTACACATTACACACATGTACGAGTATACCATTATGTACCAAGCAACGCTCGATAGAAACAAATGCTATTCATTTTAACAGTCGTGCACCGGTATTTCCCTTGATTTGATTTTAGGGACTGTATTATTGTATATGGCGTCCGTAGAGATAAATATATTGTTTTTAATTTAGTAATGTCTGGGCGACCGAGCGTCGACTCAGGACAAAATAATTTCTATAAAATTCCCCCAGTTGTAAATCAGAATTCTTTAAAATGTATTTTTGTGGTAACATCCCTAAGTGATTGGTTTTATACAAAGATTATAATGTTTCGAGATACCGCGTGGAGCGATTTGTCCAAATTAATTAAAAGTACACATAACCAAAAAGAATTAGTCATTATATCACCTACCTACGTGAGAGGCACTTGTTAATCATGCTTGCATGTTACTACCCCACACAGTAAAATAAATCACTTAACTTAAGACTATTTGCAAATGTCATGATATGACATTTCAAAATCCCATACATTTTATCATACCGTCTACAGCCGTACTACCATATTAAATAATAAATTCAACCCATTACTGTCCCACTGTTGGGCAAGGGTCTCTTCTCAGAATGAGAAGGGGTAGGCCTTAGTCCACCACGCTGGCCCGGTGCGGGTTGGCGGACTACACACACCGTCGAGAACTTTATGGAGCCCTCTCAGGTGTGCAGGTTTCCTCACGATGTTTGCCTTCACCGTAAATGCAAGAGATAATCAAATTCTGATCCGCACATGATTCCGAAAAGTCAGTGGTGCAAGCCGGGTTTGAACGCAGACCTTCCTGCATGGAAGGCAAGCGTTCAACCGCTAGGCTATCACTGCTATGCCATATTAAATATATAATTATAATTTTTGATACGTCTAATACGGCCACGGACGTTGACGCCTATGGGCGGGACCTCATACCATGACTAACAATGAGCAATGTAATGAGACAGTACAGCTACTGAGCTGCTGCCCTTAGCCGTACTGTCACGTAACGATATACCGAGATAACGTCGAGAGGCGGTCTGTCCCGGAAAGTGTTAAATCATTCGTAATCCTAAAGTGTGATTCACATCACTTTATTGCGCCGCAGTGGCTGAACGGACTCGGATATAAATTAGTAGCCGACGTTTAGTGCATCATTTCTAACTGCCAATACGATTTATGTACTTGTTCTTCTCGCGAAAAGGTCCCGGTGATCATTTTTAATCGTAGGATTCCTCATAATATCTATTTGTTGTTAGATGCTGTCACTAAACCAGTAGATAATAAGTAGATATATCCTTTCAGGTTAATAAATTAAAAGCAACGTATTTATTTGCCACAATTCCTTGAGTGCAAGCCAACAAAGTGTCATTTTTAGTATACCTACTTACTATAGTTGCCAATAGGCACTTCTACTGCCGTAAATAGCATACTTCCGCACTTCTAAGTGCCGATCTGTGTAAGCCGTCCAGCATGATTTATTGAATTAACCATCAGTATCAATCACAACTAGCGTCACATCAAATCGTGTGCATATTGCTTTCACCCCTTTGATCAAAATGCTGCATTTCGAATCAAAGCGTAATATATTCGTTTTGTTTCATATATCATTACGGCCGTCGTTTAAATTTTTATTGTAGTTTGTTAACCAAGTGTTAAAGTGATCAATTGCACACGGGATATTTTGGCGAGCGACATTGCCTATAGTCCCACTATGTAGAATTAATACTATTGCCCGAGATTATCTCTCTGCTTTACATTAAGAATGTGAGAAAACTAAAAATATATGTAACATACAATCGCCATTAGAATTTCTAACTACCGAATCTATTCCGACTAAACAAATGTCGGCTTCGAGTCTATTTTTTTTTTCTTTATGGCGGGCTCAATGCATTTCTTTTATTTTTTATGTGGAATCGAAATCATCAGGCGCCATGCTTCATGTGTTCATGTGATTAAAGTATTTCCCTTGTTATTTAACGAAAAAATGATTTTATTTTGTTACTAGCGGAGTCGACAGACGCGCCTATCGAGTCCACTTATGAATTTAAACTAACCCAGTATGGAGGCGAACAAAACAAAAAATCCAGCCATTTTCGAGATTTTGCGAGACTAACTGTATATATATATATATATTGCCGAGCAGTACCAAAAGCATTCCTGATTTCCTGCTACTGGACAGGCCATGATGTCCAGTATGAGCAATGTGGAGCACCACAAGGGGCACCAAAATGAATGCATGTACCACTTCCAAAAGTTGTGTTATTCAACATAATTTCGACTGGAGTCCCATTTATTTTATATAATATGATATATAAATCCCATAGACACGGCTCCCATTCACCAACAGCCAGGAGCTGAGTGCGTTAAAGAGCATTGATTGACGTATTAATTAAATTATTCCGTATCAAGTTGCCAAAAACACTGTTGTTATTTACATGTTTAAATAGGTACTTGAATAAACGCAAAATATTTTCCATTACACAATTTCGATGACTGGGCATATTTTTGAATTAGATTTTCTAGTCTGTAAAAAGGCTTTCTCGATCCACTTTATTTGCAACACAACACACTTTTAGAGCACGAACGCAGTAAAAAATTGTGGAAGATTCATAATTCGCTTTAATCTCACGTTTACTGCAGCGAGGCGTTGCTTTATGCTACTGAAGACAAAGACTCGTTTCGCCGATGCTGTTATTAATCTCCGGAAACAGTTTCAAACAACGTGCAGCTAAGAATTTCGTACAAAAAAACCTAATAACACTTCGCCCGACCCGGAAATCGAACCCAGGACCTCACGCTCAGCAGTGTCGCTTGCCATTACACCGGTGAAGCAGTTATTAAATAATTTATCTGCTGAATACATATTATATTCATAATTTCATTTGGTTTTACTACCTACACTTCAATCGCAATTTTTTTGATTTGCGTGGTGAGAACCCATCATGGGCTATCATGGTGTGCCGGACTCCTACCGGCTAAACTCACCACGGTGGTCCGCCTCGACACCATATGGTGGGTCTCGGGAACTCTTAGAAGACCGCACCGAGGCCCACCACGGTGCCATGCCAAACGGCACTTCCCGGAGGGGGTGACTGTAAAGAGGCCACCCCCTCGCGCACGTCCCGGGGGAGACTGTAAAGAGGTCCCCCCGTTACCCTCGCTGGTGCTGTGTGCACGGCGACACGGACCACAGCGTGTCGCCGTCTTCTCGGGGGTCGCTAAGTGAGAGCGCGCAGAGTCCCCACTCTGCGCGCTCGCGACCCCTAAGGCCCCCCGCTAAGGTGTGTTAGGCGGGGGGTTGCAATTCAGCCTAACCTAAGGCAACCTACAAAAAACAGAAAGGAATGGTCAAAGCATGTGCTTTGACCATTCCTTTCTGTTTTTTGTCTGTGTGTTTTTTGTCTGTGTGTACGCAAAGGCATGTGCCTTTGCGTTGCAGAGGGACCACACAGGCTAAAATAATAAATTTCTCCATATAATAGGAACCTCGTATACGGCGTCATTAATATAAATAATAGCTAAGTATATGCTTCGTTATGATTTTTATGGTACAAGCCTACGGTTCTTGCCAATGGCAAAACGTCCCAGAATTTCTGCCCCTTAGGCAATGCGCGGCTTGTGCCTATGGCAAAACGCCTAGATGTTTAAGCTATTCGAAAAGCTTTTTTTCGCCGACGGGTTCATAACGTAACGGCGTAGGCGCCGACGGCTATTAGCCTATGGCTATATTTCGACCGGGGAAATAGCAAGCTTATGTGATATACATAGCGAGAGCACCTCTTATAAAAATACCTTATTCTGGAAGGTAGTAGAACATTTATAGGTACGTGTATAACTAAGAGTTTCAGTGTTGGTATGAGACTACTTTCTAAGCAAATATTTTTCTTATTTAATTAAAAAAACTACTTAACATCACGCTATCTTTATGAAATAAATTGTTGAATAACACGTCACCAGCGACTACTTATTGTATTTTGAACATTATCATAACATAGCATCACGCCTATATTCCACGAAGGGTTAGGCAGAGGTGAACTATTGTATACCCACATTTCGCCAATGCCGTTATTGAGTTCCATGTAAGAGGCGGCAAGCCTATTGTCATCTACCGGGCACAGATCAGAGTCCCTGCTGCTATGGAAAATTCACATACAGATAACCTAATATCACTTTGCCCGACCCGGGTTTCGAACCCAAAGACTCACACTCAGCAGTCACGCTTGCGACCACTTAACCACTGGGGCAGTATTTTGAACAGTAGTGTTTTATTAAATAGGTACTTTCTTTCATAAAATACGTTTTAAGTATATTTATGAAATCCTTAAAACATCCACGAAATGAATTATCCCGCTGTATATAGGTACGTTAATGCGTTGAGTGGTTTAAGCGAAATCGTTTTACGCCTAAGGCTACGCGTCGCCGTTGCCCTAAGCTTTTTCGCCTACGGCTAGTGACCGGCGGCAATGCGCCTACGCCTACAGCTTAATGACTGTGCACTGGGTTGGGTATCCTAGTTAAGAAATAACAACCTTACTGCCATACTCTTAGAGTCGAATTCGAACGGCGCAGCCCGTAATTTCCCGAATAGGTTTTTTTTTTTTCGAAAAAAATGTATTCCTAAAGACTATCAACAGTGTTTACTTACATTAAGTAGTAACTATATCTAATCTTTTCAATTTTTTACACACCTCAGCAGGTATACCTTTACAAATGTAGGTACCGTTAAACGGTAATTATCATAACACACCAATTACTGAAATATTTGATTCTAATTTCCATTGAATGGGTGAATATGTCACAGACATCGACCGAATATCGAAATTTTAGGCCGCAAGCAGGGGTCGCAAACTGTTGGTAATCTAATTGTGTCATCGGTTGCATTCTC
This sequence comes from Shargacucullia verbasci, assembly GCA_947562105.1. Lineage (NCBI taxonomy): Eukaryota > Metazoa > Arthropoda > Insecta > Lepidoptera > Noctuidae > Shargacucullia > Shargacucullia verbasci. Next base: position 11,414,892 of record OX387279.1, read on the forward strand.
TCACCGAGTGCGATACTTATTGGCCGCGTGTCGACCGCAACAGTTTGAAGTTGCAGTACGGATAAGCGCGTGAGTAAACTTCCTTAAGTTTAACTGTTGTAAACTTGGAATGTGCATGCTCTTAATTAATCACGAATGCCATAATCTCTTTTGAAACCACATTATTAATAAGAGTGCCTGACTTTTCTTTGCCACATCTATTTAGTTCTAATGCAAAGGTTTGATAATGATACTAATTGGTTGCAGTGCCGGGCCTTAAAATGAAGACTAAGCAATACTGTCATCAACCTGTTTTGTAAAAAACAAAACAACAAAACCAAAACAATAGGCATGAAATTTCAATACTTACCTATCAACTAACGAATATAATTTAGTTGAAATACTAATCAGAATTTAACTACAATTAGCAAATTGTCGGCACTATCCTATAATTTAATTAATACGAATTATTCTAAAATTATCTGCGATTAATGTTTATGACAACTATGTAATACAATGTTATCATCATCCTTATAACTTATAAACCGGCCTAGCAGTGATAATTGTTAGTTTAATAATAGGTAACATGAGAACCATTGATGATACATATATTTAAATTAAATCGACATAAAAAAGATATTTAATAAAGTAAATATCGTGTAAAGTAACGCACAGCTTTTCCAAATATACAATTATAAATAATAATAAAACCAAACCTCAGAACTTGGAACTCAAAGTATATTATATAAAAAAAAAAAACAAAACAATAATTCTTAACCACTATTTCTTACCTTTCTCGGAGTAAACACGATCGTGGCAAAATAAATTCGGCGGCAGTCGAGCGCAACTTAGTGCGAACACAAACACGCGCGATCTCTACGGCCTTACGGAGAGAACTGGGCGAACTTTGCACCTCAATACTCTAGCCCCGCTACGCGTAACAAAGGGTTGTTAAATGAAGCGGTACTTCTCCCTTACTTTTTGAACAAAGAACTTGCTTAAGATGAGATAATCCTCTATTACGGGCTGATTGGATATATTTTTGATTAGTGCTTGCTGAGAATATTGAACGAACTTTTTAGCTAGAAAGACCAAAGCTACAAAAAAGAAGTATTGTCAAAGTACGCTGAAGGCTATCTTTTTAATCCGTTGAAGGTATATCGATTGCTAGAAAAATAAATGTTTTTTAAAACAGGATCAAGAGAAAATTATACATTTAGTACTTGTCAATGTTATAAATAAAAATTTTGAAGGATATATATATTCCTATATACACATATATTCCTATATAGGTACACAATTTATATGTCACCAGCTTCGCCCTGTAACTTCAGTAAAGCCAACGATACCAATCTATCAAACGCGCATCGTGAAATCTCTATAATGGTGATAATCTATCTATCAATCAATATATACAAATAAATGTGTGTATCCAAAACGGTTGGAGCGATTTTAATGAAATTTTTAGTTAATCTTTAGATTAGTCCAGCGGGTGATCCTGTAAAGTTTGGTAGCGATCGGATCAATATACAATTATACATGTAGCTCCCGGGGCGGGACGGTGGTCATTTATAAATATAAAATGAGAAAAATGCTTTAATTTTATAAAGGAGTTCTCAAATGCACTTGAGTTGTTGAAAATTTAATTTTACATAGTAATTTTATAGCGAAATATCTGGCTAGTTTTTCTGACTTTGTAAACCAGTCATCGCCCCTATTTAATGCCAGTAAATATTTGAACTTCAATAATAATAGTTTTGGCCCAAATTTTATATATTTCCTTCGTTCGTCTCCTTTATGGAAACAACCACATCTCCTGGACAAAATTGATAGAATCATTCGTTGCACTCTTACGTCTGATTTAAATGTGGCCGTGGATGACCAAGCATGGCTACAAGTCACACTTCCCATTCGGTTTGGCGGGCTCGGCATCCCCAAAATTTCTAGTGTGAGCCTACCGGCTTTCCTGTCGTCGGTCTACAGCACTGAGAAGTTAACCACAAGAATTCTAGCTCGATCTCTGGTTGACTTTGAAGTCCCCTGTTTGGCTGACTCAGTGAACGCCTGGAAAGTGGCTTGCCCGGACACGGCTTTGCCCAAGAACCTACATTCCCAGAGACAGTGGGAAGAGCCGCTCTGCAGATTGGTACGGAATAACCTCATAAATACGTCAACCAATACTGCTGAGCGTGCTCGCCTGCTGGCTGTGAGTGAGTGGGAATCGGGCCTTTGGCTAAAGGCATTACCGTCACTCAACGTAGGTACTATGCTGAGTGACACCACCTTCCGGATCGCTACATGTATCCGCCTGGGTACTCCTAGCGGAGCTCCACATCGCTGTCAGTGTGGTGAAGCAGTCGACTGCCTTGGACACCATGGCCTATCCTGCAGTAGAAGCGCTGGTCGAATAGCACGTCACGCTAGCATTAATGACATCATCCGTCGTGCTCTTGCCACCGCCAGGGTGCCTGCTGTCTTAGAACCCAATGGCTTGGCACGCGACGATGGGAAGACACCAGATGGGATGACCATAATACCTTGGAAGTTGGGTAGGCCTTTGGTGTGGGGTGCGACATGTGTCGACACCCTTGCGCCATCCCACCTTCTAAGTACGGCGGGTTGTGCTGGGGCGGCTGCTGCAGGAGCAGAAAATCTCAAACGGCGTAAATACAACAACCTCATTGGAAATTATATGTTCAAGCCGTTTGGAATTGAAACACTAGGGGCGTCGGGTCCGAATGCTCATCGGGTTTTCCGTGAAATCAGCAAACGGTAGTCGACTCGTCACGTGACAAGAGGGCTGGCCTCTACTTCGGTCAGAGAATCAGCATTGCCATACAACGTGGCAATGCCGCCAGCGTTCTGGGCACTTTTCCCGTTGACAGCGATGTGGACGAATTTTACGATGCCCTATGATTTCTTCCCCTCCCCGTTTTTAACAATTTGTATTTTGTTTATATAGTTTAGCTTGTATATATACTTTAATAAGTCTGCATTTCCGCCTGTAAATATTTTACATTATTTTATTACTTTAAATAAAATGACACTTCAATAAATAGTAACTCAAAGTCAATCTGCTGGTGATCAGGAAGAAGATACAAGCTATCAGGAACAAGGAAAGAATTACAAAACATAGGTATTTGTAATGAAAAATAATATTTTTACTTCAAATATGTGAGGACATGATTGACGTAGTTGTTAAGCGATTTGCTTCGATCCCTGCGCGGAACAAATATTTGTATAGCCAGATAGTTGTTCCGGACCTGATTGTTTGTGTATGTGAAAATATATGTTTGTAAACACCTAGGATACATGAATAATGCCTAGTGTTCGCTTTTGATATGTTTTAACGCAGTTGGGTTTATATTTTGTTTAAAAAATCTATTCTATTTCAACTTCATAGTTTTTTTTTTTCTGGATAAAGAGTAAGATCTACGGTAAAGTTAATTAACAAGATAGAGTTCGAATAAAATAAGGAAGGAATGCAGTGGCGTGCGGTTCACAAAGACAAAAAGACATTGCCTACCCTACATGACTCAGATAAATATTTATTATAATATATTTGAGGTTGCAAATCATATACATCAATCATTATTTAATCGATAAAACAACGAACCAAAACCGACATGAAGTCGGTATTTTTGATAAGTAAGCTTTTAAATTTTTCTGCCTACCCTGTCTATAAAAACTCTGTGCACCCCGCTGAATGGATGTAATAACTAGACTTACTTTTCGGAAAGTTTCATTGGATATTTTTTATTTATACCATATTTCATTCGACAAATCTAATTACACCTCATATGTGAAAATCCGTCAAACTATTTAGACTACAGAGCGTGCCAAATAAATATACATAGGTATATACCCTCGAAAAACATTACCCTCTTTAGGCAGTCGGGTAAAAAGTTAGGTTCAAGGAAATCATAGTGGAATTGTTTTTAAATATTTTGAAATTTTTTGGTGTACAGCGGTGTTTTTGATTCAGTTTTGAAATTATGACTAAAATGTCAAAAAATTACATATATTTTTTTAACGTGTGGAAATGCTCATGCATACCCTCCGCCCTGGGGATGGCGACGGGTGATGTCGGGTCGGACTTTTACCGACTAAAACCACACGGTGTTCCTGCGGCATACCTGTAGCGCCGGAGATATGGGATTCGCTCGCGCATTCACCGCACCCCCGGCAGGTATCAGCCCGCCAGTGGATGACCTGGCAGGCTCCGTCCCATTGTGCAGCTAATCTATAGCTGCAAATCTTCCTAGAGAGGCGCGCGTGGAACACATTCGCTCCGCCGTCTCAGGCCTGCTGCTGCTCGAGTAACGGACTGCCCCAAATTGTGTTTCAAATAGCCCCCTTTTTACACGACTGCCCCAAAAAGGAGTAATGTTTTTACCGATAAAATATTTCACGTCTCTATTTTTTCCTTATTATTGCAGATCACTGAACAAATACACTATTTTGCGGATAATTAAAAAGGGTGAAAGTAATTGAAAACCAAATATTTAAACTGTTTAACTTACATTTATTTAAGTAATTAGTCAATAAATTTTGACGTGTTAATACCTAGATTACATCTTAACATATATTTCGTGAGAAACTCATTTAATAAATAAGTATCTAAATCTTACAGGAGCTTACATTATTTTAAAACTTGTTAAGTTTATAGCTGTAATTAATTAACGATAAGAGCGTGCGTCGTCTGCACCAGCCGTGTCATCTTCAACTCTGAAACAAGAAACAAATAATAATAATAAAATGTTTCTGCACTCTTTCACCTGCCCCCAAAAATAATCATAAGAAAGGCTTGATAGTATACTTTATTTCATACTATGGCAACTATTATAACGTAATATTTAGGTACATTTTTAAAAGAATCGACAGAAGCCAGAAGAATATTTGTGGAGGCTTGTAATTAGCAACGTGGATATTATTTTATTATTAAATATTGTAATTTCAGTCAGGTCAGGCAAGAAGTGTTATTGAGTTTTTTTGTACGGGAATTCTCAGTAGCAGCATAGAGTCTGAAACCGTGCCCGGTAAATGACAATAGGTTCGCCCCCTATTACACGGGACTCAATGACGGCATCGTCGAAATGTGGGTGTACAATAGTACAATTCGGGGAATACAGGTGTGATCAAATCAAATCAAAATCAAAAATTTTATTCTTCAGACAATGCGCAAAATAGGTGTTTGGCGTTAACGTTTCCTACATCTAAATCTTAACGAAATAATTTGGTTTTGGTCTCTATCGTTTTGTCAGATTAGAAACTAGGTCGACACGTAGAGGTACTTTTTTTTTTGGTTAATTCAATAATTATCAACAAGATACGTGTAAGGATGATTTTTAGTTATTAAAACGCATTTTGAGGGTTAATTATTTATCGATCTATAAACAATATCAAAAAAAAACAAAAACGATGACCTAGTTTTTACTTGTGTCTAGGACATATAAAAAAACTGAAAAATCAGCTTATGTTCAGTAGGGTAAAAACGTTAACGCATTTTGTATGAAAACTTTTAGCTAAACTAATCTTAATGACTAGGATAGATCGGGTTCGATTGATGCTATGTGATACTCTTATATTACCCAAAGAGAGTAAAAAGAACACTATCGTTTTACAACTACTCGAGGAACCCTTCGAAACTAGATGAGAATCATAACGAATAAATGGAATGTCAGCACCTAAATCCAACGTGAATATTTCCATCTTCAGTAAATCACAGTCTTGTATCAACTTACAACTACAGTAACCCTACACACCAGCTTTATACACCAGAGACACTCCAACGCATAGAGGAGCCTTAATCATCTGTCTGCCGTCCTATTTTACCGTACAGAGTAGAAAGCAATATCGGATATTCCATTGCGCAAGTAAGGACCACTCAAGCTTCAGTTTACAGCTGAATGGTTCTTGTATTGTTATTATTTAGATGTACGCTGCATTGATATAAAATTCTAGATTCACCATGAAAGCCACAAAAATTTTAATTGTGCGCGTATTTTCGACACATAAAGAAGAGATTCCTTTTCAATGGGGCTTAAATAAAACACATATTTGAAAAACTAATCGGAAAAAATTAGAATGAATAATCATTCATAGATTTTTTACTAACCCTCTTTTTATAACTATTGATAAACGAGAAATTAATATCGTAGGTAACATATAACAGTATTACGGGGTTATGCGTAAATAATCGAATCACGTAAAAAAATCCCGTATTGAAAAGTCACAGAGAAAGTAGTAGAGTCTTTTAACATTGCAAAAGCGTATTTCCAATAAACCTAATCTAGGCGTATTAGATTTATTTGATATAAAAGCAATTCTATAGATATTGTTTAAGAATTGTTATTATAACACATAATTTAGCTCACTGAATTTCAATAATTAATAAAAAATAATTCCCCGTACTGACTCAGTCGAAAAATAAAAATTATTTTTACAAAAATATACTTTTAAATTTCGGTCTAGGTAAGGCACAGTAAGACCGAAAAGGTACGTAGGTAACTTTTCGGTCTATATCTGGGTAGAGCCTTCATTAAGACTTTTAAAATATTTCTTTATGAGATTTTTGTTAATTTATCGAAAATTTCACATCCGTAGGAAAACTCTAAAACATTTAAACTCATACAATTTCGTCGCCCTAAAGAAGGTTCTGCAGATATAGGTGATGACAATTTTATTGTCCTATTGCACCATCTTACAGGACTAAATTCATAAAAAAGTAGAAAGGGGATCTACATAGCATCACGCCCATATTCCCCGAACGGTTATGCAGAGGTATATTATTGTACACCCAAATTTCACCGATGCCGTTATGGAGTCCCATACAATAGGATGCGATTGCGATATATCGGACAAAATTCCAGACTCGACTGTTACGTCGAGCATTTACTCGGCGCACGCCAGTAAAGCTCCCAGTCGGCATGATTTTTTCCGACATCTTCAACTATCATTGTCTTATTTCAGCCAATTTACACAAAATTCAGCGAATTATACACCTAAACCTTCCTCGTAAATCACTCTATCTATTGGTGAAAACCGCATGATTTGTTCAATAGATTTCTGTTTATCGCGAACAGACAGACAGACGCGGCGGGGTATTTGTTTTATAATAGGTATGTAGTGATTTGACTGTTTGAAAAACTTACATCAACAGATGACCAGTCTTCATATAGATTATTCTTTATTGTACATACACTAAAGGAAATACTACAAAGTTTCGTCTAATGGAAAAAAATATATAAAATAACATAGCATCACGCCTATATTCCCCGAAGGGTTAGGCAGACTTGTTCTATTGTACACCCACATTTCACCGATGCCGTGATTGAGTCCCATGTAATAGGATCCGAGCCGATTGCCATCTTTGGAGCACAGTTCCAGACACCGTGCTGCTACTGAAAATTTCCATACGAAAAACCCCATAACACTGCCGACCTGGGAATTGAATCCAGGCCCTCACGCTCAGCAGTCGCGTTTGCTAGACCAATGAGGCAGTGAGGGAGAAAATATAGAGGTATATATAGTGGGTGGTATACTGACGTAACAACACATGACTCCTTTGTGCCGCTGAATTGGGCAGAGGTCGACTGGCAAGCTCACTATGTTGCCGGGGTCGCAGTCGTCAACGCGCATGCAGATGCCGCCCTGCCGTACGCACGGCTCCTCAAGCTGTATCACTGTAAACAAACCAAATAACGATTATTCACTATTGTAAAATCAGTGTGGCATTTGTACTGGCAGCCGCTATAAAAGCTAAAAGTCCCACATTTCTCTTTAAATGGATATTATACACGTTTAGTAGTCATCGGTTCCATACAATACAAACAATTGAATAATACTCGTCTTAAATGTTCTGGACAGCTGATTTGAGCACGGTGGGTGCAGTTGAGCGATCGACTGCTGCGCTAAGTGTCGCAGGTTCAAGTCTCGCGCACAACACATATTTGAATGACCTACAGATAGTTGTTCCGCGTCTGGGTACCGGGTACTGGGATACAGGAATTCTTAGTGTGTAACGTTTATTTTGAACAACACACAAACAAACATACAAGATTTTTGTTCCGCGATTTCAGGGTTGTTCCCATACTGAAAGTTGTTTGTATTAAGCAGTACAAAAACCCCTCAAAGGGTTCGTAACCAATAATAAATGAATACCGTATTTTCTAATTCAAAAAAAATACTTGTAGGTATACGAGGTGAAATAGAACGTCTCATATATCGGAATAAAACATTTTAAGTACCTCACGGGGATCAGACGCCCTAGTATAAGTTTCTTTTGACAAACTCGATTTAACGCATCGAACGCGTTTAGCGCTCCAATTTGTGGGGAGCACGAAACGGACCAATCGGAGAGCCGAACGATCGATGCGTTAAATCAAGTTTGTCGTAAGAAACTTACACTAGGGCCACTGAAATATAATTGATAGCACAGTAGTTTCTCATTCGCTAATCTATGGAATTCATAAAATTGTAATCAGACTTCACTTAAGGTAAGTTCATCTAATTCAAAGATTTCTAAATTCGTTAAGTGCATGCAGTGCGTGCAGGGCAGGTTTATATAAATTTCACAGATAATACTTAGAATTGTAGTGTAGTGTAGTGGGAAACAAATACAAATAACTGCTTAAGTTATAGACTTTATATTAAAAAGCCTTAAAAAAAATGATAATTTAAATTTGGAAGTGTATATAACTGTATATATATGTGCTACTAAATTTTACTGACATTGCAAGTCTTACAATTTGTATCTTTATATAAAAACCGATATATCTATACCTATACAAAGATGCAATTTGTATTACTCACAACGTCATTAGTTAAATAAGTAAGATCTATAATGGTAACAGACGGTTCTAATCGCTGAAAGGTTAGGCCAGAAGTAACCTTTCAGAGATTTATCCTCAACTTATTAAGTAGGTATATTAAAACAATTCATACAGTCAACCACATCACGCAAAAACTATAAATTATACATGATGTATTTCAATAAGAAAAAAACATGTAAGTATCTTGTGCTGTTGAGTCAGCACAACTATTTCACATGGGAATCATTCATGCCGTTCTGGTAACATTACCTAGTCAACAATCGTACCAATGCTTATCGACCACTTTTTCTCTCGAGCTTATAAGTCAGGCCACAAATGCAGAATAAGTGAGTTAAAAAACACATTTGCAAATCATTACATTAACAACATAAAATAGTGTCGTTACAACGATGCAGTCGACCGCCACTCGTCATTCATCGTTAGCGCCCTCGCGACGCGTCCTGCCGTCGGGTTGTGGGATTGTGATTATCCTAATAGCAGCCTCAACCTACAAATAGGAAAATGCAATTGCATCCTAATTATATAAACATGCACTGTGTTCAGTTCCAGACAATAAAGGTATTTGGAATTGAATCGTGTGTACAAGCTTACTTATGCGAAATGCTGACAGACAAAATCCAAACAAAAACTCTCCTCGTCGATATCGATGACGGTGACCCTAAAAGAAATTATCTTCTAGCGTGGGCCTTATTACGGCTCGCTAGACCAAACTTGATTTTAAATAAGTACCCGTTCACATAATTATACATGTACATAATTGTATACGAGGGCTTAGGCCTCTCTTTACGCATTTAGCATCACTCATCAATTTTTTTTAGCAGCACCGACGGATCAAGCACCAAGAAGACCTTTCTGAGTAGAGCTCCTCCCTACATGTAGGGTCAATAGCGCAAGCGTTCAGGTGTCTTTTAAAAATATCCTTATAGCGCAGATTTAGCAAGAATGGAAAGGAATATCAGTCTTGAGTTAGAGAGACACTAACATTGAAAGGCTAAACTGCGGAATCGTTTACTTCGACGGGACTTATCCTCGAAACGACTTATCGATCTCCGATATCAGACACTTTATCATTTTGATTTATTCCCCGATCGCTCTTCAGCAGTTGTCATTTACCGGACACAATTATGAAAAAGTTTTAAGAAATTTGTAAAAGAAAACCCATTAAGACATTGTCTAATAACGAAAAAAAAAAGCTCTGCTTACGTTCATGCAAAGTGGCTAGGCTACTTTCATTGCCTACATATCTCTCCGTCTCTCAAAATACATAAATACCTACAAACTGGAGGCGGAATTCCTCGAACAAACTCTGATTAGAGTTTAAATGTCCTTCAAAAAGTTGTAAACAAGATATTTATAAATACCTATAATTTTGTCTTATTATTTTAAGATAGGCGCGACATGTGAATATAATTATTATTTGTTTATTTCAATTATGAATGAAGTCTTGTTTACACTTAATTGAAGAACATCTGAGTCATTGGGAAAAGTTCGAGAAGGAACAGAGGTAGCATTACGCCCTCCAGTTAGATGGACGGTAGTGAATTGCGCCATGCCACCACAACACCTCTTGTGACACGAAACAAGAGCTCTTGTGGTGGAAGAAGCATATGCAAGCATAAGCAGAGAAATATTTAAGCCGAGTTGATTGATGAACTTATTTTATAGGAGCATTATTTAGCTTTATGGTCCAAAGTGTTAACATGACCGTTTCTTCTGATATTAAATACGATGCATTCATCGGAACAATTCTCTGCAATTTGTATGTTTCCTATTCCTGTTATATGAAAAATAGAGATCTGTTCAATGTATTTTTATCATGGACCATAATCGTAGTCAATTATTTTGGTCCATCATAGCTGTTAATTACTTTTTGAGCTACGCCGAAATCTGGTTTAAAATACGATTTGAACAAAGAGTAAAAATAAATTAAATATTTTAATCATCCAAATCATTAGTCTAATAAAACGAGAGTGCAGTAAGGTTTATTTGCATTTCTAAACAAACTAATGAAACTGCTCTCTATGCAATTTAGTTAAAAGCAACCGAGATTTAGCGCAAGCATCCTTCCCCTGAGCAAAGTAATTTCTTTTGCATTTCAACGTTATTACGTTGTTGTAATCAATTTAATTATTCAAATATTTTTCTCTGTGTTCGTGTGCGATACAGTGTTAATCAGCGTTAATAAACATTAAAACAAACTAAGAGCAAATGACGTAAGAGAAATTTAAGTGTACAACACGGTGTTATTTAGAGCGGTCATAACATCCGCACCCGACTTTATTTGCGGCAAGCAGGTCAATGTCGAGTCTGTTTTGCTTCACGAAATCCATCGGATGTTATATAAACGAGTTTAAATCAGCCCGACATTTACCTATTAAAAAAGACTATCTTCTCCGAACATACAAGTCGGTCAAATAATATCGGCAAAACTCATTTTCATATCAACTGGCAGTCAGTTTATTTACGAACGAACTACAAGCTTCTACCGCGCAGATTAGTCGATCTACGAGGTTATGCACTTGCTGCGATCCTCGTCCTCATCTGCGATCGCTTTCTTGGATGGGTGGCCTTCCGTGCAAAGCACATTGAGCAGTTGTTCTGGATATCATATGAATACCAGTGACAATCGTTAAGGGTGTCAGCAGCCCAAAATAAGTCAGACAACCAGTCTTACTTTAGAGTACCAGTGCTTCAGAGTAATTTGGTGGCGGAAGTTTGATGACAGTAGTTCTGTATAAAATACTAATATTCAGCTCCAATAGGTTAGACTGGGAGCCGACCCTAATCTCAAAGGCTTAGCAGTTTTGTACTTGCAATTCCTACAATAGAGCTGTCCGTCAGTTCTATGCAAGTTTCACAAGTTTTAATGAATCTATCAAAACAATTAATTAGAGAATAGGGAGTTCAATGGATAGTACAGGGAATACTTCAAGTTTTAGTTTTCCTGTGTTATTTCGCATAAAAGTATATATAAAAGCTCAGGGATTTTAATCTCTGCGACCTGATCTTTTCAACTAGGTACATAGTTTTACGTACATGGATGACAGACACATTAGAGCCTTTCTATAGCAGCACTGTACACTGTCCCAAATAGTCCCAAATTCACGAGCGTAAGGTATGGAAACAAAAATATCTATTGCCTACAGTGACGTAACATCTGGAGAAAGCGGTTTCGTTGTAGATAAGTACTATTATTTTAATACTACCATCTTTTAACCCTTCAAGTGATGCAAATCGGCCACAGTAGAAGGTCTATCGTTTCTCATTGCCGGGCGCCGCCTGTGTCTTATTGAGATAAAAGCTATGATATCACGTGAACGGCATACAATACAACAAATCTTTGTTTTATAGACATAATTTAATCATGGTTATTGGTTATAATATTTATTTATAATTTTTTATAGTATTTATTTACTGAGTTCGGTTAGGTCAACATAGGCGGAGAAAGTAACTAAGTACTCCGGGCTATTTCGTGACAAAAGTTGGCAAAACTACGGCAAAGTATTTGAAAGTTATCATCGAACTATATCTTATCCTCGTAAGGCCCAATGACTTACTTTAAAGACAAAAAAATGTAGTATTACCGGCCCTAGATAGTTTTAGAATCATAAAATTACCGCCCAAAGATCTGAAATTATTTCATGATATTCAAACTAAGTTCTCGATGGTGTGTAGTCCGCCAACCCGCACCGGGCGAGAGTGGTGGACTAAGGCTTAACCATACTTCAAAAGTATAATAAAACTATAATCCTGACAACTAAAAAAAGGACATTATATTTTAACATTTTTTTTTGCGTGAAATTAATTGCCTATTTAGAAATACCACTGAAAAGAAAGCATTCCATTTAAACACTTTTTTAGTAAATCAAATTTCTGGTCCACAACTATTTGCACCTATTTTTAGTACCCAATGTACTAAAAATAGGTGCAAATAGTTGTGGACCAGAAATTTGATTTATGATGATTGTCGTAATATATATCGACCTAAATTTAGGTTGGGTCTTACGAGGTTAATATTTTAAATATTGACGTAAACATTTGAAGAATGTCAAGTATGCAAATAACCCAAGATCACGAAGTTTAATATTCGATGATAACGCTTATCAATAAGTTCTCACATGATGTCATTATTAAACGACTTATAAACAATTCGTATATAATTTAACACATTACGCACTAAATGACTGATAAACAGTGGCACAGTTTATTTGAAAATAATTTCACGTGATGCAGACGGATATATATAGCATACCTACCTACTTATTATATAGATATGTTTGCTTATGCGTCGGCAGTGAATTCATTATCGCCTTATGTACAAATGAACTTTTTGCTAAGTCATTTATTTCGGCTAGATAACTTGGCACATGGGAGTAGGCATGCATTAAGTTAGTGAACTTAGACACGGGTTTTAAAAAACAATATTAAAATATTTTCTTTAGATTTTTTTTCATTAAGACCTATTTTTACGTTTAATGTCATCAAATTAAATCAAATAATTTATTTTAAGTAGATGTAAATTTGAAAATTTTTGGAAATTATTGATTTTGACTGCCTCTTTGGCCTCGTGGTCGCAAGCGCGACTGCTGAGCGTGAGGTCTTGGGTTCGATTCCCGGGTCGGGCAAAGTGTTATTGGGTTTTTCTGCATCCAAATTCTTAGTAGCAGCACGGAATCTGGAACTGTGCCCGGTAGAAGGCAATAGGCTCACTTCCTATTACATGGGACTCAATAACGGCATCGGCGAAATGTAGGTGTACAATAGTACACCTCTGCCTAACCCTTCGGGCAATACAGGTGTGATGTGAGTAATTTCTAACATGACACGATTTCGATGATTTTCCATCACATAGTCAAGTTTAAATACCTATGCGTGTAAAAAGCCAGTAAAACGTAACAATTGAATAAAATTTGAAATAAACTACTTTCGTGGATAATTGTAAACTTTAAAAAAGGTAATGACTTCCCGTACCCAATAAAATTATCTTTAATATGAATGATGTTTGACTTGACTAGTCTTGGAAACTTTGGGTCGATATGGCGTTGTAATTTCCAATTTCCAGTATTAAAACTAAGTGGCAAAATTAAGTTATGTTACCTAGATAGAATATACATAACAGAATAAAGAATACATAACATAGAATAAAATACGTAACATAACTTACCTAAATTTTGGTGAACCTTTTTTTTAAGAATAAACAAGATCAGATTTTGAATAAGGAAGAGAGGAAAATATTTTAATAAACTTTTATGAACCTTTTTTTTAATAATTGTGTAAAAAATATTTTCCGCTCTTATTTTTTTTTTCAAAATCTATTCTTGGTTAATCTGAAAAATAGGTTTACAAATGTTTTCTTATTTTATAATTTTCACGCATGTAAAAATAAAAATGTTTTTTTATCATAATTTCTACGCACTATATACGATAAACAACATAGGTACCCATCTAGTTAATAATAAAATCAAAGATATCTCGCCTCTTAATTTTAAACAATAGTGAAAAAATAATGAAATTAGGTTGAGAGTTAAATCATTTAAATAATGTAATTAATTGTAAATAATAAAATATTATATATCAATATCACCCAATTTATAACTATCTAGAGATTTAATCAGTTTACATAAGTAGGTTAATGTGAACGAAGCTACTTTCTTTCTGATTCGCTTGCACTTTAATATTTTATACATAGGTAATTTATTACGACAAACACAAATAATTTACCTAAGAAATTGTGTGACATATGTAAAATAAATTCGCTAGCGGTTGCTGATATTTATTCGTAATTTTTTTCGTATCTAATATGCTAAAAACAAAAACAATTTTCACGGTATAAAATAAGTAAGTAAAAGTGCAGGTGTTCCTGTCAAAATCTTACTGAAAATATTCACTTACCTTCAAAATGCTCAAGATGTAGAGGGTTCGCTTTTACAGTCACCAACAATAGTGCGACGAGCGTAAACACAACAATTTTCAACATTTTCATTTTTTTAATGAAATGAGGAATTGACCGCGTATTACTAGCGTGGTATATTCCGGTAATGTATGAGCACGCCGGTTCGCTCCCACGTTTATATAGACCCGTAATGATAAACAATCCGCCTCGCCACACACTACATTGTATGTACTACGCATCGACTGCTAACATACGTACTTTTCACTATTTCTTTCACGCTACATGTATTCGAATTGACACTGTCCTTTTCACCTTTAACTATTTCATTCTTAAGTTCCCTAGAATGTCTCACAAGTAGAGTTTGAAAAACAAAGATCATTCGCGAAAACAAATTAGCAACTCACGTGGTTTGGTTATCGCGGTCAACGAAGATGTACTACCTACCTACCAACACATAAATTGTTTTGATTAATGTTTGTACATAAACAATTATGAAAAGTTTTTATAGTAAATATTGAACATGCAGCGTGCATTGAAATTGTTTGAGAATTACGGCTTCTAACTTTTCACCGATTTACAAAGTTCTCGGCATCTTCGCGAAGCAATCCGTTTAAGAGCATCTGTTCTATAAGTACTTTCCCTTTGTATTAAGTTACGGGAATTCTCAGTTAACCGTGGTACGAGATGGCAGAAAACATTATTGTTAGGTCATCATTTTATTGGTCATGCTCAAACTTGACCTTGGTACAAATTTGTTTGTCGCCGGCTTTGTGGTGACCTGTGGACCTGCGTACTCATGTGACGATTTTATTAAGCATTTTATATAGTACAGTGTAGATTAAGCATGCGCATCGCAATATCATTCTTGGAAGTGTTTAGTATCAAGTTTCGCTACACAAAGTGGACGCCACCGTCCGTCCGATCGGCCCGTTTCCGGCTACATATCAGCGTCGTTTATATCGAGCAGATATACACTTCTTTAATCTTTTTTTTTTGTCTTTATTTGTTTACAAGGGATTTTTGTACAGAACATGACGATGACAATCCCATCGTTCTTTAGTTAATTACCTACATAACAAGTTATAAAGTAACTTAAATATTGAGTGTTAACCCTAATTAATTTAAAAGGAATATAGTATTTGAGCCGCATCCGACTTTTTCTTTAATCTGTATAAAATATTTATGATACAAAGCTGCGAAAACGCCGCTCACAGAATTGGGTCATGGTTTGTAAATTAACTGCAGTATTTTTAAAGTTTCCGTGAAGAATGACGAGTTTTATGGATAATAAATCGAATAAACTTTATTACTAACCGTTTATTTATTTTGCGTCGAAGCAATCGAAGGTTACTGTTAGAATTGAATAAATTCACACAGTTCGATTCACAGAATTTTGTGGGGAGACGTCCAGCATTATTTATGCCCACAACTTCCGATCAAGATTATTAACATACTCAAACAATTTGGGCGAAGTCTTACAGTTTTTTTTCTAAACAAACACCCAAAGTCTAGGAATTATTGACAATAACATGAAACAAGGTTGGTATGCCTATAAACACTTAATTAAACCTATGCTCACTACTGAACTTTCGCAAACGTCGTCGATCTCATCTCTAGGTTTAGCTCGACTGAACTAAGATAAATCTATTAAGTGATCTAACGTTCGTTAACGATCTAAGTTACAAGTACCTACCAGACGAATCACCAAAGTCAAATCAAGTCGCTACTAACTATAATAGGGATGACAGCGCTAAAACTGAACTTTCATCAACGGAATAAGGTGGCACACCTCTTATTAATATAGAAACGACTAGGTCCCTACAAACCTAGGTACCTAATAACACAGTATCACGTCTATATCCCCGAAATTAGGCAGAGGTGTATTATCGTGCATCCATATTTCGCCGATGCTGTTATTAAATCCCATGTAATAGGGGGCTAGCCTATTGCCATCAACCGGGTACAGTTCCATATTCCGTGCTGCTACTGAAAATTTCGATACAGGAAAACTCAGTAACACTGACCGACCCGGGAATCGAACCCAGGACCTCACGCTCAGCAATAAGGCTTGCGACCACTAGACCAATGAGGTAGTTACCATATAATACCTAATGTCAGCACTTCTCCTCTTTTATTATGGGTTTGGCACATGTTACATCATTAGGTATTTATATTTATTTTAAAACTAGATTTTGCCCGCGACTTCGTACGCGTGGAATTTAGAATCTGATATTTTCCTGAGGTAAAATAGAGCCTATATTTTAAGTTAGACCTCTAGCAATACATCGTTGACAACTGCATTCAATTCCATGCAGTAGTTTTTGCGTGATGTGTGTACAAACAGACAGACAGACAGACAAAAATTCTAAAAATTGTTGTTTTGGCTTTTGTTCCTCTAATAGAGATATTAGATTTTTTTTTTAGTATCTCTAATGTACATACCTCTGCCTGTTATAATTTTATTAAAAGTAATAGATATATCTATAAATTTGGCACAAGTTAGATCATTAGGTATATATACTTATTTTAAAATTATTCCAAATTTACCGTACACAGTTTTTATCTTTTACAAAATATAGTAATAAATTCCAAGTCTAAAATCAGTCCAAATTAAAAAAAGAACCATAAGTAATAAAAGGCATCTATACATAGATTTAGAATTTCGCTCACGCTAATCTATCTTAGTTTTCAGAAAACATTATTGTACTTCCATAGATTTAAGCGTAATTCCATAGATTTATAATGTATGTTATTTAGCGTAAACGAAATTCTAAGTCTATGCGTATAATCAGTCATATTGACCATTTTAGGTTGACTTATGATATCTATCGTGAAGCGCGGGAATGATCCGCGTAAAAGTATTAAGACCTATTTGGAATTTGATTTTCACAGAGGACCCAATGAATTATTCATTGCAAGATCCTGTAAACATCCGAAAAGATATTATGAAGTTTTTTTTAAAATGGTTCTGTTACGGGGTGGAATGAAGGAGACTTTTTAAAAAAACCCTTATAATAACTGGAACTTTAATAAAATGAAATTAGAAATACAATATAAGAAATGTGTCCACATCAAGGTCTAAATCGTTACAACAACTTATGTTTTACGTCATAATACCTAGTACCGATGAAGTAAACCACTGAATCAAGATCAGCAGTTTACTTTATTAGCTTTGGTAATCGGAATATTATAACTAAATGTAAAGGCTTATGGTCCACTGACCATAAGCCTTTACAGTTGCCTCACTATAATATTCAGCACAAAAGTTTTTCCGACCATATTTGTACGGTCGCAAATTTCAAATAGTAGTGACTACAAATATGATCGGAAAAACTTTTGTGCCGTATATTATAGCGAGGCATTCCTTTTCAGTCGTGGAATAGTTACCCTCGGATTTGTTTAGGGTGCGTGAAGCGTAGGCAATTGGAAGGTCTTTATTTATTTCACCTTGAGAAAGAATAGCAGAGACGGCTTAGTTGGAAGCATCTGTCGTGAGTAAAAATGGTTTAGAGGAATCTGGGTATTGAAGGATTGGTGCCGTAGTAATTTTGTTTTTTAAGGTCTCTAACGCTGTTTGTTGTTCAGTAAGCTAAATAAACTTTGAGTCCTTTTTCAAAAGGCTAGTATGGGGTTTGGTTATGTGAGAAAAGTTGTCAATAAAACGCCTATAATAGCCGACAAGACCTAGAAATGACTTGATATCTCGAGGATTTTTGGGAACTGGAAATTTTAGTACACACTCTACTTTTTTAGGATCAGGTTTCACTCCATGTTCTGATATTATGTGACCTAGATATTGCACTTCTTTACAGAGGAACTCGCTTTTATCAGGTTGGAGCTTCAGGTTGTGTTTGCGTAGCTTTTCGAAAATTAACTTAAGTTTTGATAGGTGGGAGGTTAGATCATGATCATAGAACAATATCGTTTAAATAAGTGAAACAGTGAATACCCTGTAGTCCAGAAAGTACGATATTCATGAGCCTCTGGAAACTAGATGGAGTGTTTTTTAATGCAAAAGGCATTCTATTGAATTGATCGTGTCCTGGTTGACCAGAGACACCCGGCACACTAAAAGCTGTCTTTTCAGCGTCCGAATCTTTAGTACAAACTTGATGAAAAGAGGATGCCAAATCAAGAGTTGTGAAATATTTACTATGTCCAAGCTGATCTAGTATATCTGTAACGTTAGGTATAGGGTAAGCGTCACCGATTGTAATTTCATTAAGTTTTCGGTAGTCTATTACTATGCGCCACTTTGGGTTCCCAGATGCATCTTGTTTTTTGGGTACTACCTAGATAGGGGCTAACAAGGAGAGACTGATGGACTAATGATACCTTGATCTTACAGGTTTTTTATTTGTTTGCTAACCTCTTCCTTATGACACTCGGGAAAACGATAACTTTTAATACGTATAGGAGTTTCGGATGTAGTACGGATTTCGTGTTGAATAGTTTTAGTGGCAGTTAAGGTATCTCCTTCTAAATAGAAAATATCATTGAGTTCAGAACATAATTGACGTAAACATGATTCTTCCTCTATATTCAGATGATCACATCTCAATGCATTTTGGACTCTCTCTTTGGTCATGATCTAAATGAACCGAGGTTGTTGGAAAGCAAGGGAAGGGTAGGTTTGCGTTCTAAAATAAATGAAACTGGTTCTAATGTTAATTTTATAGGGTTTAGAATGACTTTGCTTTCAGAAGTGTTTAATACAGAGGTACAGATTTTATTTATTGCTATATTATTTTTTTTTGCTATAACGCGAGTGAGACACTTAGAAAATAAGAATTTCGGATATTCCTTAATTTTTGTTGTTACTAAACACTTAATCATCATTTCTGTGCGATCTGGAATGACATAAATGAACTCAGTGTTTAATTTAAAACAAACAGGTGGGTTTCCCGGTAATTGTAATTGAGACGTTCCATAAAATATAGAAGCGCAGTAATTTGAAAGAAAGTTTGTTCCTATAATTCCGTCGTAATCAAGGTTAACTTTATCAACAGCGTGAAAATAGAAAGGGAATTCGGTATCGTCGTAGTAAATAATTCATAATATAAATCTACCTCTTGTTTCACCATATGAGCCAATATCGTTTATACCCTTAAATTTGACTTTATCTGAATCGAGATTTGGAATTTTTGATAAACCCTTGTGTCCTGTGTGTCCTTAAGGCCTTAGGCCACCCTAGAGGCTGGCTTTTGGGGATTTTTTTACAGAAATACTACAAAATAAATCGAGATAACAGAAACGTGATTTTATTATACATATCAGTGACTGCTTACAATAATTTTTTTGAAGCGATTTATTTCATAATGGCGGCTGTGCAGCGTTTTTGCGATGACGTCTCTTTTTTTTTCAAGTTCCACGGCCGGACTATGTAATTTTTTTAATCATATATATTTTAATAATGAGCCAATGATTATTTTTTTTTATTATATATAATAACTGCTATAGAAGTACGTAGGATTTTTGCGATATATTGATTTTTGGCCAAATGGCGCACTTCTAAAGTGGAAAGTGAAAAACTTGCTTAAAAAATCGTCAGATAATTTTTAATAACAAATGAACTATGCAATATAAAAAAAATCCTACGTACTTCTATAGACAATGTATTTTCCAAGATATATTCAAAATTTCAAGTCAATTGGTTGAAAATTGTCTGAGTTATGAGTCCGGCCTACTTAAAAAATGCAGTATTGAGTGAGATAAACGCGTTTGAAGTTTTAAGTAGTAAAAAATCTTGTAATACCTTTAATCTGCGATGCCTGCACCATAAAATTGGCTTTCCAGTACCTCTATGATGAGTTTATACTATTTACTCTTATAGTAAATGTAAATTTTCATGCAAACGCTTTTAGTTCTTAACTTGGTTACATTAGGAATTAGAGTCGCTACAATGACATCTCTATAATATAGTAAATAGTAAATCAAAACTTCACTATGTGACTACACATATGTCACATAAGCGACTCTAATCCCTAATATAATCAAGTTAAGAACTAAAATCGCTATTATGAAAATTTACTTTACTACGATAGTAAATAGTAAGAAAACTCGTGATAGAGGTACAGATTACCTTCCTGCTCTTGCATTTCTTTTCTGCTTGTTGTCAGGAAATAAATATTTCCAATAACTTCTGCCGTATACCTGCTCTAGTCCCCTAACGTACCTTCTCCCTAGCGCTTACAAAAGGAACTCGCTGCGGACCAGACCGCCTTGTACTAAAATTCGAAAACCGAGTAGGTACTGAAAGGTTTTTCCGGGCCATAATCTTTTGGGACTTCATTTTTGAGGTCCTAGGGGATCATTTGAAATAAAATAAAAAAACGATTTTTAGAAAATTCTAGGGTGACCTAAGGCCTTAACCAGGCACATGGAACTACCTGTGTCAACAAGGAGTTTTAAGGGTGTTTCAGAATGAGACGTTTGAACTATGATAAAGGGTAATGATGCTTTTTTATTTTGAGAGATATCGTAAATCGTGGGACATTTCTCAGGAATATCAAGTAGGCTATCGATATTAGATCTCGACTAGAATTAGTAATAACAGAGTCTGCGGAAACAGTGGATTGTACACGTACAGGTTTGTTTGAGATGAAATCACATTCATTGCCAGTGGGACGCTTGTCCGAAATAGTAGACAATGGTGATTTCTTACTTTTTTCCAAAAGCGTTGAAGCCGGAATAGAAGACAATAGTTTAGAATTTGAAATGGAGTTATATTTAGTAGGATTAGAAATAGAATTGGATTTAGTAGGACCACAAATGTAATTAGATTTAGTAGTATTGGAAGTAGAATTATATTTAGCAATGTTTGACATAGAATTTGATTTAAATGTTAGAAATAGGATTTGATGGACTTGATTTAGTAGGATTAGATTTAGTAATGTTGGAGATAGAATTTTTATTAGTAGTGTTTTTCAATTGGAACTCGCGTTGGCACTTACACGCGAATCCAGCTATTAGTTTAAATCATCATTAGCGTCTATTTCTAGGATGTGCGGTGGAGATGACATTTCAGGAGTTTCATTACAATGCTGGTATTGGTAGGAAGGTATTGACTGAATTTTCCAAGAATTATTAAACTGCCGTTTTCGACACTCTTAAATATCATGACCAACGTTTTTGCAATATCTACAAACAATAGGTGCTGAATTAGTTAGATGTCGATGGATTAAATTGTGTGCGTGGTTGTACTTGGAGTCGTGTTTCATCGCGTCTCTTTTTATTATAACATTCCGAATCCGAATGCCCTGTTTTATTGCAACTTTTACAAAACTTTGACTCAATCAATCTACTTTTTTGAGTGTTTAAATTTTATTCGTCTTCCATAGCAATATTGATGGCAGCATTAAAAGTTTTTGGATCTCGACAACGAACTATGTTGCTAACGTTAGGATGCAAGCCGATCATAAATGAAAGTGCAAGGTCTTCCGTCATAGTAATGCGACCCGCTAATTCCTTTTTTAAGGTATCTGAATTGTTTATCTCAGCTTGTAGATTCGTGAGGCAAGTTTCGATTCTTAAGACATATTGTGCAACAGTCTCGTTTGATCCCTGTTTACACGACTCCAAATCTAATAATAAATGATTATAATGTTTTTGTTCTCCGAAATTTTGCCTCAAGAAATCTTTCAGGCTGCCGAAGTCGTCAAATATCCTATTAGAACACGCGATCTGAGCCTTTCCTCTTAATTTAGATACGATAAATTTTAATAAAAGTTCCTTTTGTGATTCTGAAGCCAAATTGAGAGCATTCTTACAGTTAGTTAGAAATGCAGACAACACATCGCGTTCTCCACTATACGTGTCAATAAAATCACAGAGAACTTTCTTCATAAGATAATGTTCAGTCATTGTTACAGACATGCCTTCACCCTTTTCACCTTTCATAGAAATGAATATGAAGATAAGAGTTTTCAATGAACTCACACTAGAATTAGGAACTGGGGCAGCATAACTGTAGAACACCGAGACGAGTGACAGGACCGATGAATGATGTTCAGTTAGCGTTGACCTCTCTTAGGTCAGAGACAGCGGAAGTCAGGAAACAGCACCAGAATGAGCGACGAAATCTTGTGATTAGATACGAGCGATATGAATTCTTGATTGGAACCAACGGGAACAGTAAAGGGTGACACAGCGAATCAACGAGTCTTTTCACTTGTGAGTTCGTGACGCAGAGAGATGACACAGAGTTTATGAGACAGTGGAGTGGCACAGAATTTGTATTGATACAGTGAATCTCGGAACACAGAGTCTTTTCTCCAGTTTGTTTTCACATACAGAGTTTATAGTTTGGCACGAGAACTCAGGAAAGTCTACCACACATCCCACTTCTGACACCACTGTTACGGGGTGGGAAGATGGAGACTTTAAAAAAACACTTTTTTAACAACTGGAACTTTAATAAAATGAAATTAGAAATACAATATAAGAAATGTGTCCACATCAAGGTCTAAATCCGATCTGAATTGCGCATCGCCGGAAATGCTTACAACAATCGTACCTATATCGTATATCGTAATCGTGGTAATCGGAAGATTATAGCAGTACCTACTATTATAGCAATCAAGCATATAAACTATACCCTATAGTATTCCTACCGAAACCCTTCTTGTTTATGTAAACTATGCCACAACCAACCAACAATCGAAATTTTTGAACAGGGCCGGATTTAAAGGGTTGGTGGCCTTGGGGCAAAGAAAATGTGAGGGCCCGAAAAAAACATTTCACATTTAATGAGCATAATGAAGCCATCATAAAATACAAAAATATCTCTGACGGCCCCGGGGTTGCAACCCCTGTTGCCTTCCCCTAATTCCGACCCTGCGTTTGGGCTTTACCAAATTGGTCGCGACTCTTCATTTTACAAGCTCGGAAGTCCGTAAGCAGTTTCACGGGATGCACTGTACAATCAGCGTCAGATACCTTCACCGGAGCCTATTGGGTCTATTTAAACACCACATGTTCAAATAGACCCAAAACATATCAAATTTTTTTATTTTCCAACTATTACGATAAAATATGTGTACTTTGTACGACGTGTTGAATTGCTGAAACATATATTCGATGCCTGGGAAGACTCGCAAGATGCTCTTGGCATATTCTGCGATTTGTCAAAGGCTTTCGATTGCGTACACCATTATACACTCATCAGGAAATTATACCACTACGGCATAAGGAACAAGGCTCTCGACTTCTTATCTTCTTATTTAAGCAATAGAATTCAGAGAGTCGATATTAATGGCAAGAGATCTTCGGGATCTGAGGTCACCATGGGCGTCCCGCAGGGTTCAATTCTAGGTCCATTTTTGTTTCTAGTTTATATTAATGACTTGCCATATTACGTACGGGATAATCACGAGGTAGTATTGTTCGCGGATGATACTTCTCTAATATTTAAAATTCGACGACAATTACTAGATTTTCGCGAAGTTAACGTTGCACTATCTCATGTAGTTCATTGGTTCAATGTTAATAATCTTCTCCTTAATGAGAAAAAAACCAAATGTCTTAAATTTTCAACGCCCAATGTCCGACAAGTACCAATCAATGTTAAATTGAATGGAGTGGAACTGGACATTGTGGATTCGACTGTTTTTCTAGGCATCACTATAGACGCCAAACTGCAATGGGGCCCGCAAATAAACAAATTATCGGGTAGGCTTAGTTCTGCCGCGTTTGCTGTCAAAAAAATTCGGCACTTAACTGATGTGGATACAGCCAGAATAGTTTATTTCAGTTATTTTCATAGCGTTATGACTTACGGCATCCTCCTCTGGGGAAACTCTGCAGACATCAATACTATATTCGTCTTGCAGAAAAGGGCTGTCCGAGCTATTTATAATCTTGGTCCAAGGGTGTCGCTGAGACACAGATTTAAGGAAATTAATATTCTAACTGTAGCGTCACAATATATTTTTGAAAATTTAATATATGTTTATAAAAATATTTCGAACTTTGTCAAACTGTCTGATACTCATTCTTTGAACACTAGGAATAAACACAACCTTGCTGTACATGCTACGCGCCTCCACAGAATAAGCAACTCGTTCATGGGACAATGTATACGCTTTTACAATAAGCTTCCCAATGATATACGTAATTTAACATTAAAGAAGTTCAAAATTGTAATTAAATCTAAACTTTGTAAAAAAGGATACTATAAAATTTCGGACTATTTAGATGACAAAAACGCTTGGGATTGAGCCGCTCTTTAGCCTTCCTTTTTTTTTATATACAAATTTTGCCATTAATTATTATATTATTTACTTCATTATTTTGTTATTGTAATGTCGTTTAAATTGAAATTATTTCTTATATATAACCGCTATACATTGTAAATGTGAGTGAGATCTAGGCTGAGCGCTCTTCATTTCATTAATTCTCACGATAACTGATGCATGCTTGCACTCTGTTGCGACAGGTTAGCTCAAATAGTTATGGCACTTTCTTCAAAAGGCTATTCCACCCTATATTTGTCTCACATAAACCTTTACATCAATACAATCTGTCTGGACTTTAAAATAGACTTTGACCCCTGAGTTTGTTTCGGCGTTTCTTCTCAGGGATAGTCATAGGAAATGCCGACGCCATCTAGTTTAAAAAAGACGTGTAAAAGTGATTGAAAAATCCTAATTGCAAAATAAATAATTTCATTTCATTTCATTTCATTTCATTTCATTTCACGTCGTTCCACTATATTTGAATACTTTACTTTTTTGCGGCGAAAAAATTAAAAACTATTACAAGTGCGGCCATGAAGTGCCTATCACGATTAGCCTGACTGGCGAAGCTTCGAATATCACAATATAAACATAGGTCAAGAATAAACTATAGGTACCTTAAGCGGGAGTCTTCCTCGAACGTGACCATAGTTAGCATCAATCTAAAAATGTAGGTAGTACCCATAGACTAGATATTCCATAGATTAGATAGAATTTCGCTTACGCTAGTAGGTACCTATAAAATCTACGTGCGCGCGCATTTTCGAACTTCTATCGAAAACTCGTGCCCACTGTTCTCACGAATTTTTTGCTTGACGGCAACGACGCAAAGTTCGAGTTCTGAGGAAACTCAGGTAGTTTACTTTTGAACTTATTATACATTATATATAATTTATTATGAGAATTACACTGTTATTCATATACCTACTATAAAGTGCTTGTTACTCTATATTTACACACTAACCAGATTAGGAAAGTAAAAATTATAAAAACATTTCGCATCATAATACGCGTCCGCATCGCTGTCAATCGGCAGTGTGCCCAAAAGACTGGCAGCGTATTGATTCTTTGACCAAAAAATAGACCAACCGTCTGTTCACGTGTAGAGTGGACTAATCGCTCAGTGATCTCTTAATCAAAAGGCGAGCACTCCAAAAACCTCTTAGCCCATGTGTTACGATCCGAACAGTCTCGAAAATATAACTACTCATTAGGCTCGTTATATTTTCATCGTTTTCTGCAGATGCAGGAGCAGCACCAGCACAGCTCACCGCGCTGGAAAGATGAGATGGCGCAAGGGTGTCGTCGCATGTAGCTTCCCGCACTAGATGGCTAACCAACTTCTATGGCGATAATGTCAAGCCGTCTGCTCTGTAAATAAGATATTTTATATGAAGAATAATTAAAACAGATTCTTTTTCCAATTTATTTATTTAAAAGGTTGTCTTTAGCACACAGACTCCATTTACTTACAGATACGGATTGTATACAATAAATGGTACCTATAAACACAGTACAGTGCTATAGATATTCAAATAATAACAAAAGTACTCGTTTACATCTAGAAAGTAAGTTACATAAACGTTAAGATAATGAAATGTTTAATGCGACGCAGAAACGTAACATCGTGTATTGTGCGTTTTCAGGCACCATTTAAAACACTGAATTAAAAGAAATGTGCATTAATATATTCTACATTTATCGGTTTATTAATTATAACTTACAATACGGAATATAACGGCCTTATTACAACCAAATCGAAACAGCCTAATCCTTTACCAACTATATCGGGTCGGCTTCCAATCTAACCGAAGGGGCTGAATGTTGGTATCAGTTTAATATAATTGGTATTTCACAATAATTTTAACATCAAAATTCGACAATAATTATCTTGATCAACTAATTGCCATTAATAACAATTACCAAAAAATCAAATAACATCAATTATTTTTATACGAATAACTGCACACAAATATAGCACACTGAAATACGTCTTATTTTTATAAAAACCTTCATGATTCAGATTACAGATCGTTAGATAATTTCTTAGAAATATTATGAAAAGGCAAACGTTTTAGAATAGTTTCCTAATCATCATTACAAATGTATAAAGTTCACGTTTGTTATGATATATTCAACAGACGATCTCAATTTACATTCGTATAAAAATAAATCCGGGGATTCCCCAATTTGCCTAGCCACTTACTCGTACCTATATGTGAACTATAGCTGAAATAATTGAAGTTGATTATCAAGTTACTTGTCATTTCCTTGAAATTTACTAATACTGTTTACATGGGGTAACTTACTATTTACTATAAAACTTATATCTTATAGCCATATTATTTAATGGTTAGCTCTGTCAATTCGCGAGTTTTAGTTCATTTTCATGATTGCGATTTGCGTCTTAATTGATACCGAATGTAACCACGTGTAGTGAAAAAAAAATCGTTATAATATATTGCGGGCCACAATTTCCATGACCTATTAAAAAAATGAGGAGTTCAAGTACACGCAACATGTTATCATGTTTTAAGAGTATCGTTTAGCTGCCGGCTTCTGACAAAATTGCTTTGAAATACGCGCAAAATAGGTGTTTGGGCGTTAACGTTTCTTACATCGAAATCTTAAAGAATTCATTTGATTTTGGTCTCTATCGTTTTGTCAAATTATAAAATAGATCGAAAGTTATGATTTAAAAAAATTATTAATTTTAATTATGAAGTATAAAGAAGATTTCTAGTTCAAAAAATGCATTTTGAGGGATGCATTTTTATTTCTCAATCTATAAACAATATCAAATAAATAAACAAAAACGTAACGATCTAGTTTTTACTTGTGTCTATAACATATAAAAAACAGCAAAATCAGCTCATGTTTAGTGGGATAAAAACGTTAACGCATTTTGTATGAAAACTTTTAGCTAAACTATAGCCTTACGTGACATGAATTGCGATACTAAAAATATTTTTTTGAAAATATGGACGATATTCTCATAAGCACGTAATGAATAGATAGATGAGATAATATAAATATTACTGAATAATTTGAATTATTTATTATTGTGTTAAGTTATATAGCAAAAAATCACGTTAATCTGTGTAAGACGATACCATACAATTGTGTCATCGTAGTATCTAATCACAATACGTCACGACCCCATGAGACACGCACACCGGGGTTAGTTTTATCTAAGTTTATAGACTAAGCAGAGATAGCAAGGCACGACATAGGACATTTATATCTAGACGATATTATAAATTACAGTCATCTTAAGTTGGTAAACAAAAGTGAGATAAACATTTTAAATTAAACTATGAGCTCATTGATAGTTTGAGCATCATAATAAGACAAGTAGTACAGCAATTAGACAGCAGATAAACATTTCCAATAACGTCTGCAGTTTACCTTACTAGAGAAAGAAAGGAAATAGCCAAGATCCGGCTCTGATCTAGACCACAATCAACTTACAAGACAATTAATAAGAAATCCTCAAAAAAAAAGTTAAGTAGGTCGCTACTAATATTTATAATGTGCCTGCGCAAAACTGTGTGAAAACATCTGCCTAACCCTTTTGAGAATGCTTTCGTAATACTGTTACTGCTGACGTACTTACTGCTTTTCCAACCATTATCTTTCCCAAATTAACGGTTCATTTCTAACTTTAGCCCGTTCAAATAGGCCATTTACACAGAAGGGGTGTATTTATATATTTAACCGATATTCGCGTCACATGCACGTTATCAAATTAGTCGTAGCAATACGTCTATTGCATATTCAGCAGCTTATCAATGTATCAGTTTCTTTTGTGAACGTGTTATTCTAACCCTGATGTCAGTTATGTAACCTAGGTAAACCTGTTTGCAAATAAATTGTGATTATCCTTTGTTTACCAAATCTAAGAGGGATAGGCATCCCTCTATTATTGAGACTTATGTATGGTGTGTTATGCCATAATATCATAGCTATTCTCGATCTATTTTACGATCTACTTTTTTATTTATTGAATACTAAATAATTCCACTTGTGCGTTCCAGTTTATTACATCGATCCTGTAAAATAAAGCAACTATTGCATGATCGTAAAATACCTTTCATGGCAGTTGTTGAATCCCACGGTTAAATATAAATATATACCTACCTAAATGGTCGTATATACCTCAAGTGCTCAAGTGCTTGAACCGTACACAACTATATAAAATTTTTAAGGGATTATGAAATAACACAGTTGACGTTGGATGTAAACGTCGAAACGAAATAACACAGTTATTTCATATGGTTTGAATCAATTTTTGAGGTAGTTAAAAACTTTTGGGGGTTTTTACGGACGCGATGTTACTTATAAGAAAATTAAGTAATAATTAAAATACTTATAAATAATAACGTTATAGCTAATCGCTAGAAAATGTAAGTCGTAGGACTTTGCGAAGGTCATGATATAGAAGGGGAAGATATTTTTGATGCAATCAGCTTAGACATTTTAAAGTTCGACAAAGCTGTTAGTAGGGAAGGGGGAAGAGAAAAAGACTATAGTCAGAATGCAAAAGCATTGGAAGATGACCTTTTTTGTATTGAATTAATAAAATATGCACTTTGTGATCAGATGAATGAAGAAATATAAAACTTATTCTAATGATATACATAACTGGAACTGTACTAAACGATTTTCAAGTTAGAAAGACCTTATCAACAAAACAAAACAAAACAAAGGTGAAGAACACAGAACCCTGAGTTTATAATAATACAAAATAGATTTAATTACATAGGCCCAATCAATATAGCTCTGGACAAAATAAGGAGGAGAGAGGCTATATTAGTGCTCAGATTAATTAGAGGCAGAAGGTTAAGGAAACGGCTCATTAAGACCTATGTATATAGAGCATAGAATTTACGCCTGAGAAAAGTGGCCGAAAACAGGCACATGGAAAGGTAGGCTCTTTTGAAATGAGAATCATAGATAATAGGAGAAGATGATAGAAATATTGTAGGAAAGAGAAGGGAAACCTTGACGATGCCTTGTTTAACAGTTGAAGGTAAAAGGATGAAAGAAAGGAAGTTGCATAATGACGTCAAAACGTAGGCAGAGGATAGAGATAAGGTTAGGGTTGTCACGTTTATCACCTTTTGAAAATATAAGCTTAATTTAGCAAGTCTCATGAATCCCGAAATACGGTATACCTATGCAGTATCGTATATTTCATGTTACACCAAATACAGGCCAAAATTTTAAAACATCCAAATTACACTTATTAATTCGGGAAGAAATAATGATAATATCGCAAGAGATTACGACCGCATGTCCTACCCACCTAACACCCAACACTTATGTCATGTTCGAGGTCACATGGCTAAGTCCTACACAAAATTAATTTAAAATTGGGATCAATATCGACACGAATAAGATGTGTAATTTCTGCAGATATATATGAAAAAACATTAATTATAATTAATACTAATACTATATATTAATACTCGGTATATAATAAGTATTAAAGTTACCAATGGACGACACGTAATTTTAATTACTAAGCTTCTAAATGAGGAAAGCTGAAATACTCTTCACACTCAACACCAAGTACTTGGCTAAGATATGATTCAACACAACACCGATCTGCGTGAGATATGTACGTCGAACAATAAAGTTATACAGTTACAAACTATTTATCAACCTTATGATACCACAGATAATATTAAAACTGTCAAGTGAAAATCAGTGACGTGGATAAAGGGAACAAAATACTTGAACAATGTGATTGAAACTAGTTAAACGGTTTAGAAATACTGTGACCTCCTTTGAAATGAAGGTGTCACCGCTAGTTTACAATAACACCAACCAACTTATGTGATGAATATTCAATTCGCATTATTACATAACCACTTCTAGTTTATATATACTTTTATAGATCTTTATCTAAGTGTCTTTAATTTATAACGAGGGCTGGGCATTCTTTACTTGCTCAATTTGTGCCTACCTACTGATCATATCATCAACCAATATCAATAATAACTTTTTCAATTATCCGAACAGTCTTCGTGTTATACAACGCCACTTACAATAGTTGAAATCAAATCGCCGATGTTGATAATCTAATTGTATCATCTCTATATACCTACTTACACATTAGGCCAGCCTTTTTAGCGTACAATCTACATCCTCTTACAAAAACTACGCCGATAAGGGAAACTAAAATTAACATAGTGTCTTAGCAGAACAGTTAGTACTTGAACATTGTTCGTAACATGAAAATGAAAACTCAGACTTCACTTTCATATCAAAACATTCAAACAATTTACTGAAAATAATTTTAAAATCGGTTTTCCCATTTATTTCTTATAGGCCTTACATATACTTAATTCCGGTATTCAGAATTCTTGAATACTAGGAAAATAATTTAATAAACATCATTCAAATGATTTTACCTGGCAATTAACAAACCCAAAAGCAAACTTAAAATAACAATATATTTTTAATAATTTGATAACCCTGTAAGCAAATATATGGAAGTACTCGTGATATTTTAAATAAATAAATCATACAATAATAATTGATAGTACAAAATAATAACTGAAAAAATCTCGTATTTAGTATAACTAGATGATTTCTAATAAATTATTTACAGGCTGATTGATATGCCGATGATGATTACTCAGTAACAAATAAATAATAATATTATATTAAATTATGGCCGTTTGTTTCATTCATTGTAACACAACTTAATACTGCACTTTAAGCGTATTTTTTGAACGATATTTAAGCAGGTTTATAAAGCGTGTATTTTTGTACCCTGGAAAGTTTGAACATGGTGACTGACATGTACCCCGAACTTTAGTCTCTACCCAAGAGCTGTTTTTTCTTCAATGATTTGGCCAGGTCATATACATATACGTTCATAGTTCAATACGTCCGGCGCCCGCGCCGACCCGTTTTCTTCTTGAACATGGACATATAGAAATACGTGTCAAGTTTAGAAAGCTTAATAAAAGTACAAAATACAGTTCAGATTGATTGTTGTGGTACACCTTGCTTAACTGTAGGGTGCCAATATTGTTACATAATATATCGTGCTGTATGATAATATAAACTTATACATAATAGGTACTAGGTAGACTATTTTAGATGTAATAGGTACTACACAGGTATTACACAGTGGTGACCATATTAAATAAAGGAACTTTCTATACACGCAATATACCTACAAATTAAAATGATATTAATGATTATTTTTCATATACCGTAGTAGAAAATAATACTGATAATAACAATGTTTAGTTACATCAAAACATTGTTTTGAAACTTTTAACATGTTTAAGATGATAACCATTATAGACATATGCATGTATGATGTAGTACATATACACGTCTTGATACTGCCGAAATGACTGATAACGTGATGACTGAACTAATATGTTGTTCGCAACAAAACCTAAACAAATACTTTAACAAGTATTTATCTATTTATATTATTAAGTAAACCAGTATAAATCCAAATCATTGGTATCACTTAAGAATACCGTCAAAAACTCTTGGAGAACATAAATAATAATTATCTTTGACAATAAGCTCCTATAACTAAATCGTATTAAGTAGCAATAATAACGAAGGAATGTAAGGTACACATTAAACAAAATAATTTCAATTGTTTCGACCACCACTGCACTAACTTAAACATTATGGTTTAATTCAGATCATGATCCGTGAGAGTACAATCAAGTGTTAAAGTTGTGTTTGTCTGTTAGCAATTAACTCCATATGTCATTCTATATAAGTGTCTTAAACTAACCTATCTTCTTCTGTTGGTATTTGACCCAACACTCGACAAAACTGTATTTATTTCGCAATTGACTTTGAACATTGGCAAGAGTACTCAAAATTTTCTTTCGAACGAACGATTCATATCCACTGATCCTAAATTTGTAAGCCAGACACGCCGAAGTGTTCGCGATCCTCATCAGACAGAATGTACTCGGCTTAAATACAGAAGCATACTTACAAAACAAAATCGAAGTTCGTATAAATAGTACCAAAATAAATTACGTATTTTGTTAAAGTGATTACTTTTTGTACATCATTCATTATAAGTAATTGGTTTTTATGAAAATAAAATGGTTGAAGTGATGATATAAACTCGTTATAATCGGATAGGATGGGCGTTTAGTGTCGAGAAGTACCGTGCTCTAAAACTAACTGTATAATGTTGACCAACTGACATCTTTGTATTCCGACCGATGACGAATAACTAACGAAATATAAATGAAAAGCGTAATAACAGGTTCGTCAATCACTCGCTATTTAGGCTTGTTGCTGAATGAATTATTACTGCCGATCTGGTGTAATTTTCTAAGGGGCGGTGTAATTTTCTGGTGTATTTTCTGTATGTATTTTCTGGTGTTGTCTGGTGTTTTTTTCTGGTGTAATTTTCTAACGTATGAACATACTATAAACTTTATTATAAAAAAAAAGTATCCATAATACAAATATATACTCTTTGGCGTTCGGTCACTTTCGGAAATACGAAGATGTACGACCGACATTAAGGGGATACATGGGTTTCACATCTTGAAAAAATCGATGTTTTTAATGGTCTTATTAATTTCTACAATATCTCTAGAATATTGTCCTCAATTTTCAAGTCGATCCGAGTAATAGTTTCGGAGCCGAGAAAACATTTGCGAGCGAGACTCGCCAAGGAAATCGCCAGGAATCGACGATTCAGTGCAAGTTGAAAAAAAAACTCATCCAGTTTTATTTTCACTCAAAACTTTAAACGCGTTTTTCTCGAAACTGTCTTTTTAAAGTCGGTTGTCAAGATTTCTCGAGAACTACTCAACCGATTTTGATAAAATTTTACACAGCCACTCGAGAAGCTTTCTTTCCATCGGTTGTCCGTTCTTCGAGCGATCTGGCCTGCCCATTGCCACTTCAGCTTGCAAATCCTGAGAGCTATGACGGTGACCTTGGTTCTTTGGCGAATATCCTCGTTCCGGATTTCATCGCGCAAAGAGACTCCAAGCGTAGCTCTCTCCATTGCCCGCTGTGTGACTCTGAGCCTCTCTAAGAGGCCAACAGTAAACGACCACGTCTCAGTGCCATATGTCATCACTGGCAACACGCACTGGTTGAAAACCTTTGTCTTCAGGCACTGTGGAATTTTGGACGAGAAAATATCACGTAATTCCCCTAACGCTGCCCATCCGAATTTGATTCTTCGAGCGACTTCTTTCTCGAAGTTAACCAAACTGAACAATCTGTCCAAGGTAGTTGTAGTGGTCGACAACTTCGATCGTATCGTTCCCATCAACAACCGGTACGGGTGCAAAATGGACATTTGACATGATTTTCGTTTTGTTCATGTTCATTTTTAGACCCACCTGTTGGGAAACGCTACTGAGGTCGTTGAACATAGTATTGAGGTCCTCCAGCGACTCTGCCATTATGACGTGTGAGTGAGAGTATGAAGGTGAGTGATGTATTCGCCATTGATGTTGATGCCAAATCCGTTTCAGTACAAGAGCTTGAAAACGTCTTCCAATGCGTTCGTGAACAGTTTCGGAGAAATAACGGCTCCCGTCTAAAGTCTCCCTTACACACAATATTACAAGATATTGTTTATAGTCTTTTACATAACACACTAAGGAATATGGTGCGTGAATATTTATGAATTTAGTGACTTATACATCTAACCGGTAGATTTTCAGAGATGGTGATAATAATCCATTGTACATTTACGATGCAAGGAACACATGAAGATATGTATGGTAAAGTAGTTTACTAGTCCTAAAATAACCTGATTTTTACGGATCTAAATGGCTTGAACGGCGACTCATTCATTATAAATATCCTTAATAATAAATCAATAAAAACATTTTTTATAATTTATGAACGTGCAAACGCAAGTCTAGTAACAAAACAACAAATACCTTACCAACTACGCATCGTAGCGTTAATTTAAGTTTAAAGACTAAAATTCTTTGGCTCGGTGGAAAAAAATGGCCAATATAACACAGAATACAGCTGAAAAGTAAATTACTATCATCTTTTGAAGCCTTCACTTTTAGCACCATAAATAAATACAAGTACATTTTGCTAGACGCCGGCCACCCATCACAATGCCTCTTCAACCAAATTCTTTGACCCTGATTACTCAATTATTGATATTTGCGCAAAACCTATCAGCGTTTTGTCGTCATACTCTTCGTTGGGCCCAGCTGAGTTCTGTAAAAGAAATATTCTAATGTAAACAAGATTGCAAGGTTCATATCGGTAGACAGATTGAAGCAGGCTGAAATAATGTTTATTGTGGAGTACAAACATTTCATTTTTTTAATAAATCTCAATGGCTTCGATAAAATGGGAAAGGATACGAAAGATACTTTTTTTGCATGACTAATGAGAACTTGAAGTCCTGGGTTCGATTTCCAGATCGTTATTGGGTTGGAATATTGGGTTTTCTTTATAGAAATTCTCAATTACAGCATGCAAGGGAGCGCGGAGTAATGAGAGCGGGTGAGTAATGGGAGCGATGGCGATTGGACGGAACCTATGGACATTCGGGTGACCTCAAAGTTCGTATGACGCGCACGAGTTGTCAGCCAAAGACTACAATAGTATACTGGAAATAGACTGGCAACTCGAGTATTATCAATGCTTAAACGAGTGGCGCTCTCTGGCCGCCAGATAGGGTAAACTTCTCCATGACATATAGCTATACGTAGGTATACAGCTATCTATAGAATGCTACATTTAGGTAGCTATAGCTAGACGACTATAGAATACTATATTTACGGAGCTATTGCTATCTTTCTAAGATGTATGATTATATTATTTTATTGTTATTTTGGCGCTAAAGCAAGAGAATTTGTTACACATCTTATTTATAATGTAAATTAACGCATCTCAAAGTATAATTATTCATGTAACTTAAGAATGTAATTTGTGCAGATTAAATAATACATTATTATTGATTGATTAACAAATTCTTTGTTTTAGCTAGAGGGAAATTCAGGACCTCCTAAATAAATAATACACTCAACGTGGATTACAAAATAGCAAAAACAAAACCAACACAAGTAAAAAACACTCGCGCACAGTCATTTGCCATTAAGTGGTTTAGTGATGCCATTATGAAATTAGAATCTTATCATACTTTGAAAAGGCATCGGAATTAATCAACGAATTCGTTATTTTAATGCAACTGAACGTATTCATAAGCTATAATTAATAAATTCTTTTAATTTCTGATGTATTTATTTTAGATTCAATGATTAATAAATTTATTGATATAATTTCTTTTTGCGTAAATTTCCAGCATAGAAATAATATATTTTAGTATTGCAACACTTAACATTTTCACGATTTTGTTTTCGGTATCTGACGGCTAGATGGCGCTATTTTGATTCAAAAAGAGGTTTGTTCTAAGTTGCCATAGCATATTGTCAGCGCCCTTCGTTGAGTCACAAGGAACGGTTGTGTGCTCCGCGCCTATAAATAACTGCCAATTGCCAGCGTCCAGATAAGCATGAAAATATACTTGCCTTATTGTATTATGTTTATGGCATTATGCCTACATAGCTCTCACTACCCGACATAGCTCATATACCCATTACCCCGTTAAAGTTCACAATGTATTTTTAGGACATTTTAGGTTTACATTTTTTTTTTATATTGTTTAATATTCCGTAAAAGATAACAGTACAACAAGAAAAGCTTCTTGGACAGTAGATTCATTAGAAAATGTAACCAATACTCTCAGGAGTTTTGATTAGAGTGCTTTTTGTTTTGATCCTTAAAGGGTCTGTCTAGTTTTGTTTTCCTTTAACAATTTGATCTTTATTTATTTGTTTTATTTGAATAGTTGGCTCTCATTACCCGCATATATGGGGTAATGGGAGTGATTGAGTTTTTTTGTAATATCTTTACTGTACCTTAATACATGGCTGTAGTTGATTTTAGCTGTGATGAAAAGATAGTCAAATGAACGAGGTTTAAGTTCCTAATTAAAGTTTATAACAAAGTAAACAAATGTGATTTTTATCAACATTTTCCCTCAGTAGGCTCCAATTCCCCCACTCTCCCCTAGTTTGAAACTGCTCCCTGTTGATGGCAATAGGCTTACCACCTATTAAATAGTACACCTCTGCCTAACCCTTAGGATATAGATATTGTTTTACATGCCGCAAACGGATCCTTACCAAATGGAATGTAACCGCCTTGGGCGGGGAGGATATGGTGGTCCCCTGGGCATCCAACAGCTTAGCTAGGTTCACGGAGATGGAAACGGAGTCGTGTGGGTCCACCAACCCAGCCCCCACTAGCTCCGCAGCAATACCTTCAGCAGTGTCCTTGCCTATTATGTACTCGAAACGTATGTCGTTCAATTCGCGGCGGGAATTCCTTTAAATTATAAGATGGTGTCATTTAATGAAGACCGGAAAGATCAATTTAAAAATATATATACATTACACAGGCCAGCAGTTAAAACGACGGGCTTAATGATTCACCTACCTTAATCGTAATACTAAGTTGATGATGGTAGGTTCTCCATCAGATCTCAACATAAAGCGCATCTTCGTTTCTTCTGGCTTAGGTGGTTCCTGGAAAAGAGACCACAAATTTTACAAAATGTTTAATTTTTTGGTCTTGCTCTAAGAATTAGTGCTTAAGTCCAAAAAAACTAATCACAGAAGACTCAATTATCTGTCTATGTGGCACTAAGCTGTCTATGGTATCCACGGTTCGATCTCCGGGTGGAACGTATATTTGAATGGACTACATATTACAATAGTTTTTTACTTTAAAAAACCTCTCCCGTGTTGCACGGCAACATTCGGTTCCATGCCTTTATTAAATTTTCACACGGACGCCGACGAAATAACTTAATGCCTTGGCGAGTATACAAGCGAATCGAGATATTTATAAGAACCTTCGGGGCAGCTTTCTCTTCTTCATTATCACTTCCGCTAGATTCAGCTTTCTGCAACTCGTTCATGGGTCTCTTGTCTTCATTGAACGAGGGCTCATCATCCGACTCTGGAGCCTCAGCCGCCGCTGGTTCATGAGGTTCAGGTGTTTCCTCTTCCTCGCACCACACCCATTCCCCAGTCACTGTGCGGTGAAGTCTGCCTGAGGCACCCGTTTGGCGTTTACTTGCCTGAAAAAGGTATTTTTATTGCTCTATGAGTTACCGCTCGATATTTCCTTATACGGGTGGATATGGAAGGCCCAAATTGATAAATATTATACTTGTAAATAAATAATAAATAATTCAGGTCGCTACTGTCCCACTGTTAGGACGGCACGGTTGACGCAGTGGTTGAGAGATCGACTGCTGCGCTACGTGTCGCGAGTTCGATTCCCGCACGGAACAAATATTTATATGATCAAATATATATATGATGAATACAGCAGGCAACATTTGAAAAATACTGTTGGACAAATGTCTCTTGTCACAATGAGAAAGGTACACCACGCTGGCCTGGTGCGGATTAACGGACTACACACACCATCGAAAACTTTAGAACCCTGTATACCTAAGAAGGTATACAGGTTTCCTCACGATGTTTTTCCTTTATTCCTAACGCAAGTGATTCCGAAAAGTCTGAGTTGCGGGCCGGGTTTTAACTCAGATCCAAGGAAGGCAAGTGTTCAACCTGGCTGTCGATACTACTAAGTAGATTATGAAATTTTGGTAGTTACCTTATGTACCCTAGTTTCCATACTAGGTCCAATAGCGACTAGAGTTTGTGTTAAATACTTTCTGTCCTTTGCTTTCTTGAAGAATGGATGTTTCAGTAATTCTGTAGCCGTTGGCCTCTTCGACGGGTCTTTTTGTAAACAATCTATGATCATTTTCCTAAACGTCTTTCCGTAAGCTTTGTACTGTTCCTTCTCGTCGGCACCTATATTTACAAACATTTTATGTTAGGATCGGAGGAAAATACTTCAATGAATATTATTTTTATAAGCCATGCTTTGTTCATAAGGATATGGCATTATAAAATGGTGATAGTTGTATGAGGTAACAGGACAAACGGTCATAATAATAATTTGTAACGTAAGTTGTTTCAGTGAAATCAGATGAGTGTGCATTAGTTAACAACATATTTGCTTTACAAAATTAATATTACTTTGATCCAATAATGATTGATTAATTGTCCAATCAGAATAAAAAAAATGTATACACATACTTACATATTTTTATTCTGATAGAACAATTGGCAAACTGTATGAGTGAATTGTACGAGGCATGCGAAGCCTTTTTTTTTACCTAATTATATGTGTACAGATAATATCAAGAGACTCTTTGAGTATTCCTAACAAACAAGTATTTAAACGTCTTTCACCTTACCAGTGTCCAAGTTTGGTGGGTCATTCTGCAATGTTAACATCAAAACTTTCATTGGCGGATACTTGTGGTAAGGCGCCGTGCCAGTTGCCATTTCTATGGCCGTTATGCCGAAAGACCAAATATCGGCTTTAAAATCGTATCCATGATCCTAAAAATTTAAACATTAGTGTAAAAATTGCCTATTCAGCCGCCTATAATGAGCGTTGGGTGGACAATATGTGGTTAGGGATACATGCTGCTTTGCAGTTGAAAATCAGTCATTTTTATGTTATGCTGTGCCTAATACAAACCGATATCTTGAAATTATCATATTTTAAGGATTATTCATATTCCAGGATTATCAAAATTCATGATGAGCAAGACACATAGGCGTGCTGGACATCGCCCTCCCCTAAACTGCGTCATAACACCCGGTTTTGTGGAACATAATGTCACGTCAACAAGATAAACAATGTTTATGTAAATCTGAAACAAAGAGATCTCTTCTATGACGTTTATATGACAATTGGGTTTTTAGCGACGTTCTCGTGTTTCCTCACAGTTCTTTCCTGTGGGTTTTTCTCTGCATTGATGTCGCAATAATTTGTATATCCCTAACCACATTTCTATTCTATCGAATTTTAATTACTTGCATGAGATCTTATGAGTTAGTAAAAAACAAAAAATAACTAAAATGGAATAATTAGTAGCATTAGAATCATACAACTCTCACTTGTTCCATAACTTCTGGGGCCATCCAACATGGCGTGCCCACAAAAGTATGTCTGACTTTTTGTCTGGATATGTCTCTGCCCGTGGCTAGCCACGCAGACACGCCAAAATCGGCAATCTGTACGGTACCATCTTCCCCTAACAATATATTTCCAGCCTTTATATCCCTGTGAAAGAAATGTTCGCTTGACTATCTATACAAAAAAAAAAGTATTTTGTTATCACTAAGCAGAATAATATGCGTTTGCGTACGACATAAAAAGTCGCTTCACTTGACACTTTCATATGTTCCAAATAAAGATATTCCACGTTATTATCATAAGCATCTTTGGTGGTTCGAAACGCAAGCAATAAGTATGACTCGTGATCTAGATAAAAACGTGTTACTGTAATTCGAGCTTAAAAACAACAACATCGATATTTTGTATCACAGTAATTATTATTGATAAAATAATTACTGTGATACAAAATATCGAATCGCTCCATCGCTCCACTGAAAATCGCCTAATCGCTCCACTGAAAAATACGATGAGCATTAGCAAAGCAGTGTATTGTAACATGCGCATATGTGTATCATAAATATTTTAACACATCTCAAGGCATATAACATCTAAAGTTAAAGCTATTATTTTAGTATTACTAGCAACAACTGGTTAAAATGTGGTTTATTTGTCAACTATAACTTACAAAACAACACGATAAGCTTCCAAAAAATAAACAAAAAAAGAAATTGTTTCATCTTTTCCTGTATTAAAATAACCGATGCAAATAAAAAGTTCTACAGGCATACCATGAAATAAAGAAAAAATTAAATTAAATGGCAGAGGAGAATCACTACGCTATAAACTACGAGACAAAATAAAGAAATTCGGTTATGACTTTTTTATTATATCCTAGCTTGTTAACCTCCATAACTGAACATACCCAATACTAAATAGTGTAAATGATGCATTAAGCCAAATATACGCTCAGCTCTACTCTGATGATGTATGTATCTACATATTTCAGATGATATCATAAAATATCTATCAAACAATTGCTAAAAGAATACTGGCAAGAAACAAAATTGAATGATTCAACTTAACAAATAATAAAATTACAAAATAAATAACACAGCAAAAACGGTTTACAATTAAAAGTTCATTTTTTTGAAGTAAAAAGATTGCAACAATTGCAAAGATTGATAAAAGTATTTCGTTGCATTTATTGCCAAGTATAACAGGATGAATTATTAATATAAGCAGGATAACTGCGCCAGCCTAGATTATGCACAGCAAGGGGACAATTCTAGAGCACTTTGACATAAATATCTATTAGAAATAGTCCTGACTAGGTCCAACTACTATTGCTCTTAAACCATTAAAAGTAAAGACACAATAAGGATTAGGAAGCCATTTAAACAAAATTGATGATTCTATAGTACCTACCTGTGAATTTGCCCATTACTGTGAAAATATTCTAATCCCCTGAGGACCTCCTTAAGAACTGTGGCTATTGTTGCCTCATCAAACACACCATGCTTGCAGTTTGCAACCTTCATCTTATGCTTTATCACATCAAGCAAACTGCCTCCTAAAAATAATTAAAAACAACCTTTAACTTTTCAAGAAACAAAGTGAGACACAATATAAAAACTATTTTTAGCACCCCCAGGTGTTATTACTGTGTGGTGTTATATCCTAACCATAAATTCAAAATTCCTTTCTTTCTTTTTTCGTCATTTTGTAATGTCATATGGGTTACTCTGTGCTGGGTAAAGGCTACATCTTTTCTTTACAAACCTATTTTATGCTATTTCTGATTATGTCAGTCATGTCATAATATTCTTATTTTATATTTATTTGTGTGTTAAATTTATATATAATATACTCAAAATTTTAGCTTGAAAACAGCTCAAGGGAGCATCATATTAGCCTCATAATATGGCCTGGATCATGGATGAATCAGTCATGACAATTGTCATTATCATCATCTACCTAGCTCTTACCCAACTAATTTAGAGTTGGCTCCCAGTTTAACCACATATGATAATATTATAAGCCCCACCTTCCAAAATAACCAATGCAATATTGATCAACCATATTAGATGAATTAATAATTAAAATGGTCTGAGTATTTAGTTGCCTTAAGGACTGGCAAAATTTTCATGATGACATATTTAATTTCCTTGTGAGACCTCATGCGGATAAAATAAAATATACATGCCAAATATTTATGGTCTCTAACAGATTAAGAAGTTCCTAATCAGTGACAAAATACTACTTATTGAGAGTAGTTCTGACAGTAGCTCCATTTTTGTTGTTTGAATATACTCTACTTAATAAAGAAATCAAAAACTCACCTTCAAGGAGCTTCAGCACCAACCATAGCTCATCATGAACTACAAAACTCGTATAATATGTCACAACATTCTCATGATTACAACTTGACATGGCCTGCAAAACAATAAAATAACAATAGTTACACTGAAACATGTGTTGTAAAATGGTTTCAATGCCTTCACTGTCATAGCATAACATTCCTATTCATAGATGTTTAAACAACCTCTCACAAGCAATAAGCTAACTATTCCACTATAAAAGGATAGCATTGATATTTGTAAATGAAAAACTTAAATTACAGATAAAGCGATACTGTGAATTCATATAAAATATTGATTTTCTATAACATGTTTACATTAACATTTTAAGTACCTGTATTTCCTTTAATAGCTCATCCATAGATGTGTTCCATTTCTCCAAGTTAATACGTTTTATGGCACATTTCTCGCCACGCGGGATGCAGAAAGCCGCATGAACAACCGCTGTGGCTCCAACTCCTAAAATGAAAATACATATTTCAAGTTCATTGCGGCAATACATACAAATCTAGAAGTGCATAAAACTGGCTTATGGCGACAAACAATTAACGGAATTCCCCATAGAGACCCCATCTGTTACAGCATTGTCGTATTACGAATAAGCCTCAGTATTAAATGTATGTAAATACGAGCTAAGTTCATAGAACAGCGGAAAAAAAATTGACATTTCAATCATATGGAATTTGACAGAATGACTTATATATGAGTTGTCGCCATGAATTAAAGAAAACATTGAAATAAAATAATTATGAGATTAATATTAAGCGTTATAAAACACTTACCAATAACATCTCGCAGTTCATATTCGTCCTGAGTATTGGCCCAAGGGACCGAGTTGTTTGCAGCAGTCGCCATTTTGCGAGTGAATAAATTTCCGATGCCTGTCGCAGCTGTTCCGATCGACAGGCGTGCGGCTCGCGCATATGACGACAATGCGGTTATCTGGCGATCGCATGCCCCAAATGATTTCTGCAAGTATACAAAACAAATTAAAGAATGCCGTATATGAAAAAAAATCTTTTTAAAATTTCTGATTCTTATATTTGAACATTAATATTCTTTTACTATTACTACAACTGCGACACTAACGTCATCTATAATTTAGGCGCATTATTATCCGAAAAGTTTTTAATTATAGCACAACAGATGGCATATTTTTCAAGACTGGCTCCAAATATAAATAATAAATTATTATTATATTATGTATTTTTAGGGTGGTGTAGTAGGTACTGATATATAGTGCTAGGTACCTATTTCTGTGCACAGGTAAGGCTGCAGCTGCAGTCCATCACAATTTCCTCGGATTTGTTAAAATTTAGAGAGCACCCGCGTCTGAAAGCGTTTGTGTGTAGTTTTCTACAGTCCGGGCAACCTTAAAATATCTATAAGCCGCAATAATGGACCTGATTGGACAAGTAGAAAACGTTCTTAGTCAAATATATACTATAACATTCTAAATAGGTAAACTACCTACCTACGAGGTACCAGGATAATGATTTAGCCGGTAAAAATCACGTTAGCAAATTGTTGCCAGTAAGATGAGGACAGAAAGTTGAACAACCTTCCACATACACTCCACAAGTCCACATACATCACGATATGTAATATTTACATACATAAAATTATAATATATAATAAATAACTTAGAAAAGACCTACCTTGTAGCTTGGTCTATCAATCAATCAAAGAAATAAATACCTATATAAGGTCATCAAATAGGTGAGGTACCATTAAGTTTTCTGGGTAGAATATGTACATAACACAATATTATTTAATTTATTTATAGGACTTAGT
The DNA here is from genome assembly GCA_947562105.1 of Shargacucullia verbasci. Classification (NCBI taxonomy): domain Eukaryota; kingdom Metazoa; phylum Arthropoda; class Insecta; order Lepidoptera; family Noctuidae; genus Shargacucullia; species Shargacucullia verbasci. The sequence continues at coordinate 11,459,041 of OX387279.1, forward strand.
TCAGCAGGTTTAATAAAGGCTGCGATCATGGGCGTACCCAGGTTCTGGGCCAGGGGGGTCTGCTACTTGTATTAACTCCGTTATTCCAATACTTTCAAAGTCCTGCTGTTGCTTATTTATCCAAAAAGTTCGCCATAGTTCGCTTCAGATGTGATCCCTTCTAATTCATAAAATTTAGAGACTTGCTCCATACATTTTTAGGGTTCCGTACCCAAAGGGTAAAAACGGGACCCTATTAATAAGACTTCGCTGTCTGTCCGTCCGTCCGTCTGTCACCAGGCTGTATCTCAAGAAACGCGATAGCTAGACAATGGAAATTTTCACAAATTATGTATTTCTGTTGCCGCTATAACAACAAATACTAAAAACAAAATAAAATAAATATTTAAGGGGGGTCCCATACAACAAACGCGATTTTTTTGCCCTTTTTTGCTCGATATCAATAATGGCAACAGGTAGGCACTTGAAATATTCACAAAATACTCAGTTGTATTTTTACTTTAATAATAAATACCTACTGTTGTTTACCTAGTCAATGGTACGGAATCCTTCGTACGCGACTCCGACTCGCAATTGGCCGGTTTTTTTAAATTTCGGAACTGTAATTTTAATTATCTGAGCAGAGTGCAACAATGAAAGAGTAAACGCTGGTGAATGGTCTTTGCCGAATCTCGCCTCTAATGAAGATTATGACGAATCCAATAGCAATAGCAATTTCTTCGGCATTTTTGCTTGCAGCGCTGCTAGCGAGTAGGTAAAACGGACGCGCCGCACGATATTTAAAAGTCGTATATTCTATTGCAAATGGCTAAAAGTTCTTTTTCTTAACTTTTTATCGACAAAAGTAGATAGTTATTAGGGACGTAAACAAAATCCAGGGGGAGCAGCTGCCCCCAAATAACCGTTTTAGGTACCGTACCTACCTAATTTATGTCCTTCGGTCCGTCGCAAACTATGATGATTGACTGTGCTCATGTCGACACACCAGAAGAGGGACAAAAACTAAAACCTCATTATTACCTACCTTTGTAGAGTAGCTTTCGTTTATTGTAGTCAATAAATCGGAAAAACAGGCTTTGGAGATGTCAGTAATTACTCATTATTGGATCGAGCTGAAACTGATCTACCGTCTGGTGGCTCACTTGGATAAATTCAACGGAATACCGCAAAGTTTGGTACCTGGACGAACAAAGTAGATGCTCCCGGTGTTCGACCTGACCTTGGACAAGGCTTAGTATTCTATCTATAAGATATTTGCAGCAACGGGTTTGGCCAACATAAGGATCTTAACATACCTGTCTAAAGACTCCGTGAGCCCCAGAAGACATTATGTCACCTGGCATATTTCTGAAAATGAAACAATTTAACTTTAACACTCACTTGTTTCAACGAATAAAAAAGAACAAAAGACGTTTCGTTCAAACAATAGTAATACTTTACAGAATAATGGGAAATAATGATAAAGAAAATTGTGCAATAAAATATGCATTTACAAATAGTGACTTTATATGCAGAATAGAAGTTTATCAAATGTTTTTTAATTTTCCAAATGCCATGTTTCATAACAACCAGCAGGCCGATCTGAACAAACTGTAAACCAAATTTCCGCTGGATTTGTGGCCACACACTCTTGCAGCCTAGCCTGAGGTGACAGGACTAGCCTGAAGATAATCCAGCCCCTGGTTACATAAGGAAATCCTGACAGTTGCCGTGTTTAATAAACATTACATGTTAATCCGTCCGTGTCGTATGCTCAGGAGCATTAAAAAATACAGCTGCGAAAAAAGGGTAGGTACAATAAATAATTGGTAGGTCGTTCGGGCTATCAGATTTTTCTTACGTACGTTACGTACGTACCTAATAAACTCGCGACTCGACATCGTAAATTGGGGAGGAAAAGTCTAAAACCCTTTTACTGCTCTTCTAATATTTTATCATTCAGTTTACTTAACTTAAACTGTGGATTTGGTTTGGGAGGTGGGAGGTCAAAGATATCCTATTTTTCATTTCATCTATTTTAATTGGTCTGTTAGTAAATATTTTTGGTAAGAAGCTCTTTAATCTGTCCAAAACAATTATCAAACGCCATTCACACTTCCATTAGCAAATTAAAGGAAATGTTTCTAAACGTATTGACTCCTGGCCAAGTACCTACTCAAAAATAAACACACATAAGGGAAATAGTGTTTCATTGTCCATGGGGTTGAAGGAAAGAACCTTCACGAGTGACGATGCCTAAAATCGTTTGGTGCACCCTAGGCAGTCAGCCTTGTTATCACCATTGCTGACTGGCCAATCTTTCCATTTCATATTATCTTTCCATTAGCGATTTCTATGTGATACTTGTAGAGGAATCGACAGATTAGGTTGGAAAACCACTGAAACAAGATAGCAATAGACAAGACCTCCATTATACCAGACTCTGACAATCTATACATCTATACATATAAATAAAATTGGATTGTCTGTTTGTAATATTGAAATAACCGTTTTTTACTACATGCATATGAATATATATACGGTACATACACCAAAATAACATTTTTTACAATTTTTGTCTGTCTGTCTGTTTGTATAGGCCAATCTCTGAAATGGCTGGACCGATTTTGACGGGACTTTTATTGGCAGGTAGCTGATGTAATAAGGAGTAACTTAGGCTACTTTTATGCGTGCGTTTGGTCTTCTTAACTTCACGTAACTTTTATATATTTTTTTTTATTGGCGTTTGCTCTAAGAAATACATTGTTAAGTTCCGACATCCACGCGAACGAAGACGCGGGCACAGCTAGTAGATATATAAAATTTCAAGACTAGGTGCACTAAAATAGCAGGCCATATTAGGTTAATCATTGGCATTCAACATAATTATTTCTGTGGACGTAAGTAAAGCCTCGATCACACGACGCGTTCAGCATGCTATGGCAACTTAGAACAAACCCATTTTTAAATTAAAATAGCGCCATCTAGCTGTCAGATACACTAAACAAAATCGTGAAAAAGTTAAGTGTTGCAATACTAAAATACATTATTTCTATGCTGGAAATTTACGCTAAAAGAAATTAAACCAATATTTTTTTAAATTATTGAATCTAATATAGCTACATCAGAAATTAAAAGGATTTATTTATTATAGCTTATGAATATGCTCAGTTGCATAAAAATAAAGAATTCGTTGATTAATTCCGATGCCTTTTCAAAGTATGATAAGATTCTAATTTCGTAATGGCATCACTTAATTGCAAATGGCTGCGCGCGAGTGTTTTCTGCTCGTGTCGGTTTTGTTTTTGCTATTATGTTGTGCCTTAATTGTTTTGCATGTACATCCACGTTGAGTGTATTATTTATTTAGGATGTCCTGGATTTTCCTCTAGCTAAAACAAAGAATTTGTTACATTATTTACTGTTTCTTAATAATAGTAATGTGTTATTTTATCTGCACAAACATTATTAAGTTACATAAATAATTATACTTTGAAATGCATTAATTTATATTACAAATAAGATGTGTAACAAATTTTCTTGCTTTAACGCCACAAGAACAATAAAATAATATAATCATACATCATATAAACATATCAATAGCTATGTAAATATAGTATTCTATAGTCGTATAGCTATAGCTACGTAAATGTAGCATTCTATAGATAGCTGTATACCTACGTATAGCTATATGTCATGGAGAAGTTTACCCTATCTGGCGGCCAGAGAGCGCCATTCGTTTAAGCATTGATAATACTTGAGTTGCCAGTCTATTTACAGTATACTATTGTAGTCTTTGGCGTTCAGTCGCACACTGAATAAAACAGGGGCGAATTAATAAAATGGGTTATCAATCCCTTTCGCCACATACGTCATACCAAGCGAGTTTGCTCGCTGGACATCGGATTTACTAATTGATAAATTTTAGTTATGTATCAATGTTTGTATGTTTGATGATGAATTGCATCAATGTTTGCATGCCAAAATGGTAGAACGTACAAGGATTTTTTAATATTATTATAACCACCTTATTGTTAATACCTAAATTCTGAGCAAATAAATGAATATTCTATTTTATTCTATGGAATCTGATAATTAATGATCTGATCTCTAAACTAAACGCTAACCTCGACTATACAATAGGATGACCTCGTCATCCTCATCTTAGATAAGGTAACAGGTACTGTCTGTAATCTTACACGAAAAGCACTGCGGATCGTAAAATACTGGTGTACAGAATACGACCTGTCAGTCAACCCCACCAAAACGGAATTAGTCATGTTCACCCGTAAACGAACATTGGGACACTATCGACTGCCAAAGCTGTTTAACACTAAACTCCAACCGTATACAGAAATTAAGTTCCTAGGCGTCACTCTGAACAGCAAATTAAACTGGAGTAATCACATAGACAACAAACTAAACAAAGCCAGTGTCACCTTCTGGCAGTGCAGAAGAATGACACGGAAAAGATGGGGCCTATCACCAAAAATAATCCTGTGGCTATACTAAGACAGTGATCCGCCCTATGTTCACATACGGCGCCACAGTATGGTGGCTCAAAACCAAGGTAATAATAATAATAATAATAATAATAATCTTTATTGTCATAAAAAGTACATCAACATTTATGAAGTCTCTGACACCCGTGCTAGGTACGTAACCTGTGTTACGGGAGTCAGCGCCCTCTTCCATTTTTAAGGAGCTTACGTTTTATGAACAATGGAAACTTAACTATCTAATACAAGGAAAAAAAATAAAAAAAAATGTATGGTAAAAAAATAACAAAAAACAAGCAATCAGAACTGAACAACTCATTTCACATGTAGGTAAGAGTAAGGGTGGGTGAGTGTTGATTTGTGTGTGAGTGTCTGAGAGAGAGTGTGTGAAACAGGTGAGGGTGGGTGAGTGTGAGAGAGAGTATGAGTATGTGTGTTGAAGGTGTATGTGTGAATGTGGAATGTATGTTATGTGTTTGAAGAAGGTCGGGAACGTAAGATTTTATTATGCTTGAAGAGTTAAGTGCGTTTTTTTAACTTGAGTTAGGAAATTCTTGTTAATATATTTTCAGTTTCGTCATATGTAAGGGTTTGTAGCCATTGCTTCAGACTTAGCTTAACCTTTTTAAGTGTAAGGTTGTGGATTGAAAGTTTCCTATTTATTTTGTTGTATAAATATAAACTTTGTGCAAAAAAGTGTCTTTGTGCTAGCGCAGAGCGACATCTAATAGGTCTGTAGATAGAAAAACCAGTGCGCCGATTTGAGGATGTAGAAGTAACGTCAGAGGGTATCGTGGAGTGTCGACGTAAGACAGTGCGGAGGATATAAAGTTGCCTTACTGTAAGAACTAGAGTGTCCGAGTACAGCTGGACAGTGGGATAGTCTCTTTTTCGGAAGCTCATTACTTTAAGGACGGCTCGCTGTGCTCGTTCCACTTGTAACATAGCAGTTTTAAAGGTCCCTCCCCACACTGGTATACAATAAGTTATTATTGACTCACCCAGAGAGCAATAGACCATGGATGCTGTTTTCAGGTCCGCAGAGTACCTCAGTTCTCTAAATAAATAGACCAGTTTTCGGAGCCTGCCACATACAGCCTCCGTGTGCACACGCCAATCCAGTTTCTCATCGATATTAACACCTAAATATTTTATAGAACTGACCGTTTCCAGTTCTCTGCAGTTGCACCTACGAGCACTTTGACATGTGTGAGCAATTAAGTTATTTGGAACCGATGAAGATTTGGATGTTTTTGGTGGTAGGAATTGAATTACTTTGGTCTTGGTAACATTTAGCGTTAAAAGGTTGAGTGTAAGCCATTTCATTACGCGTTCCAAGTAAGTCTCGGCACTCTTCTTAGCAGTGGTCCAGTCTTTATCGTATATTAAAAGAGCTGTGTCATCGGCATAACAGAATATGTCACAGTTATCGAGAGATAATTGGCATAGGTCGTTAATATAAATTTGGAACAATGAAGGCCCTAATATGCTACCCTGTGGTATGCCGTAACAAGTAAATTGCTCACTGCTGGTAATGGAATTAATTTTTACACATTGGCTACGTTCACTTAGGTAATCTTTAAAAATATTGAGGGTTACCCCACGGATTCCCATGTGCTCCATTTTAGACACTAGTTTGGGGATAGAGACGGTGTCAAAAGCCTTGGTCAAATCTAGAAAGACGCCGTAGCATTTTAAGCGATTGTCTATTTTATTGACCAAGGTATTGACGAAATCGATGACAGCATCCTCAGTGGAGACACATGAGCGAAAGCCGTATTGATTTTTTGCAATTAACTTATTTTTTGACATAAAATTAGTAAGATTCGTGTTTAGAATTCTCTCGAAGATCTTGGATAATGAGCTAAGTACTGAAATGGGGCGGTAATTAGACACATCATCTTTAGCCCCTGATTTATAAATAGGATGAACAATTGCACGTTTGAAAGCCATAGGAAAGATTCCAGAGTTAATGGCACAGTTAAAAATATGAGCTATGACCGGCGACAGGGTGTCACAAGAAAGTTTTAATACTTTATCTGATATATTGTCCCATCCAATTGCGCAGTCATTTCGTAAATTTAAAATTAAACTTTTCACTTGCGTTTCGTCAACTGGTGGAATTACGAGAGAATTAACCGGGGATGGAGAGAGATTTTGGTACGGGTCGATGGAGACAGGCTGACTGTGAGGAATTTTTGAGGCTAGATTTCTACCTACGTTGATGAAAAAGTCATTAACATTATTAACAGATGTGGTAGGATTCTCGGATGATTTTAACAAAGCGTTAGGAGAATGTCGTTGTTGGTGGCTGTGTGTAATGTTCTTTATTACTTTCCATGTAGCCTTTGGATTGTTTTTAGCTTTAATAAACTCTGCTTTTTCATAGGCCCTTTTTAGTTTTTTTATAAGCGAATTATAAAAGTTACGATATCGAGAATATGTTATTTTCAATGTTAAATTATCTGGGTTTTTTTAGCTTTGCGATGCATTTTATCACGATTGCGTAAGCAACGGAGTAAACCTGCTGTAATCCAAGGCTTAATGATAGTTTTTCGATTAGGAATAATAATAGTCTTAGAAAATTTATTTAAAACCGAATGTATGTCCGAGATAAAAGTGTCCGTAGCTAGATTAGGGTCTAAAATACTGAATATGTGATTGAAATCAAAATTATCTAGCGCTTTTTTAATAGCGTCATAATCGTAACGTAATGATTTTCTTGTCGTTGGAGATGCAGCAGTTTTACGTAAGCTCAAGAGTAGTACAACTGGTAAATGGTCCGTAACATGAGTGTCTATAACAATAACTGTGGCAGAAGTCTTGGTCCGTAACATGACATGATCAAGGCAGTTACATATTCTAGTAGGGATTGTATGAGCAGGAAGCAGACCAAGGCTAGAGGTCAGATTTAGGTAATCCTGTGCCAGGCGATCAGAGTTACCAGTTTTAATATCTATATTTATATCGCCTATAAGTATAACACTATTATAAGAATCGAGGGTCGTGACTATCTCGTGTAAACTGGCATAGAAGTTATTGGGGTCTAAGTAGGACGGGGATCTATAAACTGCAATGACGGCAGTTTTGTTAAAACAACATATCAGAGAATTAGCGTCGAGAATCTTTGGCTCATACGTGGTACAGTTAATTGAATTTTTAATATATATTACAACACCATCATTTTTTATAGGGTTACTTTTTGTAAAATATGATTCATAACCATTTAAAATTGGAAGATTTCCAGCCACTTGTAGCCAGCACTCGGTGAATATTAAGAGATCAAAATCAAGTTTAGTTAATGTTAGCATTATCATAAATTGTTCGAAGTTCTTTTTAATACTTCTGATATTAATATGGATAATACGTAGGTTATGCTCGGAAGGTTTTGCTACATTAATGCACTCGTCAGGTGTGCTTAGTTTAGAGTCTGCAACTGAAATATTATCAAGTTCTTGAGAAATTTCATCAATATTCATCATTTTTAGTTTTTATAAAAAATTCAAATGTCATTAAAAAAATTCCAGTAAAATTATGTAAGATTGCACTTAGACGGCATAATAAAAAATGTCTGTGTTGAGTATGTTGTTGAATTGTGTGTGAATTGATTGTGTGTGTGTGAGTGTGTGTTAGTATTTGAGTGTTGAAATGGATAGTGTTTAACAATGAGTTACAGTTAAGAAAACTAAAAATATAAGCTATAAGAGTATTACCTAAGGATAGAAGCAAGCAAAACATGCGAAGGTATCCTCGGATTTTACAAGGCGTGGCTAGTTGTATTAATTGTCATTCCTTTCGTTGAAGACTGTCAAGGTCAGCTTCTTTTTTTATGATGATTTGCCGATCACCTTCCTTCTTTCGAAGGAGCACTTTCCCAAAGGAGGTCCAACAATATTTATAGGCGTGGCTGTCTGCAAAACGCCGAGCCAGGTAATAAAGTCGCTGGTCTTTAAACGTGAGTTTCTCGGACAAATATATAGGCTTCTTTGGTCCTTCAATTTTTAAGTGCGTAGAATTTAGCTTGTTATCTTTATTATCCTTATTAAATATCCGTGCTTTTTTTATAATAGCATCCTTCGTAATTGCACTTGTCAGCTCGACTGTAATTATATTAGAGTCATTTTTAGTTTTCGTGCGAAAAATGTCTTTTATTTCCGAGCTCTGTAACGTATGGCCAAGTACCATGGCAGTCTCTGTTACAATTGTACACAAGTCTTCCTTATTCTCATTTTCTTTTATGGGGACATTCCTTATTTCTATTTTAGTTGAACACTGTTGTCGGTCCAGACGGTCGACTCTTTCCTCTAGTTCGCGAATATACCGACGATCAGACTCACGTTCAGCAGCCATGGTATTTAATTGGACTTTCATGTCGTCGTATTCGGCAGTCAAGGTCGTCAGAGACTTCATTATTTCATCATTTTGCGAGATAATTTCGGCAAGCTTGTTTTCCGACTGCGCCGTTGAAGCAGTTAACATTGCACGTATTTCATCCAGTCGACATGAGCAATCACAATCTGCGCGCTTACGCTTGAGTCGAGTAGTTATATTAGTGTCTTGTCCCAACGAAGAAAGATCCGGAGAAGAGCCAGATTGTAAAGGTAAGCGCAACAGCCAACAAACTACAACGAATCCAGAGACTTGCTTACCTGGCAACGACAGACTGTATGAAGACCACCCCAAATGCAGCTCTGGAAGCCATACTAGAGCTCCCACCGTTGCATCTATTCATACAGCAGGAAGCAGCAATGACAGCGGTTCGATTTAAGTCTCTGGGTCTCTGGAAAAACAGCAGAGCACTTAACACTCATACCTCTATACTTGATTAACTCTATGGTGACTACCCCATCATGCAGGCGGTAAATGACCGCACACCAAAGGAGTTCATCTTCGACAAAAAGTACAAAATACATCTCCACGAAGGATAGCGAAGCGAGGAACTCTGCCCCAAGGAACTTCAAATCTTCACAGACGGGTCCAAAACCGGCACAAGTACTGGATTAGGTATATTCTCGGAGGATCTGAACACACATATCTCCGCACCACTAGAAGTCCACAACACAGTGTTCCAAGCCGAGGGCATCACTCTGGCAGCCACAGCGGCCTTAGCAAGAGGAGTTACGGAACTCCCTGTTAGCATACTCTCGGATAGTATGGCGCTTCTACAAGCGCTCAACAATTACACCACCAACTCTGGAGGTATATACGAGTGCCACCAGCAGTTAAATCAGGTAGGCAACTTAAACAAAATAACCATCTAATGGATCAAAGGAAACAGCAGCTCTAGAGGCAATTTTGCTGCCGACGAGCAAGCCAGAAGAGAGCATGAAAGTGATAGGATCTGAACCTAAAGCTTCACTCCCCTTCAGTTTTCTACGCAATCGGGTAAGACAACATACCAAGGACCAACACAAAAGCCCCTGGTCAAATATTGGTAAATGTAGGCAAACAAAGGATCCTCTCCTAGACATAAACGGCAGACTAACCAGCCAACTGCTGCGACTGACAAAGCAACAACTTCGAACAGTTACAGCGGCGCTCACTGGGCATAGCTCCTTTAATAAACATCTTTTCATTATAAAAATCACAAACAATCCTCTATGTAGAGCATGTATGAAGAAGGAAGAGACGGCAGCCCACGTGCTACTGAACTGCCCTGAGGTCGCCACATACAGGGCCAAGTGCTTCGGAAACCCAGGTACCCACAGAGAAATTGCCGGCAACGCAAAGCATTTCTCGAGGAGCTGGGGTGGATTGAATAAATTAGCACTTATTCCGACCCCTACGCAAAAAACGCGCTCTTAACGTGGATTTGCGGATATCCGCCCGTTATACCAATACCAATATATAGGTCAGTGATCATACCCTTATTTAAACTAATATTCTACCTGTTTCCTCGAAATCCACGCACATTTCTTAATTTTTAGGTACCTATTGTACATTGATCTGGCACGTTTTAAAACATTTTCTTTTAAGAAAGAAGAAAATATTTTTATTTATAAAAGTGTCTTTCTTCTTAATCTGTACTGATTTAAGTACCTAATGACGTAGATTGTGTTAATTATTAGAATGACACTTCAGCGTGATTGTCGGGAATAATCAGAGTTTCCCGCCGTTATCACTGTTCTAATCTCTCTATTGTTAAAACTGGCGAGTAATACAGAAAATTAAATTTCTGTTTAGGTAAGAAAAAGTGGATGTGACGTTAAAAAAAAAGTACAAAATTATTCATGAAAGATAAATATGTTGTATTTATCATAATGCCTATGGTCGTTAAGAAGCATGCTTTTAAAAATAACATAAGATTATAATAACCAGACCTTGTCTATGTTCCTACTAAATTCGAATTTGATAAGTACTATAAACTTATTTCTTAAGCACGCACACAGGTTGGTGCTGCATTGGTAGGTGTAGGTATTATCCAAAATTGTAGCTGCGCCGTTGCCCGAGCGTGCAATATCTGACGAAGGGGTTGGAGTGAATAAAAAATGAATGTTACGTCATCCATTGTACAGTGAGTTAGCAGCTGTCGACAGCTCGTCAATAGCGCAGCGAACGTATAGGTAAAAACGACTAGATAAAAAACAGTCTGTGCATACTTGCACTACATAGGCCAGTGAAAATTGGAAACAGACCTACTCACGTATATACAATTATACAAATCTGCGTATAAAATATTCAAATACAGCCTAATACGCTCTCTTTTCACAATAGAAATCCACGCGGATGAAGAGTCGGGCAAAAGCTATAACAGATAGATACCCAGCCTAATTCAGCTTGCACGAATGCCTTGTAAACAATGCCGGAATAAAAAAAGGTCAACAAACAACAAAATGCATAACATGCAACTTAAAAATATGAATGACATTCACAACATATTAATTTCCAGCTTAATCAATTCGTTACAAACTATTCGGTAAGATTTATAAAGACAAAAATAAAATGTCAATGACATACTGATTCATTGATTCCAATATTTTTTATTTTGTTGTGAACATCAATAATATGACTACATATAAATATTAAAAAGTACCTACCTATCACGAAAAACAATAAAATATATGTCTAGTGAACGCAAATGCGACAGCAGAGTGCGAAATCCTATCCTGGTTTCGAATCCCGGGTCGGCTAAAGTGACGATGAGTTTTTATGTACGGAAATCTTCAGTACCTGTACGCAGTTTGGAACTGTGCTCGGTAAATAAGAATAGACTCGCCCACTATTACATGGCGCTCGGAAACGGCATCAGTAAAATGTGGTACAATAGTACTGCCTAACCCTTCGAAATTAATCTTTCGAACGAACCGCAAGCGCAGCTTTGAATAAACACAAGATCGAAGATGTATAAAGTTACCAGATTAGACAAACTGTTAAGTATAGGCTACTGAAGCATCAATCAATCAATCAAAATGTGGCAGCCTATAACAGTTTCAGCCCGATTGAGCCAAGTAGAACATTTTTTTAAATACTTTTGAAATTAAACAATTCAGCAATTTGAGTAGCAGACTGAGGCGTTAGTAAACCGAAAGAAAATTGGAGGTTACAGCATGTTCTTCTTCGCTCGTGCCGGCGCAAGCTAGCCGAGTTTCATAGTAAAAAGATTGGCCGGTCAGCAACGATAGTATCGAGGCTGATCGCTCTGTCTTCCAATGTCCGTCATTTCGACTCGCATGAATGAAGTCTTCTTTATATAAATTTATAGTCGTGTTTTCCTAAAAACAAATCGAGCCACACTATTCCCATCGCAAAGATTAATCTGGACATTTTTATTAAAACACTTCGACAAATTGTTAGGGATTAAGATAATTCGTGATATAAAAAGAGCTTCAAACTGGACAAATCATTCACAAAACAGACAATTGTGGACCGGCTGCCATCAATAGTACAACAGATCACCAAGTCCAAGATGTCTTTGAAGCAGTTAATCATCAAGGTAATTGAATCAAATATCTTTTTAAATTCGTTCTTACTATGGCCAGCAAATTTTTTATGATAATTTTCCTAGATTGTAGTTCCGTTCCATTATTTCCTGTAAAACCTGCAGAAATAGCAAAAGAAATAATTTTCTTGCGCTAATGAGTTGTGGAAAATTCTCCGTCAAGCAGTTTGTCTAAATATACATATGTACATTATCAGTACCCTGATTACTTGTACAGCGTACTTCATCAATAACTTTGCTTCAAGTCCTGACCTTACCGAGAACCGGAGAGAATGAATTGAGCTCATATCTCGAATTAAGCGATGTTAGGGTCCGAATTAGTCTTTACATAATGTCAACAATATAATACAAACCGAAGGGTGAGGACGATCAGATACATAGGCCTCACAACATCGTAACTGTAACGGAGGGAGTGGGGGAAGCGTTGTGCATTCAAATAATCCACACTCTTTCACCTAGAGAACAATTATCAGGGCATCTAGTTCCAGGGACAACAAAATCATCATTCTTCAGTAATTACTGAAGAATGATGATTTTGTTGGTAATTACCTTGCAGCCACAATAATTACATAACAATAATAACAGCAGAACATAGGCAAAATGAGGTCATTCAAATCATTGAAAATCAGTACGAATAAAGAAACAAAAGCAGGCCCATAATTCGAATCACATTTTGAAAATTAATTTTCCTATGCATTTTTACTGTCTAGTGACTAAGTCAATAATGCAATAATGAATCATTAGATTAGCACTAATAACGCATAAGTGATCCTAATTACCAGTTCATCGTGGTTGCCATAATATACGTAGTACCTACAAGGCATAATTAAAATCAGTTGAAACTCGTATACTTACCTATATTTAGAAAATGTATTGCAATAAACTTTTATATTAGATTAATTAAAACTAAATAAATTATTACCCGTTTCCTAAGTGCGTGATTTTGAATAACCCTCCCGTCTCCGGTACTGGCTCCATCCGGAAGGTGCCACGATGTTTCCGCCGCATCTCTGCTTTTCGGCTGCTGTAAAATAATAGTACTATGTTACCGTCGCACACGCAAATTCATAGGATCACGCCTCGCAAGAGTTAAGCAGAGATGAAGGTGCCGACCGTTATTTACTTCACGTAAGTTGACAAGCCCAGCGGGCACATTTGCAAAAGGGGATTGAGACTACTTACAGAAAAACATACAAATACACAGCCCGAACTTGAACCAAACCCGGAACCTTACGCTTAAACGTCTCTCGGAAACTCTATATTAATTATGCAGATAAATGTTACTTTTGTTGCCTAAAACACTTTTTAACTTTTTCTCTAGCTAACCAGCTTGTAGTTCAATACAATGACCTATTTAAACCAATTTATATTGGTGTGTTTTATCAATTTACGGAGTGATACAGCTGCATAGAGCATCAATCATGTTTCAATCATTGATTCTGTATGTGTTATGTATACCACGTGTTTTGTTCTATCTTATATGTATAACTAGCTTTTGCCCGCAACTTCGTACGCGTGGAATTTAGAATTTGATATTTTCCTGTGGTAAAATGGAGCCTATGTTTTAAGTTAGACCTCTAGCAATACATCGGTGAAAACTGCATTCAATTCCATGCAGTCGTTTTTGCGTGATACGTGTACAAACATACAAACAGACAGACAGACAAAATGCTCTAATAAAGACCCCCCATATTAGTTTTTCTCCAATATCTATAATGTACAGACATCGGCCTGATATAATTTTATTATATGAATAGATATTATTTCTGAAAAAAACTAGATTTCACTGAAATTTTGAAGGCACAGTGTGCGCAGCGATCGACTGCTGCGCTACGTGTCGCGGGTTCGATTCCCGCGCGGAACATATAATTGTATGATCTGTCTGTAGAAGTTGAGTTGTTTAGGTCTAGGTCTAAGTCTTTATGTATGTGAATACATATATATGTTTGTAAACATACGATACAGAAATTATTACAAGAGTGGGGCAAAGTTTAAAAAAATATCAAGACCTCAGTTAAAAACAGAGACCCATAATGTCGTTACCGGTCTTTAATGGTAATTCTGAGCTACAATTCTTACAGTAATATAATATGTAGTTGTATAGGTACAACTAGCAAAAAAATCTTTCTATAGGTACTTTAATTGCCCTTTTGAACTTAAAACCTAATCTATAAATACTTATCTACCGAATAGGCTATTAAATCATGACGACGCCAAAATGATCGCATTATTTTTGTCATAATAAAAAAAAAAATATAAGAAAAATGATTAAGATCGTGTCTGTTGAGTCGATCGAAAATTGTTAATCTTCAATTTATATAGTCGAACCAAATAATAAAAAGCCTTGCTTAAGTTAAACCAAAGTCCAAAGAAGTGGTCGTGAACTCGGCTGTTGCGCTTACGTACGAATGTGAGTTCCTGAAGTTTGGAATGTAAATGTTCCCGGTAAAATGGCAATAAAGGCTCGCAAGAATTTGCACGGGACAACATACAGCACCTCTGGTCAGTGCAGGCTTTACCTATGATACAGGGTGTGCAGTGCACACAGACGCAGGGTGTTAGGGGGCCCCTAGCCGCCGCTCGTGTTACTTAGATAAAAATCAGCGCATTATTCTAATTTAGAAAATAAACAGTGTGGGTTCGTAATATACGCGGGCAAAGTCGTGGGCGGAAACTAGTAATTTATAATTGCACCATTTGCTCATTTTGCACCCGAATTTTGATGACATTTTGATCGTGCATCTTCTAGAAGGCGCCTGCGCCAGGGTATTTTTTGCACCCGGGTGCTACGTGGGCTAAAGCCGCCCCTGCCTCTGGTCAATCCTAATGCAAAAGAGACGTGATGTTGTGTTATAAACTCAAGAAGTCACTGCGATCTATAATCATTACCTACAATCAGTGACATCAAGCGATTCAGAGGTTAATTAACGTTAATTCCCATAAGTACCCGTAACTTATAATATGAACCGGTAGATTAAAAGTTAAAATGTGTCTTCTGTTCCCATACGACCTTTAAGAATGGCATCCATTGTGTGCCATATTAAATAATACTTCGAGCACTAGAGTTACCACGAACTGTCTGCGAAGTGCTGTTCCTTGGAAAATCTTTAAACACTATTTATAATAAGAATAAATGCACTTCATTTCTGTAGAACGCCTGACTTTCAATATTGAACTTTTCATTATTATCAACACATGTCATACACGGTATGTATCTATATATATAAAAAGGAAATAAATCGTTACTTTAATAAATAAAATGTTGTGTATTACCATTTGAACAGGCGACCCATTTCTTCAACCTTGTCCACTCACTTATTCACTTATAAAAATTGCGTATAACTGCCCTCTGAGTACTAATACTAAGAAACGTGTAAAATAATCACAAAAAATACCCTTAACAAAGAGAAACACCTAAAAGAATATAACCTAAACTTCACACAAAACACGTTTTCTGACTCACAATAATGTAATGCAGTTTCTAACGTCATGTAATATAAAGAAATCCAATCCGTGTCTAATTTAATAAGCGTATCCTAACGTGAAATCCTTATCGAGAAAAATGTGCGTTATGTGGGTATCATAATAGTAATTTATAATTTTCTACCCACTAGTGTTTATGTTAAAATACCGATACACTAGCTCCCTAATGTTGACGGCACGGTTGGCGCAGTGTGTTGAGAAATCGACTGCTGCGCTCGGTGTCGCGGGTTCGATTCCCGCACGGAACAAATATTTGTATGATCTACAGATAGTTGTTTCGGGTCTGGTTGTGTGTGCATGTGACATGTATGTTTGTAAACTGTACCCACGACACAGGAGAAATCCAAGAGTGGGGCAATGTATAAAAAAAAAATATATATATTTAGGTATACGCCCGGTAGTTCGCCAACCAAATTATCTTTTTAAACTAGGCCAAACTAATATATTCAGATGGTGATTATTAGCGGGCGGTGTAGAACCGCCCTTACCAATATTACAGTTTCATACAGGCTACAAGTTAGGCTTTAACTTACAGTACCTATGACTGCCTCATTGGTCTAGTGGTCGCACACTGCTAGTGCGACTGCTGAGCGTGAGGTCCTAGGTGCAATTCCCGGGTGGGGCAGTGTGTTATTGATTTTTTCTTTACTTATGGAAATTCTCAGTAGCAGCAAGGTGTCTGGAACGGCAACAGGCTCGTCCCATGCTCGTTACATGGGTCTCAATAATAAAAACTCAATAATATAATATTTACTCCTCTGCCCAAACCTTCGGGGAATACAGGCGTGATGTTATGTTATGTTCCCTATGACTGGTTAAACGAAGGATACCTATTCACAGACCTGATAATTCAGGCTTACGTAACAAAAATTTAATTATAAAATTTATAAATTACAGAAATACAGTACTATTTAAACTAACATTACAAACAATCACCTCGTGATTGTTTGTTTGAACGCGCTAATCTCTGGGACTAACAGACCGATATGTAAAATTATTTTTGCATAATAGCATATTTATTGTGAAGTTTGTAGGCTGCTTTTTATGCAATGCATGCATGAAAAAATGCACGAGTTCCTAATGCACGTGGGCGAAGCCGCGGGCGGAAGCTAGTATAATAATAAAAATATTGATATAAGATATCCATAGTAAAAAGGGCGAATGGCATTTGATAAAGCAGGGAGCTATGATTTTTAACCTTAAAACCTGACTTGAACAGAAAAAGTACATAACAATAAATTAAATGTTAAGGTAATGGTGTAAATAAATATTAGGAACTAGAATCCTATCATAGTATGTACCTCGTTTAAACTCGGTCAGTGTATATATAAAGATACAAAAAGCGATGCGGAGGAGTATTTTGACGTGTAGGTTATTTTACATTTTTTACATCTTAATCTGTTTAGTGTTTTTAGTAGTTAGTAATAAGTAGTTAGTAAAATCATTCAATGAACAATAAACCCATTTAATATTAAATAAAATTAAGATACAACGTAAAGTAATTGCACGATCTCAAACCTACTATACATAATTTAAAAAAACTACTAGACATACACATAAAACTACAGGAAGCAATGGGTTTAGTTAACTTGATTATCATTGCTATACCTACCCTACTATTTATGTCATTTCGTACGCTATGGCACAGGAGAAAAATAGCAAACGCAAGCGACGCGGCCGGACGGAACAATTCTTATCTTCATAAATTATAATCAAACTTATTTTAGAGGCACCTACATTTGTCAGGGAGAAGAACTATTGGATTCTAAATTTAGGTTTTGCGAAGTGCCGTAGCCTTCGTAGGTAACCGTTGGTTCGTCATAGTTTGCAGGATACGAGGTCCTTCCTCATTGGCATAGAATGGGACTCAAACGATTCAGTTCCATTGTGTTAAACACTAGTAAACCCCTAACAATAAATGTCGTTTAGACCGGCTATCGCTTTGCTATAAGTAAATACAGTCAAACTCATTATGTTCACTTGCCAAAAAAAGCAAGATTTTTAAGTAGAAGTGATTGCAATCTTTGGTTTGCCATCTGTTCTCCGCCACCCAATTACTGGGAGACACGCTAATACTCTAAGGTTAGGCCAATTGCCAGGCTTTTTGGGCTACTGACACCTGCTAGGACGGTTATAGATATGCGTATGACCTGGGGCCAACTGATTAACATGCTTTCCTAGGCGCGTAGGGGTCTAAATGTACCTATGAAGAACGGTAGCCATCCAAGGACTGACGTAGCTAACATTGCTTAACCTCGCAGATCGACTGATCAATGCGGTAGTGCATAAGTATTAAGTATATTTTTTATTCTACAACTGACCTATGATAATCATATATAAATATCAATGAAATCATAAAAAGCACACATCAATAATTCTGAATGTCATTCTGCGATAATTCGACACACGACTTAATAAGTAGGATGTAGACTATTATCGTATACATATAATGTAATCAAATCAAAGTCAATGTCAACATAACTTGCTGCTTATTTTAGTAACGTAAGTTGGCACTGATGCATATACCCAGTGCACCTTGCGCAGCCAGTCCGATTTATCAAGCTGACATATTATTCTACAGTTCCACAATTCGGAGTACATCCTCATGCCATGCAAATCTGAGAGCTCATGGCTCGAAGAAATTGGCAGCATTTAAATACCAGTGGAGACTTGCCAGGTCTTTTGGGTCTTTTCCGAAATCATTTACTCCTGCAAAGGATGTGCCCATTGAACTGCTAGTAACTATAATTTGTATAAATTATAACAAATGTAACAAACAAATTATATTTCAGCAAACTATTATTTAAATACAACAATAATAAAAAGGTTTTCTGATAGCTGTCTAATTTTTTGTGTAAATTAAACGAATGCAAGGCTGTGTCATACAAATAATGAATTGCGCTCACAGATATATCGAGTTTAATACTTCATTCAAAAAAGATAATTGCGTACGTATATAGAAAACCAAAATATTGAAAAAAAAAAGTAACTTGCACGTGCCAGTCAACTGCAATAAGATATAATCATTTCAAGAACAAAAATAAATACAGTACTTATTACAGTACCTTAATATTTTTTCTAACTATAAGAACCAGTCGAGTTACTTATAGTTCAGAAAATAATTACTGTAACATTATAAGCGACCCTGTCAATTTTGAGAACAAGTATTTTCAATGCAAAGCAAATGTAATATAAATAGAATGCAAAAAAAGACTTACCTTAGCGGTGTGTGTAAAAAATGAACTATCTTTAGCGACATAGGACCTTTTTGCTGTAGATCTCAGCAAAAATGTTCTTCTTCCGTAAACATTCACAAGTCATTAGATCAGTACGTTAGAACAACATTAACCCAAATACGCGGAGCTTGTCTCAAACAACAACAATGACAATGAGAAGGTGGCATCACCATACGCACGATATTGGCCGTAATATGAACGAAGTGTACAGAGAGCAACCCACGGAGCAAAGTTGTGACCGCAGGGTTTGACAATCACAGTCTCGTTCATACAACATTTTCGTGAATCGACATTCATACAATCTCTGTGTACCTATGAGATATTTTCTGTATGATGTGATTTAATAGAAATGGGATTAATAAAAATAACAATTAATAAAATCTATCATTCGGCTTACTACCTGAAGTTAGACATACATTGTAACAATATGAAAAAAAAAGTGAACAAAACAAATCTTTATTTCTATAACTAGGTACACTTCGAGCCTCGTGGATGCGTACATGAAAAAATATGTTCATGACAACAGGCAACAGGACTTGTGACCTAACAAGACACCTAGCGATTAAATCCGATATCTTAGTAATTAATGTGGCTTACTTGGTCGTATTCAGTTTAAAAAAATGCGCATAAATTTATATAATCTTTTTCGTTCTTTCGTATCTTTCGCTCGTATATTTTTTGAACTTTTCTCACACAATCTTCAATTTTCCCTGCATTAATTGAATGCAAGAACCTTTCTTAGAAAACCTAACGATACTAAACGCTACGTTTTCGTCTTAATCGATTTACTTAGAAATTTGAGTTATAAGTATTAAGATAAGCCGTCTAAAAACTTTTCAGTTTTTAAAACTTTTGATAATCACTCATAAATCAAAGTGAGGTTATTACGCAAGAGGAATGTTATCAACCTCTGGGATCCTGCACAGTATGGTAGTAGCCGAGATCTCGAATGACTGCCAATCAGAGCGCGGGCCAGTTGCGACTAATAAGTGAACAACTTGTACAACGTGACGACGCTTGCCGAGTTGCTGACACGTCATCTCATCTCGTCTAACTCTTGGTATCTATAACGCAGATGCAACTAATTGTTTGTTATTAAATTAACGTTTGCAATTCATACTTCCGTTGTCAGTCGAATTTACATTACGTTTTAAATTAATGGTAGACACATTATTTTTTCTGCTGTCTGTGTTGTTTGTATTTTTGTCTGTTCCCATATTTTAAATTTTGCTCTGTTTGGAAACTAGTTATTAACATTATTTGGGTTTATGAAAGCGTGGGTAGTGTATACGGTAAACCAAAAAACTATTGAACTCTTAAATATTCTTGATCCATCTTTGAGTTGAGTTATCAATACCCATTAGTGTAGTTTAGATGTTTATGACATTGAATTCTCAAGCCACGTCACGTCACGTTCACGTTGAAGTCACGTCATCACCACCAAAAGTTTAAATAATATAATTAATAGACCCTTGTACTTCTCTATTGGTTTTCCATTTTGTATATATATATATATATATATATTTTTGTTTCTTGCGTGCAATATAGTCTATAGTTAAAAAGGTTTAAAAATAACGTTGAAACGTATTTATTAATTTGGTTTGTACAAAGTTATTTTTAAACTTTTTTAGATATTCTATTTACAATATATGTACATATATGAGTTCAATTTGTATCTAAATAAAAAATCATGATGAACTCGCTAATTCGATTTAAGTTGATAGTGTTCCTTGAACTAGCGTCCTCGAACCTAATGATAAGCACTCTGTAAAATAGTTGACGGTTTATTTTGCTTCCTGATAGTACTTATCTCTGATTGGAACAAACAATTCAAGTCAAAGGTATACAGTATACTAAGAATTAACTATATTAGATTAAATCTAAACGACGTAACGCCTATTTAATAATTACGGTTGCGTTAACTCGTAGAAATCATCTATACCCATCCTATTGAACGTGAATTGCTGCATCTATACCCATAGTACACATATCGATACAGGAGAAATCCTAGTGTGGGGCAACTTTTTTTTTGTTTTTTTAATACTTAATAACAAACACCACAAATGTAAATATACATAAAGGTAGGTATAAAAATGCTACGACTTTGTTACGCCGTCTATTAATGGTGCCATCACCAAGATTCAGACCTCTCTCAAAAAGAGACTGGGCTGTATTCCACCACACATACTCATTGATTGGTGAACTCACAAATCTTCGAATTTATAATTCCAGAATTTTCCTGACAATGTTTCACTTGTTTTGAATTATGGTTAAATAATATTGATAACTTATACACATTATGAATAAAAATACCAGAAGAGTTAATTCAGATGACGGGAATAAAGACTAATTTAATTTTTTTATTTTTAAAATTTTATTTATCTTACTGAAAATTAAATAAGTACTCATAGAGTTATGTTTACAGGCGCTTTGCGTCACTATATGCCTTGCATCATCACCATCGTCGAATGAAGAGTTGGCTCGAGACTTCATAGAACACGTTCTCGGAATCCCTGGAACTGACAAAATATTGAACTCGGCGCTCGGAAGGCTTCAGAGGAACAGGCAACAGGAGATTATCAGACAGCGTGTTTCTTCTGAAGCGGATTGTGAGAATCCCTCGGAGGTAAGGGATGAGCGAGTAGATCTTATTGACAGGTATTTCGTGATTAGGTATATAGGTTAGGTTATGAGCCATATACCTATATTTGTGAACAGCAATTGGTTGAATTTATTATTATTGTGGTCAAACGAGGTGATTATGATCATTCATTTATGAGAAGCACGATGTTCAGCCATCCATGGCTATACGTTCATGGGATCAGCAATTTATTTTCTAGTTATTTCCAGCCATATTTTCCTTTACCTGTAGCTATTTCGCGAGTGGCATGGAAGAGGCTACTGATGTATCTCACCCAACAAATATAACAAGACATCAGTAGCTATGTTTATAAATA
This sequence comes from Shargacucullia verbasci, assembly GCA_947562105.1. Lineage (NCBI taxonomy): Eukaryota > Metazoa > Arthropoda > Insecta > Lepidoptera > Noctuidae > Shargacucullia > Shargacucullia verbasci. Next base: position 11,481,134 of record OX387279.1, read on the forward strand.
TTGTAATTGTATTTGTAATCTTTTACAGCTTTTGCCGGAGTACACGGAAACACTTCAAGGCTCACGAGAACTGAGGCAGTTGGGTGAACAGGTAACTACTTTATATCATATTAGACAAAAGCAAGTGGATATAAAAAAAAATGTATAGATAAGATGGTAAGGATATGGTCAGTTCCTAATGCCTTAAACCAAGTGGTATCTCAAAAAATACTAGAATTGTTGGGCAAAGCCATAAAGAAGATCAGTAAATCTAATCGTTATCTCACCCAAACAAATCATCAAATTGACCATGTAACTTTAATTTGCAAATTATGCATACGAGTTCAAGGAGAAACACCTATAGGTGTTTGTTGTACTACCTGTTTATTTATATTATGTTTACCTTTAAAGCTAACTTGATTTTTGTCGCTGACATTTTGTGAAGCAGTGATACCCTAGAGGTTAAATGCTTGCCTTCTATGCAGATGGATCTGAGGACGAATACGGCCTGCACATCTGACATTTAGAAATTTGTTTTTGGGTCGAGATTAGATTTTTATTTGCGCCACGGTAAAGGAGAAAATTTGTGACGAAGCATATTGTTCTCGGTGGTGTGTATAGTCTGCCGACTCACACCCATGCCATGGCTTAGGCCTTAACCCTTTTCATTCCGAGTAGATATCATTGCACAGTTGTAGGGTTAATAATAACTGGGTTATTATTATTATTTTGTGACATGTATTAAATACTGGGTATACAGGTAAACCTATAAACCTTCTTGTTGTTAAATAAACTTCCACGGCGGCAAGACAAATTCTCATATACAAGCTCGACCCAACACGAGGGACTACTTTGGGCATTCACAAAACAGATTTCAAACTTTCAAGTCGTCGGGTATTGCAGAAATGTTCACCAGAGCTTTTACATATGTACTATACACATATACATACTATATCAGAAGATAAAGCTTGTCAGACACGATTGCTGAAACCTACCCAGTATAGTTACAAAGCCGAGGTTCCACTATTTGTAAAAAAGTGCCTCCACGTGTGCCGAAACCCGACATTCTAAGTACCATTGTTGACTAGCTAATCTTTCCGTTACAGCACGGAAAGAATTGTTGGGCAAAGCCATAAAGAAGATCAGTAAATCTAATCGTTATCTCACCCAAACAAATCATCAATTGACCATGTAACTTTAATTTGCAAATTATGCATACGAGTTCAAGGAGAAACACCTATAGGTTTTTGTTGTACTACCTGTTTATTTATATTATATTTACCTTTAAAGCTAACTTGATTTTTGTCGCTGACATTTTGTGAAGCAGTGATACCCTGCAATTCTAGTATTTTTTGAGATACCACTTGGTTTAAGGCATTAGGAACTGACCATATCCTTACCATCTTATCTATACATTTTTTCTTCTCGTGATAGTCCGTGCCGACACGACCGAAGAAGAAGTAATCATTATTAAGATAGATATTGAAACAAATAAGTCTAACAAAGCCGTAGCAGTTGGACTACCCTCTCATTTTTTAACAGCATCTATTCTATCAACCTTAGCACTGAACATACTCTAGCAGCATCACGGGCACGATAATCTAGATATTTCAGGGTTTTGTAACTGGAATATCTACAATCTCAAATTATTGTGACTTGCTGTATTGGTTCAGTTGCTGCCTTCGCAAATTCAGACATACATAAAACGTCCTTGATAGAATAGGATCCTCTAAGGATATACTAAGGCTTACCCACTTGTATTTTTTATGTGATACGAATTATTTCTTTGTTTCATAGTGCAGATATTTAAAAATAAGAAAATAGTTGACTACGATTCAACACTTCGTATCCTTTAATGTAACATTGGTCCTCGATTAGAATGGACTTTTTAGCTATATTTAGATTGCATATAGCAATAGTAATACAGTAAAATATTACATGCATAAATCTTGAGCAATATAAAATGAGCAATAAATAATAACAAACAGCAACACTAAGTTCGAAATAACCATTGGTAGGAGGTATTGGCCCAGCTAAGCGTGCAACGGAAATTTACCAAAACCAACATGGATTCATTGAATTTCACAACGAACTCTAAAATAAATTATAAATACGACCTAGGTATACAGTTGGATGCACGCCGTTAGTTTCTCACGCGTTTTTTTTTTAACTTTAATAAAGTAATATTACGTTCAAGCTCGTTTTTTCAATATGCAGATTTTCATGGCCTTATCAGAGCAATAACATATTTGATTTGCTCATATATTATATTAAGTTGCTTAATTTAACTCACCTTAAATTATGAAAACGAAGTACGTACCGCTAAACAATAGTTCGATAAAAAATAGAGGTATAATTAAATATGTAAATACATGTATATACATGTTGATTGTCATTAAAACCCTTTAGAACGATAATGTTATTATTATTAGTTTGAATGTTCAAAGGGCACTCAGCATATTAGAGATTCAGTATTCCATAGCATCTAATTTAGTTAATATGACAATCTCACGGAATATTTAAATAAATCTTACGCTTTTCCCTTGATACGACATTGACTCTTTTATATAACGTAAAACTGACCAGTATTTCTTTTAGTCCATTAAGCAAGTTAATTAAAAATATCTATAGTTTCGTTATCAAGTCAGCTTTGGCTATTGTATAGTAGTTTGAGGATTCTGGCTACGGTCAGAACAAAATATATCGTGAGGGCAAATATCACCAATATAATAGATTTTTTGTTAAACATAATAACATTATTGTATAACCCATATAATATTAGGGTGACATTACTTTGGTACATAACTATAATATCACTACATAAACAACACAACAGCATCACGCCTCTATTCCCCGTAGGGTTAAGCAGAGGTGTACGGTATTACACCAACATTTCACTGAATATCATTAAGTATTTAATTTCAGAAGCATTACCCAATCTGTCAGCTTGAGAGGAAAATCAAGAAGTTGAATACAAACGAATACGAATACAGGCCAGCCTACTATGAAGAAGTTCGTTGCACTATGACGTCGAACGAAGAAATTGGAGTTACTAATGAGGTATGCTCTCTATCAATTGACTAATAGCAGCTTTCTTAAATATTAATTATAGTCATTTAATGAAAGAAATTTGACCTTCCTTTTTCTGTTTCGAAAGATGGATTATCAAAATAATATTCTCCTTCAATATTTAGGCAGTCATTCAAATGCAAACATAGTTTTTGCATACTATTTTTATAACCAAGGTCTGTGATGCATATTGGCGTATTTAATATTTGTTTAGTTAATAGCGGTGTCCTTTTAAATCGAAGATAGCATTAAGCTATAAAAGGCAACCAAACAACTTATTTTACGGGTTTGATAACGTACTTACAGGAAAATTTTAGATATCCAATATGCAAATGTATTAGCATAAAAATAAATAGTTTCTGTAGCAAAATACCATAGAGGTACGGTTATCAACGAAAGTAAATTATTTAACAGCTGTTGTATTTCTGATATAAATGTTAATAAAAAATGAATACTGCTTAATCACACAATCAACTACATTGTTTTCGGTTTCCAATCTAACCGGTTGCGACTGTATATCAGTATTTTACACGGAGGGACTGCCATTTGACCTCCACCACCCAATTACTGGGAGACACTAATAGTCTAAAGTAAGACTGGTTGTCAGTCATTTTGGGCTGCTGACCTGTAACTACAGTCGTATACCACCCGGAACCGGAACCAACAATATTCCGAGGCCTCATTTAATATAACAGTGGAGTGTAAATCTACTGTAATCGCAAGTCTCCTCTAAAAAATCTAATTATCCTCTACTATTTTATTTCAGATTTGTTCTAGTCTTGGATTCGCGTGTGTCCAGTGGAATAAAACGATCCATTTGACTAGGAGACGATATACCAGGTACGTAAAATATGACATAATTTTATTAAATCTTTATTTTTTGCTTCGGGTACAAGAATAGTACCTATCTTCAAGGTACTAATTGCGCCAATCATCTTCAAACTCGATCTAGACGTTTGATAAAAGCTCGTCGATCAAAATAATTTAAGGCTTATTTTACAACCGTCAGTTAACATTCACCTTATTATATCTATCTATATAAAATTGGCCCTTAGTGTTGTGTTAGTGTTGTATTTTAGAGCACATACTTGAAGTCCCTAAATATTAATGAATTCTTAATATTTCAAACGTTTCTGGTAACATAGTTGAGAAATATGCTTGTTTCTAGCGGACTAAACAGGAATTCTTTAACGTTTGGGCATTGGTTGTCGGTGAGTAGCAACCTCGGTCACAACCTCAAGGACCAAGGAACATAATTATTCTTATGAACGGCACCTTAATGACGTAGAAAGCCACAAAAACCAAGAAACAGCATCCTTTTTTTATTTACGAGCTTTTACTTAAGTTGCATTGTTTGTGTGTTTGTTGGGGTCAAATCTTGCAACTAAATTTTAAGGCAGTTATCCTCAACCGATCGAGCTGAAATTTTGCATACACGTTTAGTTTAGATGACAATGCATGGTGAGCTAAGTGACGTCATTATAGAACCAATATGGCGGACTCTCAAAGATGGCGGACTATGTTTTATATCCACCGCCATGATATGGATATCAAATGAAAGGGTTTGCTGAGAAGGATACGAATAAACTGACGTTCGGGTCAAATTTTGCAACTGAATTTTAAAAGTACGCCTTGGTTGGCTTTATACTATAACTTGTGTGATTTGGCGAGATAGGCGTCAATAGCATTGGTTTGCAACCTCTCTACGATAAGGACAGCACCAAAATCACCGAATCCTGTACCGTGGGAGCTTTTTCAAACACTTAGATCCGAAACAACTATTTCTTGGCCATACAAATATTTGATCAATGCGGAAATCTAACCCGCGACCCGTAGCGGATTAGTCAATGGCTCAACCACTGGGCAAGCCGTGCCGTCATGATGACTGACTTAAGTTTATTTTCCAGTGATTGCTGGGAAACGAGGACCATGGTGATACCGGCTGGCTGTGAGTGCATGTGGCCCGTACACCGGCTGGGAGACATGAAGCTGCGAATTTAAAATACCCGGAACTCTTCCTCTTGAAATACAGCATCATTTCCCACTGACATTGATTTTATGGAAATTGTAGTGATGAATTTTATAATAGATACCTACCAATTTTAAACTTTTCAGAAATCATGTATTACGTAAATGTACCCAGAAGGTCATTTTAGTCTAGTTGTAAGTGTAGTTAACTCTAGTCATGGAGATTCTTAATTTAATAATAATTTTGTTAGTAGTTAAGACTGGTTAGGAATAATGCTTCGATTGCATAATATCGCATCCAGACATCCAGTTCAATAAATTTTGTTCTAACACCAATATACTAAATATTTATACACCTACGCATTTAGAAACGTACCCGCGATTTTTGATGGTTACTTCAATTTATGCATTAGACTCGTACAGCAACAAAGTAAATGATGAACAGTCTAATGCCAAAACTGGTAAATCATGTCACCTATTCACCTAATAGTTTAGCAATTTTGACATTCATCTGGTCTTGATATTCTAAGTCTTATCATAACTAAGTATTATGTATGTTGACCATCACTACATAATTATAAAACAAAGTCCCCCGCCGCATCTGTCAGTCTGTTCGCGATAATCTCAAAAACTACTGAACGGATTTTCATGCGGTTTTTACCAATAGACAGAGTGATTCATGAGGAAGATTCAGTGTATAATTCGTTAAATTATTGTGTAAATTGGCTCACTGAATATTATAAAGCAAAGTCCCCAGCCGCGTCTGTCTGTCTGTTTGCGATAAACTCAAAAACTACTGAACGGATTTTCATGCGATTTTCACCAATAGACAGAGTGATTCATGAGGAAGGTTTAGGTGTATAATTCGTTAAGGTTTTGTGTAAATTGGCTGAAATATGACAATGATAGTTGAAGATGTCGGAAAAAATTATGCCGACTGGGAGCTTTACTGGCGTGCGCCAAGTAAATGCTCGACGTAACAGGCTAATACGACACTAGACAGAAAAAAAAATGAAGGCGTATATGCTCTGCTACCCGTGCTAACCCGAGGTGGATCGCTAATATATACTAAATACAAAGTTATGATATATTGGGAATAAGCCTACATATGTATTTATATGATACGTAATACCTATATAAGATTCGAATATGTCCTTATTATAATGTGAATGTGAATCCTAACTATAATTTCTGAAATATAATCCATTCTGTCAAGTTGTTATTCATTAACTTAAATTAATAACTTTTAATTAATATATTGTTTTCCGGTTGCACTGCTCATAAGTTCAGACTATTAAATTTAAAGCTTTTATGATGGCCATCAATATATCATTAGGCTGTATCCAGTAAGCCACTGTTTTAGAGTAAATTTAGAATAATTATATTTACTTAGTAGGTACTACTCGAATGTGTTCGTGGAAGTCACGCAAAATTCGATTTTGAAAAACAGTGATTATAAATTATTTTTTTCTGCAAACCTGCTTATCATATTATTTATTTTTTCCTTTCTAAATACTACCCAATAGTTTTGTCAAATCCATTGACCAAACAAAATATCTTCGTAGCACTAGTTAATAAAGAATGAGGGAAGGAACAAAGCACACATGTTTGGTTTGCTTAATAGGTATATCTATTATACCTAATGTTTTAAATGTCCAACTAAGTACAATATTTACCTACATTAACAATTCACACGCTTTAATTAAATATTGAGTCAAGCTCCCGACTCACGTTACCGTGGTTGTACGGCATGATCGTAATGCGATGCTGCCGTGGTTCCTCGGAGCCTTGCTGTTACTGGTAGGGTTAAGGTTGTACATTTGGTGTAACATCTCTTACATTAATTATCTGCCGACGAGGCTGCTCTGGCGGCATTCAGTCCGGTGCGACAGGTGCGTGAGAGAGGCTGTGTCACTCGACTTCGTTAACTCGACGCTCTACATCGGCACAAACAAAACAGTAAGTTTTTTTCACCGTCACTATTCATTGCGTAACGTGAACGCGCCGGAACGAATCTACGAAATTCGGCAATTATTTATATACCTACATATAAGCGCATACAATATGTATACAACAATCTGTTGTTGTTCTTTTGGTTCAGTTTAATTAAATATGTCGTTGGAATTACCTAAATGTTTGTCGCATAACAAAGACAGCTTATCTTGAATTAAATCACTGAGCATCACGTGCAAGTTATTCAAAAGCTTAGCAAAACAAAACGATACTATTAACAAGGTAATTAAAAAATTATCTATTATATAATGACTAATGAAAAACATTGGAATAATACGCTTAATATTATCGATAGACTTTATATCTTCTATTCATACATAGATGCTATATTCACATATCTGAATAGATATAAACTTCCGCAAAATTGTTGCAAAAAACTATTCATCAATCAAAGTATACCTAGGTACTTTGTGTGTTAAGATTAACATAGAGTAAAAAATACATTATGAAGAGTTCAAAACCTTGTACAGGCTGGAAAAAAATGTTAAAATAGACGCTGATAACTAAACGAAATAATCAAATTAATATTAAGTACACAACAGAGCTATACCTCAGTAAATATCTTATTTAACATACCTCATAGTTGAGGTAGGTAGATACAATACCTACTTTGGCAGGTACTCTGTTTTTATTTTAATTTAGGTACACCTGTGACTTCATTCACGTAATATGAATATTTGGAAATTTGGATACTTGGTAAAAAGTGACAGGATATTAAATCTGTTTCTTGCATTTTTAACCTGAATAAAAAGGGAGATCGAGAGCTTATATTTATTATTACGGTCATCTAGGAAACTATTTAAAGTGGGTGTCCACGATTTCATCTGGATAGAAAAAATGTTCACAAATGTAAACGCCCATTTCACTCCCTTAGGAGTGAATTTCGGAAATTGCTTTTTAACCTAGATTTGTAAACGTAATAAGTAGCTACCTACTCGTAATAATTGTCTTTATTAAAGGCATCGATCGAATGAAGAAACAACCGGTTTCTTCATTCACTATACATGTTTTTTTTTTCCATTATCTACATTACACACATAATATACTTAGGCCCAAGTTCACCGATAACATAACAGAAGTTTAAGCTAAAAGCAGCCGATTATCAAGGTGTATAGGTAAACGATCTAAGAACTGTTTTCATTTTAAAAATCTCTTATCTGGTTGGCGAATTTGGCTCTTAATGACAAGAAATGTAAAAATAAAATAACCCGAATGACAAAAAAAAATTGAACTATTTGAATTTGCCAGTTTGTTCATTACGGCATTAGTTACAAGAATTCATAAAAACTTTAGTTTTGAAAAAACAGGAATACTGCAAAGTTATTTTTGGTACGTTCTACGTAATAGGCAGAAAGGGAAATGCCAATGATTGCCTAAAAATGCCCAACAAGCCAGTTTATTAAAACACAACGGTATTTGTCAATCGAAACATTAATAGTTTGCAAGCTGCGATATAAAATATTATATTATGTGTACTGATTGTAAGTCGCATCGATTCTGGTCGCGATGCAATTAATATCGAACGACATTTGTAATGGCAGTTTCAGTCACTTATGATAACTAAGATGGACAATTGGATGCGGAAGTTATATTTTTCCTTCTGCTTGTTCCTGGTTTCCTTGAGAATATTTTACTAGTGTATAATACAAATGATTTAAAATATCATATTTAACAACATTAATTAATTAATCTAGTAAATGTAATTTAATATGTGTATTAAAAAAACTAAAAAACACCAGTTATAATCAATTCATTATTGACGTTGCATAATATTATTTTCACGTTTTTTTTATGTGTGCCCTCGAGGTCAACCTGGTTACGGACACTGGCCAAACAAAACAACAAACATTACACTCTTACTTCTTTTTTTGTAACTATCTGAATGCTGGACTGGTGTGTTTTGGCTGAATACACACACCAAGATCATTTTAGAGCCCTCTCAGGTGTGCCGGTTTCCTCACTATGTTTTTCTTCAACGTAAACGAAGTGATAAATTTTGACAGCTGATCACGTTAGAACTTAAATATCAAATCCTGTTGGATAATTCAAGCTCTAGCCTATTACTAGTGTTACTTAACAAAGGAACAAAAAAAAATAACAAGAAGGTTTACTTAAAAACAGTTGTATATAACACTCATTATAAAACAAAAGCTTAGTCACTCACTTTTATTTATTTTATTTTTTCCATCTAAGGTTTTTCAATGGCCAGATTTTTTTTTTCTTTTAAAAGCGTTGCTCCACACTTGGAATAATTCTTGTATCGTGGGTGCGTTTACAAACACATGTATTCACATACACAAACACCCAGACCCGAAACATTATACAAATATTTGTTCCGTGCGGGGATCGAACCCGCGTTACGCTTAGCCACTGCGCCAACCGTGTCGTCAAGATAAAAGTTATCTAGCTGTTATTTAAATTTAGATCAGTTTTTGTACGGACTTATCACAGGAATATCTGAGGTTTGCTTGCAATTGAAAAATCTGCCCAAAGTAACATAACATAACGCCTGTATTCCCGAAAGGTTAGGCAGAGGTGTATTATTGTGCACCCACATTTCACCGATGCTGTTATTAAGTCCCATGTAATTGCGGACGAGTCTAATGGCATCAACCGGACACAATTCCAAACTCTGTCCTACACTGACAAGTTCTACACAGAAAACCCCAAAATAACTACCCGCTCCGGGAACCGAATCCAGGACCTAACGCTCGACTGTCGCGCGTACGACCACTAGACCAATGAAGCAGTCAGTACGTAAGTAAACATAACTTTAATACTGTTACATTATTATTAGGTAAACACTGAGACAATCCACGCCCTATATTAATTTTCTACATTAATTCGTTCCGTCACTTTCAGTAGTCCGTACTATATAATTAATGATCTAATTATCTGCACGCAATAAGGGTAAGATGTGACCTTTTAATTGCTCTGTTGTGGATGATAGCTTGGTTTTTCCTACAACATTCAACTGCATAGTATGAATTGAAGAAAACAGAACAAATAAAAGTAATAAACTGAAAGTTTCAATTACGTTTAAATAGCTTTTAGGTCTACGAAAGTCTTAAGGCTTAAATACTAACATTTTTTTTTCTTACTGCCACCTTGATCTCATGTTTACTTAGTTACTAAGTCCCTCATTGGTCTAGTGGTCGCAAGCGCGACTGCTGAGCGTGAGTTCCTGGGTTCGACTCCCGGGTCGGGCAAAGTATTCTTGGATTTTTTGTATGGAAAGTCTCAGTAGCAGCACGTAGTCTGGAACTATATCCAGTAGATGGCAATAGGCTCGCCCCCTTTTACATGGAACTCAATAACAGCATCGGCGAAATGTGGCGCATCCACGAATTCACCACAAAGCGGTACAACGATTAAGAACTTAAAAACCTACAAGAAGATCTATGGGCAGACCGTACCTCAACGGTCTAGTTTTATAGATCATAGGTATATATCAAAACACGACTAGGCATATTATGTTCAATCATATTATAGCATGTAATCTATCCTTGATCAGATACTATTTTAAAATGTACTATATTATGCATATTGCAACGCGAATGACCTCAAGATATTACAGTATATTGCTTCGAGCGTTCTAACCATGACCCTCCGTAGGTTCTAGAACAATGTTACATCGAAATCATAATTTGATGCTTTGCGAAACATTACTGTGCTATTGCGAATTGTACGATATTTGTGTGCTTGTGGAACATAAAATTAAACTTCATAAACCATTATACATTGATAAAGCTTAATAATCCAAAAATAAATACATAACACAATAAACATTTTTTTTTATGATTGTGGTACCTACATATCAAAAATGTTGACCAAGAAGGTTTAAAAATACATCAAACAATTCTACACGAAATAGTTTAAAAAACAATCATTATAAAAGTAACCTATTGTCGCAAAGCTGTGACATAACCGGACTAAACTTATACTTGATGACATTTTAATATGAACTGTAGCTCCTGTAAGCAAAGTCTGTAATTTCACTTTCGTCGTTTAAGCGTTTTCACGTTTTAAACTATTGTTTATCTGTTTAAATGTTATAAAAATCCGTAAAATATATTGTTTAATAGTTTTCCATCACTCTTACTATGAAAGTGTGTCGTTGTTTGCACAATAAGTCGACCGAAATTTTCGGAAGACGAAAACCGAACTAATGTTTTCGACTGTTTACTTTCGCTCTTGATGAACCTATTATTTTTGTAGATCTCCTAATATTACACTGTATACTCTTATCATTTTTAGTAATAATAAGTATTGTGTTAATCTCGGGTAAAAGACTTCATTTCACAATCGAACTTTATGACAACTCTATGCTCGGGATACAGAATGTCTTGATTACAATTAATCAATTATTAGTGTAAGCTATAGAACAAACCACAGCTTTGTGGTGTAGGTACCTACTTAATAAGTCTTGACCAAAATATCATACCGTAACTGACTGATTCATTAATATTAGTTCGTGGAACTTTCCACGCGTCAGACCATGAACACAGAATAGATAATGGCACCACACTAGCTGCGATAAGCACGGGAAACTCGGAAGTTCAAATTACGGATGTATTTAATAAATTTATAATATAATTAAGTACAACAATGTTTCATTTAAAAAGATTATTACCCATAAACCTCATGTTGTTATCCAAAATACAATGGATAGACAAAACGCGAGAAAAAATATCTATTGAATGCCGGCGCGGGCGTGAGGTCGACGATCCGATGAATAGTCGCGCAGTTGCATTAGTAGTGCGTTGCAAGTTTATCTAACTATTCAGACATTATGTTCTAACCTTCAACTTAAACTTAAATCATTATTCTTGGGTACTTTGTGTCTGCAACAGCATTAAATTGCATTCGATTTATACAGCCTTATAAAAGCAGATTGTCCAGGTTTGCCAATTGTGTATTTACACAATAGTCTAAAATTTTACGAAACTTCCTTCGTTTGTAGAAAAGAGCTTCGAGTTAAATAAAAACATCATAAATTTTTACTGATATGTAGAATTTGTGAAGTTAGGGTCGGTAGAGTTAGGCCGTGTAGATTCAGGAGCTTGGCTCTACATGAGATCTGATATCTTTTTCACAGGGCAAACCTTATGTGGTCGTCTTGGCAACATTTTACATGAAATGTTTTTGGTGGGATTAGAATGTTTCATTTCATCACAATCAATGTAGGTACCTATGCAATTTATTTTTTTGTGATTTAAATGAATGGTAACTAGATACTAATTTTTCAATGCACAGATGAAATTGATCTAATTCTAGTTAATTATAATTAGAACAGGTTTTGTATGGAATTATCAAAAAAAAAAAAAACTAGAATTAGATAAACGATAAAATGAACAAAAAATAATCAAGATACATCCTATCCTACTTCCTACTTTATTTAATGTTATAAATGTGAAAGTTTGTGAGGATGGATGGATGGATGGATGGATGAATGAATCTTTGTTACTCTTTCACGTCAGAACGGCCGAACGGATCTGAATGAAATTTGGCACAGAGATAAATTATAGTCTGGAATAACACAAAGGCTACTTTTTATCCCAGATAAATATACGGTTTCGTAAATCACGCGGGCGAAGCCGCGAGCGGAAGCTAGTTATATATATAAAGGCTCTAATAAATTTGCGTATACCTACTGTCTCAGTGTATATGCACTAAGTCACTGCAGCTATTGAGGATCTTACAAAACCTTGGTATTGGTGAGTTTGCACCAAGCATAGACCTTCGTAAAATAATAACATAACCTTGGTTATATGGGGTATGTGTTAGGACGTTCAATTAGTTACCACAATTGAAACATTTAGAAAGTTACAAATTTTATAATAGGTACTAAATACATAGTAGGTTTGCTTAATGTTTCCCTTTGCATAAACCCACTAGGTACATATAAAACTAAATGGGATAGGGACGAAAAATCTGTAATTATTGTATACAATTTTTTGTGATAACTATATCAAGTTATTAAGTGATTCTATTTTCGATTACGGAAATTATCAAAAGGAAATGCTCACATAACATACAAATTACACAAAACCTAATGACGGCAAAATTCTCGAGATATGATATAAAAATCATTCAAATTACACAAGCGAAGCTAACGATCGGTAATTTAGTGAAATCTGAGGTTTTGATGAAGAACGCGTTTCTTCCTTATTGCGTCTACATAAGCGTTAATATTAAGAGTTTTCACCCAGTGGGAGCTCGGTTAATCATTTGTAGACCCTGAGAATGGAAAATTTTAAATAAATGCTTATAATAATCAAAGTCTTCTTTATTTCTTGCCAAATAAATTACATAATGGTGGAATATAAACATTAGCAAATCATGAAACATTTTTACTAATATGCATATGTATAAGAAAATAATTATTTGTGGTTAATTTAGCTAATTATAACATTGTGATTCATGATACTGATAGTCACTTGACCATTCCCCTTTAATATCAACACGGCTTTGTTACAAGTCTTACAAAAATTTCGTTTCATTAAAATCATACGGACTAAAGAGCATTGCCAAAAAGACAACAAATAACATTCTTATTATATAATAAAATAATAAAAAGCTTACATCAAGGTTATTTAAAAGGTTATAGATATATTTATAGATAAGATTTTGGAATACTAATTAAGTTCATTACCGAGTTTTTTTTTACCTATACCTACAATTGAGCATCATGAGGAAACCTGAACACCTGAGAGGGCCCCATAAAGTTCTTGATCGTGTGTGTGGTTCTCGAACCCGCACAGTGCCAGCGTGGTGGACTAAAGCCTAACCCTTCTCATTCTGAGAAGAGGCCCTTGCCCAGTAATGGAACAGAAATGGGTTGAATTTATTAATGCGAGTACGAAAATAATTTTCTAATTTCAATAATTAAAACTGAACAACTGACAAAGCTGTTATAATTAGCCAAATAAAATATATTGTATTTTTATTAAGATCATTACAATATCGTATTATTAATAGAACACACCACATCTGTTAAGATTAATTCGAAGCTATTAATATTGAATAATAAATATTAACCTTTACAAGGTTATTCATTTTGTTATTTGATATAATTTATTATGATAGAATATCTACGCATTTTTTTAAATGCAATCCATTTTTGTAACCTGATTTCGGGATTCTGTTATAATTTAATGTATATTTCCGACGGAAGACAATTCCGGAAGCGACCCATTGAGCAGCAGCGTGCACAGAGTTTTTAGACAGGGTAGGCAGAAAATTTTACCTATCAAAAATACCTGCTGCATGTTGGTATATGGTTCGTCGTCTTATCGATTAATTAATGATCTATGAGATTTGCCACCTCAAATATCTTATAATAAATATTTATCTGAGTTATGTAGGGTAGGCAGTGTCTTTTTGTCTTTATGAACCGCACGCCACTGCCATTGAGTACAATGGATCGCTTCCGGAATTCTCTTCCGATTGGATCCAATCTCTAAGGCCCAATTTTACCGTCGATATAAATGACAGTTAAGCCACAAAACAGCCGTTTCACGGGGATTTTTGTAACCGGGTGTTTTCATTTTACACCTCTGTTATAGCGACGGTAAACATACCCTTAGATACTATACATACATACTTACTTCGTTCAAGAACTTTATCGAACGAAACCAAATGTTGTTGTAATGTTTTTCCATGGTGAAATTGCTAAGTGCTCAGTGGAAAAATTAGCTCATTATTAATTAAAACTCGAAACAGCATTGGATAAAGCTGAGTTGTCCGACGTGCATTATAAAATCGTTGGGTTTATGAACGAATAATTTAAGCCACTGAAACCTATTTTTTACGCGACCCGATGCACACTTTTTTTTCTTGTGCTATAATATAGTAAAAAAAATTACCTGCCTACATATTATGTAAAATTGTTTAAGCCTTAAATCTTTCTATTTTTTATTTTTATTTCTTATCCAAAAGTTTCTTGTTATTATTTAAAACAATACAGTTTTATTGATCTGGGGTTAAATTAAATTGTGGGTAGGTGTAGTGACTGCGTATGGAATATACAACTGATATGCCTACAGAAATATGTTAAGGCACTAGCGTTGTTTTTTTATTTAATAACGTGAAATTAAACTAATAAGTCCCAGTCGCTAATGTTATACTCGTACCATTCGAAAAACAAACGTCATTTTTTTTTCACTTTTGTGTAGTGTCGTGATTTTTTTTTATTTTTATTTATCTGGAATAGTCACCGTGTTCGGCTAATTGTTGACGTCATCTTCATCATGCATCGGCCATAGTAAACTATAAATCAAATCCTATTGTTGAGTTCCATGACAAAATACAAACTTTTATGTTATAGAACTCTGAACCCTCTAGATATTTTCTCGTCTTAACTCGTTTAACCTGTTCTTATATAAACTTTATACAATATTGAACGATGACTTGGCTATGTAGATGATTTGTTGATAATATTTGCGAACATTATTATTTACTGTGGATTGCCAAGCCAACAATTATATATAAGACAGACAATTTAACCCGTAAAATAATCTGTAATTTAAATTATTCCATCAAATGGGTTGCATTTTTACTTATTGTAGTATTGAGTTGTATTGTACTTTTCGTCATGGAGTAGGTATGTACATATTGATATGCTAAACAACAAAATTAGCATCGTCTGTCACCAGCTTCATCTTTTCCATTATATTCGCTAATTCAACTTTTGTAGTCAGAAAAATCTTTAACAGGTGTAGTATTTTTTTAAATCCGTGAAATAATCTTTTATCAATGAGAGAAAACTTCAAGGTACACCTAATAAAAATTGTCGCGAAATATTCCAATTATTCTCTCAGTATCACGAACAGTATATAGTATAGTGTATAGTTATACAGATCGCAAAATTAACAGCACACACATCCAGTAATCCGCAACAATATCCAACCCGTGAGTGACCGTCTGAGTATCAGAATCAGTTATTTTTAATACCAAAGTTATTGAACTCATAATACCATTTATCTTCTAAAATTACCATAAGAGTTAATTGAATATCTATACTCGTTTTGTTTAGGTATTTAAATAAAGGTAAACAATTTTGATGTGACTTTTT
Source organism: Shargacucullia verbasci (assembly GCA_947562105.1). NCBI lineage: Eukaryota > Metazoa > Arthropoda > Insecta > Lepidoptera > Noctuidae > Shargacucullia > Shargacucullia verbasci. The sequence continues at coordinate 11,497,239 of OX387279.1, forward strand.
ACACAAACCAGATTAAACAAATAAACTGCTGCTTAAACTAGTGGTTCAATTGATTTGGTAATCGTTATTGTTGTTTTACATTGGTTTTTAGTCGCATTTTATCTTTAAACTGAGTTTTTAAACAAAAAATATTAAAAAGACACATCAAGTTTGTTTACCTTTAGTTAAATACCTAAACAAAACGAGTATAGATCTCTGCGTTTTATGAAACCTCGCATATTAATAGCATATCTTATGAATGATCTGTATTGTATTATGTAGATAAATATATAGTGTAATACATACCTATATAGTGTGACTATTAATGAGTGACCGATACTTAAACACATCATTGAACTTCATAACAAACAACTTTCTCAAATAAAACAATAAAAAAAGAACAAATTGATTTCCAAATTAAAAAAATAATTCGGCCTCACAAACAACCCAGCCAGTTTATTACGAAGTTTTATTACGAAATTAAAAAGAAAACGTGTTTAAGTATTGATCACTAACTACCACTTACTAAGTATATATAAGTACAGTCTACAAACAACTTGATCTCAATCATCTCAATGTTGAGGTCAAGAACTTCGAATGTCATTTAGTAAGTATCCATAGACAAAGAAGTCCTTTTTAATATGAGAACTGCCGCCAATTTTATGTGTCAATCTCATGGCCACACAAAACATGAAGGCACATAGCCATAATAACGAATTTTATGACCACAAATATCACATAATATATAATAGAATAGGCAATGTAATAACTTTTGCTGTGCATAATATAAGCTTCCGTAATGTAAAGATGACTCGCCATACTATTGTATGTAATAGGATGTACCTATACCTACTTAATAATATAAATGTTATAGTATTAGGTATTCGAATGAATTAATCAGTAGCCGTAGGTAATATAACTTAATCTGTCGTTATTAATTATTAATGACCTACCATATACACACACAACCAGACTCGAAACAACTAGCTCTAGATCATACAAATATTTCTTCGGTGTGGATATGGAATCCGCGACACGAAGCGCAGAAACCCACTACCGTCAAACCAATCATATCGTCACACACCTTTGATATAGATTAGTAGTATGTATGTACTATTAATTAAACTCAAAAAATAAACAATGCCAATAAGAAGATATTGCTCTGGCTAAGTCATTGATGGGTTATCCTCTGCTTGTGAGGTAGGTACGTATAATATTTTTATTTTAATGATAATGATATTTGGCTGAATAACCCAAATTCAACTGTTTTAATTGCGTTTCATTGCGTTATTGACAATTCAAAAGAAAAAAACGATAGAAACATTCGGTAAAGGAATTAATCTAAGGAATCATTTTATTCTGCATATCTGTTTTGTTGTAGTTGAACACAGTAATGCAGTCGCTCTTCGCAAAGTCATCAGCGGATTGTTATAAGAGCAATTACGAAACGGCCAAGGCTAAGTAAATGTTGAGATATTTTTATCTATTACTTCACCTCGAGTGCAAGTTGAACCACTCTTAAACACAACACCTACTTGATGGTAAATTGGGCGTTCATGGCTAGAACGTGTAACGGTTGATATTTTCGATAGCCCGGAATGCAATCACTTTTATTAAAGTTGTTTATTGTTAGATTAATTTATATGTAAAAAATAATAAGTTTCCAGTTCGCTCGTTTCAAATTAGTATCTAATTAAAAATTGTACATAATGCAGTAAGTAGGTCTCCATAATATAGGCTTCCTTTTTGCTGCGTTTTTAAATTTCTATACTTTTCTGTCTTTGACTGATCTCATCCACATTTTTAACGCTCATAAGTATGTACATAGCGCTCAGTCGTCCAGTTTTTGCAATATTTTCCAAACATTGACTCGTTCGGCTGATTATTTTACCACTGTTAGGCACAGGCACAATTATTAATCAGCAGAGGCTGTAACCTCAGAATCCAAATATTATATAATTATTTACATAAATCGATGCGCTTGAACGTTGCGTTTTGAACAACCAAACATTCAGTGGTAATAAAAAATAAAAATAAAAAAAATGATCAAAATAAATTCTTTATATGCAAGAATAGTCTAAAATGCCTTGGCGACTCTCTAAATATTACGTAGCAGTTAGATAACTTACAAATGTATTCGGGTCAATGATTGTAAGTAGGCATAATATACATACGAGACCAACCGACATTTAAGCCGATTTTTATGTATGTGTTTATGACAGCAAATCTACTCATGGAAATACTAAGTGTAAACTCCATATAACGACACCGAAGGGACTGTGCATTTTATGGCGTTATAGAGAGTTGTCGTTAAATGGAGAGAAGAAAAATCAGAATTATAAAAAGATAAAGTTTATTTCAGACTTGTGTTAGTAGTTATGTACATAAAAACAATCTTATTTGAACGCTATTGCGTATAGTCTGTTATTTTTGTCTGACGTCTTCTGCTGCACCAGTAATTTTTTTATATTTTTTTACTTCCTTTATTCATATCTTGCGATATTGAGGTATCTTGGTGATAGAGAAAGTACTGTAATGCTCGGAGGAGGCTCAGACTCATCCGTCTCATCTTCTTCATCTCCTTGTTCTTGATCCTCAGTTTTTCTCACTGAATCCAAAATTACAACGGCTTCACTTACAGACAAAGATGTCTGTGAGTGAAGCCGTTGTATGCAGGCAGTCGTCTACTTCGATGTAGGTTTGAAGATTTTCCATAAAATTTCCTGCCATGTTGAACTGTTGTTGTAGCGACGACGACCTTCCATTAACTGAGTGGCAGTTAATGGAAGGTCGTCGTTGCTATCAAACTCAGGTTCTGTTTCCACCTCATCACTCGTAGAATTGGTACAAAGTCCAACATGTCGAAAAGAGTGCTGTATAGTTGTGGGCGTCACGTCTTCCCAGGCTTTAAATAAAAAAATTACTGCTTGCAGCATATTACCCTCGTTTTACCCTCAGATTCGACTAGCTCCATCAATAATTTCCGTCTGTAGTGACCCTTGAGGCTTTTAATCACGCTCTGGTCCATTGGCTGTAAGACACTAGTCGTATTTGGAGGAAGAAATGCCAACTCTATGTTTTGAAGGTTTGATATAAACGGGTCAGCAGAGCAGTTGTCAACAAGAAGTAAAATGTTGTTCTTAAAACAGCGCGGATTTTTCGATTTGCCTATTACCATCAGCTTTTTTTTTCTGTGCCATCCATATTAGCTGCCACAATCACTGTAATACGTTTCTTGGAGAGCTTTCCTCCCACACACTTATCCCTTTTAAATTTCAGAGTTTTATCTGGAGTCAACTTATAGAAAATTCCTGCTTCATCAGCATTGAAAATGTCACTTGGGGCATATTTTCTGTCAATTTTGACCACACTGTATTAATCCAATCATGAGTAACATTTGTATCAACACTTCGTGCTTCTCCACTTATTTTACCATAGTTAATATTATGACGTTGCTTGAATTTTCCGAGCCATCCTTCTGATGCTTTGAAAGATGTTAAACCAAGTTCTTCAGCAAAATTCTCCGCCTTAGCTTTCACGATCGGCCCTGAGATAGGCATATTATTCTGGCGCTGTCGGTGAAACCATGATAGTATAGCTTGATCCAAATCTTCGTATTTAGGATTTTATTTATTTCCCCTCGTTCTCTGCTTGGAGAATTTTTTCCATATTGTGGACACGGTAGAGCGACTAAATCCAAAGCGTCTGCCAACATCACTTATCTTCCCTCCCGTTTCTATTGCGCGTATCAGTAAAACTTTTTCGTCAATACACGTAATAACATAATAATATCAGTCTGTATTTACGTTTCATTCGGTGTCGTTTGAACGAAAAAGGTTGAACAACAATGCGCTAAATAACAATAATTTTAAGTGTTTCTCCTTTATTTGTTCTTTATTCAGCAAATAATTCCTTAAAAGACAAGTATGAACACATTAGCTTTTTGTTCTTGTTGCGTCCATATTTCGGCACGGCTTTTTAAAACATAAATCTGACGTTTTTTACTTCTTACGTCGTAGAACTAAAACCGCAATGTAACTTTAACTTTTTCTGCATTGAAAGCTTCGTTTGGTTCAACAACCATCGAGACTTCGACAAAATATTTCCAGTCAGCTTCAACTAAAATACTCATTGCAAAATCAGGAATTTCCCAGACTATTGAAGCAAAAATGTTCATTATTTTCGTAGCCACAGTTATATAATTATACTTTGTGGAACTCGCAATCAAAGTAATTTTGTGGTGGGCCAATATGGGTATTCGCTAGCCGTACCAAACACCCTTTCGAAATTAGTCACAAGCTTAGGTACGCCATTTATCTAAAATTGCTTGTTTATGTGGTTGAATTAGTATAAAAACTGAATTTTTTTTTAGTAAAATTACCGTTTAATCCTTTGGCTGTAGATTTCATCTTTAGCAGCTCGTTAGAAATGGTTTAAACAGTACATACTGCATTTGGTCAAAACCAAAATATTCGCGTATGATATAAGCTTTAAAGCTTAAAATCATAATTTAATTAGTAACCAAATAATTATATCTAATTAATTTGGTACATTTTATAGATACTTTTTAATAGTAGATAATTAATTATTATGATTATTTTTATTACTTACTTTGGACAATAGCCGATCATGATAAAAATAAGTATACCTAAGTCCTTTTTTATTTATTTTTAAGTCGTAAACTGACTGCACCTTCTATAAAACAATATCAATATTAACAAACAATATGCAATAATTTTGCCACATAAGTCTACGTAATAAACAACACAGAAAATGTGGCAATTGTGAATTATTTAAATAAATATTAAATTAACCTAAATGTTCCGCATAATTATATTAGTTAGGTATATTTTATAGTCCTTAGGCTTTGATGAAATATTTGTTGTATCTAGGGACATGGATAGAGGATACCAAACTGACATTTACACAGACTTCTCTAGCGATTTTGATAAAGTCAACCATCGGCTCTTATTACTAAAATTAGCATCATATGGTATCCATGCGTGTTTCTTAGCTTGGTTGAAATCATATTTGGATGGTAGATTGCAAGTAGTTTCTCTTGGCATAAATCAAATGTCTTTTTTGCTAAATCGGGTGTACCTCAAGGATCGCACCTGGGTCCCCTTCTTTTCATTACATTTATAATCGATCTCACCTATAGAATTAAGCGCAACTTTTCCCTAATTGCCGATATCCTTAAAAATTATGAAAAGGTAGAGTCAATAGCTGATGTTAAATTAATCCAGATTGATCTGGATGAAATTAATCTCTGGTGTAAGTCAAACGGAATGGCTTTAAATGCGGAAAAATGTGTTTGCATTAGTTACACACGAAAATTGCAACCATTACTTTTCTCATACAAAATAAATAACACAACCTTGCAAAAAGTTACTGAAATTCGAGATCTAAGTGTGGTAATAGACTGCAGGCTAAAATTCACTTCTCATATGTATATCCGAAATTGCGAGAAAATCTGTACAAATGTTGGGGTTTATCAAAAGAAATACAAAATCTTTCGGCATTAAGACTAAAATCCTTCTTTTTAATGCGTTAGTTCGCTCCCATTTAGAATACGTTAGTACAGTATGGAATCCCAATGTCAAATAGTCAATGGTTTGGTCGAATGTGAACAGCGACTTGGACTCATCACGCTGTCGGTTCAATATAAGCTTCCTAGACAGCCAATATCCAGACTTTTTCAGTCACCCACCTGTAGAACTAAAGTAGGAAGGCACTGACCAGTTTCTAGGATGTGTATACAGTACAACGAATTTAGCTCTAAATTGCTGGAGCTGGACGTGTTTTTTGGTTCCATTCATAATTTCACAAAGATATTACGCAATCACCTTGGTGGTCAGTGTTAGACTGAGTTTTTATTTTAATTTAATTTTTTGTTATTATTCATTTTATTTTTGTTTTAGTTTAATTTAGATTGTTTTAGAATTAAGATTTAACATTTCAGATGTTACTAATAAAATGTCGTGTATACCTTTAATTGGCGTACACATCAGCTCCTGTACCTGTAAACTGAATTATGGAATGTATGATGTATATGCTGTTGGTGTACATTATATAAATAAATTAATAAATTAATTAAAAGATTCATCATCTGCCTAGCCCTTTCCCAACTACATTGGAGTCGGCTTCCAATCTAACCGGTTGCGGCTGAATATCAGTATTTTACTCAGAGCGACTGCCTTCTGACCTCTGTCATCCAGTAACTGGGAGACACTAACACTTCTAAGGTTAGACTGCTTGTCACACTTTTTGGGTTGCTGACACCCGTAACGACTGCTATAGGTCTTCGTATGACACCCGGGACCAACTGCTTAACGTACTTTCCGAGGCACGACGTGCACGGAGGGGTCTCGATATGGGAAATATGGTCACCCATTCAAGGACTGACCGTATCAAGCGCTGTTTTACTTCGCCGATCGACCGATCTCCGCGGTAGTTATGTAGCTACGAACCCCTCTTTCCTTGATTAAAAGATATTATTTTAAAGGCCGGAGTGTCCCATTGTTGGACTAAAGCCTCCGCCTGGACCTTCTATTGATTTCTGTTTTTTTTTTTTTTTTACTGTATCATGTTTTATAATTATACGGTGTTATTAAAACAAATTGTCTTCTGTATCTACTAATTATTTCAAAGGAAGCTGTAACGACTTATGTAATACATACAGCTGTTATTGATTAAACAGTTACAAACATACATATAATAAATTAAATAATAAAATGTTTTAAAAACAAACGCACATGCTAACATCTATACTTTCACTTTGTGATGTTGTGAATGGGCTGATCTTAAAAATATAAAAGCCGCATATTCTCGAACTACTCTAAACTTAAAAAACCAAACACAAATGTGAATCACCCGATCTATCCGCTGCAAGTGTTACTACGCACAAGCGTCTCCCAGACGTTCACACCATTATCTACTTTTATTTTATTACTAGCTTTTGCCCGCGACTTCGTACGCGTGGAATTTAGAATCTGATATTTTCCTGCGGTAAAATGGAGCGTATAAGTATTTTAAATTAGACCTCTAGGAATACATCGTTGAAAACTGCATTCAATTCCATGCAGTAGTTTTTGCGTGATGCGTGTACAAACATACAGACAGGCAAACAAAAATTCTAAAAACTATTGTTTTGGCTTCTGTTGCTCTAATAAAGACCCCCCATTAGGGTGTAGCGAAAAGCGTGTTTTTTTTTTTTTCCTGTGTTGTTAATTGTTGATCCTATCGCAGATCACGTATGAAAAATATCAAGAACCTAAGACTTTACCGTCAATCCACAATGATATTAATACCATTTTGACGGTAGTATGTTATTGTCGCTTTTTATTAAGTCCTGTCTTGCCTTCATAATTACAATATTACTTACCTATAATTCAAACTAAGTTTATCGCATAAGCTAAATTCGTGAAAATCGATCCGATAATTAAGTGTTCTTGTGACTAACTAAAAATTTTATTAATATGGCTAAAACTCGGAAAGATTTGCATTCCCCTGTGTTTGGTGAATCACAAAAAGTTACTAAACCACCAATGACTATGAAAAACACTGACTGCATAAAAAAAAAACTATTTTAAAATCACTATGCATAGTTTTGTGTGATTTTGCGGGTTTTGCCTCCTCATCTTGCTATCATGAATGCCTCATGATAGCCGGATGCAATTCAGCACCCTCCACCCCCATCGCATGTCCTGTGGATGCGAGGTATTTACCTACCTCTTTGCCAAAATAATCTTCACACAAAAAAAAAAGTTCCGAAAAGAAATCATTCAGCAAAGTTCATCGATCGACTATTTAAATAATCGATGCTAATTTAACGCTCTAGGGTACGGATGTTTATTCAAATTATGTAACTTTCACACTCGTTTTTGGTAATATGTAGAGAATGAAATATGCTACTAAGATAATATGTGTCAAAGCTGAATGCAGATTAGAATTTTTGTTTATTTAAATGTAAGACCTACCATGCTACATATTTCAAATGATACATTGAATGCTTCAGTAGATTTAAAATAAACACACCTCAGAGACATAATAGTTGATTCACAAAAAGATAATAATTGATCATGTGTATATTGATTGGACACAAACAGCACTTCTATGCCGCTGTTCGTTGAGTAACAAAATTAGAATAAAGTTAGATAATTTATTGCAAAAAACAACGTATTTGTGAGAACTGAGAATATGAATATTACATCCATATATTTTTATTTATTCCTTCTGACGTTGCATGTTATGCAAACAATATTTATTGCACCAATATACGTATTTTATTGATATTTACAAACATAAAATAGCATCCCGCCTGTATCCTCGCAGGGTTAGCCAGAGATGTACTATTGTGCACCCACATTTTGCCGACGCTGTTATTAAGTTCCATGGGGCGAGGCTATTGCCATCAACTGGGCACAGTTCCACACTCTGTGCTGCTACTGAGAATTTCTATTATTTTTTTAAAAGAGTGTCCATGGAGTTTCTTGCCGGTCTCTTCTCCATAGGACCAATTCTCTTTTGTAACAGTGCGCCTACTGACTTTGACTTTGACGCGGGAATCGGACCCCAAGCTTAGCAGTCGCGCTTGAGACGACTAGACATTGGTCTAGCGGCTTTCTATTGATTAATTATTATTTATAATACATTTTACTAAGTACTTAATAATGTTCATTATAGGTGCACCAAACTAATACTCGGTACTAGAAGAAAGAATGAGTTTTAATATTACTAAGTGGGCCCAAATTATTAAATGCTAATACCGAGTAATAAAAGACATTAAGGGCCCAGAAAGTAATATAAATATGCGAAGAAACAGTAACATAGTTTACATAGCGATATTAGATATTGGACAAAGTAACTAGGTATCGTAAATGTCAATTTTATTATAATTTAATTACAACCATAATATATATATACAACCTACTTATTATTACTAACTACTAAAACACTAGGTATTAGGTAATCTTTTTTACGAAATACTAATTTCACGGCTTTTACATACTAACTCAATCATTGCTTTCGTTAGGAATGGATGGATGGAAAGCTTTGGTTGGAACCGGTCGTTTTAGTGGCTAAGTATATATATATATAAGTATACCTACCTAGTGTTCCCAACCATACTTTTAAAAACAGTATTATACTTTTTTACGCTCGTTAATACTTTTTATTGTTCTATAAAAAAAAGTATACAAAATACTGTTTTTATGACCGCTGGTATTCGGAGCCATAAAACCTAAAAAAGTAATATTTTAAAATGATAATAAATTGTTAAATTGTGCAAGAAGATTCAAAAGAAATGTATTTAAAACTTAAAAAAATAATTAAATACTGTTTACTTTTCTATAATACTGTTAATTTTAGTTCTCCGACCTTAATATTGTACTTTATTTCTCGTACAAAATGATGGGAAACCCATGTATACCGTATGGCGTTTGGTTATTCCGTGTCGGTCAGTGTACCTTCTTTATGGACACAGGTAAAGAAATTATTATATGTTATTCTATTTATTATTTCATTCTGTTCTTTAAAAAAACATGTAGGTCAATACATTTTTTATTCGACGGTCGAGTAATTCAGTTTAAAATTTCCGTAATATTTATATATGCATATAATGTAATAGTGAATTAAGTTTTAAGAAACCAGTTGTGTATGTTATAGACCTACATTACAATGCCGATATAGAGGTAGGTATATTATACAATTAATTCGAACTGACGCAAGTTTTGATCTGAATATCTTTGTACTATGCGATCAAGATAAGAATAGGAACGTCAATGACCTCTACCTACTAACATTCACTTGAAAAGTAAGATTTGCAAAGAAATTATTTTACGTACATAACGTTTTTTTTTCTACTATATTTATCTAATACCTAGTACTACAAAATCTATTAAGTTTTAATTGGTTTTAACAATGATTTCATGTTTTTTGTCATATAAGTACGTCACAATATGGCCGATTCTTATTCCTATTCTTATTTGGATGGCATTGTAAATATCGTGCGCTCCCACATGAGTCAATTCCGAACAAAAATACGCGCCCATTATTTCCATACATTTTTGGCTTACGATAACTATGGTAGAGGACGAGGAAAACTCGTAATAACCCCTCCTAATTACCTTAGCCTAATTGTGATACAACATCGATAATCGAAAAATACAACATCGATATTCTCCTCAAAAGGTTATTCCAGACTCCTGCATGTTCTCACATAATCTAAAATACATGTCTCGACTTTAAAAAATAAACCTTTGAGTTTGTTTCAGCGTTTTTTCTCAGAAGCAGTCAGTAGGAAACGCCAGCGCCTACGTCTACATCTAAAAAGACTTGTGAAAGCTTCCTATTCGGAATTATTTACAGAAAATAAATCGTTATTTCATTATTGATAACAAAACTCCTTAGACCTTGACTAAAATGCTTGTCAATAATACTAACTTGTAATGTAACTTAATTATCTCGTTTGGTTTCAATTTCAAGGATTATAGGTTCACACGGCAAGAGTTTCTTAATAGGTAGCTACCTATAAGAGACTATAGTTTTATAGGTAACATATCAATCTGTAGCTATTCTAGCCTTGACCAAAATTCTTGACAATACTAAATTGTAACTGGATTACCTCACTGGAGTTAATTTGTTTTCAATATCAAATATGCACACTACAATTTTCCTTTAGATCAGGAAGACAAACTTGTGAGGTCATACATTAAACTGTATATTATATGTATAAATTATATACTAAGCTAACCTTACTCTTTAAAATGTACCGGGGTTTATAAAACTAGTTATAGCAGGTTTCAAAATTACGAGTCAGAATATTCTCATTCATCACTCTTCATTTAAATTCCGCGTCAGGTTCTATAAATAGAAATAAACATTTAGTTGCTGGTTTTAAATAAAGACGTATAAAGTCAAGGCATTTAGAATATTTTTGTTGTGTAACTTAAAATATGGCAGTGGAAACTTCTATTTCGCGGCGTTTTATGATTACGAATTAAGACCAAAACATACGTGGTCGTTGTTGTCGAGGTCGATTGCTTGTATCATGGACGAGCATTAGCTGTGTCTTATAAACCAGTAAGTATATTAGATAACAGACTCCGGAACTAGAGAAAATGGGACAAGCTTGTTGAAGGAGAAATATAATGATTGATGCTAAAATAAAATCAATTGTCTCCATTACGATCAATAATGTTTTCTCAGTCGTATGTGGAACTATAGTACAGAATATATCAAAACATAAGTACTTATGTTTTCGTAGAATCGAAGATTTTCATGCAGGTTTCCTTCATCCTAAGTTTACTTTTATTGTGTTTCTCTCTTGTGTTCTATGTTGCAAATTGTGCTACTCAATGTATATTTTTATTGTTCTCTCCTGTAATGTGGAAACGGTTACAGACATAAATTTCACAGGTTTATACATATAGATACCCACACCCAGACCAACTATCTGTAAGTCTGCTTTATTTACGCACAGAAAGCCAGTCGATTAAACACTGCGCTTTCATGGCGCCGAAATAAAAATGGATTGTACCTACTTCTGTATATTGTTCAGTGAGAGGTACCTTGAGGGACGGGTATTGTCCACGCAAGTACTCGTAGTAAAGGTTCACATGCAGCTGCTTTAAATTAATACGAATACTCATTTACATGAACTGCTTTATATTCCATATGTTTATTTGATGATTTTAATACTTTAATACGTGCTAGCTACATCTGGCGCAACCAGAAAACCCAGCCCTATATCGGACCATCTGAAAGGGTCATATCTCCTTCTTTTGTTCCAGTCATGGGACTTAAACGATTTACATTTAAGTGCTCAACACAACAGACTTAGATAATGAGACACTTCCCAACTCGTTCCCAAGACATCCGGCCCGACTTAATGGGGCTGATAACAAAGCATCGTGATGCCTTGCTACTTGCTTCCTTTGCCTAAACTTTCATGGGATATCCTCCGATAGTTTAGGTTGGTACCTATATTTTACTGATCAGCCGTTATTAAGTTCCATGTGATAGGTATTACAATTAACCGGACATTATTCCGAACTCAGGGTTGTTTTTGACAATTTTCTAACAGAAAATCCTAATAACACTTCGCTCGGGGATTCAACCCAGGCCCTCAGCGCTTGCTACAACTAGACCAACGAAAGAGTTATAGATACAGTATGTATGCGGCTGATCGTACTACCAACCTCTGCAACCCATTCCTGGTGGGTACCTACAAACATCGTAACGTTAAACTGAAATTACATATAATACTACAGAGATAAACCGCTTTCTTCACTTCAGTCCTCTACTAATCAAAATCATTTATATCCGTCGGCGTAGGGTCCCGTATTCGTAGTTTTGCGCTATCCCGGCCGATTACGCGATACTAGACTGGTGAAATTACCATCAAAAATCAACAATTCATTAGGTTTGCGTAATATGACCGCCTTTACGCAGTAATCCAAGTTTTCGCGAAACACCGAATGTTTTCGCGAATCTACGGAATTACACAATACTACAGTGACTTATCCAACCATCGCGCTGCTTGACGTCCTAAGGTCCTCTCGAAACTAAGCTCAAACTGCAACACCTCGTTTGTCATCCGATCTTCCAAGGCCCAAAGGTTAGACCGATTGTATTTTCGAGCTTCTGACTAACCATGACGACGAATATTTGAGAGACAAAAGTAAAAAAAAGTAATATTCTTAGTAGGTAGGTAGGTACTACTGTCTCACTTGAACACCTTTAAAACAATTTGCATAGCACTTGACCTTATAACAAGGATTCCTATACAAAAAAAATTACACAGACACACAGATTTTGTTTGAGAACCTTTAGGGTTGTCACTCATACACTAGTACTACTTGATAATAATTATCCTACAATACAATATTCGGGCTTCTTATTATATGTTTTCTAAAAACAATCAGAATTAATAAGTTACTTCTTAATACTGCACGGATGCGGTGCAAATACTGCTCAGAATCAACAATGGTATTTAGTAAAAATCCTCGGGGGTATCTTTCACTGTGAGGAAGAAATCATCCTATTCATTAGTAAATAATGTAACTGTACATCGCTGAGTGAAAACCTTTACCATATCCTTCGATGAAATTAGGCATGATGCGGTTATTACGTATTAAAATAACTGATTTGAATGATTAAAACCAAGAGCAAAGACTTTAACCCATTTACTACAAAAGGCTTAACGCCGAGCAATCTGCTTAATCTTGACTTTTACGATTGATACTTAGGTTATAATAATGTTTAAGCGCTAGTTGAAAGGATCATGTTCGTGCTGTAGGGAAAGTTTAAATCTTGGCATTCTTTTTTTGCTACTGCAATGCGTGAAATCCTTTAGTTGGCTAATTGTAACCTAAGCTAGTCTTTAACAATATTTTAATAGCTATTGATTTTCATTAATATAAATTAATAACCGATCCAGCCGTCGTGCCTTTTTATGGCCTACAAAAAATATAAAAGTTTTAAATTGGAAATGATATTTATTTATTTATTATTCGTATACCTACCAACATAAATACTAGCGGCGTGCACAAAGTTTTTTGACAGGGTAGGCAGAAAAATTTAAAAGCTTACTTACCAAAAATACCTACTGCATGTTGGTTTTGGTTCGTCGTCGATTGTTATAATACCTAAATATTTATTTGAGTTATGTAGGGTAGGCAATGATTTTTGTCTTTATGGATCGCACGCCACTGATAAATACTTATATAAATTAGAGTAGGAAACAATACAAAAACAACAGGTACACGTCATTATTTTTTTAAGGATTATTGACATTATCGATACTCGATACCCGAATATTTTAATCTCTCATACTGTTACTGTCCTCTATAAAGGTCTCCCCCTTGCTTTCATGCCCATCGGGCCAGAGAGATATCTTTCAAAGTGAAGGGGCAGAAATTGTAGATAACTCTTAAGTAGTTAGTTCCTTTATTCGTTTATTATATTATTATTGGAGGCTTAATACTCAGGATAACCAATTAACTAAATCAAATTTTTGCGATTAAATACAGGCAGGAATTGTAGCAAATTACATAATTTCCATAATGTTGGATGTCCTATAACGTACTTTTTTGTTATTTTTGTTGTTCTGTTATTTTTCTATTATGTAGCTTTAATTATTGTAATTGGTCCCAGGCCATTGTAATTAAAGTAAAAAATAAATAAAAATACCTAATATTTTTCTGCGTACTGCAGAAAAAAAAACAACTTTAGTTGGATCAAAAATGATGGCACCCCTTGTTGAATATCCGAAGATATAATCTTATAGAAATACACAACAAACATAACTACTTCATTTCATAACATTACATAAAAAGAATTGTACCCAGGTGCAACCTTCATACCCATAGTGATTGGGCAACCGTGTGGACGAGTTACGAAAACCAGGCGATAAGCTAATAGCATAATTGTTCGGGCCATTATATCAGGTTTTGATTGTAAATATTCCATAAATGCCTGTTTATAGAAATTCGGTCTTTAATATTCATTGTTAAATAGACTTATAATTTCGCTTATATATTTTAATCCTCGTCAATTTTCACACATTACTATTATTACTACCATGAGTAGTCGGTGCCCGCGCCGGATATCCGGTGAGAAAGCATAAGGGTACCTAAGCCATTTTTTTTATTTCATTAGGTTTAAATGTTTTCACTTTTACCCTGGCAGTCCGGAATGTGTGCAAATGGTCTTATCTATTCTATTTGATTTATGAATCAATAATATCAAAAATATGATAGATATCACTTGTTATTTGTTTGGTGAAAATAGGTGGTGAGCTACTGAGTTTGAGTGAGTTATACCTATTGGATCATTTGGTTTGAAAATTCTTAGTAGCAGCTCGGAATTTAGAATTGTGGTAGATATCAATAGGCTTGACGCCTATTACATGGAATCTGTGCCTGGCCCGTGGAGGAATACAGGCATAATGCTAAGTTTTGTTATAATCATAATAATAGGCTACAAGGGTAAGCAAGACAAGTTAATTTAGCGCTTTTACCTATCTGTTGAGTATAAGGCTCCTTCGTTTTGTTGTTCTAGATAATTGTTCATTTACAAACTATGCTCCATTTATTATAACAATAGATAAAAGGGCTCAGCAATAACGAATATATTTTAACCATTTCTTCTACTTTCAACTCATCTTTATTGACCCTTAAGGTTCATAAAAGCAGTATACTGAGTTGAATCCCTGCTGAAAGCAAACACAGTTTTTTTTACATTTCCTCGCTAAAATTGATCTAATTTATTTTGTCTATTGCATATATTTTGTATTTATATTATATCATCATCATCATCATCACCATTTTGTATTTATATTATTATAGAGTATACGAGATAACAAAATAAATTCTTTGTTCCAGAAATGTCGTCCCCTTCGATCCGAGAATTCTACGCGGGGAGAAACATCCTGGTGACGGGGGGCACCGGGTTCATGGGAAAAGTGTTGATAGAGAAACTACTGTACACTGTTCCCGATATCGGCAATATCTACATAATCATGAGACCCAAGAGAGGAAAGTCGGTCGCTCAGAGAATAGAAGATATGCAACGATTAAAGGTAAGTACATTATTTTATAGACCTAAAGTTATACATATAACCAACTCCAGAGTTAGGTTAGGGAAAGATTTAAAATCCATCATAGTGAACCTTTCACAAAAAACGATAGTTATCTACCTACCAATAGGGTCATATCCGCTGCCGCTCAAGTTACTTTTTGTGAGAGAGTTTAATAATAAAATACAGATTAAACTAGGCGCGTTTATTTTACGAATGATAGAAAATATTTTTCATGGTTACAGATAGGTATAATATATTTTCATCAATGTACAAAAAAAAATATTAAATCCCCATTATCGCTAAGAGCGTATTAAGAATTTGAGAACAAAGGCAAAACAGTAGCTGAAATGTATTTATGACAATTTGAATTATATAACATACAAGTATATTGAAAAAAGATTTTTCTCTTTATCTTTTCTTTGGTGTACTAAATCCTAAAGAACTGCGATAATTAAATAACTTTCTACCTTACAGCTTTTTGAACGCATAAGAGCCGAAAAGCCAAACGCCTTAAAGAAAATGAAGCCGCTGCAAGGGGATGTTCTATTCAACAATTTAGGATTATCTCAAACTGACATAGATATGATTTCAAGGGATGTGTCGGTGGTATTCCATTTCGCCGCTACATTGAGGCTAGAGGCACCCTTGAAGGACAATGTGAACATGAACACTTGCGGCACTCAAAGGGCCTTAGACATCGCAAAGCAATTACAGAAACTGGATATCTTTGTGCACTTGTCTACAGCTTTCTGTTATCCGGACTACGAAGTATTGGGAGAGAGGGTAAGAATTATGTGATTCAATTTTTAAATGAACCTGAATTACCTATGTTATATAATAAACCACATACATTATAAACGGGACACATATAATCAAACACAGGCAAATAACTATCCTATAAAATATATTTATTTCGTTTCCTATTTCGTGCATATTCCGTATGCCTAGAGTCTCGACATTTCATAAGTGCCTGTAATTGGTTTACATGAAATAAAGATATATTCTATTCTATTCGTGCTCATTCTAATCATTACAGTTGCACGCACCACCAGTGAAGCCAGAGAACGTAATGAAGCTGATTGAATGGCTGGATGACAAACAACTTGCCTTGCTTACTCCATCGCTACTAGGACCCCATCCCAATTGCTACACGTTTTCTAAACGCCTTGCTGAGGCTATAGTAGAACAAGCTCACCAGGAGTTGCCGCTAGTCATCGCTCGTCCCAGTATAGGTAATTAATTCTGATTGATTTCTTTCAGAAAACCATTAAATTACATTAGAATTTCACATGTGTTAAGATACCTACAGTAACACAAATAGGTGTTTGCTAAAAATAGATCTTTCTAAAACTTAAAGATGACGAATATGATGTCAAAATATAAACACATTTTCAATAAAAAATTGGAAAATTGTGAAAGCAATGGAATTATCAGGATTGTTTTAAAGTTTTGGTCTTACCATCCTTTATGTTTGAAAAATAAATGCATCCCCAAAGCCGGCCCAGGTTAACAAAACACAGATCACAATAATTATAGGTAATACTGTCCAAAAATTGTTCTTGCAATTTCATATCACAAGACATGCATTACTTGAATCGCGTCTGAAACGTAACTGTCCACAATAGAGGCTAAATAATTTACTTCGATCGATCTTCATGTCAGAATTACCTTATAAGTGGACAATGCAGGTGCTTATTAGTGCTTTTACTAGGGTATAGTTTAATGGGTAAAAGGCTCGAGCTTTTAACTACTATTTATAAAGTTTTTCTGTTTATTCGGTTCGGACTTTCGATCTCAACACATTGCATGTTGATATGTATATTATTCGACTAACGGAAAACGGAAGTGTAAATTTTTCGGTGTTAAAGTTCTAGCTACAGAATGGTCGCCAACCATTCTCAACAAAGTGCGATATATCAAACTCGTATCAGTATAGTGCGCTTAACCCTAACAGAGAGTAAGAGCACCCTGATTCCACGTTGTCAAACTACACTAGTCAGTGCGGCGATTAAACACGTAGCAAGAGTAGTAATTGTTACGAGCCCCGCGCAAAAGGGGGCCTGGCATATCCAAACCCACCCACCTCCGCCTGAGTGTAATTTTTTGAGTAAAACTTATTAAGACGTGTATCGGTCAAAATAATCGGTAGCCAATTATTTTGTTGGCGAAATTAAAACAAAGAATTTCATACGGTAAACGCACAAGTTCTACAAAAAGTAATTTTTAACTTACGGGTAAGAGGTCATAGCAGATCAAAGGCCCTCGATAGAATATGCTACGGGCCCCGCACTTATTTAATCCGGTATTGACGCTAGTATGTGTAATAGGATCCTGATGCAGCTCAGGCTCTGGCCTACATCTTGTGTTTTCTTTTTTGTCAAAAGAATCATCTCAACCATAATATCCCTGATTCTTTGAATTTCAGTGTGTCCTGCTCTTAAGGAGCCTATGCCTGGTTGGGTGGACAATCTGAACGGGCCAGTGGGTGTAATGCTGGGAGCTGGTAAAGGCGTGATAAGGACTATGTTATGCGACGGCAGTCTCGTAGCACAAGTTGTTCCAGTTGACATCGCTATTAACGCTATCATTGCTATAGGGATGCTCGAAGGAACAAGGAAGGAGAAGTAAGTAGAAGTTTAGAGATGTATTTTTAAACAGTAACATCATTCTTGTATTCCCCGAGAGGATAGGGAGAGATGTACTGTTGTACATATACATTTTGTCAAGGTCCATGTTAAAGTACCTACAGAATACCAAACTCCAGGCTCCTGAAAATATGTTAACCGGGT
The DNA here is from genome assembly GCA_947562105.1 of Shargacucullia verbasci. Lineage (NCBI taxonomy): Eukaryota > Metazoa > Arthropoda > Insecta > Lepidoptera > Noctuidae > Shargacucullia > Shargacucullia verbasci. Next base: position 11,515,590 of record OX387279.1, read on the forward strand.
TTCTCTAACCACATTACTTCACCTGTGGAATTGGAATTGAAAGGAACTACTAGAATACTAAGTTAGAATTCCAATTACATAAGATGTTCATACCTAAATGAAACGAGATAAAAAATGATTTAATTTAAATATTAATCTTGTGAATAATTTCTTTAAGTTTAATGTCCAAATAGGTTACCTAGTTACTGAGGCCCTAGTGTAAATTTCTTTTGACAGACTCTGTGTAACGCATCTAACGCGTACGGCACTCCGATCAGTCCGTTTCCATATAAACAGAAACTTACACTAGGGCCTCTGTTTTGTCTTGGTTAATTTTGGGTAACAACTCGATATTGAAGTATTATATAACATGTCATCACGCGCAGTCACGTGCTGGAATATTGCAGTAAGTTTTGAACCATCAAATATAGCCCATTTCTACGCCGCGCAAAGCACCGTATTGTAAAGTCCGAAAAATCGATAACACGTAGCCCGACTTAAGAGTCAAACCAAGGATTACACGCTCAGCGACTGCGCTTGATCACTAGACCAACGTGGCAGTCGGTTACGACTAACACCCCATTCATATTATTACAAACTTTCAGGCCAGAATGTATACCGGTATACAATGTGAACAACGGCCATCAGAAACCGACGACATGGGGTGACGTCCTGACGGTGGCCAAGAATTATGGACGGCTGTACCCTCTGTCGTGGCCTCTGTGGTACCCAAACGGTGACATCACCACCAACCCACTTTTACACGAGTTCCGAAGAATTTTTTACCACCTATTGCCTGCGTATCTCATCGATCTACTTTTGTCATTATTGGGACAGAAAAGAATGTAAGTATTGTACTGTAAGTTTAAAAAGTTTCTTCATATATTCGTATTATGTTGTGAACTTACTCTTTCAACATGATTATTTATAATAACTCTACTTGCTATAGTGGGAATTTTGGAAAGTAGTCCAAATGCAAACCTGTTAAAAATACTTTTTTCGTTCACAGTTTGGTAAGAATCCAAGACAGAATAACCAAAGGTTTGGAAGTGCTACAGTATTTCACAATGCGACCATGGAACTTCCCGTGCCCCAACTATGACGCTGTTAAGGACAAGCTTAACGAGAATGAGCAAGTTATTTTCAACACAGATATAACGGAGGCGGACCGTGATGAATATATGAAGCAGTGCGTAGAAGGAGGCCGCGTTTTCTGCCTGAAAGAGGATCCTAATAAGACAACTATTAACAGGTCTTACCACAACTTGTAAGTATTTTTTATTTGATTCTTCATCGTGTCGATGTTAGGTACGTCTGGATTTCAGCCTAGAATATCGTCACCTCCAAGTACGACGCCACTAATAATAGTGGCAGAGTGGAAGTCGGGATAGGTGATGGTATTGGGCCAAAATGAGCATATTATTTTGTAACCACCTCACTGAGGCAGCGGAGTGAGCTGAAAACTCAACTCTAAATATACTACCACTTTGTGGGATTATTCTGAAACTGTCGGTCGTCAAAGCCTTACTTAGTTTTTGTCTACAAATTAGATTAGGTTAAACACTTCAAGTATTTTATGCATTTAAAACATTCTTGATCGGTAAAGTAAGATATTAGTGAGATGTATTGGAAAGCGAAGGTACATTATAAGTAGGTACACATAACTTCTAGATAACAGCTTCAACCATATACTTACACACGTATTCAAATACCTATGAGTTCACTCACGTTCACTCACGATGAGTTCACTCGATGGACTGCAAGTGGATTGATTGGTCGGTCAAACTTTCGTCTTTTGTCCATTAGGTCGGACGTACCAACGTACGGGCTTAATATAATAAGTACGTATTACTAAACAGATGCTAAATTGATAGTTTATGGGTGAATCTCTGCTGAAGTATTGACCCTATGCGTTATACATTAAGTATGATTTTTTTTTTTGTAAGATTTTTTAACTCTTTTTTTACAGCCTTTATGTCCTGGACTGGTTTGTCAAAATCATGTTTTGGCTGCTAGTGCTGTCGTTCTTGGCATCTTGGTTCGAGCCTGTCAGGAAACTCTTCTCTTTTGGTGAACCAATCGTCAAGCGCCTACCGTTCCTGGGCCCTGTTGTTTTCAAAAATGAAGAATGGGAAAATTAATAATTTACGCAGCTACTTGCCACGCTTAATAATGCCAGATTGTTGTAATTTAATCTTTTCGCTTTTTCAAAAGCAGCTATTTTATATTGCGGCAAATACAATCCGACCACGCCATCAAAAAATATTTAGGTAACTCTAATTATGTGTTTAGTGGGTTGTAATAAAATGACAGTCCTCTAATCTTTATAATCGTGGTAGTACCTAATCAATTGATTAGAAGCTAGAAATTATTGTCTGGAAAAAGGCCAGCGAAAATCAACGCTTAAAAAAATTTAGATTTAACTAGTCACTGGATGTGTGAAAATCATCTAACTGCCTCTTTTTATAATAGTTGCTATAGAACTTCCCTAATTATTTTCTCATTACACGGCCCTTTATTTCATTATCTGGGCGATTCTAGCCCACCCATTTGACGCTCTAAATAATATAAATACAAAAAAGATATTTGAATATTATACCTAGAAAATGTAAGGGAACGCGGCAATTTATTTTAAGAAGTTTTGTAACTATTTTTATGGAATATCTCTAAATGTATTACTTGTCTTTTTACGTCGGCGTGTATGACATAACGGATCACCTCATCACAAAGGTACCGATGCGAGTTGATGAGTAGGTAGGTGCTCTTCTTCACCCGACGAGACTCTTTAACTTACTTGCCAATTATATAAATCATGGGTTCTAATAGTTCATAATTTTCATTCGTCGAATGTTTGAACTTACATTGGCTCATAAGTGCATGCGTTTGCTTATTTATAGTCTAGAAAAGGGGTGGCCAAACAGTCGATAGTGGCAAGACAAAAAAAAAATGTAATATGTGATATGATATATATGTATGTGAAGAAGTACTGATTATGTAATTGGTAGATCACACAGAGTCTTAGTCAGTAAACAGTAGATCTTAAGTCTAATCAAGTTGGGCACTCCTGGTATAGAAGATATTCATTTGTTGTGCAATTATTTTGTCCTGTACTGTTTGGTAGGTATACGTATTTATGGTAAAGGTATGTATTTATGCTTAGTAATGATAGATAACACTAAAAGTGAACTTCTTCGTATTCGTAGGGATGCTTTGATTTTTTATAGATAAGAAATAAAGTTATGTAAAAAAAAATGGATTCACTGTGCAACACAGCAAATAAATAGATAATATGATATTTCATAAATATGTTGGTTTTATTATCTGTAGGTAAATAATTTCTGTATACAGTCAATAGAAACATGAACAAATTTCTTCTCAACAGATTTAAATAGATTTGATTTCAACCTCTATAACAATTGCAAAAGCAAATTAAAGTTATCCTTATAATATAAATCCATGATTTTGTTAACATTACTTCCTAACATTTATAAATACGACTTAAAACAAAATTACAACATCTGAAACGTACAAGTACATCAGCACGCAAGCAACATTATTATTATTAAATAAATGTTTTTGTATCTACTGAGTTGCGTTGACGATATCAACGAACTCTGGTTTAAGGCTAGCACCACCGACAAGGAAGCCGTCGATATCGGGGCAGGCGGCCAGTTCCTTAGCGTTGGCGGCAGTGACGGATCCACCGTACTGAATACGTACAGACCCAGCTACATCAGGCGACACGTTCGTAGACAACCAGTTACGCAGAGAAGCGTGAACGTCTTGCGCCTAAAAAAACAAATGCAGATTAATTTGTGAAATGTCGTTTTTGTTTGTACATATAAGAACAACCTTTTAAATTAGAAAACAAATGAGTTGTAAAGAAATGAAGTTTTTTTTTTTTTTTTTTTTTTTATATAATAAGTTTGTAGAAAACTGTATCTTGTTCCATAATGTTGCCTGTGCTTAGCCTGGAATACTTAGCAATATGTGTACTAGGACCTAAATTATTGAGTATATAGGCATTGTTGCACAGTTTTACTTATTATATACTAGGCAAACTTGTGAGTAGAGACAAAATAATAAAGGTACAATGTAAATAAAAATCAATCCATTCTATAATTCATCATTATTCAGATTATGTGATTTTTACAATTATGTTCAATAATCTGTAATCTAGTATTCAAACTGATATGTTCTGTAACTAATGTACTCCAATATTATGTGATAAATAGTAGATAAGGCTCAGGCACTGATAATAAGCAGATTGACTAATATATTAGCAATAAACATAGGTCTCTATAATCATATATTATAACTTTTTAATTGTGATTCAACTGTTTATTATCCTCCAGTACTGCAATACCAGTAAAAAACATTGAACAATGAAATTGTGAATCAAAAATATCAGGTTAAATTTTCGTTTCTAAAGCTAAGTGAGCGAGCTGCAAGGTATTTTCACTAAAATTATGATAGTTACCTGCTGAGGAGAGGCAGTCTTGCCAGTACCAATGGCCCATACTGGCTCATAAGCAAGTACAACATTGGCCCAATTGTTGCCAATAGCAGGCACTAAGGCTTTAGTCTGTCTAAAGACCACTTCCTCAGTTTTGTTAGCTTCCCTCTCTTCAAGGGTCTCACCGATGCAAGCGATGACCTTAAGGCCACTCTCAAGAGCATGGGCTACCTAGGAATTAAAAATTATATATAAATTTGAAATCATTTGAATATTTTTTAAGGTTAACACCCTATATAAGTTTAATATTCATACCTTTTCCGCAACAAGATCATCTTTCTCTCCAAAAATTGTTCGCCTTTCGGAGTGTCCAAGGATGACCCAATTGGCACCAATGTCCTTAATCATAGCTGGGGAGATTTCACCTAAAACAAACAAGCATTAAAGTTCCTGTCATAAGTTGCACCAATTTTTGGATCAAATATCTGAATAGACAACCTGCAGATTATAATTAACTTGTTTAAAAATCTGCTGCTTTACTGATTTGTTTTGTGCCATAAAGTGACAAACAAGCAGGCTGTCCATCTGATGGTAAGTGATCACTACTGCCTATGGACATCTGCAATACCACTGGTACCACAGGTATGTTGCCTACCCTTTTCAAAGAGGACCCTCTTTACTTTTTATATGTTAACATCATTTAGGTTCCTTACCTGTAAAAGCACCCTTTGCAACTTTCCAGCAGTTTTGTGCAGCAACTTCAATGTTACCAGGAACAATGCTCTGAACATATGACAAGTAGATTGCTGGAACTCCAACAACAACCTGAAGAATACAGAACAAAATATAAAAGTAAAACACATGTGATCATACATTTAAATTTTTTAAATAGTAATGTTATTAAAATATCATAACTATCTAAAATTCTTAAATGTATCTATAAAGCTACCTATGTGTTCAACAAGTTTTATTCTTTGGCAACAGAACTGTCCATGTTACTGGTAATAAGTTTTTTTTTAAATCACTGAATTACTCACCTCAACATTGGGATCCAATGGACCCTTTTTAAGGGTCTCGACTATGTCGGTGACTTGTTTCTTGTCACCGTTCATCTTCCAGTTACCACCAACAACAAATTTGCGGCCCATTTTGCTGTGATTTAAGTCTATGAACAACAATATTGGTTAGATAACACTATAGATCTTTAGAAGCATAACAGAGGAACAGTAATTGAATATTATATAGAGGCAGATAAATATAGACTCCTAGTAATCTGTTACTTTTAAAACAATAATTATGATAGTGATAGTGCTATCGTACGATTTGAGTAGCTTGTTCCCGCGACATTGGGCTATGAGTCATGACCTATACGACCGCTTTAACCTGGCTGAGTATACTGAATCAAAAACAAACTTCAACTACTGTATAAAACAATTTTCTTATCGGTGGGGTATAATGGTGTCCCATATGAATTAACAATGGAACAGTATATTGCTTATAGAAACGAAAGACAAGAGAAAATCTATTATTATAATACTTTTCGGAAATATAAAATGTATAAAACCAATACTATTTTAATGTGAACTACCTACTACAGTGTTTTTAAATGCATAATAATAAAAATTGAGGTAGATATGAATGATAAATATGATTTGCCCTATTAATATCCTAATATCTATTAAATAATGTACACTCACATGTTTTTCCAAACTAGAGATTTAATAAAATCGTTAAACCTTCTTCACCGCCAGCGGGAAACTGGAATGCCGTAATCGGATGAAAATCTTTTCTCACGTTACAGAATTAAATACTATCAACCATCTTTAAATAATTGGCTAAAGTTTAACATTTTGACCAATTGTGAAGAATACGCATAATCTACTTCGTAAGTAGCACCAATCAGAAATAAGCAATTTCACTCTAAATATTTCTTTGCAAAGGGAACAAACGAATAGCTGTGACCTTTGTGACATTGACATTGTTTTTTAAAGACATCCTACTTTAAAACATAGTCTTTTGAGATCGAGATATTTTTAGAAATACTACCTTAAATAAGACACTTATAGCTTGATATGCATATTACATTTTCCTGACTGAAATAATTAATCATTCATTATAGTCAAATCAAGGCAGAGGATAGAAAGCAGTACCTTTTGTTATCGGGTATGGTGTCTTACACTACGATCTCAGATTCAGAGGTTCCCATTGAGTCTTCTGAGGTCCTAGTGTTCTTGGTTATTGTTCTGAGCCTTAGTGTAAGTTTCTTTTAGCAAACTCGAATAATGCATCGAACGCGTTCGGCGCTCCGATTGCTGCAGAACGAACCGAACGCGTTCAATGCGTTAAATCGAGTTTGTCAAATTAAACTTACACTAGGGCTTCAGTACCCCTAGTCTAGTATAGTATTTTTTTTTTCTATATACATATAATCACACAATAAGAGACTTATTAAATATTATATACAAGCTAAAAATTTATAAATAAAAGTACAAACTGTTAAAAACGAGGAGGGGAAGAAATCATAGGGCATCGTTAAATTCGTCCACATCGCTGTCAACGGGAAAAGTGCCCAGAACGCTGGCGGCATTGCCACGTTGTATAGCATATAGTATTATATTCTATATTATCTGTGCCCTAGTGTAAGTTTTCTTTGACAAATACGATTTACTACATCGAACGCGCTCCGATTGGTCCGTTTCGTGCTCTCCACCAATCGGAGCGCCGAACGCGTGTTCGTGTTCGATGTAGTAAATCGAATTTGTCAAAAGATTCTTACACTCGGGGTACTGTGGATACGTTAGCAGGTTTTTTCAGATCGGTGAAACCAGCTAACCGCTATTGTGACGATAGCTCGTTTCAATAACGTTTGCGTCGCGCAACGATCACCGCTAGTCATTCATGTCATGTCAACTCTACAGAGTAGTTACAATTCGCGTTTTTGTTTGTGTTACGAATATTTTCGATTTTAGTGTACCCTACTAACAGTGTGAACTTCAATCGAGAGTTTTCCTAGACCTAATGTTTGTCTATTAGTTTAAGGTTAGTTTTATAATGTATAATTATATTTTTAACGATTTTATCAGGTATTCATAATGGATAAGAAATAACCTCTTGACCCCCCATATGTTTTTGAATACAATCCGGTGTTTACCGTACCTCTCCCCTTGCTCGTGGAATAATGTCTGCTGCTTACCATACGGCTACTGTAATGAACCAGCAAAAAATGTTATTGGTAGAAAAATGTTAAACGTCGAGAGATAATCCACCGTAGGTATAAGTATATGAATAGGTAATAAACGGGCTGATACCTGCAAGTCCACTTCGCGTATCTTGCGTAAGGAATAAATACTGTGTGCATATGATCTCTATGAGGGTACTGGTATTGGTATTGGTATAATGGGCCGATGTCTGCAAATACACGGTAAAAGTGCGTTTTTTGCCTCCTCCTAATTAATTTCCATTGACCCACTTTTTCTTAATAATTTTAACTTAAGGGGGAAATAGGTATAGGACGGCGTATTTTGGGTAATTTTCATGTTTTTTTTTTAACATAACAAGATTTCAATAAGATATATATATTCCTTATATATATATCTTATTGAAATCTTGGGGTTATGTTACACATATATTCAAGAATATTTTCTAAAATTTTGTAACGTTTTCCTTGTGAAATCACGGAGATATCAGCTGCTGCGCATTGTAAGTCGCCAACCGGCTGGGCAATTTGTGTACATTCTGGAGGTCATAATTTTCATCTGAAACCAATTAAAAAAAAATATATCTTTTTTTATAAGTGTCTCTTCTATTTGAACTAAAATCCTTACAAAAATATCGAAAATTTATATTTTTTTGAGGAATGTGAAAATTAAGTACGTTTTTTTTCCATTTTTTTGTAATTATTTTACAATAAAATAATAGTAAAAATAAAGATATTGTTTAGAATTTTAGTTCAAATAGAGCGTATATATATAATGAAAATATGTGCTAAGTTTGAAAACGATTGATCAAAAAGTCTGAGCTAGAGTGTACACAATTTCGAAAAAAGTAATTTCGAGAAAAACACCTTTTTAAATAAGAGTGGCAGTGAAGGTAAATTTAAGGTAGTAACGAATCAATTTAAATAACTTACTAATTAATCAGCTATCCCAGCACCATATTGCAGTCCTTCGTCAGCTTCACATGTTTAATTTTCTGCTTGCAGCTTTTCTCTTCGAGCTTTTCGAGCTTCCTTACTGTCTGCGTCGATTTTGGCGGATTATGCGTCGATTATCAACGATAACATAAAGCTCGTTCATGATGCATAAAATACTGGAACTTCCTTCACTAAATTAATAAGCACGCAGCCAAATATGCCGCGACCTCAAAGATTTTTAAGCCAGAATGTAAATGTTTTGGAGCCAATCACCAAACTGTTGAATTGAAACTTTTGTTAGCATTTTGTATATGACCCGCCTAAACATAAGTAATCAGGTCTCGATAAATCTTTCTATAGGTAGGATTGCCTCTTGAACATCACGATACAGTGGTTTTGGATGCGCTGGAGGCTCCGTTCAAAGTACTATTTGTATACCGATTTCCGAATCAATCAGTCAACCAGTTAGGACAAGTTATTATATGTATAGATTGACATATCTAATTGTTAAATAACAAAAATTGTCTTGTTCTTCCAGTTACTAACTACCACAAAGTACAAAGTTCGACGGTTTGCTTCACTTCACTGCCGTCTCAACATGACGCTGGTAGAATAGTAATAGACATCGCCTCTATTGCCAAAACGAAGAATAAATACGAAATAATTTATAATAATAAATAGGTGCTAATACACGACGGTCATGGACCGAAAAATATTTTGGAAGGTAAATATCCAACCTGTCTTTACTTTTTACAATTCATGATTATTTCAACCATTATAAAAGTTCATAAAAATATCCGACTTCATTGTCATTAGATATATTAAAAGATTAAGTCTGTTCGAAATAAATTCAATACGAAAAACAGGTTATTTGCGTAGGGAAAAAAAGCAGTCGTGTCATAAAGTGAATGCCGGCGAGTTATCTTAGCACGTACAGCAAAACCGCAAACAATAACAAATCAAGCATATCCTGTTTTAAAATATCTAATTTAATTGTGCATAACCTACGCTGACTACAACTCGTTTTGTACTGAAGAAAGTAAACTGCTTGCAAATTATATGAAGAAGCTTGCACAAGACCTATTACTCTGCACCAAATTTCATAATGAATGGTCAACACTTTTTGGAAAGTACCTGTGTTCAGATGGTTATGGTTATGGTGCTGTACTCATAGTATTAGCGCAAGGTACTTAGCATTATCTGCAGCAGGCACTCAACAAAACAAAAGGCATAAGCTATCTGTTAGATATGCAAAAAATCCTTAAAGATTAGAAACACAGTCACTAAGCAAAGTTGAAATTTTCATATGTCTGCACATTTCTGTATTTTTTATTGTTATATCTGGTTGTGATATCATATACATTGCACCAAGTATATGCACACTATTCTCTATTCTCTTCTCTATTGATCTAGTAACTATGAGGTCTTTTACAATAATTTTGAACATATGCAGATTGATCAATATTAAAACAATGTAAATTAATTGCTGAGTTCATCTGGTGTTTTCTCATTGACATGTAGGTGTGGCTTGTATTCGATACATGCCAAGCCTATATTATACTCTATGCAAACTTTTTCCATGCAACCATTTGGTTCGGTGGTTGAGACATGATGTCAAGGTTCTGGAACATTCTGAATACTAGAACTGTTTCTGTTCATTTTTCGGTTTACTTATATAAAAATATACTTTTTCAGGCATTGTTGCTGTTATGTATACTACTAGTACAAAAGTCAGTGCAAGTAAGGAAACAAAAAACAGCAGTTATAACAGACATAGGTGATATAAAAGAGTTTAAGAAGCTGTTGAGAACTAAGACTAATGTGTTGTTATTATTTGTGAATGAGCCGAAGTCTTCTCAGTCAATCATTGATGTATTCAAGGACACTGCTGATTCTATGAAGGGGCAAGCAACTCTTGCCATTATAGACTGCAACAATAGGTAAGTCATAATATGTATTTATCAAGGTTTTAGTGTTTTGCTGCTCTGTATTGATTAAGCCAGTAAAACAATCTAATTGTTACGATAGCTTTAATTAATTCAATTGCGAAGAGTTAAGAAGAGAAGCACTATTATGTCCACATTTCGGGGATGCTTTTATTAAGTCCTATTTATTAGGAGGCGAGCTTATGGCCAACTACCGGGCAGAATTTTAAACTGAGCTGCTTCTGAGAATTTTCTAACAACAAACCCATTAACAATAAACAAGTGGGTAGATCATCAAGTAAAATTAAAAACCTGTGTGTACTTCTGTGTGCCTGGCCTACATGATATGTTATGATACCATTCATTTTGTTCCTTTCCAGTGAAGGCAAGAAGCTGTGCAAGAAACTAAAGATACCTTCAGAGAAAAGTTACTACCTAAAGCACTACAAAGATGGTGAATTTCACAAAGACTATGACAGAAGTGAGTCAGTCAATTCTATGGCAAATTTCCTGAGAGACCCCACTGGTGATCTGCCTTGGGACGAAGATCCAACTGCTACTGATGTATTCCATCTTCAAGATGGCGAGGTATGAAATCTTTATATATACTTACTATAGACAATAGCGTCCGTTTATCACTAAAAGTTTATGAAGAGGGTTGTATTCGAAACAAAAATTATATATATTCTTTTTCTGTTCCTAACCTACTGCCGGGTTATTATGTCGGGTTAGGTACACAATAATAGTCTGACTATGTTCATATCTACTTGTTAATATAAGCCTTATAATATGCATGAACTGTGATCAAGTGGTTCATAAAAAATGACCATGTAAAAAGGTATGAAAAATTATAATTTCTGCCTATTAAAGCGTGACACCTAAATAGTGTTTTTATATGGTGTAAGAGGCAAACTAGCTTGCGATCACCTGTCGATAACCAGTGCGCACAAATATCTACAACCTTATTATGAATGTGTTTTCGACATAAGGCTTAAGTTGAAATGCGTTTTGTGCAGATCACCTGTCTAGCCCTCTTCCTCCTGACTGCAAGATTGTTATGACGATTGATACGTTGTTCCTTTAAAGAAATTCTCTAGTTGAGCCGATAAAATGGAATCCTACTACCACTAAAACGAATATTTGAGAATTGTAATTCCTGGCAATGGCTGCATGACTGCCGAGCGCAATATCTGCCGATAAGTCAATTAGTCCGAAAGCATAGCGAATGCATTTAAATGTTTGTATAATGTTTCAGTAGCCTGTGAAATTATTGATAGCTGCATCTATCAACAATTATTAAACAGATTTTCTTTGCGTTAACTAGCTTTTATTATTTTTATTTAAAGTTATCTAGTTCTCTCTAATTAGATTATTCAGCAGTTTCTTAGGTATGATTAAAGTGTGTGTTTAAGTTAAAGGCCATTTAACTTTAACACACTTGGCACACTTTAAATTCTTAAAACTGCATCATTGGTTTAGTGGTAGCAAGCGCGGCTTTTGAGCGTGAGATCCTGGGTTCGATTCCCGTGTCGGAAAAACGTTACTGGGTTTTCCTATATACAAATTCTCAGTAGCAAGACGAAGTTGGAATTTGAGCTTGGTTGATGGCAATAGGTTCGCCCCGTATTACAGAGACTTAATAACAGCATGGGCAAAATGTAGACCTCTGACTAAACCTTCGGGGATACAGGCGAAATGCTATGTAATGTAACAGTAATTCTGTTGCTACTGTCCATTTTAAAGCTGCAGCGTTTTATTTAATAGTACTGCTATCATGAGTTTTCTTACTGTTTACTTTCAAAGTAAAGTAAATTTTCATCATAGTGATTTTAGTTCTTAACGTAGTTACATTAAGGATTAAAGTCGCTAACATGACATCTCTATAAAATAGTAAATAGTATTTTTTTTACTAAAAAACTTATAATAGCGGTACAGATCCTTAAAATCAAAATGCGTTTATTACTTTTTGTGTAGACTATGCAAAGTTAAAGGCATTATTGGCACTTTTGATTACAATCTATATTTTATACTTTGTAGCGAATTAGTAATTGCTCAGCTTGTTTTTTTTTTGCACCTAATTAACTAGTATCAGTAGTAGTACATTTAATTAGCTTCAGCATGGCTACAGCGCATAGAAGAATTTGACGAAAGATAATACTGAGAAATGTTTTGTGTTTAAATACCCTATGGTGTACTCCCTAAGGTTTAAAATAATTTTTAGAAATGTCTCTTAGGACTCATCTGTCTAAACACTTACATAATATAATAATCGGTGGAACTATTTTGATGAGCCTTTCATTGTAGTTTAACGTGGACACGAGAAATAATAATATTTATAACGCATGCCGCATTAAAAGGGAACATTATGGGCACAGCCACCTGGAACCACGAGAACGCAGTCTCTGACAAGATATGAATGCATTTTTTTGTTTTAAGGCACTCAACAAGTTCCTGAAGAAGGGGGCTGGTGCTTTCAAGAAATCAATGATCATGTTTTATGCACCTTGGTGTGGTTACTGCAAGACTTTAAAGCCAGATTATGTAGCCGCTGCTGCTGATTTAAAGGTAAATGTACCCAGGACTCACTACAAAATAACATATTTTGAAAACGTGGAAGTTTTTTGTGCTCCAACTTGGGGAGATACTACTTTCACCTATGCTAGTTGATTGAAGCTTTGTAGGTAATACAAATGTTAAATAGATTTTTCTATGATTTCAGGGTGAATCTCTACTAGCCGCGATTGATGTTTCTAAACCAGGGAATTCAAAAGTAAGGCAGCTGTATAACATCACTGGATTTCCCACATTGTTGTACTATGAGTAAGTATTTACACCCATTTTCATGCAATGTTGCTAAAGCTCCTTGATAACTCTCTCTCTCTCTTTTGGAACTGTGCCAATACAATAATATAGAATCTATGATACCTTCAGGGAATACAGGCGTGATGCTATGTTATATTTTTTTCACTAGGAAGGGCCAGTATAAATTGCCATACAATGGTGAAAACACAAGGCAAGCTATTGTAGACTTCATGAGGGACCCTACAGCTGCTATGCAACAAAAGAAGAAAGAAATAGTGGATGAGAGTTGGTCCGAAGACTCTGATGTTGTACATTTGACTGGTAAGCTAAAGAGTTCTTTTATAATTGTTTTGTACTGTAGTTATGGACATCGCCCAAATCATCAAGATTCGTTAAAGAGCCAACTCCTCAGGGAATGTCAGAAGTAACCAGGTATCGTCACTGTTGTAGACTCTCCAATATTTCTATGATCATAAGCTTTAATATTCTAATAAATTTTCGGTGGATCGCAATATTCGTGTTCTTACCGTAGTCATGTAACATATATGTAGTTTGAATCGCATAGTACAAGCACATACGCTGTAACAGCTATATTGTCTAACTTGACCATATAGTCTGGTATAGTAATCATTAGCAATTAGAGTCAAAATGCTCATATCAAAGCAAAATCTCGTAAAGGCTAGACTTATATGGATGACATTTAAATCAGATTTAATATTTTAAGATTATACACTAGCTTATTTCGTTGGTATAGTGATCGCCGGCGTACTGCTGGGGGTTTTTTTGAGTAGACTATTTATATTTCGGCCTTAGAATTTGGTAACTATGATCTGATCTATGATCACTTAAAAGCGAAACAAGCAGATGCGCAACGTGAACTCTGAACTGAGTTCCAAAAGAGTTGTGACCATCGAAATAATATGTCCTGAACAATTGAACGAAATGTTAAAAGAATTGTTTGGGCCCTGATTATTTCACCTTAAAATTCAGGCTGGCGCAGTGGCTAAGTGATGGCCCGCACGGAACAAATATTTATTTATTTATTTATTTATTTATTTATTTATTTATTTACAGCTTGGAAAACCAACAGCTATACAAAAGTGGGTAATAACTAGCATAGGTTACATTTAGCCAATTACAGGTTTTCACGGATAGCAGTAGAGAAAAAAAATAAAGATGATTTTTTTACAATCACAAGCACAAACAATTAATTAATTAATGAATTAATCTTATAACCTGAGTATTAACGAAGAAAAAAATCAAGATTCAGCCGATTGCGTGCCGTAAAGCTTTTAGTAGTGAATGGGTCTAATGAGAAATCTTTACATAACTTATTGAAGTCTTTGCTCGCTCGCACAATATATGAATTTTGCCTATAGTTTGAGGATACAGAGGGGATGGAGATAGGAGGATTGAACCTAACCAATTTTTGTGGAACATTAAAATGTAGTTTACGCAGCAGATCCGAACAATCAATCTCATTAGATAGTATTTTTAATAAAAATGTGCAGTCAGCTAGTTGACGGCGATTTATGAGTGGCTGTAAATGAAATTTTTTGCATAGATCTATATAATGTTCGGAACGATACGTTATCCGTAAGCGAAAACATAGAAATCGAATAAATCTTTTTTGTATATTTTCTATGCGATCTATATACTTAATATAACAAGGATTCCAAATTTGCGATCCATATTCAAGGTGGCTTCTTACAAATGAGCAATATAAAATTTTAAAAGTTTTGGCTTTTTTAAAACATCTCGCGATTCTCATTATAAACCCTAGTGCTCTGGAGGCTTTAGCCACCATTTGATCAATGTGTACGTCAAATTGAAGTTTGGAATCATGATGAACGCCTAAGTCTCGTACTGTATCACATCGAGGTAGTAATTGCCCCTTCAGTTTGTAATTAGTCGGGATTGGGTGGCGTTTTCTACTAAAAGAAACGATGGAACATTTAGTGGGATTTAAATCCAATTTATTAATCTGACAGTATTCATCTAAACAGTCCAAGTCAGACTGAAGGCCCTGA
This sequence comes from Shargacucullia verbasci, assembly GCA_947562105.1. Taxonomy (NCBI): domain Eukaryota; kingdom Metazoa; phylum Arthropoda; class Insecta; order Lepidoptera; family Noctuidae; genus Shargacucullia; species Shargacucullia verbasci. The sequence goes on from OX387279.1 coordinate 11,530,914, forward strand.
ATGTCATCAACCGATGATATGGAAGAAAAAATCTTCATATCATCCGCAAAACAAAGGAGGTTAGAATTATGAAAGCAAGAGTCGATGTCGTTTACATATATAATGAAAAGTAATGGGCCCATCAGAGATCCTTGTGGAACACCACTTGGGATAGAGACCCAACTCGAAATGTAGTTGTTGACAACGACAGCTTGAGACCTATTTTCCAAATACGAAGAGAACCAACGAAGTAGATCTCCCCTTATGCCGTTGTTTAAAAGCTTCATTTTTAGAATGTTATGATCGATTCTGTCAAAAGCTTTACTATAATCTGTGTAAACAACATCGACCTGTGCCCCATTATCCATCTTATCCGTAAGAAAGTCATTTAGTAACGTCAGATTCGATATTGTTGAACGGCCTTTAAGAAACCCATGTTGTGACGGACTAAAAGATTGTCTGAGTGCTGCATAAACCTGGTCATAAATTACTCTCTCAAAAACTTTAGCTACGATGCACAATTTAGAAATTGGCCTGTAATTAACTACTTCGTTTTTATGCCCTTTTTTAAGCACTGGAGTTATAAAGGCAGACTTCCAGACATGAGGAACAGTACAGGTAGTAAGCGATTTCTTAAATAGTAATGAAATTGGTAAGGCAATGGTTTTTGAACATCCTATAAGAAATTTAGGTGATAAGTGATCCGGACCAGCAGATTTAAATGGATCAAGATTGCTAATTAGTTTAACTATAGAGTCTAAGTCAATTTCAATAGAATGAATGTCCGACAACGCACTAGTATTAGTGGCAGTTTGGGAAAAATTAGAGTAGGTGATAGTTGTTGAATTATTGGTTGGATCAAGAAAGGTAGAACAAAAATGTGAAGAAAATGCATTGCAAATAGAATCGGGAGAGGAAACAACTACGTCACCATACTTGAGGTAACTGGGAATTATATTTGACTTTGATCGGTGCTTCACAAAACTCCAAAAACGCTTGGGGTTTTTTTCTATAGAAGCTTCTGTAGCAGCCAGATAGTTAACGTAACACTCCGTCTCAAGTCTCTTTATCCGTTCACGCAAAAGTTTAAAAGTAGCTTCGTCAGAAAGTCTACCATACAATCTAAATTTCCGCAGATATTTGAACTTCTCTTTTATTAACCGTTTAAGTGCTGGGGAATACCAAATTGGGTAGGAGTTGTGAAATACTTTCTTTGTGGGAATATACTTGTCTCGAATATCAGCTATGGTAGTATAAAAGTAGTTCACAGCATCATTAAGCGACATGTTAAAAAGCATACTTGTCCAGTCAATAACCGAAATTTCCCTGTTGATAGCCACAAAATCACCTTTGTCGTAAAGATACTGGATATAAGGTGCAGGAATTAAATGTGTGTACTCGGCAAAGTTAACATCAATGGATAGTGCCGGATGATATTTATCAACAGGTGCTAAAGGCACTAAACATTCGCACACTGTTACAATCTCGTTACACAAAACCAAATCCAAAATTTTCCCATATTCATTACGTATTCCATTGTACTGATTGAGAGCTAAAACACTTAATTCATCCGTCAACATGTACTCATCACCACTACAAATATTGCTAGGTAATAGTGTGTTGTTATTTAATTGCCAAAATATACCACTCAAATTGAAATCGCCAATAATTAAAAATTTATCAGTTGGATAACTTAGTACTGAGTCACTTAAGCTGTGAAGGAAATTGGATAACTGGTCTGAAAAAGAGTAACCACGGCTTTGTTTACACAAGTAAATGACGCAAACATTTAATTTAACGTAGTTCCTAGTGTTTGGCTGACGGACACTCAGAGTTACCCACAAGTCTTCGGCCGAGGAGTGCAGTGATGGCTGTGGGACTGCAGATATGCACTTACGAACTGCTATCAGTACACCACCTCCACGAGTCTGACCCGTAAGACAGTAGTCTCGATCGCGGCGCCATACAATGTATTGGTCACCAAATAGCTCCGAGTCTGAGATGCCGTCGACCAACCAAGTTTCAGTCAAAACAATGATATCATACGAACAGAGGCATAGTTGACGATAAAACGTTTGGGTCTTTGTACGAAGTCCGCGAACATTCTGATAATAAATAACCAGTTTCCTATTGTTATTTAACGCCATTAATAAATTGACTGAGTTATAGCAGCGAAATTAACGAAAAGATAATAACTTAAATAGTAAAAATTCACAGGCAAACTGGAATGAACACATCTAATATTTCCAACCAGTAGAATAGCTATTAGGGTATAATGGCATAGAAGTAAAATAAGTGGTGCAAGAATTAAAAAATAAACAGGGTGATTAGTAGCAAGTTCACAAATAGCTATGCGAAGAGACAAGCAACAATAAGATTCACTGATGAGTGCGAGCGAGACAAGCATAAATTGAGGTGTTCTAATGACTAGAACAGCGCAATTAGTAAGACAAAAGGCCCATTCACGTAAACAATAGCGAGGTGTCGAAACTTTTAGTACGGCAGCGATACTCAACCTTTTACAAATTATTAAGTGATGAATAGTTGCAGTTAGCTTTAAATTATTAAAGTAGTGTTTACAAACAAATATAGAATAGAGAACAATATGGTTAAGTAACAATAATAGAGTAATGTAATAGTTTAATGTAGTTTGTTTAAATCAATTTCCTTAGATATAACAAAAACAGGCGAACCGTCTATTTTACGGACGTGAATTTTGCCGTGTTTAACCCATACGTGCTTGTACTCTTTCTCCTTTGCTAACGACCTTGTTTTATTCAGCAACTTCTTGGATTCAGGGTTGAGATGATCATTCACGTATACCCGGTTTGACTGACCTTCGAATCCTAGGTCATGGGTAGATAGGGTCTTCAAAGAGCGTGCAGCCGCAACAAAGTCTTCCTTAATATATCTGTTAAGAAAACTAACCACAATTGACTTCTCCTTAGAGTTGAACAACGGTATTCTAGAAATGTAGTTAACTTGGGATTTGGGAAATGTAAAATTTACTTTTATGCTGATCTTTTCCAAAATAGAAAAGAGATTTTCGTCCTTTTTTATAGGAATGCCCTTAATCTCTACGTTGTTCAGTCTTGATCTTTGATCATTGGTGGACAGTTCCGACTTAATCAGGTCAATGTCAGATTGAAGGGACAGAACAGATTCCTGAAGACGTTCCAAATTGGCAATCCTAGACTCAAAGCCGGCAAGTTTCACAGAAAAGTCTTCCAATTGATCGCCGTTAAACTCGCAACTAGTCTTGAGTTCCTTGAGTTCTTCCTTCATACATTTAACATCTTCGGAAAGCGTCGGCAGGCCACCCAACTGCGCCTTAAGCTCACGGATCTCAATCAAAATGGTTTCAAGAGATACAGGTTCAGGTATTGGTATCGGAGACGGGGACGGTGACGGACTTGGGGAAGAAGTGGAGGAGATTCGGCATGTTGCACAATTTGTATGATCTATAGTTGTTTCGGGTCTGGTTGTGTGTGTATGTGACATGTATGTTTGTAAACTGTACCCACGATACAGGAGAAATCCAAGAGCGGGGCAAAGTAAAATAAAGAAAGACCGCAGGGTGTGCCGTAGTGTCTCTTTCTAGTTAAGGTGACAACGTTTCGTGGACAAATAAGACTTATACTTACATACAGTCTGTAACATTGTCATATCATATCTTTGGGAAAATTCTATTAAACATTTTGAATTTCACATATAAGGCTCGTCGAAATACATGAAATTGTGATTTTAATTTTTTTTAATTTTAAGATGTCATGGAACAAGATGCTCGTATTATTTTTGTGATTTCATCTAAGTGAACTTTTTCACTTACTTTATTACTTGATTACATATAGTACCTAGTCACTTTTTTCACTATTATTTTTATAGAAAATAAAAAGTCCCATCCATTTAGGCCACCAGTGTCGGCGCTAACGAAGCAATTTATCAATTTAATTATGATTTTGTGTAGTTATAATTCGGCGTGAACTGATGTGCGAATGTTTTTGGGCCGATTTCATACTGAATTACCAACAAACTATCAGCGATAGCCAAGCAGCCTGAAAATTTTTGCTTTTGCAAATAGATCCATGGAATTGAAATTCCACACACACAGGGTTGAAGAAAAAAACGATTCACATTAAAACAAATTTAAAAGCTTTACCTGTGTAGATAAACAAGTAAATTAAATAACATGATTTGAAAGATTTTAATTTTTTAAATTTTCAATTTATGTAAATACGAGTGCTTAAATCTCGCGACAAGCTTTTAAATCATATAAATTGTGTAGTGGCGTTATAAGTCGAAGGTAAAAGTTTTAAAGGAAAAGTTTATTTTATTATTTTTAGTACATTTAAATAAAAGCTTGTTTTTAAAAAGTTTTTCTAACATTTAATTTTCTTTTTAAATTGATGTGTAGATGTGTATGACCACGATTTTACAAGAGAGTTATTATTCCAGTTGTTCAGGACATAATAATTTCGATGGTAATAAGATACTGGCACAGAACTGTCACGTATTTTACGTTGACTTCTGTCACTTTAATTCAGATTAGAGTTTGAACCAAAAAAATGCGTATTTATTTATTTATTTGGAAGACATCATAGAAAACTTTTCGTGTTACGTGTACAACACGCATTATGTCCTGGCGGAATTATTCGGTTTCAAAATGGTTCAAAGGTAATACGTATATTTATGATTAGCTAAACTCACGTGTTTTATATGTATTACACATAGTTCTACACTGTAGGCATTGCAAGCTTGCTTTTATATGTAGTGAGCTATTATAGACCTATCGCAAGACAGGCAAGTTTTTTACCCTATTTAAATAGATGGTACTCGATTCGATTTGATGTGATATTTAAATCGATCTTAAAAGGCTTTCTGTAACTACCGGCACGAGTCGTAAGCATAAAATCCACTTTGGTAGTAGTCGGTTTCTTAATCTGATTGGTAGAACGAAAACAATAAGTCCGACTGTTAGAGCTGTCTTCGTCTATTACATACTCATATGTCTACAATTTAAAGCGATTGGACCTGAAGTATACAGGTATATGGGCGAACCGTGGCTTAAAACTTATGGCCGAAAACTGTAAGCTATTACAGCATTGTTTCGAATAACGAATCTTATCAGTCGTCAACATATAACCATTATAATTATTTCCTGCGAAGTGAAAATTAATGTTATGGTTCAATACACCACAGGTAGCAATATGGTTTACATTTTCTTTCCGCTATTATAACTTTAACATAAACTATTGAGTACAGGGGTTTGACTTCTGAGTACAGGCCCATCAGAAAAGTGACCATCTGATTTACCAAATCCTATCCCGGTTATACCGAGAAGTGATTGCATGTTGGCGATCTTATATGATATTTAAACTACAAATTACATGACAAAAAGCATTCCAGATGTATTAATCAAAGTGTAGCGACAACATAAATCCTGAGTCGTGTTATCGAGACTTTGCAGCGATTCTTAAATTCATATGATCAATGTCGGACTTGACCCGCCAAAACAACTTCGCCTGGTCGGAGGATCCTCCCTTGTCAATGAAGGACCTCCATTTTTATTATTATTTATGCAGATTATACAGATTTGTATAAAATCCTCGTTCAATTTAAACGTCTGTTTATGTTTGCAGTGAGCAATTTTGACGATATCTTATCGAAAATCGAACACGCCCTAGTAGTCTTTTACGCACCGTGGTGTGGGCATTGCAAGCGTATAAAGCCTGAGTTTGAGAAAGCAGCAGCGAAAATAAAGTCGGCAAAGGTTGGTTTATTATTATAATGTTGTCGTAACTATCCGTTAAACCTTAAAAATAAATGTTTACAAAACATATATTTGCCTTTATTACATGTTTATTAATAAGAGAGGTATAATATTATACAGTTGAAAATAGATGCTGCTCTTATCTTTAAATTTATCTTATATTATATAATATATATATATAACACTGTTGTGCCTTTTACTTCAGCCCCAAATAGAGAAAGGTTAGCTTATTTTTTTATACACACATATATTTTAACAAATGCTTTAAGGTGCAACCAACCGATAGGATGGGTTAATAGGGACCAGGGTTGAATTTTTGTTTAATTTTGTTAAAATTATTTTAACCTTGAAATAACGCAGTTTGACGCCAACAAGAACTTCAAAACGTATCTACTATAATTTACTAAAAATAATTTAAGTCCTTGTAGATAAAAAACTGTGTTAATTCAACGTTGCAATTCTTTCAAAGTTTGGTCTCTGTTCACCCCTGGTTCATCACCTATTTATCACCTTTTACTATGATTCCAAGTTCCGGCGGCAGACTGCAGCAGCAATACTGCCAACTTCATTTTCTTTTTCGAGGGCGGTTCGTTTGAGGTCTGTCGTCGAACTTGTAATCATAGTAAAAATACCTAATGCAATCCTACATAGACGAATTACATTTTAGATTAACGGCATCTTAGCTGCGGTGGACGCAACCAAACAACCCGAGTTAGCTTTGCGATTCGGTGTAAAGGGCTATCCTACACTAAAGTATTTCTACAAAGGCGAATATCAGTTCGACGCAGGTCATGCCAGGCAAGAAGAGCAAATTATTAGTTTTATTCAGGTTAGTATAACATTTTCTTTCACTTTTTTTTTTCCTACGGCCCTGTATGTAATCGGAGTTTATCTCTAAAATGTAAACACTGGTATACCCAATTTCTATCCATCGACCTTTGACTTCATGAGTTTCCTTCAGCGCTAAATTGTGAGTTATCAATATTAGGAACATCTTTGCCTAAGTATCTTATCTAAACCTATCCTTCTGGTTGTAGGACCCAAAAGAGCCACCACCACCGCCGCCCCCGGAAAAGTCATGGTCGGAAGAAGAGTCGCCCGTGCGCCACCTCGACTCCTCGACATTCAGAAACACACTGCGCAAGGTCAAACACGCCGTCGTTATGTTCTATGCGCCTTGTGAGTATCATTATTACCCTAGCACCTTCTTAACTTTGCTAATGTCACAAAGTTACACCAACGATCCTCTTCGTAAGATTTTCAAATAGCCATCGATATAACAGTACATTGCAGGAATGACTTTCAAAGATTTTCAGCTATCTATATTTCTAGAGAAGGGTTAACACTGGGTTACAAAATAGCTTTGATAGGCCGACCAAACAACTTACGATTTAGTCTTGGAGCATGTCACCGAATTATAGAACATTTTAAGCGTGCTGATCTTCTGCTTCTTCTGCGTCTATACGTTTCTTATCGAGCAATTATTTTCAGGGTGCGGTCACTGCAAAAGTACTAAGCCGGAGTTTGTGAGGGCTGCTGAGAAATTCGCCGATGAACTAATGGTGGCGTTCGGTGCGGTGGACTGCACGGTTGATCAAGATCTTTGCGCTATCTATGACGTCAAAGGATACCCCACAATAAAATACTTCAGCTACTTCGATAAAGCTGTTAAAGACTATACGGGGGGCAGAAAGGTAAAATAATATCGTATTTTGTAACACATTTGTAATTCGTGAAGTGTTTGGTCTTTTTATTGTGTATCATTGACCGTGTCGTTGAGAGCAGCTGCCAAGCGTAAGATTTTACTTTAATGGTGTATTTTTCGATTACAAATTTCTTCTTTTCTCCGTTGCAATCCGGGGTCGATCCTATTATATGGAACTGTGTATCCGCATCATTCAAATGTGGGTGTTTAACAGTTATACATTTACCTGTCTGAAAGAGAATTTTTATAACACCGCTTTTAGGGTCTGTGTACACCGCGCCTGTGATATGCGCTGGCCACATGCGTTTGTGGCACGGAGTAAATACAAAGAGGAGACGGCCTAAGCAACTATGCACTGTGATTCTCAACTAGGTCCTGACATCATCACGTAGTCGTGGCCTTAGTCAGTGTATTGTTGTCGTTCGTCCTGTGCACAACTTTGTAAACGTTCCCATTTTACAGCTTAGTCACGCTAGAAGAAAAAAAGAATGAAGTGTTGTGATTTATCTCGTAAGAACAACTCGGATAGACGTTCTGATGCTATGGATGGCATCACATAGGGTCGACTGTTGCATCCTGCACTTAGTGACATCTAGCGTGAGATAGTTATGTAACTACAAAGTAAAATCGACAGAACGAGCGAATAGTTTTGCTATAGACGAGTAGATGGAAAATAAATAAGTGGGCGGGATTTAACACCCCCTCACCCCGCAAAGTGTCACGCGTTGTTTCATAGGGAAATCGAATTACAACATCTCCTCTTTATATTTACTCCGTTGTTTGTGGAATTCCTGATAAAGGTTGTCTATCAAATTGTGTGCGTTTGAAGAACACGAAAATTCATGAACATGTGCAAACGTAAATAGGCTGCGACTGCATCAATTTTGCAGCAAATCTCGAGTGGGTTGTTTGATCTGTGATTAAAATACCTAAACTATTTGTTAGTTTTCTAAAATAGTATTTGTTAAGTTTGTTATTTAGCCTGAACCCACTCTTAACGTCTAAAAGTACCGTTTCAAAAAAGTTCAATAACATGACACTAAGTGTTCGTAAATGTCATAGGAAATGGACTTCGTGTCGTTCATACACACCCACATAAACAGAAACCCTACCATGCAAAAAATAAAGACCAATCAGGAGGCAGGGTTCGGAGGGAACGTGCAGATGACCAGCGATGCTGACTTTGAAAATCTTATAGCCTCGCCTAAGCCATCTTTCGTCATGTTCTACGCTACATGTAAGTACCAATAGATTTTTTCATACATACATAATGTCACGCGTTGATCCCATGGGGGTAGCCAAAATTAAGTAACGTGCTACGATCCTTACATAACCCTTTTGCTGCATCCACATACATACATGGATTCTGGTTGACCTTTTTGAAGGGCCCTCTATAGGCTATTATAAAGCTTGTTGTTCAAGAGCAAGGAAGTAGAAATAGTTCCCTCTCAAAAGTACTAGGGATAAGATTGGAACTCAACCAAAATCAGCGTGATTCTATGTTAAGTCCCTTTCAGTGAGACCACGTATTAAAATGTTTTTTTTTTAATTCCTTATCAAACACCTCACCTCTACCCATTCAATCTGTGAAGTACAATAAGCATAGGTGCCATAAAGTGTAATTATAATTAGCGTGTGATTTTCTCAACGGCACGAAGGCTACGTCGGCGCCGGAACTTTTGTTTTGTATGAAACCCAATGGGCCTTGACCGTGTCCGTGGTTCGTTTCGCCACACGCGATAACGTTGACATTGTTGTGCTTTATGCATATTAATTTGATCATGTTTTGAGTTTCCTGAGATAACTTGAGTACGTTGATTTAAATTATTAATATGAATATTTATGCTGTAAAACGTACCTCTGCATAGAGGTCCTGGTAGTGTTCGTGGTAGGGAGAGGAGGCTCCCGCTTAAAAAGACAATACGAATCTACATAGTAAATATTAAACAAATGATTTCGGAACGTGAACTTTCCGCAAATCAAAGAGTTGTCCATTATGTCGATTAATTAGACATTAATAATGTGAATTTAGTATTCATTTAACCCTTAATTACTCGGCGGGGTCTGCTTGGAATTGCGAATTTAAACGTTTGCTAATTCTTGGAATTTGAAGGTATGCTGACAACGCACTGAGTAGCTTCCTAAAACATTAGCCGCGTCGTAAAACAGTTGCCGGCGTGATCCGATATTGTGTGCTTGTGTCTGTATAGTGCGTTAGGGGGTCATATGAACGCCATGCGAGTGTTGCGTAAGAAGTGGGCGCAAGTAATTAAGGGTTAAGTCGGCCTTTGAAGCTGGTAGTTACTCGGTGATACACTTAATGAATATTCCTGGCTAGTATTAAATTAAATATTTGCTGCAACAGGGTGCGGTCACTGCATGACTGTGAAGCCAGCGTTCAGTCGTTTGGCTACGTCGATGAAGGACGCAAACAGCCCCGTGAATGTGCTTGCCGTGGACGCAGCTGAGAACCCGAAGGTCGCTGACATCGCTGGTATAAAGACCCTCCCCACGTTCAAGATCTTCGCCGGAGGCCTATTCCTCTCCGACTACACAGGCGACCGGACCACAGAAGATATGATGGCGTTCTGTAAAAGTCACATTAAGGTGAAAGACGAGTTGTGATCTTAGTGAATCTTTCATCCTTCATTGATGCCTACATAACGTATACCATTTTAAGTTCCATTCACCTTTGCATTTACTAGTTACTTTTCATTAATTGTATGCGAAAAACATAAATGGCTCATGTATTTTTTTATGATGTATTTGTAAGTTACTTTTGCTCATATATTTCTTTAATTATTCTCCTACGTACCGCTCATAATATTTAGCAACGGTAGCATGAAGTTTTTAATAACGTAATGTCATTAATCTCGTAATCAAACAATTTCAACAATAAGACTTTGAAAATATTGACAATACACAAATTTAAGCTATACTTGATTGTATTCTAAAAGATTACATATTTTTGCAATGTTATTTGGAGCATTTTGTTATGCTCGAATTTAATTAGTTGCTATATATAACAAAGGTATGAATTACTTAAAAGACTAAAGCAAACATATTCTAAAATTATTAAAATGTAGTTAAAATATAAATATTCAATTATTGTTACTATATAATGTGCGATTTATTTTTCTACACTTAGGTGACAATTACTTAGATGACTTTTTAGTCGAAATTTATAAATAGAAAAATATACGTAGTACGCATAATAATCTCACTAAATGTCACAATTAATATTATAATAGTCACCTAAATTTTATAAATACTCAGTAAGTGAATATATATGAAGTGGATATGTGTAGCAGTTAACACGTAGTAATATTAAATGCATGATCTTCCATTATACTCGATCATAGTGATAGTTATGCTGGTGGATATATATCTCGTGGGCGATTTCGAAGGCCCATTGAGAGCTGTAGTTTACGTATAGGTTTCAAGTCAATGTATCTTTTACAACATTTTAGAATTAAATTCTAAAGAAGTAGACGTTTTTTTACAATTGATCGTAATCAGAGGCAGCGCTTTTTAACCTTATACTTATCATTTCTGAGAAATGAAATGTAACTATCATTATTGTTCTAAAGTTATTTTAAAAAGTTAAAATTTTACTATTGTGTGTATAAATCGTGATTTTACAATGTTATATGTATACTTATGTTATTAATATATTACGTAATATTTAAGGGCATAATATGCCTTAACATTCCTAGTACTTACATACCTATATTATTTTATTTTACAGTAATAAGATAAAAAATTAGAATAATGTCGGCATCCAGTTAATGAGCTATATTTTTGGTGAGCTGCATACGTTTTGAATTAGTGCTTTTAACACAAGTATTATAATTGAGTCACACCATCGCAGTACATAAGGCTGGTATTAATAAACCGTTCTAAGTAGTGAGAAAATGTATTAACATCTAAAATTCAAACATCTTATCAACTCCCAATGCGTTTAGTAATTAAGTCGTGTAAGGGAACAGTTTATTAATACGGGCCTTAGCCCTAGTGTATACGGAATGGCAACTCGCAGGTGACACAGTTCAGCGCAGCACAGGGTTTATTAATTAGTGGATTACTACTTAATAGTGTGTACACTCACGCTACGTCATGTAGATAAAGTGCAGCCGTAAAAGCGCGTGCGACAAAAATTTAATTGTCCAAAAAACCAATGTTGTGTTTATTGCGTGCACTGCTTATGCCTGCGTATACGCCTGGTCTTAGTATTCCTTCTTATCTTATAAATTACATTATGTATTGTTAAAAATAATCAAAAACGTTTAGAGTACTTAGTTTCCTGATAGTACTGTAACTGTAATCTAAAGTAACTGTCATCACAATTTTTTTTAAATATTAGTTGGGCTTCCAAATTTTCCAAGTTTAATATAGTGAATGTTTATATCTTATTAAACGTTAGACGTTTTTATTAATATGTTAAAGTCAATTTGCATTTATGTGTTGAGTGTATTTATATCAGATCGTATTATGCATTTACAGACGTGACAATCTTATGATATAGCAAGATTGAAATAATTGATGCTTTGGGAAGAGAGGACGCTGCTTTGTTAAGCCGTATTGCTATTTTTGCTTTCATATAAAATTTGTTCTGTCTTAAGATGGATATTTACTAAAAATCAATAACAATTTCATTATCCGTTTTTAATCTGTGTCGACGTGAGTGTTTTAACGTTACAGAATGTTTGTACTAAACAATAAAAACTAATTTCTTATGTCTGTTTTTCATTTATTATTTGGTATTCACAACAATTTATTATGCTATGCGTACAGTTTGGACAATCGAGTTTTGTATTTGAAAAAAATATATTAAAATACTGAAAATGTGACATTTCAAAATGAAATACAAAAAGTTTTTTTGAGTTCAGGCCGGTTTCGAACACGATAGCCGTCGACCAGAGTACGTTTTACTGTTTACGCTTAGTTACGAAATTAACGTTATTACAAAAATATTCAACCCCTCTCTAAGCTTATTCTTTGTTTACATCACACGTTAAAATGGATCATAGACACCTACATACAAATACACTGCCCAGCACCTATGAGCGATAGCGTGATAATAAATATTGTAAAGGTCGACCCACAAACTGTGGAAGTTCCATCAAAATCGATAAATTAATACTCGGCAAATATCCATCATAATAGGCAAATATTCGGCACTATTCAGCTCCTATGACCGATAGCGTGATGAAATATAATATATGAATGATCCTATCAAAATTGGTCCACAGAACTTCAGTATAAGTGTTTAAGGGGACAGACTGACATCGTTTCCAAGATATACACCACAATTACAATTTTAGAAAAAACCTAATTTATTTAGAGGAATTGTGCCTCGTAAAGGCTACTGTGTATAATAGTATAGCCTATATATTATCTAGAACCATAGAATTGGCGTAGCCAGAAGGGCCAGTACAATCTGTGGGCCGGTCATGATTTTGGTTGTCCTCTTTTAATCTACCCATATCCATTTCCTTCAGGTTGCCTAGCTCTGGCTCTGGTATAATATAAACGTGAACTCCATTTTACAGTTTCTTGGGGATTATTTTTAACTCCAATGGCCACCGTCTCCTTGACGGTAATCATTAATATTACCATGATGTCTGCTTAAATATTTCCACTACGGTGTGCTGACTGGACGAGGCAAAACCCTCAATTCAAAGAGTAGGCACCTATGCAAGCATAGCACGCTTCTTCGATCAAAGGACAAACTACGTTTTGGTGCCTCCTACGTACTTATTCAATAGTCATAAGTGTTGTATCATTGCTTGCATAAGTCAGAACTTACCTCGTCAGCAGGGTCTTTAAAGGTATAGTAGTAAAAATAAGGAGAATTTAACCGAGTTGCTTGGACTCACGTCTGGAGATATATTAGGTTGGTCGCGGCAAACGTAAGGGACTTTGATGAACAGGTTCGTTCAGGTTTGCGAGCGTTTGCAGTTTATTGCACAATAGTGTGTTAGTGCATTTCATAAACAACAAGAATACGCACGCGGTTTCGTAATATCTAATAATGGCTGGGGAACAAGACCTTTTAAATTCATTTTCAGACTTCGACCAACGTGTTTATATTAAGTTTGGCGTGTTGCAAAACAAAAGTGCTGGTCTTATTCATTCGGAACTAGCTAAATTATTAAAGAATCGTGCCTACTCCAAGTCAGCGGTGGAATCATGGTGCCGCAAGATAAGGAACGGTCAATATGATATTTCTGAACACCGTGGAGGTGACCGAAGTGATAGTGCATTAAAACAAGAACGAGTTGAGAAAATTAAAGAACTCATGGATATTTCAAGACACTGGTGCACGAAGGAACTTTCCCGGCTAGTAGGGTGTTCCAAAACCACAATACAAAAATATTTGAAGGAAGAGTTGAAAATGAAGAAACTTCTAGGAAAATACATACCTCACGAATTATCGCCAGATCAAAAAGATCACCGTATTTTAGCATGTAAAGAGAACTTGCGAGAGCTTCAGAAGCAACCTGACCTCATTAAACGTACCCTGACCATCGATGAGACGTGGCTGTCGTTGTACACTGCACCCCGTCGTGACCAGCAGCGGCAGTATCTGTATAAAGGCGAGACACCTGAAGCCACAGTAGCTGTTGATTCTCACGCCGCAAAAAGAATGTTGGTGACCGCGTTAGATTACAACGGGGTTGCGTTCTACAGGCTTTATCCGGAAAAAACCACCATAGATTCAAAAATTTATAAAAGTCTACTGGAGGAAGAGCTCCCAAAATGGTTAAGAAGAAAATGTTTCCGACGCGCTGTGCTGTTACATGACAATGCGCGTCCACACAAAGCTCGCGAAGTTCAGGACTTTTTAAAAGAGATCGAAGTGAAGCAATGGTTCCATCCGCCATATTCACCAGACCTCTCCCCGCTGGATTATAATTTCTTCGGACATATGAAACGTCAGATGGCAGGGATCCACTACAAGGACTGGTCTGAATGCGAAGAAGCACTAAAAGCTGTTTTGCAGAAAGGTACCCAAAATGGTGTCTACGTTGGTGTGCAGCACTTGCCGGAGCGTTGGAAACGTGTCATAGAAAACTCTGGAAATTACTTGTAATTAATACAATACTATTATAATTAAGGACTCAAACAATAAAGATTTAATGACCAAAAAAGTCCCTTTTGTTTGCTCTGACCGACCTAATAATATCTACTAGTACTGGCTACGACCACGGCCCTCTTGCCACTTTCTAACTGCTGCATTTAAAAGGAGTTTCTCGTCATCAGTCCAACACAGCGGAACGTTTTCTGAGGGTTAAATAAAGAACGCATCATTTAGGTGATTTTTTTATTGTCTTCTAAAGTGTTCTTATTGCATAAGTGTAGCATGAGATCAACATTTTTCAGGTCCCTGGTGCAACTGCTGCAGCATTGTGATTGGAACGAGGTATTAATAAAATAATCAGTATCGTAGTTATTGTCAAAAAAATCGTGATCGATCATCACTGCATACGGTTCACCTGACCATTCAGAGTCTAAGGGATGGTAATATTGAAGATAGCAAAAATAAGATGTCGTAAGACCCAATAGAGATCCCACGAGGACATCTTCCCAATGGTGATGGTTATCGCAATAGCGGCTCAAGGCCACTACACTTGCAACCAGGAGTGGGGTCAGACAAACCACCATTCCCAAACTACGTCCTCGATGCCTTGACATTACACCCAGCTTTCCACATAACCACAAGCTCAGGAATCCCAACGAACAAAAGGAAAAACTGCTGTGACCACTAGGGAAAGATTTCCTGCCATCCATCACATCGTGCGCGTTGCCGGTACAGCGGAGCCCCGGCGTCATTTTTCCGTTCGGAAAACAGCGAAAGAAGAAGTCTGGCCGGGGTCGTCCAACTATCAGTTTAACAGATTCTGTAATAACAGCGTTTATCGTGAGCGCTAATGTCCATGCTAGCAACGCTTGTGTGATGTCCACGTAGTTTCTTGTTAATATAAAAGGGATGCATATAAACAGAAGGGGTACAAAAACTATAATAAAAACCGTGGCCCATGCTGGCACATAAGAATCGTGCCGAGGACGCCTGTACTCGTTCAACAGTTCTGCTTCGGTGATTGGACGCATGAACGGGTGTGCCTTCAATTGACACACACACACGACTCCCAAAATTATCACTCTCAATAAGATTTCGATAAGTAGATTATTTATTAAATGCTGGTCCCCCGGCCACATAACTTTGTAAAAGAAAGGAATGTGTAATCCATTTGAATGTACTCAACTTGAATTTAATTGACAAGTTTAAATGGCAAAAATAAAATAATTATGCGATAATAACAATGTCACACCTGACAGATGTCTCAATAGAATAAAGTTTAGACTATATTTTAGTTAGTCTATTAATTTTATGATTCGACGTAATATAAGAATGCTGTCGTAGCCATAGACTTAGAATTTCGTGGTCATAGCACTTATCTTTATTTTACTCTAGTCAAAAAGATGTCAGTGTCAATAACAAAACGAATTGTTAAGATTGTGAAGATGGATGTGATATGATATGATACCTTTTATCTAAGCTGTTGCAGTACCAATGCATTCGACTTCATCGTCTAGGTGGATGGATGAAGAAGATACTAATAAGTTATCACCCGGTGCCTTCTTTCGAGGTAAATCCGCGGTCCGCCACTCTATCAAAGAAATTAAACGATGTTGAATTAATGATGATGTTTGTATTTCAAGTGAACGCAATGACTGGCTAGTTTAGAAAACGATCAAGCGCAGTGGTAACTGTCTATAGTATACGCGCTCAGATACTCACACGTTGCAAAAAAAGAACGCGCGCGCATACCTCTCCGGTTTTTTACTTTGGTGGCAATGATTATTTTTTGCCAGTAGTTAATGATAGTTATTCGTAATATTAATGAATGGATCGTAATGTAGTATCTGAGTCATAGGTATTACAGTTTATTGATACTTAATACATTATACCTAAATTAGGGAGTAAAATATTTTTACAGAGTTGGCAATGCGCAAGCGGTGGTATTGCGAGCGTCCGTCAGGTTACCATACGTATACGGTATACGGATTAGTGGATGTAAATAAAGAAAGAAGCCGAGAAAGTCACCACCGCTTTTTCAACTTAACTTTCATAGTTTGATAAGTTATACCTAAGTACTTAGGATTGCTGCACCTATCCAGAGACGGTTTAAAACCCGTAAACCCAATTACCTATTTAGCTTTGAAGTAAATTCGGCGCTGCATCTCTCTGTTTCTGACGACGATCAGTGAAACCTGGACGAAACGTCAAGTGATAAGGTCTCTGATGGTGGTAGTGTACGCAAACAGTACCCAGTGTTGGGCAAATTTTAATTGAATTAACAATTAAAAATTAACAATTGATCAACTGTAATTGTAGAAAATTACAATTAACAATTGATTAATTGTTAGTTGTAGTGGTAGCAATTAACAATTGATTAATTGTTAGTTGTAGTGGTAGCAATTAACAATTAATCAATTGTTAATTGTGATTTGCTACAATTAACAATTAATTAATTTTCAATTGTTATATTAATTTAAATAAAAACTAACAATTAAAAAGGACTACGGGCACAGTCTATACATATCGTCGGTCGACGGAGAGTTCTATCTGGTGAGGCGAGCCCGAGCTGCTTAATTCACCGTACTTATTAGCTTGGGACACGTTTTTTAGGGCTATCGAGTCTTTGATATTTAAAAGCATTTTAATTTATTATTAATATAGTGCATACGACATGTGCTGTGAGTGAGTGCAAAATTAAATCATCATTTCGCATGAATAAGGAACTGAGATTTCATCAATTTCCGCACATGAAAGAAAGTTAAACATTATTAATTTTATTTTATTGCATTCCATTGTATGTATCGAGGCGTGCATGTGCGAGCGTAAACTAAATTAATGACGGTCATGAAAATACGAGTGTGTTGCACACCCCCGAACCGTTAGATCTCTATAGAATCGAATGTTTTGAGGTTTCTCGGAGTGATGTCACAAGAAATTAAAGAGGTGCTAAAGGGGTAAAGGGGTGCTGACTATGAAAATGATATCTATTTTGAAATCCACGATGGTGGACTTACATTTTATGAAAAATATAGATATGGGTGTGATTTTCAAGGTTTTTTGGGGTGCTGATTATGAAATGACATCCATTTTGGAATTCAAAATGGAGGACATGCTTCTTAATTAGACATAGGTATGAATTTTAAGGTTTCTTGGGGTGCTGACTATGAAAATGATATCCATTTTGAAATCCAAGATGGTAGACTTACATTTTTTGAAAAATATAGATATGGGTGTGATTTTCAAGGTTTTTTGGGGTGCTGATTATGAAAATGACATCCATTTTGAAATCCAAGATGACGAACAAGCATTTTTTTATATAGATATGGGTATCGTTTTCAAGGTTTTTTGGGGCGCTGATTATGAAAATGACATCCATTTTTAAATCCAAGATGCAGAAAAGCATTTTTTAAATATTGATATGGGAATCGGTTTGAAAATCGACTTTCATGGCTTCCGTGCGTTCTTTCCTTTTTTCCGTACGAATTCTTTGAATTGACAACTTTGGTATTATTGGAAATTCATCAATATCATATCCAAGTGCTTCAATAGTAGCTTCAAGAATGAACACAGAATCTCTCATACTCAATTGACACCTATCTAACGCTACCTACTACTAATTTTGGCGTAGTAAAATCTTTCCGCATAGATGTTTTACTTATTTCGTGTTGTGTGTTCTCCATTAAAGTAGACAAACCCTCCTGCAAGTGTATGTTTTCATTTCATTTCATTTTAGAATCAGATGATCAGTCGTTTTGTAACGGTTTATAAGATGATGACGAAACAATAGGCGCCTAAGTGACCAGCCTTCTGTCGCTGCAAAAAGATTCTATCTTCATTTATTTTTATTAACTGAAGCGCATTGATGTATGCAATATCAAAAAATTATCTAAGGTTTTGCCAAACTCTTGTTGGCGTTGCTTAAATACTTCTTGCGTATTTTTTATTTTTTTTGCAAATTTCTCATACTTGATGTAAGTTCACAAGTTTATTCACACAAATAAAGCTTTGGTAGGTATTCGTGCCTTTTTCTAATATATAAAGCACTCAATGGCATAATTGAGTCCCATGAAAATGAAATAGAGGGCGAGCCATACCATCTACCGGGCACAGGTATAGACTCCATGCTGATACTGAGAATTTACACACAGAAAAATCCAACAATACTTTACCGACCCGGGAATCGAACTCAGAACCTCACGCTCAGCAGTCGCGCTTGCAACTACTAGACTAGACCAATGAGGCAGACCAAAAACGCGCCATCCATATATTGCGAAAGCGATGCGACAACGCATTTTTTTTTATAACAACCTTGCCCCACTCTAGAAATTATTCCTGTATCGTGGGTGCGTTTACAAACACAAATATTCACATGGACATACACCCAGACCCGAACAACTACCTGTAGTTCATACAAATATTTGTTTCGTGCGGGAATCGAACCCCCGATACGTAGCGCAGCAGTTGATCGCTCAACCACTGCGCCAACCCTGTCGTCAATGTAGTTTGGTGATAGGTAAAAGATTTTACTACGCCGTTCGCAATATAGGTACGATATAGGTATTATTGAAACGCAAACGAATTTGTATTTTTTTCTAAATCATTTGAAACGACATACAAGCATGTAGGTATACAAAGCACGTTGTTTCATAAGTTGCATAATGCAACTTAAAAGCGGTGCAATAAGAGCCACTTTACGAGCAAATGTGATGAAAAATAAAATTTATTATTTTGGCTTCAAGGTTAATAACAATGACAGATCTTGTGGACCTTAAGGATCGGACAATAAGAGTTATTTTTGAATGACGTAATGTAGACCGCGCGGCCCATAGTTGGCTTACGCAGTACCTATGGGTAGATCGGGTAGATGTTGCATTTCATAAACGCACGTCAATCATTCCAATTTATACCTTATCACAATGATATAAGTGTCAAATGATGCGCGATCTTGAATTGCAAGAATTGTATAAAATACTCGAGTAAAAAAAAAATTGTTCGTATTTTAAGCATATACAAACACATGTATAGTTAGCTAAGAGTATACCTACTTATTGTGAGATTATATCCCAACATGACCTGTAAGTGATTTAAATATCCTAAGTGCAATAATAAATAATTTAATTTCATGAGTCCATGTCAACCACCCAACCAAACCGTAAACAAAACAAAAGTCTTAAGAATGTACTAGGTTATTCAATTCAAATCCGTCAAAGGTCCGTAGAGTCCGTTATATTACAAACGATTTAGCAAACAAATACCTACGCACGCAAACACTGCACAGTAAAATCAGTGCCTGCACGCACACATTGACATTTGTCTCGTATACTACGTACAACCAAAGGGTGCTTTATGCGATGCCTCTATGCGGCCTCTTAAAAGAATAACCATACGATTACCCTGAAAAACCCCTTCAAGAGAATAACCTCTTTAATTGGGTATCTCAAAAGAAGCGGTAACCCATTGCAACTAGTTATTGATTGAAAGGGTTACCCTATCACTGGCCGACCCCTTTGACGTCGGGCGTGAGTTAACAATCATTTATTGTCATTTTCATAATCAGCATCCATCCATCCATCCAACCATCCATCCTCACAAACTTTTACATTTTTTATAATATTATTAGGATAGTAGGATTATGCAATATTCTTAGAAATCAATGAAATCATTGCGCAAGCTTCTAGAAAGATCAATGAGTAATCATGGCTGAATAAAGCAACATTCAAAATCAAGAATCTCCCCGTCAAATTACTGTTAATATAACCCCCCCCCCCCAAGTGTTTGGCTGCGACCGCGCCTGCTTCTAAGCCGACCAACCTATTAACATATGAAGAAGAGCCAATAATCAACTGGAATCTACTACTACACGAGGCAGTTCTTGGAGTTTTCTGCCGTCGAACCTCAAAAGAACACCCAACAAACGTTTTTGGTTTTCTAACGTTTTCGAAATGCTGAAATACTTTTAATTGATTTCGGTAAAAGTAAGTTAATTGTTATTTTTAATTGTTTCATAGAACAATTAAAAAAGTTAATTGCAATTATTTTAATTGCGAGTTACGATTAACATACATTAATCTAAATAATTTAATTGCAACTTGCAATTAAAGTTTAATTGCAATTAATTTAATTGCAATTAATTTTTTAGTCAATTGACGAGTCGATTGAAAAATTAATTGATTAACGCCCAACACTGACAGTACCTACACATGACGATATTAGACCTAATGTAGGTCAAAGAGGCGGATCTATTGCCATTTATTGGGCATAGTTCCAAACCGATCTACATAACAGTAGACTACGTTTCTTTAGGTAATAGTGACATCACAGTTCACATAGATATACCTAGATATTCTAAAACTATGGTACCTAACAGGTTATGCATTCTTGTTTAAGATACACAAGGATTAGACTAGTAAGTAGTAAGCGGGCCAAATGTGTGTAGATACTTGGCGTAGGAACCTGTTTAAGCTCCTATACTACAGAGTACAGGGTTTCCTTATTTCTTGAGTGCAAGCACACAAGTGCAGTGGCCGCCACTTTCTACTTTGTCTCTACACAAGCGACCAGTTCTATAGACCACAATATACGACCACGTAGGAACCTACTGAGCAACATAATACTTGTCGGCTTGTGACGTTATGACCAAACGAACCCTAGGAGATTTAGTTTACACCGCGCGATCTTAAAAGCAGTATTTTTTCGGAAAGTTCTTTAGGTTAATTTAGAAAAAAGGACTAAGTGCTCTAATTCTTTTTAGTTGAAATGTTGACCAGTACCTATCAGAAAATCAAAACATTATAGGTCTAATGTGACTGAAACTGATAAAATATAAGGTCACACGTGCTCCGCGCGCAGGGCATCTTACGCAATTATGGCGGATACTTCCTCTCTAAAAAATAAAAGTGAACGTAACTTGTATACTCACGTAATCGCATACATATAATTATTTTTGTTATGAACACAAACTGTTGAAGTTGTGTAGATGACTGCGAAGTCAACTCAGATGATTTGCAGAGATGTACCGTGTTTCAAAGTCCAATAAAACAAGTGACGGTCGTATATATGTATGTATAATGTTATATTATGAGGTTTTTTTGCCAGTTATCTGTCAGTTCAATGACAATGAACCGCAGACGTTAGGTGCTGTGAACGAACGTAGCGTGGGTTCATCTACCGGAAAAAATAATTGTACTTAGATACATGTTGTTACTTTATTAATTAATTATGTATGGTGATAATGGTAAAAGATTAATACAATTAACTAATGTTATAGTATAACTATGAAGAATGTGCTTCTTAATGGGTTTTTTATTCATGTAAACCATTTACAGGCGGAAATGCAGACTTATTAAATATATATATTATACAAGCTAAAAATATATAAATAAAAGTACAAACTGTTAAAAACGAGGAGGGGAAGAAATCATAGGGCGTCGTTAAATTCGTCCACATCGCTGTCAACGGGAAAAGTGCCCAGAACGCTGGCGGCATTGCCACGTTGTATGGCAATGCTGATTCTTTGACCAAAGTAGAGGCCAGCCCTCTTGTCACGTGAAGAGTCGACTAACCGTTTGCTGATTTCACGGAAAACCCGATGAGCATTCGGACCCCACGGCCCTAGTGTTTTAACCCCAAACGGCTCGAAAATATAATTCTCAATGAGGTTGTTGTATTTACGCTGTTTGAGGTGTTCTGCTCCTGCAGCAGCTGCTCCAGCACAACCCGCCGTACTTAGAAGGTGGGATGGCGCAAGGGTGTCGACTCATGTCGCATCCCACACCAAAGGCCTACCCAACTTCCAAGGCATTATGGTCATCCCATCTGGTGTCTTCCCATCGTCGCGTGCCAAGCCATTGGGTTCTAAGACAGCAGGCACCCCGGCGGTGGCAAGAGCACGACGGATGATGTCATTAATGCTAGCGTGACGTGCTATTCGACCAGCGCTTCTACTGCAGGATAGGCCATGGTGTCCGAGGCAGTCGACTGCTTCACCACACAGACAGCGATGTGGAGCTCCGCTAGGAGCACCCAGGCGGAGACATGTAGCGATCCGGAAGGTGGTGTCACTCAGCATAGTACCTACGTTGAGTGACGGTAATGCCTGTAGCCAAAGTCCCGATTCCCACTCACCCACAGCCAGCAGGCCCGCCTACGCTCAGCAGTATTGGTTGACGTATTTATAAGGTTATTCCGTACCAATCTGCAGAGCCGCTCATCCCACTGTCTCTGGGAATGTGGGTTCTCGGGCAAAGCCGTGTCTGGGCAAGCCACTTTCCAGGCGTTCACTGAGTCAGTCAAACAGGGGACTTCAAAGTCAAACAAAGATCGAGCTAATTACTTTTTAATTACTATTAAGTTGCTTTGCTATGACTGGCAGCTTTATTAGGGAATTGAGATAACTCCTCGTCTGTGTCATATTTATTTATAATTTAACTAAGCAGTTGCCTAGGCATCAGACGGCGGTGTGTACGTAAAGCTTATTTTTCAGCTTCAATCAACAAACGACGGTAACACTATTACGACATGAACTGTAGTGGTGAAATAAGGAGACTCCCAAGTTGCCACAACATTCAGTCCTCCGAGTTTCGCTTTCAGTCTATCCATAACGCTTTTTCAGGTGGTCCGTTCAACTGGCAGGAGCGCGTTGGCTTAACGCTTCACCTACCCCTAATTACTTATAAATAAGTTGTTATTTGAGTTGGTAAATCTCCTGAGAAGAAAAGTAAAGTTCATTTCACGAAATAAGTCCCATAGGCGCGGTGCTACTGCCTATAGCTTATTACGTAGATACGTAAGTACTTAGTCCTAAGAAAAACTTCTTCCAGTTTTCCGTGAGAGCTTTCGTGAAAAGGAGTCTACTTACGAAGTATAGGTAAGACAGATTAAATACTACATCTATATAATCAAATAAGCCATGGTTCGTGGTTACGGATGTTCATCAGATGTAGGTGCATTTACCACATTTCGCGGTGACCGCTTGACCGCCTTCCGCAGTCGTTAAAATACATGATTATGGCTGCCGCCAACCATACTAATAACTAGTCAGTGCGAAATACATCAACCTTTGACATTACTTACATAATAACTAAATGAATGTGCCACTGTGGACGCTGAGAAAGTAACTTGTATTATATTTTTTCTGCAATTATGCAAATTCAGACGAGATTACGAGTACCTGACTATGATACCCTCAATTTGGTACCCAGAAGCCCGAAGTCCGTCTAGGATGTCGTCACACTAATGTGGTAAGGTTCAGATGGTAGTTGATTCGTATATAATACTGATTTCAACCTTATCTCGTTGGACTAGGAGCGCCCTCAATAATAATAGACTGCAATTCTGTTGGATCTTAATGCAAACTCAGACTGAAAGGATTACCTTATTAAAAGTTAATTGCTCCATATTCGTAGGTCAAAGATTGTTAATCTTCATTGTTCGTCCCGCTGTGGGTTAATTAAGCCTTAAAATAGATACGGAAGTTCTATTATGTAGTATATCTTAATCAGTTACCAAGAGACGTAAACCAATTTGTTGGTTGGTTTATCTTCAATTTGATTTTTAGACCTAATGAGGTAATTGTGCTTCACATTTATAGAAAACGATGTGTTTACGCAAGCTAAAGGTATAGTGAAATGGAATTAATCAAGAGCCGTCATGATATATTGATGTTTATTTGCCTTAGATAGGTAAATGTCAAGTGAGAAACAGATGACGTGTGTAGTTTAGTGTTGCCCAAATGCAAGAACAAGACGAGACTTAAGCAGTCTTGGTCTTGGTCTTGCGCCCATACACCTGGTCTTGGTCCAGGTCTTGGTATTGCGCTCCCAGTGTTGGTCTTAGTCTTGGTCTTGCAGCAAGAGTCTCGCAAGTTTCGCAATTACCTATTAGCCTATTGCTATTTATTAAACGTTACTTTAGATCTTAGAACAACGTAACAGAGTAGGTACATTTTTAGCTTGAATTAACATAGCCATAGTAAAGACCAACCAAATTAATAAATGTCTAAACATTTAATGAGAAATGTGTGTGTGACTTTTAAGGATGGATAGGTACCTATTAAACAAATAGAATTTATTTATTGATTGATAAATGTTTACCCACAGCTTTTGAATCTACATATTTTCACAGTAAGAAAATATATTTTTTTTTACTTTAAAGTTAGGTTTTAACTAAAGTTTTATGCAGATGTATGTACATAGGTACATCTACTTTTACTCTGCGTCGGTATTTCGCATACCATGTTACCATACCTAATTAAACCTTGGAAAAATTAAACAACTTGCCTCTCTGATGCAAGAACATGATATCCCTTTTACTATGATGTGTCATGTGTGTCGCATTCATCACTGTATCAAAGAAGTTCAACAGAGTTCAACCAATTTTAGGGTTGACTCAATAAAAAATATGAAGAAAACATTGACACGTCGAAAGTATTAAAAATCTTTAATGAACATTGTTAGGGATATCATATAATGATTAATAATGCACAACAGAATATGGGGTTGCCGGCTTATATATATACATATGTATATATAAACATATATACATATGTTTTCTGTGTCATCCTGTATTTAATATATTATTTTTTATTTATTTATTCGGACTGCGTATATTATCCCCTTCAACGAAAATGCACTGATAGTCATTTATATCTGTACTTTACGTCTTCCTATTTTCTGCCTATTTTCTTCTTAAAAATTTTATGTACTAGTACTTTCTTTTATTTTGTTTCGTTTGTTTTCTATGTGTCAATTTCTTGTATTATAAATTAAGCCTGTCCGCTCCCTGAAACGACACTCAGTCCTAACTGCAAGACGCAAGAGTCTTGCAGGATTAGTCTTGTTCTTGCTCAAATCTTGCACGGTCAGTCTTGGTCTTGGTCTTGCTAAAATTACGCGGTCTTGGTCTTGCAAAAATGCAAGAAAAAGACCAAGGCCGATTTTGGGTAACACTAGTGTAGTTATTAATATAATGTGCGTACTTTTAACTCTCTATGTATAGGTACCTATAGGTAATATTATAAATACTCAAATGCTAAAGCATTTGAGTAGTACTTAAATTAGGTAGTCCTGTGTGAGTAAGTAGGTAATTGGCAGACAGATCTGTTTGCCGGGGGATATTCCGAAGATAACCGGTAGTCTAGCAGGAAGAGGATCGACATTATATTGTAAATAATTTCTTTAAACATTACACAAAATATTTTATAGGTACATAACATAGTATCCCCGGAGGATAAGTCAGTTCAGGTATAGGTACCTACGTAACTGACATTTTGCCGATGCCTCGTAAAACGCGAGCCTATCTAGTTGGAACAATTTAAAACTCCGGTCTACTACAAAGAGTTTTCTCACAGAAATATCCAATACACGGCCCGATCCAGGAATCGAACTCAGTGTTTCACGCTCAGCATCCGCTTGCGATCAGTAGACCAATAACGCAGTATAATACGTATGGTGCGTAATACATCAGTAACATCGGTTCCAATCAATTTTCACGGTAGCGCTTCAATCTACCCTGAAACTGTTTACACTTGCCATATAGAAGCTTATTTCGTAATCATAGAAAACACGATTAGCCCATCGTCTCACATAATCGTTCGGTTGGGTTAACGAACTATTGGTTGTTATGTAGATAGATCTAGGCAACATTCTTGCCAATTTGGTTATCTATACTCTGTAGCCACAATACTGCTAAAACTTGGCTATCAGAACGTTTCTATCATACCAACTAATAGTTCCGCATTGCAAAATAAACGGAGATTATGTTATGCACTTTTTCTCAGTAATTAGATAAGTTTACAAAAATATGTTATCTTATTAACTTCTTGATACATGTATCTATTTAATTAAATCATGCTGATTATGAAATTAATTAACATTGCATATTGTCTTGATTTAAATAAACGGTAGTCTTAATAAGTGCTGTGTCATCGAAATAAAACCCGTCATATAACGACTTTGTATGGCTAAGTTAATTACTAATTCTTAATGTACCATTTGGAACCAAGGGGCCTAAGTAAGTCGCGAACAATATTCAATAACGATAGAAGAAAAGTCCCAGACTATATGAAAATGGCATAACGCGACGTTGAACTTAGTTGTAGCCTTATCCCTTTCTTACATCTTGGGAAAAGTCCCAAAATGTATCGTATTTTGTGTATGCTATTGAAGAGATTAGGATTGTATCTTGTCTCCTCTTAAACTGATCTACAAAGCCCCGAACGAACTACTACCTTTGTACTATTCAAAAATACTTTTCGCCATTTCAATTGTAAGGATATATGTAACTTATAATCACTGATAACGCATTTGAAGTTGATTTATTTTCCCAAAGTTCGCGTTGACGGTATTTTGTGATGTAAGATGTAACTCTTTACCAATAATCACTCCAAGAAAATGTCGAGTGATATGTAAACGATGGTATGGATTATGTTTGAGCGTTATATAACATACATATACTGTAGATGCAGGTCTACATTTATCTATATTTCAGTCATAACTTCAATCTACGAATGCTTGCCTTGTTGCATAAAATGCATGTGAGGAAGTTCCACCGTATCCAGCATACTCTATTGTCTCTTAATGTTCATATAAGAAAAATAATAATGCATTTAATTAGCATGTAGCCTTCTTGAAATCGTAGTTAATTCGACTAATTAACTTATGTGTTGCTTTCTTTTGACGCGCTCATTAATGTAAGAATATTTGTAATATCACATTACCTACCTACGAAATTTTAAGTGGGTTTTTATTTTCTAGTATATTAGCTATGAATCATATCAGCTCTATCTGCGTGATTTACGGCACTGAATATCTATAGATATTGGGTAGAAAATTTAATAATATGCGAATTTAGTTATATATATTAATACTTTCACCAAAACATCTTCTCAAAAAACAAATTATATCTAACTACCGCTTTCAAGGATTAAAATTTTAAACCAAAAATCAATTCTACTATATTTCTACTATTCTAAAAAGTCCATATTAACTATGGAAATAAACTGGCATTATATAATAAAAAGTCGGTCAATATCGAGATTGATTTGCGTACTGAGAGTTCCGTATCTTATACGAGTATGTGGAATACTTTCACGAATCACTCTGAAGATAGATTAGGTACTTAATAAGTTCTCGCTTTCTGCATTCACTAATTTATGAGTAGGTATATAGACATAAAAAATTTTGGGGGTAAAATAAAACCCTACTTATTAGAGGGTAAACACAACAGTAGATTGCTTTCAAATACTTATAAATGTCCACGGTGACATACAGAGAAAAGGACAAAGAAACGATTCGTTTTAGATTATTTCATCAGGTCCGTAAAGGGGCCCTACAAATATGGTCTCAGTTACACAATATATGTATGTAGGCATAAATATATAGGTACATCCTTATACCCAATAAATAAACATTCTCCTGAAAACTTCCTTAGATGGCGAAATACCTTCTAATATATTCGTAAATATTTTAGATAGTTTAAATTATTCACAATATATAATATAATATGATTAATAACGTTTATTTGTGTCTATCATTAATTAAGACCAACGATTTTATATAATGATACATGATTCGTAATAAATGGTTAGATTTAGAAATACATTTTGGTGACTAACTGTCTAAAAATATGTCAGATAAGATATGTATTATATTATATACTAGCTGTGCCCGCGACTTCGTTTACGTGGAGGAGACCAAATGCACTTAACCCTATTTTTTTCTAAAATAAAAGAATTTTTCTAAAATAAAAGTAGCCTAATTTACTCCTTATTACATCAACTACCTGCCAATAAAAGTCCCGTCAAAATCGGTCCACCCATTTCAGAGATTAGCCTATATACATAAACAGACAGACAAAAATTGTAAAAAATGTTATTTTGGTGTATGTACCGTATATATTCATATGCATGTAGTAAAAAACGGTTATTTCAATATTACAAACATACACTCCAATTTTATTTATATGTATAGATATATACTAGCTTTTGCCCGCAACTTTGTACGCGTGGAATTTAGAATCTGATATTTTTCTGCGGTAAAATGGAGCCTATATTTTAAGTTAGGACCTCTAGCAATACAACGGTGAAAACTGCATTCAATTCCATGCAGTAATTTTTGCGTGATGCGTGTACAAACATACAGACGGACAGAAAGACAGACAAAAATTCTAAAAACTGTTGTTTTGGCTTCTGTTGCTCTAATAAAGACCCTCCATATTAGTTTTCCTCTAATATCTATAATCGGCCTGTAATAATGTTATTATATGTAGTTATACTACTTATGAAACTTCTACTACTTACTAAATTTAATATAGAATATTAACGACGTATCATAATCTATCTATCTATACATATAAAAATGAACGTGTGTGTATGTATGTTCCCTATGGACTCCAAAACGGCTGGAGCGATTTTAATGAAGTTTTTAGGTAATATTCTGATTAGTTCAGCGGGTGATTCTGTGAAGTTTTGGTAGTTGTTGGATCAACGATTTTGATTTTTTTGCGTTTTCGCAATTTTTTGCCATGTTTCCTACAAATTCTCTGGCTATAGATATTAGTGCTAGGTACCCGTGCGAAGCCGGAGCAGGTCGCTAGTAATTTATAAAATACACATACTTTTAAATTATTATAACTAACAGCGTTTATGAAGGAAACTTAAGCCTAAAATTAAGATTATAATGATAAAGAAGCGTGTTAAAAATTAATGCTTCTGGCCTTGTCTGTGTGAATTATAAAATTCTTGAATAAATGGACATCTTGTTAAGACAACGTAGATACTTAGTTGTTCTTACGAAGTCGCTAATAAGGTAATAACAAACAGGATTTAACTTTCCAACATTTATAAAAAGTTTTCTTTGTTAGTATAGCTTAGTAATTACCTATACCTTTGTTTCGTAAAACTGCAAATATTTTTACTTAAAGGTTTTCATTATTTAAGCATGTGAATATATGTGGAGTTTTTATTTCACTCAACACTCAGTGGTCAATGAACTATAGATCCCCTCTTAGTCACACATTAGTTCTTGAATCGTGGTTTCATAATGTTGACCCACGTGACAGGAATAAAATATCCAGTCACACAATAAATGAATAATCAGTATCATCAGGATTCTAGTAACATCAAAAGCTGGTACTAGGTGCCACTCCAGTATAATTTATTTCTTAGTAGAAACTCTATAATAGTAGCAAAGTCAGGGCAATCGTAAACTGGAAGCGGTTAAGCCGAAAACACAATATCAGGTCGGACGACAAAACCCTAATTTAGATTGAAGCTCTTAGTACCCACTAGTATTAACCTTTAGAAGAGGTTGAATGCATTATATCTAGGTAGACCCGGTAGAGCAACGAATGCTTCTCTTACACGTTTGACAAAGTATTTGAAAGCTAAAGTGCTTCATAATGTATTTACAAACATAATGCACTCTGGAGACGCAAACAGGTTGCATTGGCAAGGAACTGGCTGCAAGAAATGAGGCTGTCCGAAAAAATAAATAATTCGAATTATCGCGAAGTATCGTTGTTTAGATTTTCACGTAGACACTTTGTTACGAACCCAGGACCTCACGCTCAATAGTCGCGCTTGCAACCACAAGACGTATGAGACAGTCACGAATAAAATACGTAGCACGAATAAAACATCAATAAGTAGATCATTCTGTGGGTTTTATTTGATGTACTTAGCTGAAATATAGTACCCCAAGCGAGAATTTTCCTCGAACTCGATGAAAATGTAAGAAAACAGTGTGCCCGCATTTTTAATTGAAGTTCACTCAAATGCGCCAAGAGTAGAATCACATAAAAAGCTTGTCCACCAGTCCAGAGAAGCGCGTAGATTTATTGGTTGCTTGTTGATTTGGAGTTTCTATCTGTAGGTAGTTCTGGGGTGGAACATCCATTCACGCATAATCGATGGAGTAGCTTTATAGTGGACAATTAATGCTTACTTGGGGCTCTGGGTACGATTGTTAAAGGAATACAATGAAATCCTCATTTTAAAATTCCCCATTCGCGAGATCAGCGCGTGGGTCCTGTCTGGCAGTTGGGCATTCTCCGGGGTCGATATTATCAACAGTGAAAAACTGGACCTTCATTTTAAGCTTATGAAAAGTCTAATCGTTGAGAAATGCGTTAATAAGTTATGAAGAGAATCAGTTTCCCCTTCTTCTAGAAAAAAATGCCAGTTACATCGATATGCACGTCCATTAGGATGCCCAGGTTCAACCTTGGGCGTCGATGGAATAATATGTGATCACCATAGCCCATAGAAAATTCAAGTCCAATAGCTTATTAACGGACAGTTTGTCATTATGAGGAGTCCTTCTTAAAATGTCTCGTCTGTCATACCAACAGATCATAAAATTTCAACAGTCATATTGTTCTAAAGTTTGACGATGAGATTGTGTTCAATTAGTGTCACCAATTTATAATACAAATAAAAAAACTTATGTGCTTAAAAATGACACGTATATTTCCATTTAGGTTAAGTAGCGATTCAAATAGACAAGGTCTAAGGTTAGATGCATACAATAATTATGTTATGGGTAGTTGATCAATTTCACTATTTACCTACAACTTGTTGTAAATCAGTTTTCAATTAAGCATGAGGATTTATAAGCCAGCCTAATATAGTCCAAAAATAGATATATATATATTATCAAAACAAAAAGATTGTCTGGTACGAGTTGGCAAATTGTGTACAATATCAAGAACGTTATGGAACCCTCTCAAATGTGTAGAATTTCTCCTTCACCTTCACCGTCCTTCACCGTTAACGCAAGTGATAATCAAATTTTAATCCGTACATGAATTCAAAAAGTCAGATGTGTGGCCTGGGTGCGAACTCAGACACTCCTGTATGGAAGACAAGTGTCCAACTCCTACGGTATCCCTGAAGTGTGAGAGTCTTCTCGTCCACGGGGAATGTAACTTCTTTTAATCTCGTTCTGAGTAATCCATCAGCTGGAGGAGTTTGTATGGGAAGCTAATATTCTGAACCTATGGGAAACTGATGTCTTCGTTGTAAAAAGCTAAGTTTTTTATCATAAAGTGTAATGTAATCACCCTTGAATTTAATAGCCACCAATAGACTAATACATTGTGGCGTCTCACAACACAAGCCCGTGCGTGGGCCGCATTAGTTTAAGGACCTTGCATAGTCGCCCTTATAATATTTTAAGCCTGGCAACATTTTGTATTTTAAGTTCGGCAACCCATGTGTTGCGGACAGGCACTCTAACCCTATTTCCGTCTGGGCATCCGCCATGTTGTACGGTAATAACAAGAAATTAAAGTAATCGTGACTGAAACTGATTCTTATTTAATTCTCCTACAAGAGCAGCAATACTGGGCGGCCGCAACCTGCGCCCACATGAAGTTCAGGTCCTGCAGCCTCCCAAAACATAAATGTTTTCATTTCTTTTATACGAGTAGGTTACTTTCGTGACCAAACATTCGTAAAACTAGGCCAAATCATCGGATATTTAATCCAATGAATATTGTTACTACACGAAACTGCAAGAAACACGTTGTTATGTACACAAAGCCTTATGGGGAGAACTCCATTCACGGTTACGTGTAGTTACGCAACTGACTGGACCTGGGCGTCGGGCAGCCATCGTAATATCATAATAATTATTACGTATATTCGAGATTGTATTAATGCTTATCCCTATTTACCTATTTAGGTTTCTAATGAGGATAATAAACTCTTGTGGATTTATTATAAAACAAGATTTAGAACAGTTCTGAACATCCCAGACAGTTTTTGTATTAACAATCTTACTATAGTCGAAATTAAGTTCTTAATCCAAAACCGTCAACATAGTAC
This sequence comes from Shargacucullia verbasci, assembly GCA_947562105.1. NCBI lineage: Eukaryota > Metazoa > Arthropoda > Insecta > Lepidoptera > Noctuidae > Shargacucullia > Shargacucullia verbasci. Next base: position 11,563,279 of record OX387279.1, read on the forward strand.
CGAACTAAGTTGTAAGTTTTGTATTTAGAACATAGTAAGGTTCATAATACAAAAACTGACTCAAATGTTTAAAAGTCTAAAAATGGACAAGAACCTTATTACAAAACAAGGTTATGTTTTGTAATAAGGTTCTTGTCCATTTTTCAGTTGTTGCATAAACCCTTTAATAAATTGTTTCGTAGATAAAGTTCACATAGAAACAATATGAATTGTTATTTAAAACTAGATATTGTTTACCGGGTTATTAAAAATTACTTCCTTAGAATCCCTTAGGTCCTTTTTCTAAGAATTTTCGAAAATAATAACAATGATTGCGTGATTGGGGCAAATAAAAAGCTCGCAGTTCATAAACTTTGAAATAAAAACATAAACTCGAGCTAATTGTGTTCATGAAACAATTACACTGGCAAGAACAAAATGTATGTAGGAGAAATTCTTAAAGCATATTTGGGCATAAAGCCCGCATATACCTAGACAATTTTTAATTACAAAAGTTTTATCAATATAATATTAAGCGTTTGGAGTAGGGGTTGTGTACATTCACTGTCATATAAAAGGCTTACACGATGGAGGCAGCACATAAGAGTAGTTACGTTCGTTCCGTCGGCATCAGGAGAAGCGGAAGGCGACCTTTACAGCACCTTCACTCCCACGCACCATGGCTTCCCCAGTAGCCGTGAGTAACATTACTTACGCGACATAGCGAACTTCCGGAGGCGTTCGAAACACGCACGCATCCATACACCCACTGTGATCTCTATTTATAAACTTTTGCTATAGTTCAACAAAGTGTTAACTTGTCAAGTTCTTAATACAAGTTTAACTTTAGTGTTGTGATGATTCAGCAGTGATTAGAATCCTGATTAAATAACTTTATGAACATAAATAGATTATCAATGCACAAGTGAATAAGTTAAAAAAAATGTACGTATCATAACATTCCGTTACGTAATCCGTGAAAAAATAACGTTTAAGGAAATAACAAGACAAACGTTGTGTTTAATCCATGTGGATGAATTCATAAAGGTCTAATTAGAGAGTTTTGATTACGGAGTACAGTTTACGTAACGCGATTGTTATGGGTTCTGGGTACCTGCACTATCTCCTAATCTGACGAGTTTTATCATAACGGACCACATCTACACAGTAACACGGTTCTGTCCACTTTCATTTTCATACTTCATACATATATCCGTATAGCATTCAGGGATCGGGGTACACTCATAAACGTGTTAATAGGAATTATTATGCAAACTAAATTACTATTACTGTTATTATTTCAGCTGAGCTGCTTTCTACTGGCTAGCGTTGGCGTCTGCCTGGCGACTTTTGGACATGAACAGTTAGTATTACCATGTTCCCTATAATCTCACCGATTTCTCCATCCTTGTTAAGTATACATGCAGTTATCAGTGATAAACTATTAGTTACGCTACAAGTATAAGTCGATGGAACCGCAAAAAATATAGTGGATGGAGCAATTTGGTTGAGATTTCTATAACGATTCTCACGCTTCTTCATTGCGGTAAATGGTGAAAACCGAGCTATTGTGTTTTAATGATAGACCTACCCTTGCACTAGGTTTTCACTATATCACGTTTGACCTGCTGGCTTTGCGATCTATTGTTCCTCATTTATTACGTTCCTATTGTTTATGTCTCGGAGCTGTTGTAACGATGCGAACATATTGTAATCACAATGTCTCTTCTTGTTCGTAAGAATATGTAACAATGAATGTTTCTGATTGTTGCAGTGTTCATATTCGGGTGCACATACCTGAAGAGCATCACTCTTCCAAAGAGGTGGTGATACATGAGCACCATGAAGATCATGGTCATGGAGGCGGCGGCGGCGGCGGTTACGGTGGCGGCGGTGGCGGTGGACACGGGGGCGGCCACGGGGGTGGTTTTGGCGGCGGCGGCGGTCATGGAGGATCATTCGCTGATCATCTACATGGAGGGTTCGCCGACTACTTGAAAGGCGGCGGAAGTCATGGAGGCGGTCACGGCGGTGGATTCGGTGGCGGCCACGGTGGTAGTCATGGAGGACACGATTTTAGTGGAGGTCACGGAGGATATGACTTAGGTGGCCATGGAGGTGGTGACTTAGGAGGTCATGGAGGTGGTGACTTTGGTGGACACGGCGGCGGCGGCGGCGGCAGCCACGATTTTGGGGGTGGAAGTCATGGAGGATATGACCTTGGAGGCGGCCACGGCGGCGGCCTAGGCGGTGGATTCGGTGGTGGCCACGGCGGAGGTTTTGGAGGCGACCATGACAGTGGTCATGATGACCACGGCCACGGCGGAGCACTAGGCGGTGGTTTTGGCGGCGGATTCGGAGGCGGCAGCTTCGGCGGTGGACACGGCGGCGGCAGCTTTGGCGGTGGACATGGCGGCGGCGGTGGCCACGACGAACACGATCACGGAGGCGGATTTGGAGGTGGATTTGGAGGTGGTCATGGAGGTGGATACGGTGGTGGCCACGATGAACATGATCACGGTAGCTCGTTTGGAGGTGGACTGGGCAGTGGCTTTGGAGGTGACCACGGAGGATCTAGTGTTAGCTACGACGGCGGCCATGGTGGCGGATTCAGTGCTAGTTTTGGAGGCTTCGGGGGTGGAGTTGGAGGAGGCCACGATGACCATGGCAGTAGTTTCTCTGGAGGACATGGCAGTTACAGTGGGGGTGGCGGCGGAGGAGGATACTCGTCTGGCGGACACGGCAGCTCTGTTTTAGGAAGTTTTGGTAGTCTCGGCGGCGGGGGTCACGATAGCTACAGCATCGGGGGTCACAGTAGTGGCGGCGGGGGTCATGATAGCTATAGCATTGGAGGTCATAGTGGAGGCGGCGGTGGGGGCCACGATAGCTACAGCATCGGAGGTCACGGCGGAGGCGGCGGTGGCGGCGGCGGAGGACACGATAGTTATTCCAGCGTAAGCTTCGATTCGTTTGGTGGAGGCGGCGGTGGTCACGGCGGCGGTGGCCACGGCGGCGGTGACAGTTACAGCATTGGTGGGGGTCACGGTGGCCACGGGGGAGGAGGGTTTGGAGGAGGAGATAGCTACAGCGTTGGATTCGGTGGACACGGGTCGGGAGGTGATCACGACAGCGGTGGCCATGGCGGTTTTAGTTTAGGAGATATCGGCGGGGGTCACGGAGGCGGAAGCTTTGGCGGTGACAGCTACACGAACGCCATAGGAGCCGGCCATGGCGGCGGGCCCTACCACAAACGAAAGTAAAACCGTTGTAGTATTAATAAACCAACTAAGTCATAGTCCTCAGACGCCGATGGATAGTGTATTATCCAGTGCTATATAGTACAAGTTTTGTTATTGTAAATAGGTTGTAGGCTAAGTTATTGTTGTTTGTTTAATTAAACGTTATTTAATTCTTTTCATTATTATTTATTTTTACCTTTTCCCTCTCCGAAATGATAACCCTATACCGATATGATAACAATCATAGTAAATTATGAAACTATCTACAATAGAAGAGAACAAGTTCTACAGAACAATTGAGAAATAAAGTAGGTACCTACTGCTTATTATTAGAATTTGACATACACTATCACTATTAAATGATACAACAAAAGAAACAGTAAAAAAGGCACAACAATAATACAAATCAGAACTAGGTCTGTGACGTAACCATATGCCAGTTCTACATCTGTAAGTTCAGATCTTTGTTTCGAACTAATTGACCGACCGATCACAATTACACTGAGTCGACTAATACTTGTTAAGCAATCGTTATGTCATCCGTAGTAAACTTTAAAGAGGAAATGATGCATGAAGCTGGCATATCGCGGCCTGCGATGCCAAGACAACAGGAAGAATGCGCACGCGAAGTTTCACTCTCGTGTGAACAGACATTAATTACGTAAACGATTTATTCCTTTTACAGCTGACTCAGACGTTTATTCCAATCTAGAATTTAATTTGACACACTAAACGGATATAATCGTCATCGTGTACATGATATTCGAGTGATTTATGAATTGAAAGATAGTGATTATTTTTTTACGTAATATGTTTTCTACATAGTTCATTCATAGTATCTGCTTTGTTTTTTGATACCTAGCCAATATTGGTATGCCGGAATGTTTCGTGTCTAATATTCGATGATTAATCAGTATTATAATATGTGGGTACTATTTATAGATATTATTTATCGTGGGTTGTATAACAGACATTTGACATCACAAAATATATTGTTGCAAATAAATTTCTTACGAATCCTTCGAATTTCTCCGTAATCAGGAATGCATTGATCTTAACTGTAGTTACATAAGCGAACCCTGTTTGGCCGCCCTTCACCGGCGCTGGCGCACTTCCGCGTAAAGTTCCGTCAGTTCCGCAAAGCTTTTACGATCTCGTAGGACGTTTATATTGACATTAACACTTTTTATTACTATATCTACATGAATGATCCGGAAAGTACAGTAATGTGAATAGACAGACGATTGGAAGTATCATGAATCATATTGTAGAAAGTGTGTCCATACACGACATTAACGATGCAACCAATTGACAGACAATTTTTCAACAAGACTTCCCCGATTCATTTTATAATCATTGTTATTACAGAACGATATAAACCTGTGCAATAACATAAAAGTTTATTTTGTTATGTACCTCATATGAAACCTCATAAGTGCTTTAGTAGATAAAGAATAATTTACTAAGTCATGTAGCTTCATTTATTGAAATCATGTTTTTTGGTTGTGGTTATCAAATTGGTGTTTAATTTTGATAACGTGGGTTCTCCAGTGGGAACCACAATAATATAAATATCACCTTATCATGCACCTACATGAAAATACTGTGTAGGTATGGTTGAAAGTATCATCATTTGCCTAGCCTTTTTACCAACTACAGTGGCGTCGGTTCCCAGTCTAAACGGTAGCGGCTGAATATTAGTTTTACATAGAGCTTCTCTACTGCCATCTAACCTCCGCCACTAAATTATCGGGAGTTAAGTTTAGACTGGCTGTCAGATTTTTTGGGCTGCTGACACCCGTATTTACTATTAGTAAGACACCCGGGACCAACTGCTTAACATGCTATGCAAACATTTGTTAGAACTTACCTTCCTATAAATGTGATGCCTGCGCATAGTAAGTAGCAACAAATCACTAGCCCACGCAACTACAAGTTGTATTGGTTAGGCGCTTGCTACCAAACATTTACTACTTCGCTTGCTTATCTGCAATCATTTTTGTTATTCTTTATGAAATAAAATTCATTGTTATTTACATTATTTTATATTTTATCTTCGCCTTTAGATTCGTATAAAATGCATGAATACCATCGTTGTTCGCGCTCTATGTATAGCCCATAAGATAGCCAATAATCAAATTTAGATTATTCCAGCTATAAAGGCAGTATAAATAATAAAAATATTCACATTGTAACAGACATTGAAACTCAATTCACTCACGGCATTTAGTGCGACACTCAGACCTTAGATCACATACTTACAAAACTAAATAGCACTAAATTAGTTCGTTTAACTGTTCAAATTTTGTCACCATATTTGAGTTGTCCCGTGGCACTCGACGTATCTACACTGTGCTTGTAATAATGTTCGGAGTCCTGTAAGGAGTGAGACTCTTTCGGTTGCAATGCTATTATTTTGTACCTGGGCCTTTGCTCGTTATGTGAATTATTAAGTAAGTCAGAACTTTTATCTTTCGGAGCGCTTCTTGGCTTTGTTTCATAATTTGTGGCTTCTGTTGTAATAGCATCGGGGCTCTGCATTTCATAATACTCTTGCGCTGCAGCAGCAGTGGGCGCCGCCGTAGATACGTAAGGCGTTGTTACTGGGGTTGGTGCTTCAGCATAATGGTAATTGTCGTTTGAAGCCTCAGCTAACGAGAGCTGTTCACCGTGTAGTGCCTTCGCGGCCATGGCAGAGTAATACGGATGCACTGGTGAATTTTCTCGTATAGTGAAAGCAGTTGAAGGAGCCGACTCCAATGCTCGCGGTTGTTCATAACTGTTGTAATTATCTGAAGCGGCTCCTTTGAGTGACGTCGCTGAAACACCGGAATCTTCCATATGGTCTACGGTTGTCTGATGGTCTAACCCACCAAAGCTTATATTCTGTGTTGATATAGATTTCTTTTTGCCCTTTTTAACTTGAAAATTTAAAGCTGCGTTATCTGGTACATATTGATTTGATGATGAAGCATACGAATCGTATTCATAGTTATTCGGATAACCGTAAATGTTTTTATTAAATTTAGACAAGCCTACCGTTTCGGCTGTATGTGCCGCATATGGCTTGTAGTCATCATGTACGACGGTGGACGACACGGAGTAGGGCGCCGTGACACTGGCCTGCTGTAGTCGGTAATCAGACACTTGTTTTCCGTTGCCAAAATATAGTGCTGGTACTACGTTGCGAGTCTTGATGTTGCCTTTATCTTTTACTTTAAAATGGGGAATAGGCCTGTAATCCTCTAAACTCTGATCAGAAGCGGGCTCAAAAGGTGTAGGAATCGTTGGTTTCTGTATATTACGAACCTTGCTGAAAGGGGTATATATGTTTTCGTAATATGTAAAATCTGTTAATTGAGTAGGCTTTGTTTGATGCTTTAAATATTTGTGTGAATATTTGCTTTTGAGTCCTTTATTGGCTCCTAATCCGATACGCAAGCCCTGACTGTTGTAAGTAATTCTGGGTGGGTAACCTATATGTTCTTTAGTTATATCCATACCGGAAGGGATTTCTCCGTGATCATGGAATATGTGATCGTGAGTTACTTCTCGAGGATTGTAAGCAGCGTACTCTAGATGCGACGGAGTGCCCATGGACCCGACTGCAGTGAAACCACTGAGTGTGTCCGAGGGAATTGCTAATAGGGCTTGTGAATTCTTGAGAGGAATTAGAGGGTGCGATGCGGCGAGCGCGGACATGCTTCCAACGGGGTCCATTCCAACCATTCCGGTGAGCTTAGACCCATCATCAAACACTAGTTTGTGAATATGCTCCTCACTATAAGTGTGAATGTGTTCGGTATCACCGTCGATAATTTTTTCTACTCGTTGCGGCTTCTTTATTTTTCTGATAGTTGCCGAACCATCTAGGTCAGAATAAAAATGTTCATGGAAGGTCGATACTGGATGTTCTTCCTCCGCTTGACCGGGTTTGCCTCGGACTAATACTCGTTTTGGCTTAACCTTTCTGGGAGCTTTCTTTCGCTGGGGCTCATTTACTTTTACGTATTTGACCCTCTTCGGAGGATAATTTGGTGGTGCAGTTGGAGCCGCTGGAGCCGAGAAGGCAGTGGGAATGTATGTTCCGTCCGTCGGTTCTGGGGGCGGAGCTAGGTCGTACTCCTGCTCGTCCCACTCCTGGGGTGTGGGCCCGTAGTAGCCGCGCGCGCGGTACAGGGGCAGCAGCTTGGAAGCCGCCGACGAGATCCCGGGCATGCGGGTCGGTGACTCGTCGTAAAGTTCTACGCTCGCCACGGCCGGCATCGCGACGTTGGTCGGCACTGCCACCGCACCTTCAGCGCTCGGCATGAAAGCCGGTGCATACTGGGATGATGCTGGATGATTCGTAATGTAGATCTTCTTGTGGTGGTGAATATGTTTAACCTTTTGTGGTAGATGTATGCGGATTTTTTTCCTGCAACAAGAGAAAATAAGAGTGCCGGTATTCTGTGATGAAGTAATCGATTGCATGCATGTTGAGCGGCTGAGTTTTTCAGTTTGTTGTTCCGTCTAGTGCAGTGTCAATGGCATGACGCGTGACTCGGTAGCGCGCGGCTTTCGCTGTCGGTGGTCGCGACGTCGCGGCGTCCGCGTCGCTACCTATCCGCACTCCGTCACACTCGACATACGACTCAGAATTCGACTTGTGTCATTTATATTTTCGTAACGTACGTCAACGGTGAGTATCGACTTGCACTTTCTAATAGGCAGGTGCTAATTATGCGCCTGGTTGGAGCTGGTTCAACGTTCAAGCAATTAGCGCTAAGCGGTGAAACATAACAATTTGAGTACAATCGCCGGCACACTGACATTGACAATGCTTACACTTGAAATCGCGTAGCTGTTAATCAACACACTTTCGCTGGTTAGACAGGGTTAATGAGGGTCCTTCTTTAAATTAATTGGGGCTTATATGTGGTCCAGTCAAATGACTACTTTATAACATAAACGAAGTACTTGCCTAATATATTATTATTGAATAAATTACAAAATTGACTCGCTAGCAAAATAATTTTACCTTTTTTGTTATGTTTCATTATTATGTCATTAGAAATACTCTGCAGCATTAAGATTTATTTATTATTATTATTTGTTAAAACGCAAATAAAGGTGAAAAAATTAATTATGGATTCTGCGATGAAGGTACAGTCAGTACCGGAAGAATTAAGTACAGTCAACATCAAAGTATTCGAAGATAAGTCACAACTTAACATCGCTGGACTATTCATGAAAGATCGCATATCATTAACTACCAGTTTAGATATCTAACTGTTTGTCACTTAATTTTGATGTTGACTATACTAGCAAGAAGAATATTGATGATGACAATACCAGATTTAGTAAAAAGTACTGTAATACTTAGTTATGTTATAATAAAGTGTACTCACTTAGGCGCATCTGCCGTGATCTGAACTGTCGCTACAGCTACCAGAAGAGCGAACTGTAATAGAAAGATATAACATTGAAAACTCATGCTAATTTAATTAAAATAATAATTAATATAAAGTTTGTGTTGGTTTTATTTAAATTATGTGATTTATTTGATCGCGACACCTAGTGCTGTAAAAATATTATAAATTTTGTTTTAATGAAAGGATTTCGAATATTTAGTTAATTACCTACACGTTTTTTTAACGTCTTGTTTGTCCTTTATTTATTATATCTAGTTATTATGTATAGTATACTTATCATGTTTTATGAGATGTAAATAAAATATTTTAATTACTTATTTATAATTTGTATAAGTATTATTAACAAGTTTATACAATTATATTAGAAAATGAATTTAAACATGTATTTGTTTGGTGTAAACACATAAATATTCATTTCCATATTCCAATGTTTCCATATTCTAAGGTAGATTTAATAAGTATTTAGTAAATTGCATTATAATTTTTTGTTGCGATTGATGTAAAGAAATTACTTTATAATATTATTATCTATGTTCCGTTTATTTCACTAGGAAATTTGTTTACATACATTATAACAAGTAAACTGAATGAATGAATAATACATTTATAGATTATGAAACTTTTAATGAAAGCAGTTATTTTTATGAATATTTATGAGAAGTATTTTTTTATCATTGTCTTGTTTTATGAAAATTATTTTTTAAACAGCTTTTGAGATTTAATTCAATTTGTTCATAATTCGAGTAACTTTAGATAACATACGATGTGATATGTAAATAAAACTCCTTCCTCTATGTCACAATCACATATTTTTACGCAAAGTAAAATTTAGGGATCACTGTTTTAATTAACACAAAATTACTACGCACAGTCCAACACATGTTATCACTATCACATACTTATTATTTACAAAAACAGTTCACGAGATACCGACCAATTTCAACCAATCCATTGACGCTTCTTCTGTTGACGGACGATACACGAATTCGAATAGTTTTTATTTACTTTTTGAATTTTTTTAGAAGTACTGCACTAGTGGATACTGCACTGGCCTTCAAGCTCATATGATAATTGTTCGCGGTGCGCCTGATTATTTATAACATTCATTTTCACGCCTGAAAGAATCCCGAACAGCCCATGTGTGTGTATCGCAATGCACACATATTGCACTCCGCGCTGCACACTGCAGTCGGTGCAGCGCCGCTGCTGACGGCTCGATGAAGTGATCAAGTAGTTAATCCGTATTTACACTAATTATTAATTGTTCTTGTTATTATACATTGCTTCAATCCAATAATAACTGATAGACTGTTCAATTCGTGGCATCCAGTTCCTTACTTCATTTAAATAAAAAATAAACCAATCTAAGTAAATATCGTCTGCTTACTGCTAAAAAGTAATAAGTGCATTTTGACTCTAAATGCAATTATTGTTTTTTAGCCGTAAGCAAACCGCTAAATTGTTGATCTTATCGTTGTTAATAGGTACGAAATACACAAAAATATGCATGCAATATCACTATCACTACATATCGTCTGCTTACGGCTAAAAAGCAATAATTGCAATTAGAGTCGAAATGGGCTTATTACTTTTTAGCAGTAAGCAGACGATATTTGAATTCCTCTGATTTGTGTCCCTAAAAGAATCCGGTCGTCACAACACGATAGAAAATAATTTGATAATTCATTAATATCTATTTGTTAGACGTGCTGTCAGGAAAAGTTGTCCCATCAGTCAAAAAAGATTTGTTTATGCTTATCATGCTGTGGTGAACACTGTTTAAGCCTTTTGGTGCCGGTGACAAGGCTAGGTATCTGCCCAAATAGGGCATCAAATTCGATGCTTCTGCCATCTGTTAGTTGGTACATAATACATTTCTTGGAAGGCCGAGTGCATGTTGTTGACCTGGTGGCCAATCCAAGAGTCACAAAAAGAAGAGGGAGGACTTACCGAATCCAAAATTTCGCTTACCGCTGACGTCTTAGAACGCGACTAATTGAAAAGTCGAAGAAAATTTATACTACGCAGAAAGGCATAGAATATAGAAGAGCCTTCAAGAAAAGAATGTATGTCTCCCGTTTTGATGGAAAACGTATCTGGTACTCTTCTGGTGTTGCTGTTGTTCATAAGCAAAAATGGTTTTTCAACTGATGCCTTTCGGTGTGGGGATGACGAACTAACATTTGTCAAAGTCAGCATTATCTACAGAGCTAGCCACGCACTGATTATCCCAGCAATTATAAAGGAAATGGTCAATGAACAGTAGACATTGGTACGGGTTGTTAAAAAAAAAACAATAAATTAAAATAAGTAGTTATCACATAAAAAAAATCCGAAAGACGGTAGGAGTGTGCCCGACAGGGTCTACAATTGTTTCTTATTATTAATTTTGCCACCTAAGTACATACATTGTGGAACGCAATAAATATATTGAGTATTGAGTATTGAGTATTGAGTTTTGTAAAACAAATAGCCCGTTAGACAAATATGCGGTACAGATCAGGGAAGTATGACTCAAAAAGAAAAAGGCTCGGCAAGGCGTAGAAACCTGTTCAAGTATCCATGATGCCATAAAGAACGTTACAATTTAGTTCTTACGCGTAGGAAATAATGCGCCGACACCGTTATGAACGTCTAATAAATATACGATAATTATGTATCTATAAATCACGCCCAATGAAATATGCTTGACTAAAATTGATCGTTAGTTAATTTACAACAATAATTATTATGTAGCGAAACGTGTCATGTATGTGTGGCTCAGTCATAAATGAGGTGTAACATATCGATTCGAGTTAACGCGCTTATAATATTTATCTACCTGTAAAGCAAAACTAAACGCATCACGCATTTTTGTATCTAATATTTTACCATCAACGGCTTCGGTAGAGCAAAGAGAAATCGCGGACGATATCAGAGTGAACGGGCCCCACGAAAATCGTAACAATAATAAGGAACGTATGTGTGTACTTATATTATTCATTGTAATTTTTAATCAATAGCAGCTATTTAACTGTCAGGAAACACTATTATAATAACCATGTACTAAATTACTGTAATAAATTATGATAATAATTTGTTTTGTAAGGTATATTTAACTTTTTCTTAATATACCTAAGTAATGTATATCGTTCAAGTTTTTCCAATTAATTTACCTTAATTTTTATTTTTTCAGGAATATGCATGGATAAACATCAATCAATATCCTTTAACCTAATAATAATTGATCATTGACATTTAATGTTAAGGAATAATTTAGTAAAGTATTAAATATAATACGATATATTTTAGAGCGTTCGTTATTTGAGAAGCTTGAGTAAAGAGACGTAAGTCTCTAATTTTGTGCATGCTCAAGGTGTGCAGTGACTCCACAAAAGACTCTTCTGCGACAAGGGAATCCCGTGTAGCCGTCATATTACATAAAAAATTGTGAAGCGTAACTTGTGCGCCGAGGATTCCATACTTACCAACAAAAAATTGACAGTCAGTCAATTGGTTAGGCCTTAGTGCACTACGCTGGACTGGTGTGGGTTGGGGGACATCAGACACCATCAAGAACAGGTTTACAGATGGAGGTTTCCTTACGATGTTTTCTCTTCACCGTTAACGCAAGTGCTAATAAATAGTTCTGCTCCGCACATGACTCCGAAAAAACAGAGGCGCGGGCTGGGTGTGACTCAGATCCTCCTTTCCTGCTCAATAAAATCCCAAGCTCTAGAGTCCTCTCGACATGACATGGAGGGAATTTTCTACTTCTCTCTTTTGCTTTAAGATCTGTCAGAAGTATCTTTGAAAACAACTATCTTTCTACAGATCATATGAATACGTCCACATATATGTTACCAACCCTAGTGAAAACTGATATGAACTAATTGTAAGAATACTTATTCTTACCGTAGTTAACAACTCATTGCTGTTGGTCATTGATACGCGGCTGTTGACGGTAATAGCAATGGTTCGATCTCCGGGTTGCGCAATGTGATATTAGATTTCTGTTAAAAAATCTCAATATCAGTGTTTGGAATTTGGAATTGTCCATGGCAGATAACAATGGGGCACGTCCCCTGTTACAGGGACTTAATATCGACATCGAAGAAATATGGGTGTGCATCTCAGCATAAACTTCCGGGAATACAAACAAATTACTCTAAACTTTAAAAAGTAGTAATAAAACAAGCAAAATAACCAAGAAAATTAAAAAACAATATTCATTCAGCATTCTCATAAAGGTAATGAATTAATTAAGAATGAATTAGACATTAAGAACATGATCTAATAAAGGTGAGCTCGGAACGAATCGCATGCGCAGCAACACGCGAACGATCTGCATCCGCATTTTGATACTACGCGCGTAATAACAACAAATCGTTCGTTTTCGAGGAAACTCCACACATACGCTATCATTTGGATTAATTAATATTACAACGGTTTGTTTGTAACCACTATATCAATGTCCATTTTATGAATGTAAAGTTTATATAGTAGAGGATACGTTCAAACTCTAGCATCAGAATTCCTATTTTCCTACTAATTTTATAAATGTGAAAGTTTGTGAGGATAGATGGATGGATGGATAGATCTTTGTTACTCTTTCATGCAAAAACAACTGAATGGATCTGGATGAAATTTCGCACAGAAATAGATTATAGTCTGGAATAATACACAGGTTACTTTTTATCCCGGAAAATGTACAGGTTCATAAACCACGTGGGCGAAGCCGCGAGCGGAAGCTAGTGATTAATAATGCTTTTGAATAAAATTTCGGTCGTGCTTGGCCGAAAGTTTAATAACTGTTGTTAACGATGATATAAAAATTAGCTTAAAAAACATTATATTTTGTAAACATTTTTATTTATTTATTACTGGCACTATGTTGTTACAGAAAAAGCTACATACATAGACCCTGAAAGGATGTAGAAATTTATTCTAAGTTGTATATGTATTATGTATTTTATTAATAACTGAGAAGTTAGCTATATATATAAAATTTATCTTGTTATATCTAAACTGTTCGGTGTTAATCTATTAATAACAAATTTTAATTTTAACAGAATACTACATTGAACTCTCTTGTTCGTGGTTCAGCTAACTTGAGAAGTTGAAGAAAGCGTTAATGGCTATTTAAAATCTTTGTAAGTAGAAATGTTTTTGTAATTTAACATTATCAATGGAAATAGAAACACTCAAAAAGGAATGTGAATGCGCGTAAGCGGAGTTGTTAAATATAGTTAAAAGACTTTAGTACTAGTTGGTACGTATTCTTAATTTAAATTACTTATCACAATGCAATGCAAAAACAATTTACGAACTCACATAAATGTTTTACTGGAAGTAAAGTACTGGTTGTTGGGCGATACTTTCGTTGTCAGAGACAAGACGCGTCACGTCGTGCGTCAATTAAAATTATAATTAAATTTCACATAATTTTCTTAATCAAATGAAAAAAAAAAAAGAAATGTACCATCCCTTATTGCAAATCATTGTAAGTACCAACATTGTGTAGTATATGGTGCTCAAACATTTCCTTTTAAAAAACAAGATTCCTTGCTTACATTGTACGAAGATATAAGAAACGATTACGTTGCATCGGTGGAATTAACTACAGCAGCTATCCATGACCGTGGTTGGGGAGCCTTGCACTTGCGCGAGCGCACGCTCTGGTGAACAACTTTAGTGCACTTATGCACTCGTTAGGCGCAATACACGTTTGTCGAAGCATGGAATAATAAATACAAAAATACTTATTACTCAACAAACAGGTTAAATCAGTAAAGGAGAATACAGAAAGAAGATCAAATACTTAAATCGTATGTGTTATAATAGCTTATCAATAAACAACGCCACAGTATTCTGTATCGTCTTTGTGTTTCGGGAAATAAAGATTTGTGTTTAATTTATGGACACTAATGAAGTAATACTCGTTAAAATACTAATTTAGGCATATTTTACTAACCTTTATTTTAGATGCTCACGTTCGTTGGGGTTAGCTCCTAGTTTCTAAAGTCAGATTATTGTGTCCTGTCAGATAAACTTAAAACGGCACGGTTGGTGTAGTAGTTTAGGGATCGACTGCTGCGCGAAATGTCTTTAGCTAGGGTACGATTTCCGCACGGACTATGAGCTACAAATAGTTTTTCCGAGTGTGGTGGGTGTTTGTGTTTGTAAATGCACCCACGATACAGGAATTTATCCTAGTGTTAAAAAAAATGTAATATCTACCTATGTATACTTTTTATTAGCAACAATGGACTGTAAATATCTGAAATGATCACCATTTTTTCGCGACATGTTAATACAAGTTATTGTGCTGCCTGGCCACTCTGCCTGCCTACGAGTTTGTTATGATAAAAAGCATGACTAGATGCTGATCTGTAAAAAGCACTTCTAAGTACTTAGAGCAAAAGCTTTTAACCGCAATCAGTTACCACCTATCTAATACAAAATCCAAAGTACCGCATCTGATATAAAGGCAGTCTTAAACCAGCCACTTTCTCGTACCTTCAAACCGTTTCCGCGGTCGTTTACATTTTCGTGTCGTATTTTATCCTATCGAAGCTTGACCGGATGGGTCGACAAACCGGCCCGTCCGACGTCAAACTCTCAGCGCTATGCTTCAAGCAATGCATCGGCAACAAGCTTTCACGTCCGGCGCACACGATTATCAGTTTTAAACGGTTGCATTAAGAGTGCGGTGTAACAAAACGTATATTATGTCGTGCCGTGTGAGACATGCGACGTGTAAACGTGTTACGTAACTCTTGCCAGTATTACGAGGCGAGTGGATACGTTTGGTAACCTGTAATTTATTTGTTACGACTTAGAAGGGCATTATTTGTGATACAGACGTCTTCATAGTATTGTTTTGAGTTCATTGGGGATTGGTTGATAGGCTTTTGTTATTTAAAATGAACATTGATTTTAAGTGGGTGGCAATGCTTTATTTTGAAGGTAGTGCGGCGAGGTTTTTTGAACTTGAGTCTCATCTTAGTTAAGCTTTGGTTAAGAAGCTGTTTAATCAATAAGTGATGATTCAAATAAGTATGTACATATGTAATCTTTAAAGTTTTTTTTTTGTAAACTTGCGCGTGGATGCTGAACTTATCTCATCCAATCGATAACTTATACCTACATCCAAAATTATAATCGTGAAAATTCAGTAGTAGGCTTTCGGTATCTATAGGTAGGTACTTTCATTTATCTTTCTTTTAAGCGTGGCAATAAATTAGCTTATTTACATCACCTCAATATAATATGGGTTAGGCTATAGTCCACCACACTGGTTTGGTTGGCGAACTACACTCAACATCGAGAATTTTATGAAGCTCTTTCTCAAGTGTACAGGATTCCTTTCCTCCTTCCTCTTCCTTCATCTTTAACGCAAGTGAATCGAATTCTGATCAGCACACGAACACGAACAGCGGACCTGTCTCTATTTCAGCCTCTCGTGCATGGAAGGCAAGCGAGCAAGCTAGGATATCACACTGAACTTGGTGACAGTGTCCAAGCAACAGCTTTTATTCAATTTTAACCGTACAATAAACGATAAAAATTAAAATTCCTGTAACCTACATACCCATATAAACAATATTCACTGGTGTATAAATATGCCGGCAGAAATAAGTTGTTTTTATTCAAGTGTTGTGTAAACGCCGGCTTCCCGCTTTCTATCACTTGATGCTTACTTACTATCCATCAAGCAACATCGGGTAATGTTCCAACTTAATACAACATTTAGCTTTTCTTACTTCCTTTTAATTCAACCTAATTACAGCCATTATATTTTGCTACTTTTAAAATTATTGTTATAGTGATAATTACTAAGTATACAAATAATAATAAATCGTACTTAAAAAATCTAAATAAACCCTTAATTCATATATTTTTTATTAATGTACATTAATAGTGGAGTATGTACATTAATAGCGGTAATTTTTTTTTTATTTTAAACGTTGCCCCACACTAGGATTTCTCCTGTGTCGTGGGTACAGTTTACAAACATACATGTCACATGCACACACAACCAGACCCGAAACAACTATCTGTAGATCATACAAACATTTGTTCCGTGCGGGGATCGAACCCGCAACACATAGCGCAGAAAGCTTATCGCTTAACCACTGCGCCAACCGTGTCGTCAAATTAAATAATAGTTTTGTATATTTTCGCATACACATGTGCATTGATGCAACGTGATAATTCTGTTTGCTTAGCCACGTCGTTAAAGGCATACAATATAACAAAGCATCGCTTGTGAACATAAGATAGCATTAAAAAACCTTTAATCGCCTCTACGTTGAGAGGTCGCACACAAACCGATATCTATCGCTTTACGTAATCGGTTCCGTGAGTTAATAAGTAAAATAACCCCGTCTTCTCACTTAGACAATTTCACTTGTTGCTTCCCACACTAAAGGAACTCGCTATTAAAATGTTACGAGGCAGTAACCAGGGTAATTGTGACCAATTTTTGAACGTTTTTATTACCCATGCAACTATCAAATTGTTATCTGGGCCAGTTAAGGTGCCACGCTTCAGTGATGCGACTTTGTACTTAGGGTTCGATGCCGCTAGCGTCAATGAGGCGAAATAAAATAGTGAATGTATCGGAATTTTAAAATCGATTGTTGATCTCCAAACTGTTTTACATTAGCCGTTTGGAAACTATTGATTGAAATCAATTGGTTGATTCATACTCTTTGATCTTTAGGTTAAATAAAAGTTAAAGGATATTTATTAAAAAATACAGTTTATATGTAGGTACTGTGTGTTTATTATAATTATTTTATCTGATGAGATTTTAGCGACGTCGATGTTGTTGCCATCGGGCTTCGAACTTGGATGTGACTGGTGTAGGAGCGTGGAGTCTAGCACTTTCGAAGACAGGCCTATATCCAGCAGTGGGCGCAGCGGGGCTGTGGATGATGATGATTTTATCTGAGGAAAGAACTGTAGTAAAGGGGTGCAAAATGAGTCAATAGTAAACATTATGGATAAGATGATGGTGATGGTTCATACATGGATTTAGTTATCGAAGCAGACGCTTTTCTATCGAAGCTTAACCCAATTATATATATATTATATATATATATATAATATATATTATATATATATATTATTATATATATATATATATATTAGTAAAAAAATGTGGTAAATATAAATTATTTGCAAATTATTTATTAGTGATTCAATATACAATTTTTGCTTCTTATAACATATAGGTAGGTATACCTTTATTTTTGTTTTACGTGGTGAGTCCACATGAAATATCCTGGCCTGCCCAGACAGATGGGTGTGCGTGTGTCGGCTTACTTAAATTGAACACTTTTGGCCGCATAAATTACATTGAAAATCTTTAGCTGTCTTCGATCTGGACTAACAAAAGTAATTTTTGGTTGAATTAATAAATCACTTTCGCGATCGCATTTCCCTGATCGGCGGCGCATTTTCATGAGTTTCACCGGCGCGCTCGTAGCGTAAGTACAGGAAATACGACGTGTGCGCACGCAACTATCCGAGCGCTTAACTACGCGCGAATACTGCACACCGAGCCGGCTTCTCGTAATTACGCTGATGTATCCGAATATTACAACAGTATCTTACTAGCTACTTCAGCTGGATCAAACAGCTCGTAAATTGCTGCTGCTGAACAAAAGCCATCCAATTATCTACTCCTCCAAATAATATAAGAAAAATCTCTTAGTTATCCTTTACCAAATTTATCAAGCCAGTACTTATATCATGATACACCCAACTTCCTGGACCCCGACAACTTGATATGTTTACAGAATCTCCAGGAAAATATGTGGGATTTAGATTAACGAATCATACTGATGACTATACGATGGCTTATGATAATTCGGTTCATTTTTTGCTGGAGATTTCATTTTCTAGCCGTTGTAGATTATCAAATTGTGTACCTATAGACCCGGGTACGTCTTAAAACTGCGGCCAGACACCGGAGGACGGGCAGCAGCGTCCTCTTACTAATCGGTGAGCCACTGCGATCCCCAAGCCGCCTGCCAAGCGTGGGGATTATGGCAAACCCCCCCTTGGGGGAGGCCTTCGTTCAGCAGTGGACGTCTTCTGGCTGATGATGATGATGATGATGTACCTTTAGATACTCGTGAAGTATGAGTATAGAAGGCAGCAGTGATAAGAGATCGAGGATCTACAACACCGTGCCAGTAGGTTAGGGGTAGAATTAAGTACAGTATTAGGATGCTTTGGGGTAAGTCTCTACCTATGTCAGTTTTATCAGCAGACTCTATGTCAAAGGTCCTCTTAATTTTACAAAGCCTACATTGTTCTCTCATACTTTTCCCATATCATGTACTTCTCTAAGAATAGAGACTACTAGTCAATGAGCGGGGGGTTGCCCTCGGGGGTCTCGTACGATTTTCCTCGACCTAAATTGTCGTTACTGAGCCAAAGACGGATGAAAAAATCGTGCGCGCGCATTTGAGTGATCTCCTAGCGGAGCCGCGCGCACATTTTTTTCATATATTTTTTTACATTACGGTTCTATAGCCGAGATCCAGGAATCGTAACTTAAAATCGTACTTAATCCCCGGTATCTCATTATGATAAATTAGTAAAGTTTATTTTAAAGATACCTAGTGCGTGTACGGTGTAGTGCAGATTAATTTAAATCAGAGAGACACGTCCATCTATACATATAAATAAAATTGGAGTGTCTGTTTGTAATATTGAAATAACCGTTTTTTACTACATGCATATGAATATATATACGGTACATACACCAAAATAACATTTTTTACAATTTTTGTCTGTCTGTCTGTTTGTATAGGCTAATCTCTGAAATGGCTGGACCGATTTTGACGGGACTTTTATTGGCAGGTAGCTGATGTAATAAGGAGTAACTTAGGCTACTTTTATTTTAGAAAAAATCTTTTATTTTAGATAAAAATAGGGTTAAGTGCATTTGGTCTCACTAAAAAATACATTGTTAAGTTCCGACATCCACGCGAACGAAGTCGCGGGCACAGCTAGTATTAAATATAGGCGCAAGGATTTGCGTCTACCTGTAAAAGTTGTATCTGCTTTCATTGCAACGCAACGCAAACGGGTGTTTAATGTCTTCCTGTAACGTTTTATGATAAATCTCCGCACATCGGTGTACTGACGTCGATCTCTATCTACATTGAAGACCATATGGAATAGGAAACGGAAAAATGATTATTTCCTAGTTATTACTTTTATATCTAGGAAGCAACGCCAAAGATACCTTCTATATTTATGTATAGCTGTTACAAAATATTGATGGTTATGATACTGAGACGTAACTTTAGTATAGACAACTAGAATCCAATGAGTTCGATCACAAACATAGCACAGAACCATACTCATACCTTTATTTCTCGAAGGCAGAGGATGTATACCTACATTTTGCCAATTTCATTTGATAGACTCAATAAGTGAGTCTATAGCCTAACACTGAGAATTTCCTTACAGATTCAACAACACTTTGCCCGACCGGAATCGCAGCTGCTTAATTAAGCATTCAATCACAAACTCATAAATTAATTCATAGATTATGTAAAAGTTTTCGTAGCGACTAGATGCCTAAGCGAAAAACCCAAGTGACCGTACATTGTAACGCTCTTAGACTGAAGGAAAGTATAATGTTAATCATCGTAAAACATCCACCCTCATAACTTCACACACAGTTTCCTAAATACGTAAGAGCCCACACACACTGAGAATTAGAATACTTTCGACGTTAACCGGTCAGGTTCTGGACTATCTAAACAATGACTCCAGCCTAATGTTTTAGCTGCTGTTTGCTGTATGTACTATGTTGTTGAGGATCGATCTCCTCGGAGGACCTGGTAGAACCAAATGCGAAAGTTAATTTGATAAGATTACTGAGTAAACTTCATTTCCCATCCTCATTTTATTACAACCCATTTCATCACTAGCGACAGCAACGGAACATTTCTTCTTTTTAGTAAAATCTATCCTCGTTTGCTTATCATCTGTATCGTGGGTACAGTACAGATATACATCTCACATACACACACACCTACACCCGGAAGGCAATTACCAGTTATAAAACAAACGAACGATTCTTCCATTCTCACCATCAGCGGCGTGCACAGAGTTTTTAGACAGGGTAGGCAGAAAATTTTAAAATCTTACTTACCAATAATAGGTACCTACCTACTGCATGTTGGTTTTGGTTCGTCGTCTTGTCGATTAAATAATGATGTATGTGATTTGTCACCTCAAATATCTTATAATTAATATTTATCTGAGTTATGTAGGGTAGGCAGTGTCTTTTTGTCTTTATGAACCGCACGCCACCGCTCACCATGTACTACCAAAGAACATAAATAATTGTCTTCTTAGTGTTTCATCTAGCAAAAACCAATATTTATATTCTCTTTGGTTGTAAGTATCGTTAAATCCATCTACTCTTTTCTTATATTTTTATAATTATGTAAACAGAGCTAATTTTTTATTAGAGTTTATATTTCGTGCTACACCTGTTCAAAAGTTAATGAAACATTTATAACGGTTAATTTTGTTTACAACCGTTGATTGTAAAACTACGTGCAGTAAAGTTTCTATGTTCACTGGTCAGTGTATAATCCCCTTAAGCCAGTACGAAGTAGGTGTTAATTAGTATCGATCAATTTAATTGTCGGTTTAAACACAAATAATATTCGGATCACTCGTTCATGTTTACTCTTGGATTAATTTCAACAAATTAACCAAAGTTTCTAATTGCCAAGTCGTTAATAATCAAAAGGTAAAGTTGTTTTTTCTGTCGTATAGTTTTAATTATTATACGAGTAATTGCAGTTCTTGCATATAAAATAGTATGCAACACTATTTTATTTTTGTTTTACATTACAGCAGTTATTTAGTCGCAGTTATTTACTTAACGCATGCCATATCAAAATTTTATTGGTATAAAACCAATAAAATTTTGATATGGCATGCGTTTGAATTCTCAATATCTTATAAACCCAAAAATTGTATTAGAAATTATCAAAGCTTAGGAAGGGCGGCGAAACTGTGCCGGATGCATTCCATATTAGAAACAAACAGTCGTTAATAAATCCGTATCCATAATAGAAACACGTGGATATTGGAGTTCATTCACTGGGTCGCGCATTCCCCAACTTTAACGGTCCAGAACCCTTATTACGAGAGGCAATATTCAAACTAAAGATAAAAAGGTAAAAAAAGGGTCGATAAGAGTTGCCTACGCAGTATGAGAGAGGCATCAATCTGGGGCCATGCTAAAGCCCACCGGCACACTCCAGAGGTTCTTTACTTTTTTTCTGATTATTAGGCCACATTAAAATGTCAGCCAGTGAATCTAAAACTTTTGTTCTAAGTGCTACATTTTGACCCTTCCTTGACGATATTTTAATATTTAGGTTAAGCCTGTTGATTTCCGAAGCCGAATTCCGTGAAGTATTCTTATTATTTGCATTTCAAAATATAAAATCTAAGTTCGTCTTATAATTTAAAATCATCAAAAGAATCTCACGGCCTTCAAAGAAAATTATTTTAAACGATTGTAATAAAACACGCCAGGAATATTTATATACATCAGCTTATAAATGATCGTTATCCCTACCTGAACAGTTATAAATGTCTTGATATTTCCTACGTCACAATCCCTATTTATTATAATGGAACCGAGAATCCGATATATAATACTTTTTCTCAACACAATTAACAAACATTGGGAACCGCTTCATTTGAGATGGGGACTCCTTAAGATTTATTATGTACAAGGAAGAAGGCTCGCTTGTCTAGTAGGGTTTATTAGAAAGTCGGCTTATCTGAACATTTTTTGTGTTACGGTAAATCGGGTTGTCGGCCGTTTCCTCCGGCTGGCCGCTCGGCCATGCCTTGACGCACTCGCCTTAACTTCATGTTGACAACTTGAAGCTGCCCATATATTAGTAAACATTTTATTACTTACATCCTTTGATATTTTTATAGCAGTTTGATTTCAAGCTTTTTGGATAGCGGCAAGAGGGTAACTAGGTGTATTGGCTTGACTTGCGACTATAATAATAATTATACTGGCAGAAATGGAACTGATCAATTGTTCATGTTATGCAATTCTGGGAATACGATGGGCAGCTCTGATCCTTGTGATAATCAAACACAATTTAATAAGAGTTCAGAAGGAATGTTTATACAGTAGAGCTTATTGTATAGCTTATTAAAGCTTAAAGTATATTTTTGGCATTTTAATTTAACTCCTTAAGTGCAATATAAGGTTTCTGATGCGACGATTCCTAACTGGTTGACCTCCAAGAAGAAACGCCGAAAGCACTGCTAGGTTAAGGTTATAGCATTTTTTCGTATCAGAAGTCAGTGTCTTTATCATAGATATTGAATATTTTGTTAGACTGCCTGGGTAAATGTTGACGATCTGGATATTGCATGACGCGTCTTTTGAGTCTTGTTTTGCAGTAGTCTGTGTCAATTGCTGGCCAAGTAACAGTCGCCATCTATCCAGTAAGCGTTGAATCAGTGCAAAGTGATTGTAGACAAAAATTACTTTCGCTTGCGTCTGCGCTGGTGATTCTTATTACACTCACGCCGCCACTAACTTGTATGAAAGGTCTGCAGTTTCACTTTGGATGACTTCTATTCATCTTATAACCACGTTTTTAGACTAGGTGGTGCTGTTCTAATCTAGCTTAGACCTTTCTTAGGCTTTGCTTATAAGAACCACTTAATTTACGGTGGTGTTGTAACTGTCAACTTTTATTTGCACGTTGAACTCGTTAAAAAGTATTCTCACTATAGTATTTCCTCTCCTACAGAATAACTACGAGTCTCATCCAAGCAACTTCATTCATCACTTTGTTACTCATAAGACAATATCATAGCCATATAACCAGATTAAATTACTGTACCTAAGGCTCAGAAGTTACCGAAAAGGAAAACATAAACCTGCGGTACCGTTAGAGGAGACATTCCTTATGAAGTAATAAAACCGTCATTGCCATTCAACAAATGACTACCGTCAACCACTGGGATCGGTTAAATTAATTATAATAGTTAAGAGAGATTGGATGATATTATATGTAAACTGTCTTGGGAGTATTTGGAGGCGCGCGGTCCAAGACTCGGGTTACAATATACCACCCACCTGGACCCATATGGGTATCATAAAGAGGATATATGGAGCAATATTATATTTTAAGAGCCACTTATTTATCATTGGAGGATCAAGGACTGGTTTGATTTACGAACTTTTGTTTTATTTCGAATGTACAGACAAAAGTCTGTACATTTGTTTTTGGCTCGTTATTTAGAGGCATGTTTGCATTTGCGTGTGATAAAGTGCCTAGATATTAAAAAAAAAGTTTACAAAGGTGTGCTTGAGATAGCGGTGCTAACATTTCTTATGCGAAATATAGTATTTTTCAAACTAAAGTATAAAAAAAAACATAGTACACTTAAAAAAAAATATATCATTGAAAAGTTAAAAATAGACAAATATATATTTGTTACTTATTTATTTTTCTGAAAACGATATTTTTTTGCACTTCTGTTTCTTGTTCATAAATATTTAAATTAGTTTGTTAAATTTCGGTATTGAAAATTTCGTATTTTTGCGCACTATGTATTTCTTCAACAATATATAGTACGCAGATCCGATATACAGTACAATACTTTATATTATAGTACGGTTGGCAACCCTAGCTTGAGATAACTTTCCTACAGTATCTATAATATCCTCACGGTAATCGAAATCCTAAATCTATAGCGCCATCATACTGACTTTTGTATTATTAATACAGTGACAGATCGTTACGATATGGTTGGTGGTTCTCAAAGAAAATAACGACTCTGAATAAAATCTCTTTTCTCCCATAGGTAGATATTGCCTTTCTTTTGAAGTCGCTTAGCGCTAAAGAACTAGCGTCTACAATAAGTAGTGTTCTGGAGAACATCAATATCATTATCCTTGTATATTTTCGCTGCGGTTCTACTGTCCCACTACTGGGCACGGGCAACTTCTCCGGTTGAGAAGGAAAGAAGAGAAGCCGTACCCAAACACACTGGTTGATGGGGGTTTGTGAACAACAGATACTATTGAGAAACATTTTTAGCTCTCGTAAGTTTCATCATAAAGTTTCATTGATAACGCAAGTGTTAATCAATTTAGAAAGTAGAGCTAAAAAATCTCCAGCATGAAAAGCTAACGTTCCTGAGGTCCATCAAAAGGTGCCGGCGGAACTCCTACGTCGTACATAGTCGTCTATTGCTAACTAGTAACAAGCTAAAAGAAAGGCCGAGACCGAAAATATTTTAAGTTCTGAAAGAACAGGCCAGCCCGATATGAAGTCCAACTTCCGATATATTTACCTACTACTTTTTTTTACTACGTAAGTACCTACCTAAAGATCTCGTTTCCAGATTCAAATATTTTTCGGCCAGAAATTACCTACTAAGTTAACAGCAATGACAATGTCTTATCTTTAAAAAAAACAGCCTGACTTTATGTACGTGTACAGTCAACATCAATAATTATGTATACACGTACCCAAATTCAAACGCTTATTTTTGGAAAACTATTGGTTAAAATCATAAAATTTAAATATATTTTTATATATCCGCAGATATTATGTGTAAAATTCATGTCAAGGTCACGATTTCAATCACTATTTCCTCTAAAAATCGCTTTTGAATTTCATTAAGTGTATACATCTTTATGATGATGACTGTAACTGTGTTTTATGTACGGTCAGCGTAAAAAATATAAACACGTAGTAAAATTATAATTTTTACATATATAATATGCAAATTTGGCAATTAAGTTTGTGTTTTAAAAGATTATTACTGATGTTCTTTTTCCATGAAATAGGTAAATTAATACTTTCTTCAGTAGCAACTATTCTTGTGATGAAGTTTATATTATATAAATATTTTATCGTTGGCCTTGATTACAGCAATATGAATAATTATATTTTCTTGGTTTCTTTTCTCGTTATAAGTATCGCCTTAGTCTACCAGAACTCTACTAAATGGCTGTATTTTTTTTTTCTATATCGATATATATAAGTTTGGCATGGGTACGTAATAAGTGGTATATTTAAAATAATCCCTATTCGGTAACGAAACAAGAAACCAAGGTGACTGTGAAGCGCTTAATATAAACTTTAATCTAGGCTTAGAGAACATAGGCGCAGTGGTGCAGTCTCTAAAGAAAGGTGCCGAAAACGCCATTTCTACGTTGGGGGCGCCACTTCTGCGTAGAGGGCGCCACTTCTAAGTAGGTGGCGCCACTTCTAAGTAGGTGGCGCCACTTGTATGTAGGGGGCGCCACTTGTACGTTGAGGGCGCCACTTGTACGTTGGGAGCGCCACTTGTAACAATAGTATATACAATTTTTGATTCATGTGCCAAATTTGAAGATATTTTTTCTCGTAAATCAGGGGGGCAATTCTTGTGGGCTTCGACATAATTCTTTATGAGAGATGGTCTATCCCTCTATAGTTTTCAACTCAAATATCCTCTAAATCGTAAAATTATTGTAGGCCTAAAATGGACTGATAGATGCAACACTATCACAATATGTATAACAAGTGTATCTACTCAATCATAAGCAATACAGTTTACTTTACTTTTCTCACATTTTAATTTAGTCACTAAAATCTTGACTACACTAACCATTAGTTGGGTTGGGTGCAGCATACCTTTACTTTTTAACGTTTGACATTGTCATTGTTGCGTTAAACGGTAAAGATATATCTAATGTGATATTACCTTCCAGAAGTCGGAAAAAAAAGAGGTATCTAAATTGGATTTTCATGTATCTCGATTGCGACATGATCTATAATCACTTGAGAATTTCCCCCCAGGATAGGTATTTATTGTCTATTTCACTTAAATTCTGCTCACATTTAATATTCCTTTAAATTTCGCGAGGTTAATTTCATAGGTTTATCTTACTCGAGATTAAGCTGCGTTTGCAACCAGTCCTAGGGTATATTAATATGGATAATCGTTTTAAACATCTATAGGTACTATTCCTTTTCATACCTTGGAAAGCACTTTGACAGAAATAGTTCCCGATTTTTTAACGCCAGTTAAAGACCAGGCTCAGATACTTCAACCGCACGCCGTACTTTATTCTCACATCGCCTATGATAATGTAACTTAATTCCTGGCTGGCAATCTGGTCCATGAAATAACAGGGCCCTTGATCGGCGAGGCATTCCCTTAATTACCGAGGAACCCTATAAAAATGGAGCCTCGTGGCCGGGGCCAGTGATTACGATGTTTATTTCGAATTGACAATACGGGTTTTGTAGGGATTCCAGCATATCGTTCCTCACCTGTTCCTTCACTCGACAGATCGCTGTTTAAAGAGCCCCTAGCGCTTGTTAGGAGTTATACAGTAGCACCAACTACAGACTACAAACATCTCGGCAATACCGGCCGTGGAGAAGTCCGCCAAC
This sequence comes from Shargacucullia verbasci, assembly GCA_947562105.1. NCBI lineage: Eukaryota > Metazoa > Arthropoda > Insecta > Lepidoptera > Noctuidae > Shargacucullia > Shargacucullia verbasci. The sequence goes on from OX387279.1 coordinate 11,590,381, forward strand.
TCCCAGTTAAATCTTGTTCTTATGAGGTCGCATTCAGGAATCTGTTATATTTTTCGTCTTTTTTCGATACTCCAGCAAATCTGTAGGCACTTTTAGTAGCATTTTTCAAGTTTGAAAAGTAAAATCTTATCTTATATCAGGAAAGATACCACGCTTAGCTGTGACGTTCTGCTGTGAACACTGCCAAGATAGGTACTGAGGCAAATACGCAGGAAGGTCTGTAGGTAGAAAGCATATTGAAGGTAGCCTTATCACTATAATTTTCATCTTATTACTACTCAGGATAAATTATATGAATAATTATGTTTGTAATATATTATGCAGTAATCATTATGCAGCGTCATACATCAAGGTGAATGTTCTGCGCATGCGACGATATAATTTGCACTAAAGTGACGGTACTATCACCTGTCTAAATGTAACATACGAATAACATGTAGGTTATATAATTTTGTGTTCAACGTGGGGAATGTGTGAATATCCTCATGATGATTAAGTTCCTTCATTTGTATGGGAAATCATAGCAGCACTACTTTGTAATAACTATAGATGATTTTAACGTTCTAATGTTGAAAATCATTGGTCAACATAAAACAGTTTTTGTATGTTACATGACAACTTTCAACTGATTATGTTTGGAACAAGTTAAAGTATAGTTTGACGGTAGTTTTTATATGGTAAGTAACAGTGGCGTGCAGTCCATAAAGACAAAAAGACACTGCCTACCCTACATAACTCAGATAAATATTTATTATAATATATTTGAGGTGACAAATCACATACATCATTATTTAATCGACAGGACGACGAACCAATACCAACATGCAGTATGTATTATTGGTAAATAAGGTTTTAAGATTTTCTGTCTACCCTGTCTAAAAACTCTGTGCACGCCGCTGGTAAGTAAATACAATACCTATCAGATAAAAATACAATTTTACTGGTAGTTGCGAATCTAAAACAGCTTTTATGATAAGGATAGATAATGGATAGCAGGCTCCGTATTTTTTACAAAATTTTGTTGACCATTGAAATAGCAGTTATGGTCGTTACGACGGCACGGTTGGCGCAGTGGTTGAGAGATCGACTGCTGCGCTACGTGTCGCGGGTTCGATTCCCGCACGGAACAAATATTTGTATGAGCTACTGATACTTGTTTCGGGTCTGGGTCTTTGTGTGCTGTGTAACGCAATCAAATCTTTACACACCGTGCCTCGGAAAGCACGTAAAGCCGTTGGTACTGCACCTGATCTCTCTCCGGTCGTGTCAGATTGCCGTCCCATCGGACTATGAGAATGAAGGAATAGAGAGAGCACCTGTGTTTGCGCACACATTTGTGCTCTATAATATCTCCCGCGTAGTTGGCTAATCTCCAGTGAGATTGGCCGCCGTGACCAAAATCGGTCAGAATGACATTATTATTATTATGGTCGTTAGGTATTATTTCTAAGTATAGGCTTAATATTCAGACTGGCGCCAACGGTGTTTCAGGGGGATGGTTATTAACATTCTGTTGACATAATTAAGTCATTATTATATTACATTCAGGCTTTGAGGAAGACAAATTTTAAATTAAAAAACATCAATATATGTACCTTACGTTCATCAGTCAAAAGTCGTTAATTAAATGTTCCTTTTTTTGTGCCGTGACTCCTATACCAAATGTTTTTTAGATTCTAGGGTCATTATATCAATGTGTAAACTTCCACCGCAGAAGTTGGGTACTCCATGATATATATCCATGATTATATAAACTTTTTTTATAATAAAGATTTGATTGCGTTACACAGCACCTCAACTGATGATAAATGACGATGCTGCTGAGGATGGATCACGCCCTATATGCCAACTAGTTGCTGGGAATGAATCCTATGGGTGACATAATGGAAGCAGTACAGTATCCGGTATTCCTGGGTTTACATTTGAGTAACTACCTATCTATGAAAGCAGTAACCCTGGAGTGTCAGTATCTCCCACTTATTATCAGGTGGTCGATAGACTAAGACCGAGATAAGACCCAAACATGGATACGAAGACACTAGGCGGATAATGATCTTCCTTACCTGAGTTAATCGCTTTATAAGTAGCCCCTATTAATTTAGCTATCCTACAGTACATAGACGACTAAATACAGAAAATAAAACAGTACCATCACTTTTATAACATTATATACTACCTAATGATAATATCAGTGAATTGTTTCCGACTAGCCGCACATAACCCACTTACTAGCAATTTTAATTGTGTTCTTTTGGTTCTGTGTGTCGTATCTGTGTCATATCTAGAGCAAACCCGCATTATGAAAGCTTCTCAGTGTTTACACTGTTATGTAACTGGAACACAAATGGCAAGTTGCGTGTGCGTCTTATGTATTATTGATTTTCAATCACGTGTAAACAAAAGCGCTTTATCTTTTTTATCAGATCTCTTTATAGATAATGAAGTAGCGTGTTCTGGTATATCTGGTATAAGTTCTACTTTTCAGTAAATAACCATCAAAAGTTATGGTTTTTTTTTATTTCTTTTTTGTTAGTTGATGGTTGGTACATAAATAGACATTGCTACATCAAACTATTTCTTAGTTAAGTATAATTATTGAACATGAATATACGACCTAACATAATTAATTGATGGTGTTTCATACATAGACACTATTGAAATAAATTACGAGGCAATATTGTTATCTAATGCAAACAAATTCATGCTTATATTTTTTTCATCTATACTACTAATATTATAAAGAGGTAAAATTTGTTTGTTTGTATGTAGGGGGTAATCTCCGGAACTTATGATCCAAATCTGAAAATTCTTTTACTGATAGGTCGTTCATCGACATTATCACCAATGAGAAGCAAAGGGACCGATTGACAAACTTATATTATATGAGCACTGTAGTCCATAGACATCGCTGAAGAAGAACCTATCGAAAGCCAGATTTATCAACACAACCAGCGTTGCATACCATGAGACCTAAGACGTCAGCCCATGATGCACCTGTCATGTTACTATATTACTCTACAATTTGAACTTACTAAACTACGGTTTTTCTATTTTGTACCAAAAAGATTATGACTGCCTCATTGGTGTCGTGGTCACAAGCGTGACTGCTAAGCGTAAGGTTCTAGGTTCGATTTCTGGGTCCGGCAAAGTGTTATTGGGTTTTTATGTATGGATACATGGAGTCTGGAATTGTGCACGGTAGATGGCAATAGGCTCACCCCCTATTATATGGGACTCAACATCGGCGAAATGTCGGTATACAATAGTACACCTCTGCCTACCCCTTAGTTGATTACAGGCATGGTAAGAGACTCCTTGAGCCCATGAAAAGAGGTCCATGCCCAACAGCGAAACAGTCACGTGAGAGCTTTACGACCCGATATATCATGTACTAAAGTACCTAGTAAGAACGATATAAGCTTATGTATTGCGATGACTAAACGCGGCTAAACGTTCTTAAAAACAGGAACATCATGAAGATAACATCCGCAACTGCTTTGTGATCTTAAAGCATACAATCACCATCTATGGAGGAAGAGCTTTTGTGGAGTAGTTGCCGCTTCGTGCGGCGTAGAGACGGCGATTTATACAGCTATGATGATAATATTTTATTTTCTATAAGCTGTGATAGAGTGAGTGATCACCTCCTGCATAGAAATGCAGGAGGGTCTGAGTTCAAACACGGCCCGCACCTCTGACTTTTCGGAATCATGTGCGGATCAGAATTTGGTTATCACTTGTGTTTATGGTGAAGGAAAACATTATGAGGAAACCCAGACACCTGATAGGGGTCCATATCGTTCTTGATGGTGTGTGTAGTCCGTCAACCCACACCGGGCCAGCGTGGTGGACTAAAGCCTAACCCATCATTATTATATTTTATTTTCTACGCACCTATGCATACTGTTGCAAGATTCTGTGATCACCATACCACATGCGTTCATAGATCACGACTGTATTCCCAGAAGGGTTAGTCAGAGGTGTAGAAGTTCGCCGATTGCGTTATTTAGTCCCATTTAATAGGACGTGCGGACAATGTTCCACAATCAGGCTGGAATTGAGAATCCAATAACATTTTCCATAACTTAGTGACCGAACCTAAGACCAATTAAATACGGTTTAAAGTGTTATTTGCGTGCTCCCCGTTCACACACAATATGTTCAACAATGTTCAACAGCAAACTGCGTACCTACTACGTACAAGTACGAGGAAGTTTGCTTACAATGGTACTTACTTCATAAAGCACCTATTACTATTATATAACATATATGTAATGCAAATTGATGCTTACACTCAGCTAGATAACAATCTAATCAAAACAAAACGATCGAACTACAACGCGTTGTTGCTTTTATTCTTACGTGTGTTTAAATATCAAACAGGTGGCCGTCGAATAGTGAAACTTAGTAAGGTTAGGAAACATGGATATTTCCTCAATTGACCTTCTGCGTGGACGCAGGAAATTGTTTCGAGTCCAACGCTTCAGACGTTCCGGTTGACTGAGCTGATGGCGGGTAGGCTCGATATCACCATTCATATTCATATACCAACTAAATAAGAGTATTAACTGGATGGGTTTATGTTGGAGTGACATGAGGACGTAGAAAAATAATTAACGAATGTCTATGCAATGTAAATCTGTTTCATCATGTGTCTAGCCTTTTCCCAACTATATCGGGGTCGACTTTCAGTCGAACCGGTTGCGAACCCGCACAAGGTTTATACAGAGCAACTGCTTCTGATCTCCACCACCCAATTACTGGGAGACACTAAAGATAGACTGCTAATCAGACATTTTGTAATAAGCTGTCATAGGTATTCGTATGACCGGGACCAACTGCTTAACGAACTTTCCGTGGCATAAAGAGGTTGACCCAGCAAGCACTGCTTAACCTCAGAACCACTGATCTTTGCGGTTGCTAAGTACCTACGAGCTATTTCAATCTGGTAATGGGCGATGGTAATAGCGATTCTTCTTCGTGTCGGCGGGTCCTATCTCATTGGAAACGCCCAGAGCATGGTGGAATGACTAGCAAGCTGGCAATGGTGGTAACAAATCTGACTGCTCAGGGTGCGCTACGCAACCTCAGGTCTCGTCACTTTTGGAGGCTTTTTGCAGATGATGATAAAGAATAACAAAGCAAAGCCATTGTTTTATCATAATCATGGTCTCTGTTTCAACCTTCTAAATTAAACTATCCTACTAAACCAACACATTTTTTTTTCTCTACAACTTTCATATTATTCACACTTGCTACCGATGAATTAGGCAACAATCCAATTTTCATCCCCATATCCTGTCCATTGAAATAATCTCACTCTCATAAAAAATATCTAGTGACCTTACTTATTTTATTATTTAATTGCGACGTCAAATTGTACAGTGTTCTAGAATGGTAATCGCAATATTATATGGCTGTTATAACCTCATCAGCTTCCCTCTCGTTGGAATGATAGTAAAAGTGTCTCGGCTTCCATTCGCCGACGTCGGCGCCCGCGCACCTTCATCGCAACTTTAGTTTTCGCTTCGCATGTCTTCCTGATTAACTATTCTGTTTACGTTTACAGATCGAATCACTTTTGAGATATTTTATGGTGATGATCCTATTTGTAATAAAATTAGCAACAAAGGTTAGGTTGCGTTATTGAAGCACCAATCAATTTCCCATTTGAATTTGTATATGATTTAAGTTTCAGGAGAACTTTTCAATTCTTGTTTCTTCCTCGTCAATAACAATAAGAAGATAAAACTGAATGATTCTCTAGAATAAAAATAATAAGGTATATCTCAGTTTCATTTTTAACCAACTTCAAAAAAAGAATTAGGTTCTGTATTCTTTTTTTCAATGAATGAAAATTATGTATTGCAGACATCAGTTGCAAGTAGAACTCGTAACCACAAAAGACCACTGAAACATTCGCAAGGTCGCTAAACATAGGATCAAGACTTGAGGTGTTAAGGAATAAGTATCTACATGAAGAACATCGGTTGATTCCTCCTTGTCTGTAATGAATAAAGTCGAATATCAATTACAGGCAGGACAGGACTTCATTTCCACTTCAGTCCTTAGCGCGACGGAAACCAAACACAGTTACACTTTAACCACAGGTTACAATTGTAACTATTATTTATTCTGTGCCAGAGGGCAAATAAAATAATACTTACGGCGTCAGGGTCCAAAATATTGTAATATTTTGGACCCCGACGCCTTAGCCCATAAATAATGATTAACAACTATTTTTTAATAAATCCTTCTTCTATATTGGTTCATTATTTATAGCCTAATAACTGCGATCATTGACCCATATCCGTAATATAAATCCTACTCTAATTAGCCCCTCGACGACGTTACCCCTCGCATCCAACGCTTGCGCTACATAGATTCAACGATCTTAAACATGATTTTCATCTCGTCGTAACAAACGAATTTCCACTCTACTGCTACACTGTAAATTGTATTTTCACTCAAATGATACAGTTTTGAAGATATCTTCGTACCGAACAATCAATTCGAATTTGAACCTTGCATGTCAATGTTTTCGAGTTTAAAGTCGATTGCATCAGTGCAGATTTAATAAAAATAGTAAAAGCTTCGAATATTGCGTTCTGTTCGATGGTAGTAGAATTGAAAATGGTTTGATCGTTGGCGTACGCGCTTCAGATCGTAGCCGCTGAGAGGCAGTGTCGCGAAACGCGACCACGTTGCGATATAAAAGGAAGTTTTGTTTAAATTTCTTTATCACACACCAACTGCCTGCACTCGCGCTCGGTCACTCACCGCTCTATCTTCTTACACCATGTCTGCCCGTCTTTTGGTGAGTTACTTTATTTAATTAATATAACCACATACACACATACACAATTATCCAAAGTGATACGCGAAACTGTAACATGCTTGTTTCACCGGATATCCGCTATAAAACAGAACGTGTTTTAATCATGAACTACCCTACAATAACCGGTAAAGTTTATAATTTTTACTTATCTATACTTTTCAGCATCTTACTTATTATAAAAACAAATAACTTATTAAAATAAATTAATTGTAGTGGTTCTGAAATACTAACCCTTCTCATTTGTTTATAAGTGCAGAAATGTAAAACCAATCAGCTCAATTCTACAACAACTGACTGTAATTACAATTGGACAATGTCTATTGCAGTCTATAAGTATTAAAAACAGAAAATAAAATAAAATATCTAATGGCAACAACAGCTGATTGCGATCCTATCAACATTGCCTTATTCATGATCAATACACGAATCCACCGATATCTAATTAAGAACTTTGACACAACTTCTCTTCACATAATTTCACATCTATTGTGGTAGCTTTGAAGATATCAGAAATTAAACGAGGTTTCGAATTCATGTGAAAATATATCAAAAGGCAGAAAAATAATTCCACAACTTCTGTCAACTGCCTGTACCTTGTTACTAGGATTCATTAGGTTGTCCTCACAAAAAATCCCATGTTCTGATCAAATTCCATTCACAAAAAGCTTCGAGATATGAAAACTTTAATTCAATTCAATTGCTCTTTCTTGAATTATTTGCAGCGATTTTTGTTCGGCAGTCAGTTATCAAATCGATAAAATAATTGCATTTTACAAAAAGAGGGAGATATTTTCATTATTGGTTACAAGCGATCGGTGAGTTAGAAAGTGCTCTCGGATGTCACGTTCTATTCAAGGTTTTTTTATTAGTTATTTACCTAGCGATTATTTATAGTACCTTTGACGATTTGTTTTATATTTTATCATAATCGTGCTTCTTAGTAATAAACAAAAGGGAATTGATTACCATCTTGTCTTGATATCCATCTTAATGCCTAGCGACTATACTCTATATACCTACTCCATACTGTACGAATGTTTGCCATTGCGACTGCTTGTTTTCTATGTCCATCTCCTTATCTTTATATTTTTTCTTTGCACTAATTGCTAGGTTGCAATTGGTTCCTCTTCTTCTTATTTAAGAGCCTGGCTCTTATCGGTGTATCTGATGAAGTTCTTTTTCTCTCCCCAGTGCAGCCTCCGACATGACGGTAAAGTTTTCCTTTATTTGGCTCATGTAACTTATCCTTGGTCTTCCTCTTCCTCTCATTCCTTCTATCTTTCGTTCAATTATGTTTTTAATGAAACTGTCATGTCGTATAGGATAGCCTATCATCTTTGTTTTTGGTTTTTGTGACGGATTGTTTAATTGGTCGCAATTAAACAAAATCCGTCACAAAATGTTGGACCGAGACACTGATTAAATAAGCATATTTAATATTTGTATGGCTCTAGTAAGTTAGAGAGAGAGTCAACTACGTAAATTCATGTTTGGATATCACTGTTAACCTAAGGTAAAGGTATCATCAATGGATTGCCACAAGACGTAATAAACTAGACTAGATCTAGGTGTAAACAAAAGTGCAAACACTTGCCCTAAGGTGGTCATTATAGTACAAACTTTTTTCGCTTAAGATTCTCTTGATACACGTGTATATTTTGACTAATTGAGCCTTATAAATTTGTATCCAACTGATTGCTCATAATAACAATATCACTAACTTTTAAGGGTCACTAACTTTTCGACTGATTTGCCTTAAAATTTCGCAATAAAGTTGAAAGTCAGGTGCCATACTTCAGGTTGATATGTTCTTCTGCCGATGTAGCACAATATACCTATTTTATTCAAATTTCCATGTCATACAATGGGCCTACACCCCCTGGGACTGTCCCCGACTGCTTCTCTATAGTATTGGAGAGTCCTCTGTTACTGTCCTAAACTAATTTAAATTAAGTTCTCAGCACGCAAAAGCGATTTAGGGGGTCCAATACAAGTTTTCCTCCATCTCGACCATAGTTTGGAAGCCAAAAATGTATTAAAATAATGGGTGGATGTCACTCGAATGCGCGCGCATGATTTTTTAACACGATTTTCGCCTAACTATAACTACGATTAAAGTCAAGAAAATCTCGTATTACACCAACAGAAAACTTTAACTCGCCCATGTCCTTGCGTAAGCCTCAAATATGTGAGAACTGTGCTTAGGAGCACGATTTACCTGTTGTAAGGCTGGTTACAAATTCTTCATATTGACGTACCATGGTAATAGCTCCGCTAGTCAGGCCAAGTATTTCTTCAGTGGCATGAAGAACAGTACATACGGCATGTACAGTCTCGCGTATTGGTTAATTCACACACACATTACTTTAACGTAATTTCCATTTTTTTGTCTAAAATGCCAATACACAATTTCCAGGTGGCTTTAGTCTGCATGGCTGAGTTGACTTCGCTGATCGCGGCGGGAGGCGGCGGTGGCGGTCACAAGAAGGTCATCATCCACGTGCCGTTGTTCGTCAAGCACCACCATCACAAGCACACCATCGTCAAGCATGTACATCACAAGAGCGGCGGCGGCGGTGGCGACGACCACTATGAGGTCTTAGGATACACTTACGGGGAGCCCAAAGCGGCACCGCATTTCGGAGGAGGTGAGCATCAGAATGGAAATATATATATTTAATGTTAGGATCTTAGAAAGCTAAGCTAAGCTCTGAGAAAACACGACAAGTCTATTAAGTAGACTTATATTTTTAGACTATTCTGAGTTCTGACTAACTATAGTTATAACAGTAGCACTATAATAATATACATTCATTTGTTTTTTAGTAACATAAAGATCATCAATTTTCAATGATAATACTGAGGTAATGAAGTTCGATTAAATACAATATTAACTTCAGTGGCTGTGAGTAAATAATGGATCCTAATTATATATATGGTGGAAGGTGTTTCCAAGAAAATATAAAAGAAAACATACCTACATTTCACATTTCACATTTTACAAACAATGAGCCACTATCTTAGATCGCTAATGTTTTTCTAACGACTGCCGGAGTCATTTTGATGTTTTATCTTTCACGGCATTTTCCAGGTCACGGTTGGGGAGCAGCCGAGGAGTCTCACGGAGATGGTGGCTACGGAGATTCTCCTGTCAGTTTCGAAGGTGGTGACCACACGGGATACGCGCTGTCTGGCGGAGAAGAAGAGTCCTACGGGTCAGACGTAGGCCATGGTGGATACTGAACTTAAACCGACAAAATATTTTGTACATATAAACATTTAAGGTTGTAATCCAGTGAAAATTAAAACGAGACTAATTAGTATTAGATTAGTGGCTTAATATTTCATTCATTATTAGTCTTGGCTTAATATTTCACCGTAAATTTTAAAGGAATTGTGATTTACAAATCGATTGATAATCATCGATTTTACAGTACAAATTTTAAAAATAATATTCGGAATATCATACAATCTCAGTATTTAATACGTACTCAATGTGAACTAAGGGTCCAGTGAAAATATTTAGCCTCATTATAATAACAGTGTTGTGAAGGTTTAATTTGAGTCTTGGATGTACATATATACATATACTAAGTAGGTTTACAGTTTGACTGTAGTTGTATAGTCTGTCTGAATGATTGTCTGCTAGTTTTTAATTTAAGTAACAGTTGTTGTGAAATTATCTCGGTTTAAGCGGGAATTTGTTAATAATATTATATTTGTTGTTAATTTTAAAATATTATCAGTTATAACAGTGTGTCATTTCCCCCGTTCTTTCTCCACTTCCTCACCCACCTAATGTAAAATATAAAGTCATTGCGTGTGTATATTACGTGACGGGCAGTAATAAATCAAAAATTTATTTTTAATACCAGCAGAACTCACTAAAACAAAACAAAATAAACCGAATCGTGGTTGGTATCTGCTGCAAAAAAACAAACAGCGACACTCAACTTTCTAACATGGCAAATCTTTGTTCGTTTTTTGTTTTTCCGCTTCTGGATGCACAAACGTAACTTTTTAAAATATCTTTTTTAATTTCCTTCATAGAATTAGTTCCAGAACCTAAATGCGGCCATAGATATATTATTTCTTACGTTCTTTGATATGAAGCAAGACGCGGAAGTTGCATGCATGAGCCTGCATGATGTTTTTTGTATTATTTCTATAATATAAGATACATTCATTTGATTACGCAACGCATTACATTATGTTATTTGGTACCTATACTTTTAATGCAACCCGGAAGGTAACCAGCATTCTATAATATAAATTAGATATGTTACGTACCAGTAAAAAGTGAGGAGTGCACAGAGTATAAACTAGTTATTAGGTTCACGTTTGTGGAAGTTACCTTCAGCTTTTTATTCTTTCTTACCCTGTATGAGACTTTATAGTAGGCACATAAAATATAGACCGCAGTTCTCGGGATTAGAGATTACACCGAAATCGAGATGTTTAAAAAATATATCCCTGATTTCGCTTATTTACTTTTTCTGGATTCTCATTAGAGTTTCGTTTCTTTAAACGTTCGAAATGCAACAGTGAATGGCCGCAGTCTAATCAGAATATTTCTATACCTAGAGGAAGGCACTAACTTTGCAGTAGGTTTAAGTCGATATCTAATACTACCTATAATAATTAGGTAGCATTAGATATCGATATTATATATATTCATAATTGTTGCTAATGCCATATATAATTGTTAATTTGTAATTGAATATATTTTTATATAATAAGAGATTATACGTATTGAATAGGAGATGATATTTGATTTTAACTAAATTATTAAATAAACTAATACTAGCTGGCCATGCTCTACGTTGTTATTAATTCCGATGACAGCTGTTACAGGCATCGAGTTATATTTTTAATAATTATAATTATTACTGGGAATTACTTTATTCCCTTAACAAGTGTTCTGGCTTGTCTTACCTTAACTTCATGATGGCCAAACCTTTAAACGCCGAAACACTGCCTGCAATATGTGTAGACGATTTTTCCGAGGATATTTAAATAATACTTCTATACATCCCCTAGTCCAGTGTACAAGGTTAACTTGGGGAGTACCCACAGGCAAACCCGTATAGTGTTACCGATAATTTGGAGAAAGTGACAGGGGCATGTGAAAGCCCCTAATTTACTGTGACTTGCAAAGATTAATTGTATCTTCAGGCAAAATTACAGAGTTTGAGTGTACGTAAAAATAAAATAATCTTGCTAATCCACCACGGTTACTCGTAGTCTATGAATGACACTGAAATAAAACCGTTGCTATTAATATTATGTTTTCATCTTATTTAACTGCCTGAACGATCTTAAGCAATCGATTGGTCATAAGGCGGCTGATGAGTGTAAGGTCCTGCGTTCGGTTTCCAGGTCTGTCAAAATGTTATTGAGATTTTCTGTTATAAAACTCTCAGTAGCAGCCCGGAGTTTGTAAATGTGCTCATTAGATAGCAACAGGCTCGACTCTATTACATGGGACTCAATAAAGGCATGGGCGAAATGTCAACTAACCCTTTGGGGAATACAGGCCTGATGTTTTGTTTTGTTACTCGTATAATAAGTCATCTTAATTAATTTCCCAATAGTATCGTAATTTGTAGTTTTATAATAATTATTACCATGACTCGCGAAGTATTGCCGTAAAATATGTTTCGTAAATAATCGTGAACGCCTTAAACTTGATTGTGTCCTACATCGTCGTAGACGTAACATTTATTCATGAGGAAGAATGGTGTGATCTTTTTACCCATTACAAACTGATTATAAAACGAGAAATTCCCTCAATCCTTCCCCCATAATAGGGATAAGACTAAAGCAGGTTGTCTCGTACGTATCCCGTACACGAGACAACCTGCTTTTTTCGCTTTAAATAATATATTTGTATAAGTTATATTTAAAAAACGAATGCCTGCATAGGACTAGAGCCTCATAGGCAGCGCTGGTCAGCTAGGACAATGGTTTACAGTTTGTGTTTATTTTGGGTTCACTTATTTCTATCTTTATTTCTTAGGTATATCTTGGCATTCGTGTTTAGAATTAGAAAAAAATATATCATACTAATTCTGTTTTAATTAACAAATAATTGAGATGAGATGCAGACCAAATAAGAGATGTGAATGGATTGTATGATGGCTTGTGTGTAACACGTCATGAATTTGAAGAAAGTTACTGTAAAAGTGCATTGTGTGCCTTGCAACAAAGCTTTTAAAACTTAATTTGGTTTTACATTCGCGCTCGTCATCAAAATTAAAAGGTTCGCCGTTTGTCAACGAGAACGCCATCATCATGAAAGAAAAGGACATATTGCGCCGAAACCAAATGAAATATAATACGACCAGGACGATTATAAACACGATGTAGTAAGAAATTCATAATCCTCTCCTGAATCGGCGACATTTTAGGCGGGTAACTAGCAGTAGGGTACAAGGAATGAGCCTCCACGAGTGACGAATCTTTCACTTTGGGCAGTCTCAATATGACGGCACAAGTGTCTCGACGAAAAAAGTAGTAGACTAGTAATACGTGTAGTTCTTGACTAGTTCACCCATACACCAACCTTCTCAAAAGCCAGTCATCAACACCATAATAATTGTAGGAATATCCACTGTATCCAGCTTTCTTCATGTATGAAAACCGTCTTTCGCGAGTCGTCGTTCCCATATAGTAACCGCACTTGCTACCACTAGATCTCGCAGTTACAAGCTGAGGGTATGATCCAGGCTCCGATTCCCATATCGGGCAAATGTAATTGAGATTTTCTGTTGGGAAAACGTAGTAGCAGCCGGAGCTTCTAATACGGTTGCGTCATAATACATGGGACTTAATAACGACATTGGCGAAATGTACAGTATTACACGTGTGCCTTATTGAAGGACACCAGGACCTACAAATGGTAGTATCGCTGCATGGATCTTATCTAATCAATTAAATATCTATTATGGTAACAGAACGGCAAATACTTTCTCAACTGCATATTATAATATATTTATTATTATTTTCAAGTTACAAAGCCCATTTATATTAAAAAACCTTCGATCGAAATGGAAACTGTCAATGGAAAATGTCCAAACATGTTTTTGTGAATATTTCTCTATGTTCCCTTGCAGCGTGAGAAAAGTCGTCGACAGCCGTCGTAACTGTCTTTATCAATGCCATTCATTGTTTTAATATTTTTTGTGTTTGAAAACAAAAGAATTAATAGTAAGGGCGTATACACACGTCAACCAAGTGTAAGGTCAACCGCCTATGGACTTTCTGTGACGATAATTATTCTACAGGTCCTAAATATATTAGAAAATGATCTACATTATTACGACGCGACGTCACATCATAGAATATTGGGACACACAACATCAGCTGGAAACATAATAATCTAAATAAGTTTAGTTTATTATTTTGATTTCTGTGCTTAGAAACGATTTGGTGAACATGATGGTGGTATATGAATAGTTTAGGCAAATATTAATATGATTGCTACTGTTATAATAACCTAGATAATGTCTGATTTTTTACTCTGTGGCAAAATTTCCTTCTACAATACCCACTATTCAGAAGTTCATATTAAATTCCAATATTAAAACAAAAGAACAATTTTATTAATTTTTATTTAAACAATAACAACATAATCAACAATAACAACAAGATTTTAAAAATTTAAATATGTAGATACTTAATGTTAAGGGTTTGGTATTTCAGCAATGTTACTTATAATAACACGATCACAAAAGTAAGTAAGTATGTATGGACAGTGGCCTGAAATTATTTTACCAATTAAATGACATAGTAGAAGAAATAGAGGAAGTCGGCTCTCCGCATCCACCAGACACAATTACTGTTTTTTTTTACCGGTTACACAACACTTAAGTAAAGTTTGCTTTTTTTCTTATTGAATTATTCCGTTACAGTTACGTTGATACTTGAATGAGTTTTTTTATCAACTTGCGCAATTCCGGATCTAGGGCATGTCGAATAGCGAGCGACGTCGTTTACTATTTGGAGTGTAGTAAATTACAATGTAAGTAGGTAGTGACATAAGAGCTTTTGTTCACTTTTACGTTACGTTCATAGTTAACTTACTATAAATAATAAAAATCTTAATATGAAATTGTTTTCAAAAAAAAAAAAAAAATTCAGACAAATACACTGAATAATTAAAACATATTGTATAGTCATCAACTTATCTACAACTTTATCAAATATTTGTACTTACAACTTAAAACTCAAGTAAAATTACAATTATACAGACACTACATAAATTAAAAGCTTACTTAGTTCATTCAATTTAAATCACATTAAACTAATACACAAGGGTCTCAACATTACCAGTTTTAGTCGTCTGCTGTATGCCAGCCTCTCTCGAAAACGACACTGGTGTATCATCAGACAATGTATTCTCTTCATTCGATATGAACGTGCCATCTTTGCCATCTGATCCTGTAAACGAGTTCAGTTGACCGTCAAAACCATCACCTTGGAAGGTTACTGGGTAATCAACTGACGGCTCAACGCTGGGCAGGCCTATACCCTGAGTTGGGGCAGAAGATGAGAAAGGATCACTATGTACAGTTCCGGAGAAACTCTCTATACCATCAGCTAACGCGGATGTTGGCTCAGGCGCTGCTGCAAAATGAGTCGGGAGTGCACCTGGTGAAGAAATTTCGGAGTAGGGATCGTTCGTCGGGTGCGCTGCGGCGCTACGAACATAGCCGAATGTCGCTGGAAATTTGTTCTGTAGCTGGTTCACTGTCGTGAATATATCCTCATCATCCTCACCTTCCTCCGTCACTTCATAGCCATGTCCTCCACCTTTGTTTGGTAACGCGCCAGGCAACGAATCAAACACTTTAATTTGTTTAACAGTATGCGTGATTCCATGTACATGGGGTGCCTGAGGAGCTGCGTAGCCGGTGTTTGGGATACCGCCGCCATATGCTGGTACCGAGGGGGAGAATGAAGGGCTGTAGTCGTCCTCGTAGGAAGGAACTGAGCTGGGTGCGTAACTAAAGCTTGGAACGACTGGTGCGTCATAGTCGTGACCGTGGCCATGTCCGTGATGCCCGTGGCCATGATGTCCATGATGTCCGTGATGTCCGTGATGGCCGTGATGACCGTGGTGACCGTGTTTAGCGTGATGGTGCTTATGTCCACCTTTTGATTCCGTTAGGGACTTTGTATGAACTTTCTTATGGTGGTGGTGATAATGATGTCCGTGGGGTATATGCGGTTTATGTATGTGATGATGATGATGATGAGTCTCTTTCTTAGGTGAATGGTGATGATGGTGAATGGTTATCACTTTCTTATGGTGATCATGATGAATGAACTCCGGTATGTGTATTCGCACGTGGTCACTGAAATCAAAATTTCTTATTACGATGGTGAACATAATTATTTTACTGATATCTATATTATTTTAAATTATAATACGGACAATGACTGCATACAAATTCGCACAATGGAAATTAACTACATATTTAAACAAAATAAATTTGAAAGCAATTTTTTTTGTGAAAACAAGCATTCATCTCTTATTTTAATATGAAGGCTATCGCATAGCTATATACCGCTATAAATAATTTCGCTTAGCAAGTAAATATATAAAATTATAACAGAATAATCAGCACAACGAAATGAACAACTCGAAACGGGACACAGCAGTAGCTTTGATATAATGTGCATCCTTACTGATGTTTTCCTCCGCCTCCAGTCTCGCCTCCCTCAAGACAGAGCACTACCAGCACAGTAAGGTACTTGGTCAGATCCATGACTGCAGCACGACAGCAGACAAACACGACAACAGTCCACAACACGCAGTGACAAATACAGATGAACTAATAACACCAACGGAGCGGACCTACGTTCACATCTTGTTTTACATCACAACAAATACTTTCATTCCTTCCAGACTTTTTTTATTTTAGATCAGTGAAGCGTCGAGCATCACGAGGCAGCACCGCACTGCCGCCACGCCGCACCAGATTGAATAGCGCAACATCGCGAGATGACCATTTATCCAATTTCACTTAAATAAACCCGTAATATCAACAAAAAGACCACTACTTTATTGTCGACGAAACATGCCAAATGACAAAGTGGGAGTGCGCGACGCGGCACGGGACGATTGTCGCTCTAATTTTCATCGATGCAGAGTTCTTTTTGTGCGCCAGGAAATGAGGTGCCAGCTACGTTTTTTGTGAGCTCAGTGTATAATAACTATTTCACTATCGTTCCAAACATCGCATTCGGTCTGACCGCAAGGTAGATGCTGTAACAGTTTTGATTGCGTTCTTACTACTCAGCTATTGGGTTTCAGTTGGAATTTTCTGAATACGCCAGATTATTTGAATATGTACAGCGAACTTCTGTTTCTGTGGTTTATTATTAATCTCACAAAATTTTTGAACTTCAACTCTTCCGTTGAATGAACCCAATAAAAGTAGAAAAAGGTCAGAGTAAGGTAACAACATCGATTAGTTATTCCTATAAGTGCGGGGTGGCGTTCAATAAATAAATGTTGTAAGGAATAAATCGTGCTCGTAAATAATCCTTGGAGTGAGCCCATTAAAATTTAATCACTCGTTTCGATTGAATTTATTGATTTTGTTATATTTACTAAGCATTTATATGTGCGCCGTATAACGGGTATGTATTATTGTTTTTTATAGAGTCAAGCCCAAGCTCACATTACATTCAAGATGAGTTAATTTGTTAATTTTTATATTAACCTGTTATTTTAAAGGCAATGCCTTTATTAAGATGCCCAGATCCGCGCAGATCAGGCGGTCTGCGACGTTAAGCAGCGCATGCAGCAATCGTTCCATGGATGGTTGACTATTATTCGCACATCGAGACCCATCTACTCGTATAAAAGCACGTTAAGGAGTTGGTCCCAGATGTTATACAGCCGTTATAGATGTCAGCAACCCAAAAAGTCGAAGACAACCGGTCTAATCATACGGTAGCAGTGTCTCCCAATAGTTGAGTAACTGAGGTCAAACGGCAGTCGCTCCGTGTAAAATACTGATAAGTATTCAGCCGCTACCGGATATGTACCAAATGCTTTTGCTAAAAAATTTAAATAATGATGCTTTCACACATTCCTTCAAATCCTTTCAAATTGCCGCTTGATATTAAACAATGAAAGGCGAACAAAGAGATCATAAGGGTTCTATTAATCAAGTTAAGAACTGCAACAACAAATTGCCAATTAACTGTGCCAACCGGTACAACCCAGTTATTTTTAATTTAAAGTCGCACTCGATACAATCGCTTATGTAAGATTTCTGATCAATGGAAACTTATCAATTCATTATAATGAAATCTTTTCTTTTTGTATTTAGCGCTGTTATAGATAAGTTATCTCAAGAAAAATCTTGCTTAGATTTACAATTAGGTAATTTAATGCTTGGTTGGACAGAGGCCTATCTTATTCTTATCTTGTTATAATAATAACCACCCGATTTGCGCCATTCTCATACAAAATTTGACTCATCAAAGCGAGATTATGATTGTCATAAAGGAAAACGCCCCTGTCATATTTGTACACTCTTGCAAGTTATAATAGAATTAAAAGAACCATGAACGGTTTTATTTCATTAGGTACCTTTTAGGAAGTCTGATGATGACCAGGAAGATGTTGGATGTGTTTTAGGGGTGAAGCTTCTTGGAGAAACTTATTGGATTTTTGCTAGTCCAAAATGACCATTGTTTTTTGGTGACATAATTGAACCGTGAATTATCGATGGTTATAGGTATAAATGAGTCTAAACAACTATTTCGAATTTAAAAAGGCAGAGGTAAGGATAGGATTTATAACCTAACAGAAAATTACAAGAGCCTTGAAATTAAAGACAAAATTGCCCTATACTCCAAAACGTACCAGTCTTTGCCTTAAAATGTCATAAATAAAATTATTAGTTCAGTCTATGATATACATACATATTTTTGAATATAGCTATCTTAAACATGTCGTTGCATTTAGATGAATTTATTGCAATTTGGAACAGTCATAATATGCCTTAATATGCCAGCAGAATTTAAAAAAGGTAATAGGAATAATGAATATTACAACAACGTATATTCTTAATTAAATTTATTATAATTAAATAACAACCGTTTACCTTATATTAACAAATACAGTTAAAAACATATTTGCACGTCAAATTAATGTCTAAGAGTAATGAAAAGTGATATATTTCTTGATAAGAATGTAAAACCAGAAAATGTTCATCAGAAATGAAGTCGTTGACCTATGATAATTATTTTTAAAACCAGCGCTAGCGCAAGCGATAAATTTTTATAATATTCGCAAGATGATAAAAATGTATTTATATAAATATATAAATGTCATTTATATAACTACGTCTATATCAATACTAATAAAAAAAATAGAATAGGTATATATTAACAATAAAAGACCTTCAAAGATCTTTTATCCAATATAGGTAATATCGATTTGTTACATGATACCTCATCAACCATTCAGCACATTGCTGTCCCACTGCTGGACATAGCCCTCTACTCAGAATCAAAAGTGTTAGGCTTTAATCTACCACGATGGCTTAGTGCGCGATGGTAGATTAATAATAGTAAATGAATTGGAAACTAATGACAGTCGCACGGCGTTAATAAATGTATATCCAACCAACACAGTATTTAAAATGTAAATTAATTTTACATCTTAAAAATTGCAGTCCATTGATACGAGTAAGTAGAAAAATAGGATAAATATTTAATTATTACAATCAAATTAAGCATTATTTCATAAAAATGAAGCGGTGTATTATAATTACTCCAATCTACTGATATTTTAACACAGAATTAATTTTACGTAACTATCCTAAAATAAATAAAAAAGAGTATCGTACAGATATCACTAAAATATAAATTTATTAACTAAGGTTATATTTAAAATAATAATTCCTATCAGTTAAGTTAGCAAATTCGATAAGTCAGTCTTAAGCTTAGAGAAATCAGCGTAAAGGACCCTTCGCTAGAATTTTATAATAATTGTTTGTACAATATTTTGGTTTGTCTATAATCTATCCGCTTATTTACTATTACAAATATTTTGTTACCATGTTCGGGGAACCTTTGAAATATCCAGTATACATATAATTATTATTGCGTATTGTTACAAAGTTTTGCCAATAGAAGACATAAATAGGTATGTCAGCGTAGGATCGCACAATCAACACAATGGCGCTAATTTAGCAATTTAGTAAAATAAGGACTAAGTCTAGTTTTTACTAAATTACTAAACTGTAATTGTGTGGGCTTACGAATATGAAGGACAGGATCGATTGAAGCGAGCTCACATGAGTGGAGTTTACAGTAACCCGAATACGAGAACTCATTAGGTGAGAAACAAGCGTATTAATAATTTCCTTAAAACACTAGCCTCAGTTTGTAGTTTAGCGAAACTACTAAACAATAATCGAAATCGAAACGCGATGACGCGATCCTACGGCGACATATGGGTAAGTACATAATTTAGAATAACGTGGTCGTTAGCACATTTGTAGGATTTTATGGCTTGTCACACACTCACACTTCGTGCTAGTAGTAGTACCTATTGTCAACCTGCAAGAAAAATAAGTAATTCAGTGTAACGAGTATGCGTTATGCGCTTCCACTTCCATATACTGGTTTTCAGAATTTGGGGATGACAACCCTAATATACACTAACATGAAATTAGAAGTTACTGTCGAGCAGCAAAACATAGATCATAAATATTATTAAATTTCTAGCTGGTGCCCGCGACTTCGTCAGCGTATCCAATTTTCCGGGCAACTTTTCCAATTTCTCTTTCCCTAAAAATTGGCCCAGCCGTTCTCGAGTGATGCGCTTACCAACAAACAGAATTACATTTTTATTTATTTATATATATATAACATTATTAATATGTTAGCATAAACATAGTATATTTAACTAATAAATCAGGATTTTCAACTCCGATACAAATTAATGAATATTTTCTCATTCCATTGTATTCAACACATGGGCTTGTCCATGTCCCTAGCAGCTGCAATGTTGAGGTTAAGAATGGATTAAACTATTGTCACCCCAACAGTTTCACCTAATAGACGGAGCAAGTGTGTAGAGTCGGAATAATTGTTTCTCAAAAAGGAAGAACCTGACTGAACTCACCTAAATTCTTCTGTATAGGGGAACAATATGACGGTTGGGTAGTCCCGGTATCTCGTGTCGAGGTAGATCGGGGATGTCGACGTCTAGAGGCACGTCTGGCAGGAACTCCGGGATTCCGATCCCCGGGACAGGGTGACTGTGCTGACCCACTGGTGGGTCGTCATGTAAGTGCATATGGTGGAAATGTTCGTGCTCTTCGTCCATGTGAGGGTCACGGTGCGTGTGGTGGTGATGGATGGTCTTGTACACCGTGTGTGTGTGCTTTATCTTCTTCACTTTGTAAGGCACGTGGATAACCACCTTCTTATTGCGTCTGAAGACAAAAAAAAGAATGTTTTCAAACTCTCGTGTTACATTTATTACTTGCAACACCATCAGATATACCTATGCCTTCCTAAATGGGAGGCTCATTGGCGTCGAGTACCATATCTGTCCCCATCACAAGTTGAAATCTACAATCGGGATTGACATTTACGAATCACGTGACTATGAAACAGCTTATGTCAAATTAGTACATTTTGCTGGCGTTATTCCCTTGTGAATGATTGCATACTTGTCTACAGGTACAGACTAGAAATAGATAGCTCACATCCAATAGGTAAGCCTCGTTAATTACAAGTAGCATGCTATTGGATAATGTTTTCTTTCGACATACATAGATATTGCAAGTACCTTACGCTGGTACCTTAAACTGTTCTGTCAAATTGTAATGCATTCTTGGGGTGCATGGAGAAGATTCCTTCTGGTGGCCAAATTGAATTACGTCTTGCTAACCTAGGGCTGTCTGTCCAGATACCTTCCTACGTAGTGAACTTATGACCCTTCTCAGTCGTATTAATTGTCAAAATCCGTAAAGTAAGTTGAGTAAGAAAGATCTTGGAAAAATCATGATTTGAAGCTATTCGGTCGAAATAAATGTAAACATTTGTGACAAAATCTCATTTATTCGTGGATTTTGACAAATAATGTGAGTGAAATATCTCCAGAAATGTTCATGCTACGCCAACTTGTCTGGCGAATCTTTACACCTCAATAAGAGTAAATTCCTGGGGCTCAAACCAGGATACAATAAAATCAAAACAGTATTACAAAGTGTTTTTATCATAACCATAATAAATCACCGATACATGCTGTAACATTCAAAACCCTCAAGTCATAATATTATTATGACCAATATCAAATGTGTTATTCTATATGTTTATATCACTGGGCTATAATAAACGTAACGAAGCGATTTGTCACCATTTGTCAGCCGTTCCGAACACTGGGTACAACACAATTGAGGTAACAGCAGTGGCCGTAGTGTTTACATATGTTTACAACGAGCTTGGTTCCGTCATAGGCCAGTAATTTCAGGAGCTTCCTTGTACGATGCGCGTGAGTGCAATATGCACGTTTCCTGTTTTTGCGTTGAATTTTGTTGAACGAGCCGCTGATTCGAAAATAGCTTGTCTGTATTTTGTGATCTTCATTTTGTTTTTGTTTGAGATTTATATTTTAATATACATCGATATACTTACTGAACAATCGGATTTCAAACTTTCTCCCTACTCTAGGACACTCTAGGATTTCTTCTGCACAATTTACATATAGAATGTCAAATGCACATACAAATAAGTATCTGTAGGTGAACATTTTGTTTATTCCATTCAGGAATCGAACCCTCAACAATCAGCGCAGAAAGCCAATCGCTTAGCCCCTGCGACAATCGGGCGGTCACGAAGAAAGTCGGAAATTAAAAAGTCTGGAGATTAGCATCTGCTATCTCACCAATTTTGTTTGGAGTTAAAATAGAAGTGAATCCTTGAAAAATACCGATACCTGCCTACGAACCTGTATCTAATTAACTTGTAACTGTTAGCTGAATGGAACATAATTAGAAAAATGCAAGGCTAACGATAATGAGAATATAGGAAGAGAGACGTTACAGGATACAACCATTGCAGTTCAAGCTTATAACCTATATCTAAAGGATATTTTTCAAAGACTTACCCTTCTGTGGTTACCACTAATATCGCAAGCAAGGCGGCGATGAAAAATAGAATCTGGAAAGAACATTTAAAAAAATTATACGGTAGCAGTACTTCACTTTTATTAGAAATAATATGATATCTAAATTTACTTATGTCATGGCGAAAATGGAAAAAAGAATAAGACAATATTATATTAGTTTCAGAGGTGAGTGTCTCTGAGATATCTGAATTTTTAAGTTTCCATTTTATGGCACAAATTATGAATACATTAACAGAAGCTTCGATACATAGCGTAGGAAATCCTTTCATTACTTATAATATATGAAACAATTCAAAAAAAGAAATTGGAAATATATTTCCGTGTGCATTGCATTTATTCTAGACTCACGCAACGCTCTACTTATAAGGCAATAAACTACTATAATAAAACACTATTTTAAGAAGTAAAATATCATCCACTACTTTATTTACATAATATATTATAAGGTTACTGTAGTTCACAGACTACATGACTTTATTATTGGTCATGGTTATAAGATATAGATAAAACACTTTAATGATTAATTAGACAAGTTTACCCATAATCAATCAGTACTAATCAATTAAAAACGTGAGAGATTTCAAGAAACAAAACATCTGATGACTAATGAGTGGCAAGCAATTACCAAACCACTTAATGAGTGACATGCAAATTGATAAACGCTCTCATCAGTTGAACAAAAACTTACCCCACTTCTACAATCCATAATCGTATCTATTGTTGTTTAACAATGTAGTGAAAAGCACAGCAAACGAACATGTGTTGTTTGAAGCAAAAAATCGCACGGAGAGATGAGCGTGAGAAACAAAATCGGATGGTGAATGAGTGACGCGTGCGATCTTATGCGCTTACGGAAAATTTGCACTTTCCCACTGCAATGCGATGCGCCCGAGTCTAACAACAAACTAGCAATGAATGGCGATGCACCTATCAATACTTATATATGCCATACATTAACACCAACTACGAGTATTTAGTCTACGATATCCGACCGTCCTATTTCAGAAGCTTTGCATCGCATGCAGCTCACTCTCTCTACTGTTCTATCTAGAAATATCCAACCCCTCCGCTTGTTACAGTGGTCTATAGGAATCTACTGAGGATATAAAAAGGTCCAAATTGGATTGCATATTGAGTAATGGATTACCTTACAAACAACAGAAAATAATTATCGAAGTTTCGTAGTACTTACTCGTAATGTCGCTATGAGTACTAAATATTTTCAGCTGCATGTGAACAGCTGGTAAAAATATGGAGAATCTTTTTTAAATCTTTAATTAGAATTTTAAATATCTCTTAGTATAAAAGCGAAATACAACTCACTGATTCATGAAATCTCAGCAGATATAAAGCCTACCTATCTACTTGAAATTTGGCAAATAAGTTCCTTAGAGTGTGTTCGTGTCAGTACGAGTAAGACTTCTTAAACACTACCCCTAAGGCCCAAGGGAGTGTAATGGGGGTTGAAAGTTTGAATGTATGATTTTTTTCTATGTAGTATGTGAGAGTTATCTAATATTCCGTGTTAGTGTCCGCTTGTGTTTCTAAAGGTTAAGATCTACGTCTATCAATCGTTAACAAACAAGATTTGATTTGTTTTGAACTTAAAAGAGTAGTTCCAATTAATTGGATTAAATCGCTCTGACGGCATAACCGGCTACTTGTTTACAAATATTAATCGAACAAACCCAACCTATTGCAGAAATCCATGTTTTAGACAATTCCCTTTCATAAAACTGTTGCACGCTGCGTAACCAAGTATTTCAATCGATTATCCAATTATGGTGAGGAAACCCATAAAATTGATTCCCCTTCTTTATTTGAATATTATCTAATACCATTGATAAAGCGCAGATATCCTTTTAGAATTAAATAATTTGAGAACATTCTAGAACGCATCTAACCAAACCTAATTGTTTTTTAGATTATGAAGATTTTCCTGTCCACACAATATTTTACCCATAGGTACTCTGCATACCCATATAGGCGGAATTCTTGCATCAGTAATATTTTTAACCGCAATGTCATCAACAGTCCAGACGAGACGCTCAAAACAATTCAGACTTAATTTAAAACAACAGCATCGCCTCATTAAGTAGGAGCTAGTGAAACTGATGAAAGCTGAGCAAATTATGTCTTACATTGTCATCGCCACGGTACTAGCCCGTCGTTTGTTCAGTCAGAACTGATGATAAACTATGAAAGGTAAATAATTTTCACATGTACATTTCAACTTTATTCACGGGAAAATTATTGCCCAAAAGGTTTGAAACAAAATGAATATTGCCGAATCACGGACGACGACAAGTTTGATCCTTACGTATTGAAAGCACTGTACTTAGCTTCTTTTTTATAATTTTTTTCTTCACGTGTGTAAATTATTCTTGGGCTTTCATTCCGTCGTTTCTTTATGTCGCTGCGTGTAAGAGCAGCAGCGTTTTTTTAACGGTGATAAGAATACATATTATTATAATACCGGTACCGGTAGTATCAGCCAAGCGTGGTGATAGTGGCAATATCTATATATATCCCCTAATTGGAGCGGCAATATGGGTTCGTCTGAAGAAATGTTGCTGAACACAAGACAGGACACTACTCCTCATCCGCCCTTGCCATAATTATTTGTCACTCGTTACGTTACGGATGGAGTCGGATTTCCTTCTGCTTATTCAAAACCACACGAACAGGAGATATAATTTTATTTAGATAATATAGTGTAAGCTGCAATTCCCAATGTGATAAGTATAGAGACACATCAGTTCAAGTTCATGATGAGAAAAAATAAGGGAACAGCTTTATACCCATACTAGTATAAATAAATGGATGCAAGGAAAAGTACCTCCAAGAATGACGATAGCTTTGATAATCTGGCCCACCCTGGATAGTCAGCCTCACTTCCACTATTGCTGATTAGCTAATCTTTTCACTACGGCACGATGATCACAAGACCGTGCCGACATGACAGAAGAATGAGAAGCATAAATAACGCAAGTTTATTTCAAGATTTCGAGTGAACAACTACATACACTTAGCTTGAAAGAAACGTAAGATATTTGATAGAAGACATTTATTATACCTACTTAACTAACAACGTAACCATTCAATGGCAACAACTCGGAAATGGCAATAAGCGGGTAATTTAACTGCAACTACAGAAATCATATAATATTTGCTTCCATTGGCCCACGCAAATTACTTCCTCGGATACTATGGCAATCAAATGAGAAACGTAACCGATCATTAATCGGACATAGACGAACCGTTCTAAACTATTAATTATACAAAAATTACATTTATACCTTTATATAACACTTTCGTCGTTTAATTTCGTAAATCCAGTGTCGGTACCTTCTTCCTTTTAAACTTGTTTTGTTGCATTTTTTCAGCCTACAATAAAGTATGAATTTAGGTTACAAAACCGCGATTTAATAGTTTATTAAAAGAGTTCCGGTAAGGTACCTGATATTCCTTAAAATGTTTCCAAAGGGCATAGCGCAATTCCCAATCTTCGAAGAAAAGAGTAGGCTTATTCCAAGTGATGTGATGCCTTCCTATTTTGTAAAAATACATCATTGGTGGATTCAGCTGAGGAGCCTCTTTTGCTCGCCGCGATATGATTTGGTTCACATAGGTGTACAACACCGGGGCCCTGTGCACCCAACAGATTAAAGACATCACAGATACGACGACGGCGTGCAACCAATATCTGCAGGGTGCTGGGATGTTCTCGCCGTTCAGAGCCAAATCTTGGATAGACATGATGATGCATGCGGCTGCGGCCGCCGTCAGGCCGCAAGGTACCTCCAGTATTACACAGCATATGATGGAAAAGATAATCTTCAGGTTCACAATGTTTGTACAGTGACTTTTAATAGCTTTTAGTAGGAAATCATGTAACTTTTCTCTATGACGTCGAATAAAAGATTTATCTTTGATATCGTAATATCCAATTTTTAGTTGGACCTGAAGAAGAACATGACAATAATTTATTTTTATCAAAAACATAAACGCACACTCATGATATAACAGTTGGTTCCTTTTTAAACAAACCTGTGAAAATTCGTAGAATATCGTAGGAACTAAGAGATATTGAGAGTTATCCTGTCGATCTAGAAATTTTAACAGCAATCTACAACCTACTAGGCTGTACGTAGCATTAGGGCAGCCAACCAAATTAATCAATACGTGTTCGATCAGTCCTTCCCCAAAGCTTTCTTTGTACGAATTTACTTTATAAAACTGCGCCGCATGGTCCAGCAATGTGGAGAACTCCAGAACATCCTCATGATTCATATTAACCATAGAAAACCAATTGAGCATAGTTGTTATGATCAACAGACGATGTTGGTTTTCAACCCTCTCGAAGATGCGACGCAGGCATACTTCGAAGCCTTTTCTTAGAAATCTATATGCGGATGTTTTGCCATCACTCTTAGATATACTATAAGCAAAAAAATCTAGCAATCGTGTGACGAATGGTAGAAGCTTTTGTTTGTCAATGACCCAATTAGAACTTTTGAGTAATTCATAAAACACTCTCATCCGATGCCTAGCCGACTTCACGTCGGTAAATAACATGTAATGAATATCGGTAAGCATCAGATTAAATAGCGTCGTCTTCCCTCTGTTAAAGTAGAGCATCACTTCTAGAATTTGTCCAACGAAACTTTCAAACGACCATAGCGAAACATCTGTAAAGAATTTGAGAGTGATTTTGATAGTAAATTCGCTACATTCTGGCAATAGCATGTCCATGGTTTTCTGAAAGGCTGCTTCTGCCTTGAGGAACTGTCGCTTGCCACACCAGTACCAGTATTTAGACGTTAATCTGCTTAATTTAAGTCGCATACCAAAGTAGAACACCATGGTCAAAGAACATAGGAGCAGTTCATCAAAATCTCGCTCCTGCAGGTCTCTCCTACAGCAATGTTTCAAGATAAACATCATTTTTTTTATAGCGGACACCTTTCTCTTATAGTACGCGGAATCTAAATCCATGGGCATGTACAGACCAGTTAGCAGATTTATATTCGCTTGAATATCCGCTGCATTTAAATGCTTTGTTGTTTTCGATGAAAATATTTTCATCATTATCAAGTTTTAATTATTGCGTGACAGTTAACAGACTGAGAATACTTTGATAATACGTTTCTATGGATACACTTATTTTTTATACATCACCGTAGACCTAAAAAGGCGAATGTTGTCGACATTACGAACCTTTTTGTTAATAAGCCCAGTCTCACACACCTTAGATATTGTCCTTATACCGTAATACCTATTATAATCGTTGATTCGTCGAATCATTCAACCAAAAATAACGTTGTACCTATGGTACAAATATGAATGGATCCAGTTTCTAATAACGTAGTGTTATCATCAAAATTCGCGTGAATTCAGTTCTCATTTAGACTCTGGTTCGAGTAATATTGTAATTATACAATGTACCTAAGTGTTTGCGTAACTACTTTCCGCACGTTTCCGAAGCGGCGCAAGAGCATTGTGCGGTCCCGTGCCCGTCGCCACGCCTGCGCTTGCCAAAACAAACACCATTTAATACGATTAGGTGCCAAATAAGAAAACAGAATACCCATTCCAAAAACTGGGATCAAATCTTAATCATAACTAGATGCGTGTAACAACTAACATAATATATACTAACAATTGAATATATGCGCAATATTTTTATTTCTGTTTGTGTGAGCCCGAGTTCGTTTTTGAGCGCATAGAACTGACCTTCTGTACATATCTATTTTTTGTACTGTACTACTGTTACGACATTACTTTGAGACCTTAACAATTGACAGGCGTTACGTATTGTTACATACTGCAAATAAAATATTTAATTATTAAGCGAATGAGAGACTTTCGCATCGAAGTAACAAAAAAGAAATTGTTTGTGTCTATAAGGTTAATTTCGGGGACAGTTTTTATAATGATTTAATCTAAATACGGGCCGAAAAAAAACACAATTGTACTGTTTTATATTTATTTAGAATGAACACACATTGCTCTTAGTCTATCAGTCTTCGTGATACTAGAAGGAAACCCCCGCACAGATATCTTATATTAATTCCAGATCCGAAATAAGAGGATTTCACTCCATGACGATAAATTAAATAAATCAATGAAATAAATTATACATTAAGAAAACGAGTCATTGGGTGTAATTACACTCGGACGATTCGTCATCCACATTCAACTTGAGTTATGTTATGACGCATGCTTTAACTTCCCATACAATGTTACATACTCATGTAGATATGGTAAGGCATCATGCGCGTACATCTTTCAATAATGCAAGTTGAAACCGCACGAGGGATCTTACGAGGGAATTGGTGGGGTTACATGCAGCTACACCAATTGTGGTCGATCAACCGACTTTTGTGCGTTGTCCTTCGAAACTTGTTGTGGAATATTGTAGGAGGGTTGGGTGTACGTCTGGGCCATGAAAGGACCAGGCCCCATTTTTTCCAGCTTCTCTGCCTCTTCGGGGGCAACAGGACACATGCAGGGTACTAGCTGTACATGTTGGAGGGACACTGGGGTTAGACTGGCCCCCGCAGGCACGTTGATCGGGATCGGCGCGAGGTTTTGTTGTATCATCTCAGGTTGGTATTGGGCCTGTTGCATTTGGTACACCTTGGCGGGTTCGTAAGGAGTGTACGTGTACTGGTACCGGTAGTTTGGTGACATGTTGGGCGGCAGAGGCTGCACCCAGGTCTTCTGGGATGACGACTGGCTACTGCAACAAATAGGTTCATGATTTGATTTTCTATAGCAACCGATGTTGGGAGAACATGTGTGTCATACAGGACTGGTTCACATGGGTGTCAGGGATATATCCAATGTCTCTTTTTGCATCTGAACGCTCATAACAGTTCACACATGAAAATTGACGCGCGAACGCGACGTTTAATTTCGCGTTCGAATTATCAGTGACTCTCGTCTAGTGTAGTTAGCTAGCTCTTCATAAAGGTTAATAAATAAATACAACAAGAAAAATCATTATCAATATACTAATTATCCAGTCGTAAAAAAAAAACATCTGTTCCATACAAATAAAGTTTACTCGGCTGAAATGTATTGAAAAGCTGATTTTTTTCGCAATTTCTGTGTTGGTTTTCTTTACAAAACTTTACAAATACATGAAATTAAATAGATTTTGTATATACATTTTACTAACTACTTATGCTAATGTATTAATTAAACCTTATAAAAACAAAATCTAATCTCCGGAACTAATGATCCGAATCTGAAAATTCTTTCACAGATAGCTACATTATCACCGAGTGTGGTATAAATTATAGATGTAGATCATGCGGACGAACTCGCGGGCTGAAGCAAGTTTTATATATAAAGATATTGCTCACCGTGTAACAATGTGAAACATCTGTTAACGTAACCATCGCATGATCTTACAGTGTCTAAAAACGAAAGGAAATTACGCTGCCGACTTCTAAACAAGGAATTTAGTTAATGCTTGTGTAGTTTTAAGTTCCTGGCATAGTTGTTATAGAAAAGTAAATTATACTCAGGGTTCCTCACGATACAAATGTCGCATATAAAGTCGATGGGTAAGTCCGTGGGCACACATTGTCAAGACAATGGTTAGACTACCGTTCTAAAATAGCAGATGCGCACACTTGCAACTAATAACAATAAAATATAATAAATTTAGTCCATTACTGTCCCACTGCTGAGTAAGTGCCTTTTCTCAGAATAATTTATGGAGCTCTCGCAGGTTTGCAGGTTTCTTCACGATGTTTATCGCGATGCGATTGCGTCATGTTTTAGAATATGATATTATATATGATATAAACCTACATCGTTATGACACAATTTTTCTTGTCAGACTAGAGGTGCCCTCCGACTTCGTCCACTAAAAAGATTTTTTATACAACATTGACCCCAAACTGAACCCGCATTTCACCCCTTTCCAATATTCTTTCTTACCCTACATCCTAACCAACCTGCCGAATTTCAAATATGTTTTAGTACCTGTAATTTCGTGATTAGTCTGTGAGTGATTCTGTCTAACTACAATATTGATTAGATACGTATATAGCCTATAGCGTATACAGTCTACGTATGCTCTTGTAGTAACTGAACCTTGTTTTAAATCCTATATAACCTACTATACATACATATGTATACTTAGCATTCAGGCAATAAATTAAAAACAGAAAGAAAACATGAGTTAAAGAAGTAAATATTTACACAAGAATCCTACAGTAACACAAGTCGGACCATTTATTAGTACCTGGACATTTTTTGTAGGCCAACTGACTAGCATACTTTAGGGGAAAAAATGTAAACTAAATGCAACCACGCCTTTCAAAGAAAAACTCCACATGTCTGGTCAGTGGTGAAAGTGTACATAAAATTAATTTTCACGTATCAGGAAACGTGTACTTTTTTATCTGCGAGACGGGCGCCGATTCTGTAGTTGCTCAAATAGAATAAGAAATATATTTATTTACCGGTAAAACAAAAAAAAAAGAAGGAAATATTCCTAGAGCTATCAATAATAAAATCGTAGAGGTCGAAAATTTAACACTCGCATTTCACCCGTCATTGTGTCCCATGTAAGGGTGTAACAATTCCAAATTCCGGGGTGCTGCTAAAAATTCAAATTCAAAATATATATTGTTTTTTAATGTTTTATGCGGCAAACGAACAGACGGATCGCTTGATGGTAAGCGATTAACGTCGCCCATGGACACCCGCAACACCGGAGGAGTCACAAGTGCGTTGCTGGCCTTTTAAAAAGGAGTACGCTCTTCTTGAAGGTTTGAAGGTCGTATTGGTCCGGAAATACCGCAGGCGACAGTTCATTCCACAGTTTTCTTGTGCGAGGCAGAAAGTTTCTAGAGAAACGCATTTATTTGCTTAAATATTGTTACAACTCGAGTAACATAATAATATTTACTAAATATTAGTCCAGCATATTTGGTCATAACATGCAAATATTTAAGTTTATAATAGTATGACAACAAGTATTTTTAGTGTGACAATTTGTATTAAAATCTATCTTCCTATTCTTTATTTGAGTAAAAATTAACTCTCCAAGAGAAAAACTCAATAATACTTCGTTCTTCCCGGAGATCGCAGCTAGGACTTCACTCACCAGCTCACCTCCCAGTAGCCGCGTACGCTAGGAACTAACTAACGAGGCAGTCTATATATTGTACATATTTTCGTGATAGTCAGCTAGGGAGACTAGAAATAGGCAATAGGATACGAGCCCATAGCTGTGTTTAAGACGATGTGGTTAAGACGATTCTGAGATACGTTCTGATTGATTGGTTACTTATAACAAGCCGTAGCCACATCATTACTGTGTGGAGGAACTAGGTATGGTGTTCCTCCATTGAAAAGGGAGGATCCTCCGACCAAGCAAGGTGGCGTTAGCCTGGCGGACCATGTGTTAGCATTGTTGTAAACGGTCATTGTGCGATTCAGGAATTTCTGTTGCGCTTCACTCTTATAGATGGCGCTTAACTTTTTGCCATGTTGCGAATAGTAGTCGCTACAACTATAAAAAAATCTAGAGGAACTCTTTGAAAGTACGTAAATATGTATCATCACGTGTTCATAGGATTGGAGCACTGCAACATATTTTTTACTGTTCTTTAATGCATTTTAATAAAATGTGAGATTTAGCTTGGCTCGGGTTTATCATATTGTATGATACAAAACATCACTCTATATCTAAATGACATTAAGCTGTAATATAGTATAGACATACGAGTAATTAGCCAGGGAATCTAGCGTCGATTGGTAGGACTGTGGTTGATGGGTATCGAGTTCATATTCTTAT
The DNA here is from genome assembly GCA_947562105.1 of Shargacucullia verbasci. Lineage (NCBI taxonomy): Eukaryota > Metazoa > Arthropoda > Insecta > Lepidoptera > Noctuidae > Shargacucullia > Shargacucullia verbasci. The sequence goes on from OX387279.1 coordinate 11,623,213, forward strand.
CACCTACACTACAATATAAAAAGATTGAACTTTGAAGTTTTAAGTACTTACGACTATAGTACTATTTGACGTGAAAACCACTTCGAGCAAATCAACTTGTTACATGCTGGGATTTTTCTTGAGAAAAAAATAATGCGTTATTAAAATAATTCTGTCTATGCCTTACAGAATCGGCACCCATTGTGTTAATTTGTACCGATATCACGATAACTGTCAAGTAACTTGTGACATGGAATCAGCAACTTCCAGCTTATTTAACATCGGTAATCGAGTAATAATTAACATTACTCAATAATTACTGAGTTTTCGTATTGTTTTAGAAACGTGTGAAACTAGTTTTGTTTTCATCCACCTATTTTAATAAAATAAAATATTTCAGATTGAATTCGAAGTCTTTTGTTAATAAGTTTTTGTTTATATATCACTAAAATGACAAACAAGTTACTGTGTTATTTAACGTAATGTGAAAATATTTCAATTTTGAGACAGGGACAATTTTCTGACAAGTGTGCTGTAGACTCGTAACTGATTAAATCTCAATATGGAGATTATCATTGTCAAAGAAATCCAGACTTATTCCAGTCTAGAATTAAAAGAACATTCGCTTATTAATACAAAAGTTAGCTCATGCCGAATTAGCTACTGTAGGTATTTAATAACGCAACAGAAATATTGAAACACTTACGACGAATCAGAGCCCCATTTGAGGAAGAACGCCTCGGAGGACGCTATCAACGCCAAACTCAGGACCAACTGCATCTATAAACAAAATACCCAACATTAGATTTTTATTCACAAATAAATTTTAAATTAATTAAGATATTCCTAATAGCTACTAAGTCATTAAAAACGAGACAAAATAAGAAGTTATTATTATGATTACATCGAGCGGTCACGTAACAGTGACAAGAATGTAAAACAAAAACATAATTAGCGTACTCCATAAGGGGGAAATGAAAGTACCTAACTCGTTATTTACAATGATAATCCTACTCCTCGGTTTAAAGCTACTAATACCTGTATCCTGAAATTATTCCAGACTGATAGAGATTTATGTTTGGACAACGTAACGGATCTTACGGACAAGAAGTCACAAACTAGAGTGTAAGTTACACATTTACGTACTGTTCTATAATACTTGTACTTATTATCTATAGAATGGTTTAACACCATGGCTCACAAGGTCAGAATTTAGTAAACACAGCAAATAAACATGAACAATAGAAAAGGCTGAGCATTTTATGTATATGAAAAGATCAAGCGACTTAAGAACAAAAGAAAAATATACAAAGCATAATTTCGCAAAGCATATTCCTAATTTAAGTAAGGAATCGCTAGCATAAAGGAAGTAGGTAATAATTAAATAAAAAACTAACAAAGACTTTAACTTAACTTTGAACTACCATTTGTAAAACATAATTTTGTCTACATGACTTGAAGTTAATTAAAGGTCTACTAAAGTTTATGATTAATGACCGTATGTTATAAAATCCAAACTACTCAATTATAAATTTCTTAATTAGTTAACCATCAGTTTTTTAAATAAACAAGGATGTTGTTTATATGATGAGTACCTCCCATTTAGAATTGGATTTTGAAAAGACTTAGAGATCGCTTAATTGTTGAGAAGTTATTATAAGATTATTTTGATTTTTAATTTGTAGATAGGATTAAATTTCTCGTCTTTTCTCTGGTATATTCCGTTAGACAGCGAAGCAATCACGCTGCGTTCCTGCGTTTTTCTAGACAGGAATATTATAAAGTGATTTGTGCCGGTCCATGGATAATCATTAAATGGTGCGTGCGAGTCCCAAACCCATAAATGTTTAATTTATTTTGGAGGCTTCGCCTACGTGTTCATGTTGGTCATCAACTTCAGCTTTATGTACAACGGCAATATTTTATTCTTTTCCTTGATTAATGTAAGATATAAAATAAGGGATCGAGTTATAAATGTCTCAAAACTAGCTTACCAATGGATCCTAGTTATAATACATATACAAAATTAAATGTGTCACCATACCTAATTTAAATACCATTAGAAGTGAATTTACATTCTAACAAACTAGAAAATTATAAAACGCGTAATTTTATAGCAAAGATTGCATGATCAATACGTCTATCGTTAAATCAACATTTAAACATTGTTGAAAAAGGAAGGTCCAAAAATAACACTGGATTTATCTCGATATCTCAAACATAATCATTCAATATATCGACAGGTGTCACAACAAAGATGTTAACAAAAAGTCGATGTGAGACTACCGTCGCGGTCGGTAGGATGACTTGCATCCCTCACTTTACTCTCATCAGCCATCCATTGAGCCCTGTTATTGCCGCCATATAAATTGAATTTTTACCCAACAATAGACAATCATTAAGCACGAATAATGTAAACACGAATAAGTGTTAAGTCTATTCTTTGATCGATCAACTTGATTCGTGTTTTATATCAGTAGTTGCTCTAACAATTGTATAAAGTGATAATTTATTATAGTCTTCGTATAAGAATGGGATTTTATAACGTAAAACACTTAAAATGACTACTAAAACCAGTCCAACGAATAAATGAAACATAAAAATAATTAATTCAATTGAATTTATAAAATCATTAAAAATCGCAAGTGTTATATGATATTATGTGACTTACCATTTTGACCGCATCCGGATACATCACACTTGATGAGATGTGCTGACTGGACGAAAGGAGTAGCTCTACGTTCACCTCCTTCGAGATTAGACTCAGAACTACTGGTTCAAGCCGAACGAAGAATTAAGGAGGCTTTACACAAAAAAAAATAACGTTATTTTGGGAACGAAGATGCGTGCACCCACTCCGGCCGCGGAATGACCGATCCCTGGGATCCAGTCGTTTTTTATACACGGTTTCAGAAACATTCCGTCCTTAAAAGCCGGTCTCCGACCTCAACATGAGGTATAATAATAATCTTATTAACTTATCTACACTTCTATCTTTACTTAGAACGTACCGTTATATTAGCCTGATTTAAAAACGAGGTTCTTAGGTACTGGCCACTTAAGATAATTTCACACTTTTTTCTGAGGGCGAGTTAAGTGTTTTAACATAGAGTTTTAAGGAAAAGTTTCTAACGGTATGGGCAAGTACTTGCTGTGATATAGTCAATCTTGGAACGCTACAAGCTTATTCAAATGACTGAGAACGAGAAGTATGTTGGCAAATCTTAGTATGTTTGCCGTCCTTGCATACAAGTACATACGGAGGGTAATTTTAACCGACAAGAAGCCTGTTAGTAGAAAATTGTTAAGTTAAAAATGTAATTTACTGTAAGCTAACCATTTTCATTATAAACGTCTATTTTGGTGGTGAATTATCGATTGACAAAATCAATTAAAGTCTTGAACATAGCATAGCTGGTATGCTAATTAGCTTTGAAATCGCTACACTACCAATAGGTAGGGTACCTACTTGATATTTGAGTTTCGACAATCCGAAGCGTTTTAGCTATTGCCCGCAAATATTGGTGACGTAAGCCGAAAGTTTGGCCAGAGCAGTTTGTACAGATGACCGGCGCTCGCGCTCTGCTGCACACGTAATGGGAAGGAAGGATGCGGCTGACACTCGTATCAAATCGCTGGGACGTGTTCATTATCAACACTACTTTAACCATCTGTGAAGCTCCCCTTCCTCCGTCAGAGCCCCGTGACTTGCTGTGCTACACCGAGCGTGAAATCTTAAATGGGTGAAGTAAACAAAATGACACTATGACATACAAAAAAATAGAACGGTGCTAAAGCTTTTTATGAATAAAATAATGTATCAATATAAGCAGGAAGTTAATTGAAATCAGTCCGACATCAAGAAAATGTATTCCCGGAAGGGTTAGGCAGAAGTGTACTATTGCCATGTACGAGTACACCCACATTTCGCCAATGCCGTTATTATGTCCCATGTACTAGGAGGCGAGCCTATTTCCATCTACTGGGCACAGTTCCAGACTCCGTGCTGCCACTGACAATTTCCATATGGAAAAACCCAATAACACTTTACCCGGCCCGAGATCGAACCCAGGTTCTGGAATTGGTAAGTAATATTGGTATTCTGAATACCTTAAACCTTCATAACATATCGAATATCTTCATAGCAATCCATATAAACATTTTAAAAGATTTTCAGGATCTACCGCAATCATCCAAACACCTCGCAAATCTCGATTTCAGCGATAAAGTAAATAGAAACCTAACTCACGCCACGCCAGAATACTGATTCAATCCATCGGCAGATAAGCAGTGTACATACCGAGTCTAGTTGCCTGTGTGGTTGTTAGGCATGCTGTTATGGGTTCGACTTCCAGATAATATCGGTGCGAGTCAACTTGCTTCTGTGCTTGCTTCGTTAGCATCTGCAGGACTATTTTACGGGCTTCCACTTCACGAGCTATATAATGGAGTATATATTTGACGACACGGTTGGCGCAGTGGTGGAGAGATCGACTGCTGAGCTACGTGTAGCGGGTTCGATTCCCGCACGGAACAAATATTTGTATGATCTACAGATATTTGTTTCGGGTCTGGGTCTTCGTGTATGTGAATACACACCGTGCCTCGGAAAACACGTAAAGCCGTTGGTCCTGCGCCTGATCTCTCTCCGGTCGTGTCGGATTGCCGTCCCATCGGACTATGAGAGTGAAGGAATAGAGAGAGCACCTGTGTTTGCGCACACACTTGTGTTCTATAATATCTCCTGCGTAGTTGGCTAATCTGCGGTGAGATTGGCCGCCGTGACCGAAATCGGTCAGGAGGACATTACAATGGAGTTCAAAATTATCTGATGACTAAAAAATTATTAATATTATAAACCTGTACGATCCTACTGCAGGCCTCCTTCTTTCCACTTTTCCCGGTCTGTTGCAATTTGGGACTAAACTTTTAGGTGTAAATCCAGCTCATCACGCCATCTTCCTCTAGGCTTGCCGCGTTACCTGCTATTTGGGATCTAATGTCGTTATTTTAGCCCAAAGCTCCTCCGGCATGCGGCAGATGTAAACAGCCCAGTTCCATTTTAACTTGACAGCTGTGTGGCCTATGTCCGCATTTCGTGTTTCTGAACATAGTGATAGACGGCACGGTTGGCGCAGTGGCTAAGCGATTAGCTTTCTATGCTACGTGTCGCGGGTTCGATCCCCGCACGAAACAAATATTTGTATGATCTACAGATAGTTGTTTCGGGTCTGGTTGTGTGTGCATGTGACATGTATGTTTGTAAACTGTACCCACGATACAGGAGAAAATCATAGTGTGGGGCAATGTTTTTAAAATAAAAAGAAAAAAAGAATCCAATTCCTTACACGGTCTGTATAGGGTGGGGAGAATGACATGTCCATAAGTTTTCGTTTCAGCGATAGAGAAATGAAATAAAATTATTTATTTTGCAATTAGGATTTTTCCATCACTTTTACACGTCTTTTTTAAACTACATGGGGTCGGCATTTCCTATGACTATCCCTGAGAAGAAACGCCGAAACAAACTCAGGGGTCAAAGTCTATTCTAAAGTCCAGATAGATTGTAATGATGTAAGGGTTTATGTGAGACAAATATAGGGTGGAATAGCCTTTTGAAGAAAGTGACATAACTATTTGAGCTAACCTGTCGGAACAGAGTGCAAGCATGCATCAGTTATCGTGAGAATTAATGAAATTAAGAGCGTTCCGCCTAGATCTCACTCACATTTACAATTTATAGCGGTTATATATAAGAAATAATTTCAATTTAAACGACATTACAATATCAAAATAATGAAGTAAATAATATAATAATTAATGGCAAAAATTGTATATAAAAAAAAGGAAAGGCTAAAGAGCGGTTCAATTCCAGGCGTTTTTGTCATCTAAATAGTCCGAAATTTTATAGTATCCTTTTTTTACAAAGTTTAGATTTAATTACAATTTTGAACTTCTTTAATGTTAAATTACGTATATCATTGGGAAGTTTATTGTAAAAGCGTATACATTGTCCCATGAACGAGTTGCTTATTCTGTGGAGGCGCGTAGCATGTACAGCAAGGTTGTGTTTATTCCTAGTATTCAAAGAATGAGTATCAAATAAATAAAATAATAAATTCAGCCCATTACTGTCTCACTGCTGGGCAAGGGCCTCTTCTCAGATTGAGAAGGGTAATGCCTTAGTCCACCACGCTGGCCTGGTACGGGTTGGCGAACTACACACACAATCGAGAACTTTATGGAGCCCTCTCAGGTGTGCAGGTTTCCTCACGATGTTTTCCTTCACCGTTAACGCAAATGATAATCAAATTCTGATTCGCACATGATTCCGAAAAGTCAGAGGTGCGGGCCGGGTTTGAACTCGAACCCTCTCGCATGGAAGGCAAGCGTTCAACCACTAGGCTATCACTGCATTTTCAAATGTGTAAAAAATAAAAAAATCTTCAATTCTTACAATATGGGTATCAAATTGAAGAGCACATTCCAAAACTATATAATTTATAGGCATAAATTTTACATAGGTAGGGTTATATGCAAAACAAACATTTCATTTTTGGCTGCAAATAATTTAATCATACTTTTTCAGAACATCCATATTTATTACATTTGATTACCTCAGTTGATAATTGTGATAATTGGTTTGTTTCGAAATATTTGATAAACGAATGTTTAGATGATTTTGACGCAAAGGATGTATACAATAATTTGAATACTTGTGTTGTGCAGATGTAATTGGTTTTCTTTGGAGTGCAGAATTATTCGAATACATGGCGTGCTCCTATATATCTGATGATGACTGTACCTGCCTCATTAGTCTAGCCTTCGCAAACACATCCCTGATCGTGAAGCCCGGAGACCCGGTATCCATTCCCAGGTAAGGTAAAATTGAATTTTGCTGAAGAAAGATCTCAATAACAGCCCGGAGTTTGTTGGATTATGTCCGGAAGATGACAATAGGTTCAGGATTAGATATTGGCACAGCCGAAATCTGGATGTACAAAAATATTCCACTGTGAACCTTCAGGGAATACAGGCGATGCGTTATAGTAATCTATCGCGTGTAAAGACTTATGTATAACAGTGATCTGCGATATATATTCGGCACACTTAAATAAAAAGGGTTAGAGCGCTTTTGACTTATGGAGTCTATGTCATCTAGGCAGCTAGTACTGTAACTTATGTTTTATGATGACTTATATACTTTCTACATATTTAGAGAGATCTCACAGTCAAACCGATTTTACCAAGTACAGAGTTGAGACTTTGCAAATTGAAATGAAATTATTTATTTTGCAATTAGGATCTTTCAATCGCTATCACACTTTTTTTTTTCAAACTAAAAGACGTCGGCATTTCTTATGACTACCCCTGGGAAGAAACGCCGAAACAAACTCAGAGGTCAAGCTTTATTTTAAAGTCCAGACAGATATAGTAAAAAAAGTTCCTTAGCTATGTGAGCTGACCTGTCGCCACAGAGGGGAGGATTTACAATGTTTATATACCTAAGTGATTACATGTTTATTATCTCTCATCAAATACTTTTAAAAAGCCCGTACGCTAATTTAGCTTTTAAACTTCTGTGCGTGCAAAAGTTGAATTTTTGAGAAGCTAAACAACAATATGTTCTCGGAGTTTTCTCTCTTAACAACTCGTTAAAATTTATAAGATAGCAATTTGGAATCTGTACATTCAAACAAACGTAAAGGACAAAAAGTTTTATTCAAAACAGAATCTAATCATTTAACATGCATGTTTGACCCAGTCTAATAGGAAACGGCTGTCGGCAGGCACCAACGACAGCCAAAATGTATAAAATCGTCACACACATATTCCCGCACCGATAGCAAAGCTGGTAACAATGCAATTGGCTACAGAAGAGGTCTAACTTCTTGAAACCAGGACTGAGACAAACCTTGACAAGTAAAGACCCCTTCAAGACTTAAAACTCAAGCTGATGGAAAAGAAAAAAACATTGGGTACTTAGGTATCCAAACTACAATAATAATGTATTATAGACAAATCTATTGTTACTCATCGTCAAAATTAAATCTTCTCATGCCGTCGAACCGGAACCCATATGCGGCTGCGTTTTTCACGTCAACTAGCGCCGGGTTGCGGTGCTTGTAGAAACTACCATGCCCATGCGCAGGCCGCGATGATCCGTTCGGTATGCCGTGCGCCTCACGCGGGTAGAACGCTTCAAACTGCCCGCTAGAGGGCAGCACATCCTTCAAGCCGTCGTCTTCTGGATCGTATGGGCGACATACAGATAGCGCCACAAACGTCAAGAGACATATTGAACAGAATACTAGCCGCATCTGGAACAACCGCACTGTGTCTACACAATATTTAAACTAAATGTGAAGTAAACAAAAACATTACGTACAATGAGGATTAGCGTTGCCAATTACAATAATTATAAATGAATCACCTGGATGGTGTTAATTGCGCAATGGTTGACGGGTAGATCGTAGTTATAGCGCAGTGAATGAAACTGGTGTGGTTTCGACAGCGGGCGGGCACAGTCGATCACCTTGAGGCCGAGCGGCTCATGCTAAAATCCGACAAGTGTAGCAGGCGGGGCGTGACGCGGCGGTTCCGCAACACAATACTTTCCCTTCGCGTTTGTTACACACCTACTAACGACGTTGTTGCGCGCCACCCACACACTGCTGGACTGTGGACATAACCACTGCACTCATGCTGATATACGGATCGCTTCATGCGCAACATTACTTGAACACATGTTAAGTACTAGTCGTTTGACTCATTATTTGAAAAGAACGTTTATAAGTTGTTTCCAGCTTATAAACGTTATTTTCAAATAATGAATTCTTTAAACAATAAACCTAAAAAAGAAAGACAGGATATAAAAAACACACATATCATCCCACATGTTATCTTTAATGAAAATAAATTCCCTCGAAAACTTATTATAATTATAGACAAAATGACTTTAGGACACTAGGATATTTCAAAATGGTTTACTATTTTTAGTTCTACATACTTTAGAATGTCTGTGATTAGCAATTAAATTACTAATTATATTATGAATTAAGTATGTCTTTTAGCAAAATATCGTAACTTATTTGGAAACATTTACAATGATGGAAAAAATAGTGCAAAGTACACTTTCGTTTAGAATCAGTGGTAATATTAATTACCTATATAGTATACGAGTCGATTCCACTCTACTGCTTCTCATAAAGGCAGACGTTAAAAAATATTGGCCTAAATGAAAAACCAATTTACATGTCACGTTATACACTGAGACTCGATAGCGAGTCGCACGATATACTCGTAATTAACGAACGGTATTTTTGGTGTGAATTCGGCGATAGCTAAAATTTTATAGATTCGATTGAGAAGGTTCCGGTTTCAAAAGATGCAAGATTGGTCGAGCGTTTTTAAATAGTCGTATGCAAAATAACCTCATTTCATTATTATGACAGACAATAATCTTATCTGATTCTTAAAAACTTGACAATTAAATGACACAATAACTATTATACATAAGAGTTACGAAAAAACTTGTTACGGTCAAATTATGACACTTACCTACAAATATTCAAGTGGCCAAGAACGTATTATAGCATTAAGTTAGATTTCGATAAGTTGATACGATTATGAGTAATTAAGTAAGTAGGTATTAAGATTAACAGTTTAAGGAAATTAATTGTTATGAGTAAAGAAGAAAACAATGTTAATACAAACTATGCTACTGGCACCTTATGATGGCTTGTGACAGTTTACCAGTTTTGTAGATTTTTTGCTTAATTATACTTAACTTAGCGCCTTACTATAGCGACATCTGCAACGAGAGTACGAGATTTGTTCCCGCATACTTTTCTGTCAATATTTACGGAGTTCATGAGCGTGCGTAAGCTGTCACAAGCGATCATAAATAACCGCCAGTATACCTAGATAGATAAAAAAAGAATAACACTTTTTGTACAACAGATTGAAACTAAAATTTTTTCGAAGAACTAAAGTGCACATTGTTCACCATTCATAAAATTCTTAACATAGTATATATTAAATGGTAGAGTAGAATCGACTTAACAACGCACAGACAGTCTACAAAGTTGATAGCTACATAATATACTAGCTTACTGTAGTTACTATGGGATGCAGATCACAACGTCGTACAAAGACTTGATAGCCGCTTGGTGTCAACAAATGGGCCACGGGTAGGGTTGCCAGGTATCCGGCTTTAGCCGGACATTTCCGGCTTTTTACAATCGTGTTCGGCCAAATATATACAAGTCCGGCCTGTCAAACTTTTGTTAGCCTTTTGGTCAACCCCGCCCCGCCAAAAGATGCCAAAAGTAACAAAATTTATTTTTCTTTTAAAAACCAGTGTGTCAGGCTTTTAGTGCAAAACCTCCGGCTAAATATGAATCTGTGTCCGGCTTTTCTATATTTGGACCTGGCAAACCTAACCAGGGGATAACTTTATAGCTTCATGACATCAGTGCCGGATTAACCACCTAGCAAGAGTAGCAATTGCTACAGGCCTCGCGCAAAAGGGGCCCCGCGTATCCAATCTCACCCACCTCCGCCTGAGCGTAATTTTTTTATTGAAACTTATTAAGACGTGGTATATTGAATTTACTTGATGACACAAAAACGGTAACGTTACCCCCGTTTTTCGAATAAGACAATGCACGACAGACAATGGGTAACCGATTATTATGTTGGCAAAAATAAAACACAGAATTTCATATGGTAAACGCACAAAAAAGTTCTACAAAAAGTCACTTTATACTCATATCAGATCAAGGGCCCCTCGATAGAATTTGCTACAGGCCCCGCGCTTGCTTAATCCGGCACTGCATAAGATGACAAGTATAATGTATTACTTGGCGTCCCACGTCGTCACTCTCTCTCCCGCATTAGAGTACGGAATGCTGTACGTGTATGTGTGTGGGTGCACAGAAATAAAGTGAATATTAAAGCGGAGCCACAAAGTGACCAGTCATATTTGTCATACATATATCGCGGCGCCACTCGTAGCTCATGCGGCATGTCAAAGTTGATCTGAAACTTCTTTCCACACACCGTAAGAACTTTGTACCAATACAAAGTACAAAAACAAGCTGTATAACTTAAAACCTCATAGGTATAAACAAATTCAATGTACCCTACTCGTGTCTACGTAAATATCATTTATACAATTGAAAAAATATATCATGTATTTTATGCTTAGTGTAATAATAGCTTCATGATTATAAAGCAACGACATATAAATATTTAGGCCATCTTGCACCGTGCTGACTATTGACTATAAATACAAACAATAAATAAAGATGCTATTATATTAATACTGGGCACGTGGTCGACGGCGTTAACACAACAAGATCAATAAAACGGTAGTTACATTCATTTCTATTGTACTATCATTAATACCCATGCAGCACAGAAACAGTCTTAAAATTTAAAACAACGGTATGTAGTGGTGCAAGGGCCTTTACAAAGTGGATGATTATATAGTTATATTTCTACATAATGAATAACGTCTGATGAATAAATATCATGTTTTATAGATGTGTCGTATTAACATAGTCAGACACCAACCTACAAACGGTACTACATCTTCATAAAAATAATGTACTAAATAACTTTCTTTGTTATGTGATTTAGCTTTATTATTATAGGCACATGTTAAAAATTTGTATATTCCGTTACATCTGAGTAAAATATTACCAACAACCTGATATATATCAATATTTATACTTAAATATCGTAATATCGTAAGAGATATTTCAATACTTTAATACACAGGTAACGTTCCAGCCGTAAATTAAGTATTAAAGATCACATCACAATAAGTATTAAGAGTACACTAATATTTGTTGAAAATGTTATTAATCAATGATATTGGGGTACCAATACTTTCATTCAAAGATTTTATAGTATTTTACGATCATTAAGACTGATATAAAATACTAGGAAGCTAAACTATTTGTTCAACAAGTCTCACAACGCAATGATACAACTGTGAACATGAATACGAAAATATTTAATCACTATTGCACTATAACTTTATCCACCTGTAAGTTTAACTATGGACTGTGTATCTACATTTGTTAGTGTAAAAGCCCGAACACCGACAGAGGATTAAATTAAATCGCAAAATCTCTTTTAATCCTAAGTTATAAGTTATAACATATCGTAAACCATTTGTATACTAAGATTGACCGGTAAAATTTAATAGTTACCAGTGTTCAGGTGCTCACAGTAACAACTACAAAGATAACTTGTAACAAGTTTGAGACCGTCGCACTGTAGTTTACTAAAATCTAATAATTAATCATTAAATCACGGACTACTCTAGCTTTTTAGAGAAAATATATAATAGCAGCCTACAATTGGTGTTAACATTTATTTAGTCAAATAAGACACAATGTCAGAACGATCTGTCCTGCAAGGCTGTTCTGTGCGGAGTATGAGGTTTGATTAAAGTCAAAAGCACACACATTTCTAAGTTTATGAAGTGTATCAGCAACTAATTGTCTATTGTGACAACTAACATTTACAGAAAACGCCCAATACAATGTGTATACTAAAAATGTTCTTATATCGTTAAAATATCCAATAATTAAAAATATATAATTAATTGGATAATTGCTACAAACTGCACTACTCGTATATATCATTGATTTCAATTAAATATAGATATTCAATAAAACACATCCATGAAAATATTTTCGAATACGAAATATGTCTCTTAATTAACACAGGTCTTTTTCATTCATACATTGACGAAAGCCAAACTTTTACTTAAGAAATATAAATAATGTCGCTATACGTTATGACCGATGACTAATGAACCGCAAAAATTGTATAAAATATGACTGATTTGTTCACTATGATAGTTCTTACTTAACCCAAAATAAGACTGTAATATGCCACTTACATATTGACCATTCGCAAAATAAAAAAAACTCCCATAAGTCGGCATTTGCGATCATTTTCGCAGAGCAATGGTGCGCGAGCTTATATAATGCAAAACAACAACCTACTGCAGCTTTGTCTAAACTTATGGGCCTCAACCAGCGAGCGATCTATTTTTACGTACCTGATATGATAGTACAGTAAAAAAACAAGTTAGAAATATAAAAACGCTACAAAAAACTGTTACAAAATTATAATCAGAACACCAAATATATAGGTTTAGGAATACATGCGGTATTCTTTGGCTTAGACCGATAATCAAAAGGAAAGATCGACTACTAAAATAGTAAACAAAAAAAAAGACCAGTTCCTAATCGTAATTTTAGAAATACTAGCGTTATTTTTTTTTTGTTTAGTCTTGCTATTCGTTTCTGGGTGATAATTTCTGATTACTCGTTAGGAGAGTTTTGAACTGTCAAAAAGAGATACACTCGCTAGACATACTAGTTAGAAATGTGTCATAACTCATAAGCTACGTCATGGAGCTCAAAAGTTCAAGCTGGAATTCAGGCTCACTCCATATGATTTTAGACGTTGTAACCTCTTCAATCCATCATATTCCAAATACATCATCATGTGACTGATCATTTTCAGAAAGACTCGTCACTATAAACCATTAAAACACCAATATACAGTGGCATAAGTTACAAACTACAGCTTTAGAATGTGCGCCAATATCCTGAAATAATATTTTATCTATGACGGACAATATTTAATTCCGATATTTTATCCGCACAACTTCAATTAATTTAAAGCCATCAGAGATTTGTTTTCCATTAATAATCATCCTAGCTAACACACAATAACATTCATAATTATAACAAATAATAAGGACTGAATTATTGCGTGTTCTTTCGTTCATAGCCGAACTCCAAATAGACACTTACATCTAAAATATTATGCAGTCGTCAGAATTAATACAATTCCTATAATTGTCTGTGTATTGCTAATAAAATATCAGTTTAAGCTAATATATCAACTAGTTAGATATCTTTAGATTAAGAAATCACAACAAACGTATCAAAAGGATAAGCGTTTGCCCAAATAATTTTAACATCAAACCGATCTAACGATTGCAGAATACTAGGTCTAATTAAGTGATTACACACAATGACAAAAGTGTTTGTCAGACTCCAGCACAGTTGGTATTTTTATGGAGTAACACCATATTTACACAATCACGCTCGCCATCCGACGTAACGTTCGTGTAAGTAACCAGAAACGTACTAATTGTGTGTATATCGTATGATTCTAGTGTCGATTAACACAAGGTTCAAATTCAAATGAATCACGCGTGGCCGTAGTTTGAAACATCTTGATGTGTAAAGACTGCGTTCGCGTCGTAATCTGAATGCGAGTCGAGGGGAAAAGAGAGCACGAATGTGTGTCGGTACGCTCGCGATATAGTTTATTTAGTCTGACTTATATAATACTATTAACTGTGTTGCAATAAATTGTTTCCTTTTTCTTGCCAAACCAATAACTTAAATATAACTATTTGAGTGTTTGTTCCCATGGCCGCTAGTTGGCCTATACTTAAGAAATAAACTCCACATGTACATATAACAAAAATAATGAACGTAATAGTTATAACAAAATAAATACAATCACAATACATTCAATTTTAAATCAATTATAATCGTGATTACGCAATAACAATAGTCTATTTCAAAACTTTATGGAATTAACAATGACCAGTCTGTAAGAGGTCTCAACAGATATCGTAAGTCTTCTGTAGTTAAGGCAAATATCATATTTCAGGCATCAAGTTCGTTTGAAGTACTTGTCACAACAGATGTGAAGTTTAAGGATATATTGCGACATTGATCCTGCTTTACACCTAACTCGTCAAGTAACTTTGTTACACGATATTATTGAGAAAGCAAATAGTTTACGAAAGATAAAGCGCTAATATTATTGCATAGCTATAAATGTATTCTAACTTATTTTTATATTTTGTGATTTGAACTTTCATCATAGCACAAGAACTTAATACCATTATTATATTAAAGAGATCTATAATGATCTTGACAAACAATTATTATTTTTTCAAGAATTTAGTACAACATCAAGGCCTACAAATAAATGTTACAATTTAACATAGTTATGTATCAGACAGATACAAGCATAATTTTATTGCTAAACACACATATATGATCGTTATGTGTATATTTAAAGACGCCTCAACTACTGAGGGAAAATCCCAAAAATGTAACTGTGCCTTATTCTTCATTATTAACGCAGTTGCTAAAATTACTTAACTACTTGAGAATAATTTCACACATATTATCAGACATTTTGTGATTAATATTTGTAACAATTAAATTAGTAAATGCAGACGTTTGGTTTCCTAACTATCTATACACTCTACAAATTCCGTTGTCAGTCATACTCAATCATAGTGAGACAATTACTAAATTATAAGAATTACTTGAAATTTTGGTCTTGAAAGCAATCGACGTTTTATTGGTAATATTCCAATAGTATTGCTTGGTCACAATATGTAGCTATATAGGTCATATTACTTGATATTATAAAATGACTACTACAATGATAATAAATTATAATACGTCGAGACGTGAGTGTGGATCTGATCTATCTTACAATACCATTGCTAAACACTGTACAAGTAGCTCTCCAATTTCGTTTTGGGCGAAGGCTGAGTGAATGGTGAGAACCAAAGTATGGAAAACCTTCCGAACACCGACTGTATGCTCTTCCACCGAGATTTGCGAACCCATCGCGCTTGTTCCTTCTTCAGTTGCTCGATGCCCTGCCACAAACATAAACATCAACATCATAAAAACAAACAAATACGCTAAACCAATCGCTTGAATAAAAAATGGACGCCCCAGTTAAATATAGCATTTATAAGAGATACATGCACATGAACTCAATCGATATTGATTTTATTAATTAATACTCACGGTTTCATCGTTCCATATAGCGTGTAACTGGGTGCCGAGCATGACTGCGGTGAAAATGGCAAAGAGCAGCGCTTCCGCGATCAGAAATAGCAATAGCACGACAGTGGCGGGGGGCGAGTAGGCACTGCAGTCTCGCCACTCGTGCCGGATGCACGTCACAAACTGATATACGGCCAGCCCCACCGCGTGGATCGATATTGCAGCTATGTAGAACTGCAAATAAAAAATTAACACCGTCAATAAAGGTAAAAGAGGCAATGGAATTTATCAAATATCAAATTCAAATGTTAATTCATTTTAAGGCCTAATTCCAAATTTAAGAATTTGTCTATTTATATGCACAGTAACTGTCATACTGATAGATAGATGAATCAAACCTAAGACGAATCATAAAATAAGTCTTCAGCCATCCTTTTTTTGAAATGTGAACCATATTATAACTTATTTAGAGCGGCCTATTTAAAACCTCTGATCCTTTAATGTTAATTAAATAATCAGGGCAAATACTATCCTCTCAACCTCTTTAAAGATCAAACATTATCTTATCTATCACAAAAAGAGGGCAATCAATAGTGAGGAAACAACTTAATCTGCTTCGGAAGCAAGACAATTTGATAAAGATAATAAGATTGATAAGGTACATATACATGTATATTACAGTAGTACCACAGGTAGGAGTTACATCAAAAATATTCGTAACTGCTAAAATTCAGCAGTTGTCTGCAGCTTTGTGTATCAAGAAAGAAGTTAATGTTACTTCTATTCATGGTCAAACTGACAAACTGTGAAAACTATAATGTTAAGACTATTATCACTTTTCACAGCCACCAATGTCCAAATCACACACTGTGCTTACAAAGTGAATGAAATATGTAGTCTGGATTCATTAGAATTGTTCTCAAAACAGTATTTTGAGTTATATCAATCAAGGAAGCCAGCAAAATTGTAAGTGTTTATCAATATTTCAAGAGTAGTCAAAAATATACTTAAATCAATCTCTTACAAGACCTCGAAACTCAGTATATTGTTTTATGAATACATGCATATAAAGTAATTATGCTAAATATTTTATAAGATCATGGATTCACACAATATAATTAGAATGGATGATTCAGTTATGCTAATAGCACTACCACCTAAACCATGTTCAAATGTTTTATGAAAAATAAATAAATTAATATACAGTCAGCCCCAAAATGAAATTTCTTCATCAATTTATAACTTTAAGAAATTAAAAACTGTTTTATAGAAAACTTCATTTTTAAACGCTGGAGAAATTTTACATATACCACACATACCACCATTTTAAACATAAATAAAACTACAGTATTATTTAAATTCTAAGATTTTATTCACTAATTTTACTAAATTAGGCATTTCAATTCCCATAAGTATACATTTGAGGCCGACTGTACCAGAAATAAAATTCATAGTTACTTACTGTGAACAAAACAAAATACTTTTGGTTGTTCTCGCCTACGCAGTTGTTCACCCACGGACAATGGTGATCCATCTTTCTGATGCAGCGCTGGCACACTGAACAATGATGCGCGCGTTCGGGCTTAATGCTGCAGCATTTAGTGCACTTGAAAATCACCTGACCCTCCCGGAAACTCATCTGCTTGATCATTTCCTTTGTAGCATTCCCCTTTGGGACAGCACCCTACAAAAATACATTGCACAGTTTAATTTAATCTAAAACATCAACGTTTTGTTTGATACAGAATAACTCCTGATGGAACAAAGAAGAAATAGTCATCAGTAAGATCATGTTTACTAGTTATTTCTTTAGGAATGTAACAATCAATCTGAGATGAAGCATTGTTAGAAAGTACATTCAACTGGTGCAATACATATCGATCTATAAAAATTATATAAAAGTAATGAGGCATTTACTCTCAAGCTGCCTTTGTACATCACATTTAGTACTTACTGGATCCGTGAACATGGTTCTAAGGTGAGACGCGAAAGCAAGGAACGCTAGACTTTGGAATATGAAAATATTGATGTAGCTGTAGACAGGATATGTTGAAAGGCCAGGGAGCAGCATCACCATCATGACTACAAACTCTGCATAGAGTATCAACAGCCATGTTAGCACAGCACAAATGATACCACAAATATCCTGCAAATTTATGAAACAAAATCAGCATTTGACAAACATGGAAAAGTTTTTGTAACTTACACGTAAATATTGACATATTTAGGTATGTACAGAATATATTCTCACCTTGATACACCAAGCTTTACCACCACAGCAACGGTTATGCATGTCGCAGTCAGGCCGAGTCAAAACCAAGCATTCTGGATCTATTTGATACTGACTTTCCATATCATCTTCATCGGAACTGTCATAGAATTCTCGTATCATTGAGTGCTTCTACAATCCTGTAAATGTTAAAATGAATTGATATTTTGGTGGCAGAATTAAGAAAACAGTAACTGAATTATTGAACTAAACTAATCATGTGTTGTTATTCCAGTATTTGCTTAACAAGTATACTACAATAAAAATAAGTGGGTGGCAGCACATAAATCACAAATACAAACAATTAATCCAAGCAATAAAATCGCAGTACAGATAAGGCAAATTAAAAAAAAAAATTGCTAAGCAGAATTGTTAAACAGAAAAACAACATAGCATCACACTTCACCAATGGGCTAGGCAGAAGTTTACTATTGTACACCCAGATTTCGCTGATGCCATTATTGAATCCCATGTAATAGAGAGCTAGCCAATTGTCATCTACCAGGCACAGTTCCAGACTTTTCATACAGAAAAACCCAATAACACTTTAAAACCAGGACCTCACGCATAGCAATCGCGCTTGAGAACACTAGAGTAATGATTCAAGCAAAAAAAAATTACAAAGAAATAAAAAAAATGCATAAAAGGAAGTCATTTGCCCAGCAGTGGGATGCAACAGGCTAGCAGCAATATATAATAGTGCATATCATGCATACAGGTACCGCTAATAAACCCCTTGCTTTATTGTACAAAGATGATGGAATAGAATTAAAATTTAAAGACCATGTTTTGTGTGAATTTATCACTGAGACTAAGACACAAAACATTTCAGGTCAACCTACTGTTTAATAATGAAAATGAATACAAATATCTACGTAAGCTGGACTTATCACAAGTCTAGAGATGCAAACTTCATAATTTGATTACTACATTCATGCTCAGCACTTCAGTTACTTATTTAATTGATATAAATAGTAGAAGCAGGGCAACTGCATAGATTTTTACTTATTCATATTCGCTATGAGCAGTAAGCAAATTATGACGCGACCATTGTCAAACTCTCTACTTTGACTCATTAAAATTCATTATTTTCTTAAACACACACTAGCCTGATTATTATGTACTTACTGTTATAAGTAGGACTTCTATAAAACAACTTATATGTCAATCGAACTGAAAGGACTGCTCGACTTTTTATTAATATTTTTGTGTTTGTACAGTGTGCACTCATGAAAGGCCGATGGTGTCTTGGAATTTTCTTTTAGGCGTTTAACTGCTAATACATGTACACTTCAACCGAGTTCATTTGAAGTACACTGAAATAGATCGTCATAATCAATCGTGCATGGCGATGTTTATCAAACGCAACAAAAATTAGGATTTTATTCGGCGTTCGTCAAAATCGTGCAAATCTGCATCCAGCTACGAGGGTCAGGGAAACAACTTGATTTTTGTTTGGACTCTCATAATTCTTGGTCCTAACGGCCCTAATTACGACAACTGGTTGTTGAACCAATTTGGAACATATATATTAAATAAAGATTTCACTCAAATTGAATTTCTGATCTATCTAAAATCAATAAAACGAAACGAAGTCACTCTCTCGCCATAATTGTAACAACAGATAATAAAAAGAAAAGTCAAATTCAAACTGCAATGAGTGTTGTTCCTGTAATCGATTTAATCGACTAACAATTCGTTTTTTTATAAAATCTTAATTTTATCGTTCAATTTAATTTAGAAATACACTGAAATAGATCGTCATAAACAATCGTGCATGGCGATGTTTATCCAACGCAATAAAAATTAGGATTTTATACGGCGTTCGTCAAAATCTTGCAAATCTGCATATAACTACGAGGGTCAAGGAAACAACTTGATTTTTGCCATACAGCGTGGCAATGCTGCCAGTCTTCTGTGCACACTGCCGGTTGACAGCGATGCGGAGAAGTATTTTGATACGTAATGTTTTTATAATTTTTACTTTTCTAATCTGATTGGTATGTAAATATAGTGTAAATAATATTTATAATTATAGATACTGATTGTAATATATAATTAATAAAAAAAAATAGTGTATTTAATTTCTTGTAAACAATACTAGAATTAAATTTTAGAGAACTAACGACAAATTAAAGTTACTGGGGAACTCTAAGTGTCACATGCCCATACACGTTAATTTAATTTCAATATACCGGTATATGGATCACAAATAGGCTACATGACTGTATCAAAAATAAATTCTGAAATCTTGTTTGGTAAATACTTTTCCTTCTAAAAACTCAGTAAAACTTAATCTCTTGTTTATCTTTTGCGTTTTCAATTTTCAATTTTTGCGTTTTATAGCTTTTAGGCTAACATTACGACTTCATATAAAAAAAAAAACAAAACCGTACACTTTTTGCAAAATCAGCGAATGCAAGGCAAAATATTTCCAAAAGTAGATCACCTATGGACAGTCTCGTGAGAACATTTTCCTGTCGCTAGAGCTAAAACAGTTAAGGTAACTGCGCCGTTTCAAGAAGTTGTTAATATTTTATTTTTCTTTTTGACCCTGTCGTTTTATATCCTAGATTTTATGAATAAAATTCTTCTTATACTTATAATAACAAAAATGTATATAAATAAAAATTAGACTAGTAGTCGCAAGCGCGACTGCTGAGCTTGAGGTCCTGGGTTCGATTCCCGGGTCGAGCAGTGTTATTGGGTTTCTCTATAAAAAAATCTCTTTTACGCGCCGTATGGTCGGTTATTGGCATTTTTCATCCTGACATTACTTCGTTATATTGTATAGATCATATATCAAAGTTGTATTCCCTTTAATAGGAAATTTTGTAAAGAACAAATCTAAAACGAATTTTGTTTTTTAATAATTATAAAATCTAGGGCTATTGTGTGACACCATGTTTCGTAAAATTTACGAAACATGACTACTTTATCCTTCGATACCTGGTAAAGTATATGATATATAAGCAAAAAGTAACGGTTTTTAGAATACATATATACTCTTGTACAAATTTAGTAGACAATATTTTAAATAATTATTATTATTCTAAAGTAAATTACGAAACAACATAGCGCAAATGATATATTTTTAGGTATTTTTAAAGCCAATTTTGACAAACTTAATGATGGCTAAATTACATTTTTTTTACATTACTAGAATATGTCCTTAACAATATGGCAAATAAAATTATTCAAAAATGTAATAAACTATTTTTAAAAGAATTTTTAAAAGTACCATATAAACTGCCCCGCAACTCGGCGCGAGATCAGTGCCAGCCGAGGCTTTCTAAGGTAAGGACGTGTCGCTCTGCGCTCCGTTTTCGCGAAGAAAATATTACGATTCTGAATCAATAAATTGGAATAAATCTAGTCCAAAACATATTGATACTTTGGGTAGAGAAGTGAACAGTTGAATTATTTTTGACGACTTTTTATGAAAATTTGTACAATAAATTTTTATAGTTCTCTTATACTTCTTGGTGAGGAGAACATGATGGTGGAGCCGATGGCATCGAAGACCTGATGATGGATCCTGAAGGTTACAGGAACTCGGTAACTGTTTATAGCAGAACCACCGTGTTTTTAAGCTTGTTTCATTTGTCTCGATAGGTACTTTTATCTTAACTAGTGCTGATGCCCTGATGATGCTGATGATGATGGGAAGTGTTTACAGGAACTGGGTTACTGTTTATAGTAGAACCACCGTGTTTAGGCTTGTTTCATTTGTCTCGATAGGTACTTTTATCCTTTTGCTAATGATCTGATGATAATGATGAAAGGTGATTACAGGAACTCGGTTACTGTTTATAGTAGAACCACCGTGTTTAGATTTGTCTGAATAGGTACTTTTATCCTAACTAGTGCCAATGCCCTGGTGATGATGATGGGAGGTGTTTACAGGAACTCGGTTACTGTTGATAGTAGAATCATCGTGTTTAGACTTATTTCATTTGTCTCGATAGGTACTTTTATCCTAACTAGTGCTGATGACCTGATGATGATGATGATGATGGGAGGTGTTTACAGGAACTCGGTTACTGTTTATAGTAGAACCATCGTGTTTAGGCTTATTTCATTTGTCTCGATAGGTACTTTTATCCTAACTAGTGCTGATGACCTGATGATGATGATGGGAGGTGTTTACAGGAACTCGGTTACTATTCATAATAGAACCACCGTGTATAAGCTTGTTTCATTTGTCTCGATAGGTACTCTTATCCTAACTATTGCCGATGACCTGATGATGATGGGAGGTGATTACAGGACCTCGGTTATTGTTTATAGTAGAACCACCGTGTTTAGGCTTGTTTCATTCGTCTGGATAGGTATTCTTATCCTGTTGCCGATGACCTGATGATGATGATGATGATGATGATGGGAAATCATTACAGGAACTCGGTAATTGTTTACAGTAGAACCACGGTGTTTAGGTTTGTTTGATTTGTCTCGATGAGTACTTTTATCCTAACTAGTGCCGATAACCTGATGATGAAGTTGTGAAGTGCTTTTAGAAACTATATCCATCGTGTTTGCGTTTAGGAATTTGTATTAATTTAATCAGGTCTGGGAAACAAATAGCTTTTTGTTATTCGGGAATATAAATAAATGATATTATTATAATATGAAAATATATCGTAATATCTAGGTACTAATAATCCTTAGCTCATGTGAATAAACAAATACTAAAAACCACAATACAAAATAAATTATAATAAACTACAAAATACCAAAAAGGCACAAAGGATCAACATCGCCAGCGCGCGCTTTAAGCATTGCCTCCTCACAGTCCGCACGCACACACACAATCGGGTGAGCGGTCGCGCGCTGTAAATACCTAATTTCGTCACCGCGCGGCGTAAACGCTCTTAACAGCATGAAGTCTGGAATTGTACCCGGCGAAATATGAGTGTACAATAGTACACTTCTGCCTAACCCTTTATATGGTACACTGTTATGTTATGTTACATTATGTTATAAATATAAAATTGCAGTAATGGTGAGATAAAATTGTAATAATGGTGATCTAAATTGATGAAGTAGAGTTGATTATTTAAATAGTCAAATCGACTAATCAATCATAATATTACGCTAGCATAAATGTCAATCCCTGAGAGAAAAAAACTTTAATACGTCATAATAATGTCAATGTCATAATAAACTTTGACAAATAAATATAAATTAGAATTTTTCCTGACAAACTTTATCTTTTACATTTTCCTCGTTATAATCATTTATTGTTGAACACATCGTAATGAATATTCATTTTACGATTAATTTCTGTTACAAAGATGCAGCCTTTATATTCTGTTGGTGAGTTAATAACATATTATTTTGTTACTTCTACATTAGTTTATAATTTTCATTGTCTGTGTTCATTTGTGAAATAGAGACCAGAACACAGGTCACAAACGTAAAAACTAGTGATTCAGTTTTTAACAAAATCTATAAAAATAGCACTCTTTTTTAAAGTATACAAATATTTTATAATAAAACGAGATATCAATAATTTGTAAACCCTTGGTTGATTATTGAATGATATGGTATATTTAATGCCATTTAAATTCTGGCAAGTCATCACACTGAGTGGACCATTTGCTGGATGCATTCACACAGATACATTCTATATAATGTAATGTATATCAACACAATTTGTATATCAATCAAAGCAACTATGAAACCTGAGATTGTGATATGATCATACAGTACATGCCAGATATATCTAATTGTATGGACCAGACATCATATTCATTTCATTGTTAATCCCTCTGACTTGTTACACACCAAAGATGTTGCTCATTATGTGGTATATTTATGTTCAGAATTTCTAGTGGTACAGTGAGATTTGATAGTGATATAAAAACATATTTAATTTATGTCTATGGTAGAAGTAGAACTCCAATATATTTTGAATAGATAACAGTTATCATGGTGGAGTTACCACTTCATTGTATAAACAGTAATTGATTTTTTTTTATCATCGTCATTGAGATTTAACATTTCCTGTCTGTGTTTGTTGTTGATAATATGAACAATGGGAATTCTGGTTTATCAGTTTACAGTTTAGTCAGTTCATCTCCTCACCAGTGATTGTGTCTGAGAATTATTTGTGATATCCTTATTTTACTATGTCAATGGATTTAAAAGATTTAGATTGTGAAACCATTGCTTATGTGAACAAGTCTTTCACAGACCATGAATCCCGGCATAATACGAATAGTACTGAGGCTGAAAATGTGGAGAGATCTTCAGAAAACACACCGTTGTTACACCGGTTCCCTCAGAATGTACCACAGAGGAGTCCGCAGACCATGGTCATTGTCAGCTTGCTACTGATAATACTGATTGCTGGAGTTATTATTGGAATTTATCTCCTTGTGTTACAGAATGATTCTGGTTAGTGTTATATAAATTATTTTTAATTTATTCAGCTAATTGCTCTTCACATTAAGGATTGTTTTAGAAACTATTCAGTCATACTGATAACATGCTAGAATGAGTATCGCTGTATACACATATTTATAATTTTAGATTAAATTGTTTACATATTAATCGAGTGAGTCGAGATGATTGATTGAGTTATTTCTATTCCAGAAAATGTTCTACCACCAGTTGAACTGCCTTTGCAGTTAGTCAGTAGGTCTCAATGGGATACTAGTAATTTATCTCAGTCTGCTCAGAAATCATTTCCATACAGACAGAGGCAGGTGATGGTTGTTCAAACAGGGACTGCCCCATGCCAGAGTACAGAGACTTGTACAAAACTTTTACAGGAAATGCAGGTAATATTTTATAATTATTTAGATTCTTTTCCCGTGTATCTTTTGTACCTATGAAATATATGATATATAGTGTGTTGTATGTTGATGATTTTTCCTTTGTAGCCACAGCATTATAATAGGTGCAATAGTTTACCAAATAAGTACACACTAACATTGTAGGTTAACTTTGTGAATTGAGCTCTACACATTTATTATTTTTTGTCCATCATCTTTATTTCGTTCGTTAATGGGTCACAGTGCAATGTTAAATTGATATACAATATGTTAATGCGATCTAGGCCAACGATCGGCCACAAGATCCTTTCTTGTGTTCAAATACATAGAATATAATATATGTATTTATATTATGCGCGCGATAATATTACACCGCGACCGAAGATCACTGGACCAGTGTCCCCAATTGTGTTATTTAGACTGTGAATAGTAAACTAGACGCGGTATAGGTACTATGTCCAAATACGCGCGCTGCTTTGTTGGCGCTTTACGAACAGTGGCTGTTAATGTTAAGAGTTCAGAGCTATAAGTTTTAGTCCGTTTTTAAACAAATCTTTATTTTCATTTAATAGTCTTATCAATATAAAAGAGTAAATAAAATGTTCGGAAGATTTATCAAAAACAATAGAGCATAAATTACCGTGGTTGTATATATTTTACTGTGTGAAAAGACGTACCAATACTGGTTAGATTGTAAGACATATAGGTATCATATACCAAGCTTACCTATTTATATTGATTTAAATCGTAATGATTAAAAACTTTTGATAACCTCAATGATTACCTCCGTGTGCATAGATTAATTAATTATGAGACCAGATAAGAGATGCTTCTATGCTTATCTAGTAAACGATTGCTTTTCACATGTTCGGAATCAAAGGCTGTAATACTCCGCTGTTCTCAACTCACTAAAGAAACGCATTTTTTTAAATGGCGTAGTCTATGGCTTATAAAATCCTTCCAAGGACAATTCTCAAATATGGACGAGTCCTCATTCAATATAGAAAGAAGAAGAAAGAATGAAAGTATCTTAGAATTCGAAATAACTTTCGGTTGAACACGATCTGATTTAGAAACTACTATTGAACTCAATTTACGAGGACAGGCAGAAAAACAAAGCACGAAATGCATAAAACAATAACAATACGTTAAGTCTGTCCATAGGTAACATAACATAGCATCTCGCTTGTATGCCCTGAGCCTGGGTCTCGAACCCATGAGACTTCATTCAACAATCGCGGTTACGACTACGAAATGAGGCAGATTGTAATCCGCCGATAATAATTAATATGCCTATTATGTACGCTCGCTAAATGCCTCGAGCTATAAATATAAATTATTAGCTTACACATTAAGCTGGATGTCAATGTCCCATTACAACAGTTATTTATGATCAAATACATCATAATAGAACAAACAACTGATTAATATTAATTAAAAATGCTCGTCGAAATGAGAAATAACGTTATTATTAAAAGAATCCTATTCTACTAATATTGTAATCGTGAAAGTTTGTGAGGATGGATGGATGGATGGATCTTTGTTACTCTTTCACGCCAGAACGGCTGAACGGATCTGGATAAAATTTGTCACAAAGATAGATTATAGCCTGGAATAGCACATAGGCTACACATATGCTGTGTCAACCCTTGGTCAATTAATGCTACAGCCTGTGCAACCTGTGCTGGTGTTAATGGCATTTTTATTGGTGTTAAAGCACCTTCAGTTAATCAATAAAAAGCAAAAAACAACAATAATTGAATAAGCTAACCCGTAAACTTTTACAACACACAAATTTAAACTTGCAACTAAGTCGCTAAAGAGACACGATTCAACTAAAAATTAAAAGTTGCACCATAGTGCACTCAAACATAATGGATTACCCACTTGAACTAAGAGTGAACATATTTTTGACCTACCTTCATAAGAAACAATCATTGGAAACATTTAAAGTTTTTGTTATTGCGAGTATTTGCGAGATAAGCGCTTGGCCAAGATTCCGTGCCGCTGAGTGTATATGGGCTAACAACATATAACAAAAAAAAAATACAATTTTTGCTTGTCTGTTTGTTTGTTCCGGCTAGTCACAGAAACGGCTGGACCGATTTTGACGGGACTTTCACTGGCAGACAGTTGATGGTATAAGAAGTAACTTAGGCTACTTTTATTTTAGACTAGCCTCTGCGTAAATATTTTAGGGTTATTAGGGTTCTGCGTAAAAAAATGCATTATTATATATTACTATATATTGGGTTCGTAATACACGCTGGCGAAGCCCCGGGCGGAAGTCAGTAAGTAACAAATAAAATTAAATATAGACCCGTAGCGTCACTCTTGTTAGAAGACCTATTCTGCATATCATTATGCTTGCAAAATACCCAATTCCAGCAGTGAACTGCTTCAATAATTTTACTTTTTTTGTTGCAGGCCAATGTCACTGCCGTTAATGGTGTGTTACCGTACAATTTTTTAATATCATCAAATGGCCAAACGTACGAAGCTCTCGGATGGCAGAAAATGTCACCTTTATTCACACTTAAAGCACAATCAGGACTGCTTTTAGCTTTCATAGGTAAATTATTATTAATTCAATAAGCTGCAAAAAAATCGTTGACTTCACTATTCTTTCGTTTAAAAGGTGTTTGCAATGCAATTCTACAGATAAATAACTTTTTAATTACCTAATGGTTCAAATTTAATCAATCAATAGGAACATATTAACACGAACCCTACTTGTATTGGCCCCTAAACTACAAAAATTGAAATTATAATGCAATATAATTTTCAGGTAATTTCACTCAAGCTCCACCTTCTCGATCGCAGTTAGAAGAAGCAAAGAATTTTTTTGCTGCGTCGGTGAGCCAGCTATATTTACATCCATCTTATCGTATAGTCGGTAGAAACACTGTTGACACTCCAGCACATCTGTTTCAGAGTCTCAAAATATTCCCTCAATGGAGTAGTGAGTTTTCCGATAGAAAATGAGTTTTATAATTCTAATAATAGGTTAGTGCTGAGAGAGATATTGGTGTGTGTCTATTGCGAAAGAGCTTGTTTTAAAATCGCGAAGTGAGACCATGCGAGTCATCAGCAGAGAATTCGTGAGCAACGGCGACGCAACGTAACTTCTTTGTTCTTTGTTCTTGTGCGACTCTAATGAAATAATTTTTTTAAATAAACTTTATGCAATGTCGGTAACAAATGAAATAACAATTGTGTGGGTCAAAGGATTCTACTATAAACTACGAATAGCTACCCATAATATAAGTATCTAGGTGCCAATGTTTTCAAGGAAATACCTATTTGGTGAGGCTGTGACGTGTCGATAAACCAATTTTATCTTAGTAGGGAAATATATGACTCCTAGTTATAAAAAGAAAAAAAACATTGACTCACACTAAAAACTAAAATGCCAGCAGAGTTTGTACCGGGATAAAAGACAGAATACGGTAAGCAAATCCATTACAATCCGCTGTGTAATTTCGATAGACGCTTGTCATCAGGATCGATTCTATCTTGACACTTCAAAAATATACATTGCGTTGATTTTTAAACCGTACTGCACGATTTATACTGGTGAACTTGTATTGATTCCAATTACGAGCGGGTATCGTAATCACCCTGCTGGTGATGCTGGCGTTGCTCCGTCTGGCACCACGAGATGAACTCACAATAAAACTCATTACTCCTCATTCTTATGACGCTTGGTAGTGATATTATCCACCCATAGTGATAAGTAAATAGTCGAAAATTCTATCGGAGAACTTAGGCGTTTAGAAAAATAAGCAATTGCGTATGCAATATATATAGTAATAAGTGCAATTATAGTAGTAATTCAGAAATATTTTTAACGTGTATCACGCATAATTTTCAGAAAGATCAATACAGGTGGTTAGGTACAGGATATTTATATATTTTGTAACCAGTGCACAACCTATAATATGTTTTAAGCTGACGTTATTCAGAAAACACGTATTTATTTATTAACGTATTAATTTGTTAGTGAAAACTAACATCTATCAAAAAGTATGTCAACGAAAGATATTAACTTTGGAGCAATGTTTTATGGTAACCCTTATAAAATCGGCTTATCAGTTATCGTGCAATCCTGTCCTCTTTGATGGGAATAGATTATGTCCATGATTTGTTTACTTTAAATTGGGACATGATAAAAAATTAAAATATACAGTACAACGGCTTAATGTATATACGTTCTAGGTGTTAAAAAAAGGTCCACTCAAATAAAAATAAAAAGTTCACCGGTTAGGTACATTCTTTTCCTACATAAAAATATGAATTTACTCATAAAATTAATAACTAATGCTCACATTTTCCTCATTGTTATTAATTTTAATATTATGTATATTGCTCAGATATAAAGGTTTTATCACACTTTTTATTAGACCGTTGTCCCACAACGCTACTCAACAGGAAACCATCACATTATGTAAGTAGTGAAGTTGATTTTGAGAATTCTCGTGTGAGGATGGGCTTACAGAAAAATGTTTAAAAACATAAATAATTACTTACTTCAAACTTATAATCTCAAAGAGCTGTAACATTAAATTTCACAGATTTTTTTCGGCGTTCAACTATCAAAGTGAACAGACGTGTACATAGCTCATTAATTAATTATAATAATAAACTGCAAGCAAAAGTGTAACTAATATCTATTCCATTATCCAGTAAAATAGCATCAACCAGTGTTACAGTGTCCCATACAAATTGGGTCGGCCGGTATAAAGCGACGACTACCGTAACCGCTCTTCGCCCCCTCGGGTAAAAGAGACAACTTCAGAACCCGCTTATTTTTCGACTCGCTCATTTGTGTAGTACGGAGTGCGTGTGCACATAACGTCATCGCGGCACTATAAGGCTAAGTACACAACAATCCCCGATGAATGAAAATACCAACTTATGTAGCGGAGGGAGTGGATCCTTCTCAGATCTACGCACATTGCAAAAAGATGATCTTTTCGTAACCCAGAGGAAAAGAAAGCAGAATTTTGAGATGGATTTCATGCAAGAAATGTCCGATTTACGCAATGAAATGAAGAACTATTTCCAGGCATTTAGTGATAAATTGAATGAAATCTCAAACAACTTGAGTCAGGAAATGACCGAGGTAAAAAATGAAATAAAAAATATTAAATGCGTTAACGATACTTTAACTCTGGAGCAGAATCATATAAAGGTTGAACTGGAAAAACTTACATCCCAGAATTGTACATTCCAAGAAAAGCTGAGTACCCTTCAAAACGATTTTAATACCCAACAAGGCAAATCTGATATAAAAATAAATAAAAATATCCCGCAATGTGACTATGAGTACATGGCCTTAGAGATACAAGAACGCGCTAGACGACAGTATAATATCATAGTTGGGGGTATACCTGAATTGAATGATAAAAATTCAACAACAAGACGGAATTATGACACAAACCAGGTACTTACTTTAATTCACAAAATATATAAAGAATGTCCGACTAATATTGAATGCATACGCCTGGGCAAGTACAATCCCGATAAAACAAGATATCTCAAGGTTTCCTTTCAACAAAAAGACACAGTTATTCATATTCTGCGTAAAAAATCAAATCTCGAAAACAGCAACGTTCGCATATTTCCGGACCAAACACCCATGCAAATAAAATTCATGAAGGAACTACGAGCTGAATTATTATGTCGTACAGAAAATGGTGAATCGGATTTAACGATAAAGTATATTCAGGGTATACCAAAGATAATTAAAACTACAGCAAAAAACTACAATCAAAACAAATCTCTGAACAATCGAACTATGTCACCACAGAATTAGATAACGTAACTTACCAACATGTAGATGCTTACCACAATATATGTGCAACGGTTTCGTCGTTACGAATATTCTATGCTAATATACGTAGCCTGGTTAAACCAGGCAAACTTGATGAGTTGAAATGTATTTTGGAAGGGTTTGACTACGTTGTGCACATTGTTTTGTTGACTGAAACATGGATAAAATCTAAAATGGATGCCGAGATACTTGAAATTACCAACTACACACATATTTTTAACATTCGAAGGGATGCCATTGCAGGTGGTGTGTCCATGTACATACATAAAAGCATTAAGTTTAACATAAACGAAGAACGATTTGTGCATGGAAATAATTTTTTATGGATAAATTTAATAAAACACTCCTTAACTATTGGTCTGATCTATAAGCCCCCAAATACATGCCTAAACAAATTTCTTAATACCTATGCACTATATCTAGAAAAACAGAAAAGTAAAACGATTATATTTGGAGATTTTAACATCGACTTATTACGGAGCGAGCGAAAAACTACTGACTATACAGATATAATACAAGAAGCAGGATACTATATACTAAACAACATACATGAAGACTACTGTACTCGACAGACCAAACATACAAAAACCATTATAGACCATGCATGTACGAATATGAGAAACGCAAAGATACATATGGCAATTATTGAATCGACATTATCAGACCACAAACAGGCCTACATAGAAATTAAACATTATAAACAAACACTAATACAGAAAAGTCAATATAAGTCAATAAATTACATAGCACTATACGACAACACCCTTAAAGAAGACTTCATCGATGAAGAAAATAGCTATGGCAGTCTCGAACAGTATTTACAACGGAAAATAGAGGAATCTAAATTAGTGAAATACAAAATTTCAAATCTACCGCAAAAGGACTGGATAAATAAAACAATAATTAACTGCATCAATGAACGGAATCAGCTATGGCATAATTATTTAAGAGATCCAGCAAATGAACAATCGAAATCTAAGTATAAAGATGCGAAAGAAAAAGCAGAAAAGAAGATAAGAGAAGATAAAAAGAAATATTACTACGACGCTTTCGCAAAATGTAACAAGAACCCAAAAAAAATGTGGAAATTGATAAACACCTTAGCCAATAATAAGAACATTGACAGCTGTAAAATTCCTAAACTCACAATTGATAATAAGGCAATAACAAATGGGACAGAAGTCTGTAATACTTTCAACAACTATTTCGCTACTATAGGCGTCATATTAGCTCAAAATATACAACATAATAATACTATTCCACAAACAACCACAACAGTAACAACTTTAAGAAATAATAACCTTTTACTTACGAAATTAGAACACTGCACTAGAGACGAAATCATCAAAATAATAGATAATTTAGACGATAACACAAGCTGTGGAATCGATGGAATAACAACAAAAGCCATCAAATGCATTAAGAACAAAATTGCTATTAACCTAACTAATTGTATCAACAAATGTCTCGACAGTGGTGTGTTTCCGGAAAGTCTTAAAATGGCAAAGGTGACGCCTATATATAAAGCTGGAGTTAGGACTGACCCCGGGAACTACCGACCTATATCTGTGTTACCAGTAATCTCCAAGATATTTGAAAAAGTTCTATATAATCGACTATTCAAACATCTAAAAGACACAGACTTTTTATTCAAGCACCAATATGGTTTTCGGCCTCACTCTAATACACTTTCAGCTACCATAGATTTAGTAACTAAAATAAAAGACAATATCGATAAAAAGCAATTAGTCTTGGGTGTCTTCATTGACCTAAAAAAAGCTTTCGATACAGTTAGCCATTCTAAACTTTTAACCAAGCTAAAATTAATCGGATTAACTTCAATAGCTCTGAAAATCTTTGAGTCGTATCTAACAAATAGACAACAGTTAGTTAAACTTAGTAATTATGTAAGTGAACCAGCTAAAATACTATACGGAGTTCCTCAGGGATCGGTGTTAGGCCCATTGCTCTTTCTTGTGTATATAAACGATATAAGTGCTATTGGACTGACTGGACACATATCGCTGTACGCAGACGACACATGTCTTTTTTATTTTGGTGATTCCATTCCTAATATTATTGCAGAAACTCAAAAAGATCTTAACCTCTTGAACATGTGGCTTAAGCAAAACCTTTTGACTGTGAATGTTAACAAAACTTCCTACATGATCTTTGCAGCAAAGAATAAGAAAATACCAAATTTCCCTACCCTCACCATAAACGATCAAAATTTACATAAATCTAATCAAGAAAAATATTTAGGCCTAATATTAGATGATAGACTCACTTTTAAAGCACATATTGACTACATTAAATCAAAAATAATACCACAAACCGGAGCTCTGCGTAACGTTGCAAAATGCATACCCTATAAACTAAGAAATACTGTGTATAACGCATTAGTTAAACCCCATCTAGAGTATCTAATCCAGGTGTGGGGTCAGGCAGCAAAAACCAACCAAGAATGCTTACAACGAACACAAAATAAAATCATAAAAGTCCTTTTTAATTACAATTACTTAACGCCAACTGAACAATTATACAAAAAAACGAAATTATTTAACCTACAGCAACTATATACATATCACACATGCTTAACTATTCGGAAAATACTAACAACTGAAATACATACACAACTATCATTTAAACAGAAAACACATAAATATAACACACGAAACAAAAATAATATAGAAGTAACGATGGCTAGAACTTTATATGGTAAGAAAAATATTCGGTTTGAGGGAGTTCAGTTGTATAATAAATTACCGAAGAATGTCAAAGATTCCGCATCCATACCCATTTTTAAAAAAAGATTAAGACTATTTTTATTAGAAAATTAAGTTCTATCAAACATAAATTATATGTATAACCTCAACATGAAACTTTAATTATTAATATTATTCTTTACATTTATTGTTGCAATAGTTTAATATGTACATCATAATCTTTAATATAAGTAGATTGAACGCCTTGTTTAAAAAAAAAAAAAATTATATGTCTATTAGTTAAGTTTCTCGTTAAGTGAACAATGTAATGTTCTTTGAGAAATAAAAATATCTCTAAACCGAGATGTTTAAGGATTTTTGCTTATACTTTTCTAACATTACACAGTCATCACAATATCTTCATACTGATGGTTTAGTCAATATATAATATACTAGAGCGTTCAATCCCCTATTACATAGACGGGAATC
The DNA here is from genome assembly GCA_947562105.1 of Shargacucullia verbasci. NCBI lineage: Eukaryota > Metazoa > Arthropoda > Insecta > Lepidoptera > Noctuidae > Shargacucullia > Shargacucullia verbasci. Next base: position 11,657,136 of record OX387279.1, read on the forward strand.
TCAATAGCAATCGGCAAATATTATCTAAGTAGGTATTAATTCATTATTATTAAACTGTCACAATATTATTTTATTGTTTATTTAAATTGTTAATATAACTATTAAAAAGTTTAGCAAAATTGGTATACATAATGTGGTTATTCATGTGTTTTGTAACGATTACAGCATCGAATATCCTTAAATTTGAGGAAGCATTAATTTAATGTTGTTATTTAAAATTATGGGTTTATTTGTTTGATAGAGGGGACTCGAATAAGGAAAACCCATAATACCACACACCACCACATTGATAATGCACGACACAGCTACTTTTACAAAAAGGTAAGTATAGGCTTGGCCTACATGATTGCAGCGCCTGGTAATCACGGGGGCGTATCCATGCCATTGTAGTCCATTATTCTGTCAGATTTAAAATGTAGACATTTTTACAAAGGCGTTATTTTAGTATTTATGGTATAAACGACTTATTATTTTGTAACAATTCTTTTAGTAATTTGCAGCATTTAGTCATTTCCGTAGATAAAAACGGTATATTACTTCTATAATATTTTCAAATCCCGTAAAAAGAAATCTGATTGATAATCATGTGACCGGCACTGCATCAGCAATACAGCAGAAATGAAAAATTTACATCAGATTCCCCGGAATCTCTCTAGAATCTATACTTCTATACTAATATTATATATAAAGAGGAAAGATTTGATTATTTGTTTGCATTGAATAGGCTCCGAAACTACTAGACCGATTTGAAAAATTCTTTCACCGTTGAGAAGCTACACTATCTCCGAGTGACATAGGCTATATAATATTTATCAAAAATAATAGGGATCCTTACTAAAACTCCAATAATGTAACCCAAAGTGTAAAAAAATTACCTAAAAAATTACTTACTTCGCGTGCGCTGCTAAAACTATTGATGATAGAACAAAATAATGTACTATGACTTTGCAGAACACATAATTATCTACAAAAAGTTTCGCGACAACATATGTCTAACTATTATAGTTATGTCACAATAAGAGTTCTTTTATTTTAAAAATTTAATTGAAATGCCGCCGCTAGAAAAGCCTCTTTATTTGTACTTTGGTATTAATCCTTATCAAAATAAATTACTTCATATTCAAGACTGCTTCAATACCTTTATATAACTTTTGGAATTATTCAATTCGGACATTCCATTCGAAAGATATCACGAGTTCAAAAATGTAAGTATTAGAAAAATGTTGCGTGGTCGCCGCTCACTTCGCTCGGCTAATTATGCGATGTAGGCGTCGCTGGGGTACGGGAGTCAATGTTATAGCACATAGGCTACTTTTTATCTCGGAAAAATTTATGGGTTCGTAAAGCACGCGGGCGAAGCCGCGGGCGGAAGTTGTTAATTTAACAAAATACAAAAATAACGCTTTACGTGCTTTCCGAGGCACAGAGTGTATTCACATACACAAAGACCCAGACCCGAAACAACTATCTGTAGATCGTACAAATATTTGTTTCGTGCGGGAATCGAACCAGTGACACGTAGCTCAGCAGTCGATCTCTCAACCACTGCGCCAACCGTGCCGTAAACAACTCCTTGGTAACACCACTGGTGACTGGCTGGTCTTACCACAAACGGCTTGAGCGATTCTGATGTGATAACTCGTGCCGGTACGACAGATGCCCTAGTATACGTTTCTTTTGACAAAATCTATTTAATCGAACGCGTTTGGCGCCCCGATTGGTGAAGAACATGAAAAGGACCAATCGGAGCGCCGAACACGTTCCAATGTATTAAATCGAGTTTGTCGAAAGAAACTTTCACTAGGGCCTCAGAAGTAGAATAATAAGAACGAACTCTACAGAAACGATAGGTAACTGTGCAAATTTCGTGTGCTAGCAAAAGAATGAATACCACAATAGACCCCCAAACGCGTTCGAATGCATTAAATCGAGTTTGTCGAAAGAAACTTACACTAGGGCCTCAGTAGTGATAATATTTTGCACTACATAATAATGTTGGAAACACAAAATCTGTGATACACGTTATTTTGGTTATAATGTAAATTATTCATTATAGGGCCGTTATTTTAGATAATTCACTAACTCAAGCGTTCCCCCATAGTTCCCCCCGTTGTCATAGTTCATAAGACCATTTGCTGTAGATGTTATTTATTTATTTATTTTTATTAACACTTTACCTATATACTAATAAAAGCTGTGTAAAGTTATTTGTAGTAAAAGAAAAAAATCTATAAGATTGTTATAACTATTTTCAGCTTTGATTAGTAAAGGGGTTAATTTGCACTTCGTCGAAATATAAATATGTAGGTATAAATATAGTTTAGGTTACAGTAAGTTATAATATAATATATATGTAATGATTTGTTAAGTTGCAAGAAATTCCAAATAACGATTGTTTAGGTTAATTAATAAAAGACGTGTAAAACGGCGAATAGAACTATTCGTCGTGAATGAACTATTGGATAATTTTATAAAATAACTGTATGAAACAATTTTACTATAATAATAGTTAATAATTCATGTGATATATCGTTATTGTAAAAGGTTATTGTTTGTATAAAATTGATATTATGTTTGTGGTCAGATTAAATTTTTTATTTATGGAATCTTTTTTTTTTATTGCACACTCCTAAAATATCCTGAAGGACTTATAATAAGGGCCCATATATTATAATAACTCCATTCTTAAATATTTTTCATTAGTTGCCAAACTTGTCTGTAGTTGGATTATCCCTTCTAAAACTGTTCCTATTTCAAAGTAAAATATGGATACATCTATACATATAATAAAATTATAACAGGCCGATGTCTGTACGTTATAGATATTGGAGAAAGACGAATATGGGGGGTCTTTATTAGAGCAACAGAAGCCAAAACAACAGTTTTTAGAAATTTTGTCTGTTTGTATGTTTGTACACGCATCACGCAAAAACGACTGCATGGAACTGAATGCAGTTTTCACCGATGTATTGCTAGAGGTCTAACTGAAAATATCAGATTCTAAATTCGACGCGTACGAAGTCGCGGGCAAAAGCTAGTTTTAAATAAAATTAGTCCCCAATACATAATGATTGAATTATGAGACAAATAGGTAAAAATATAACATTTCCTAATACGTAAAAGCAGCACAGCAGTGATAGCGTAGCGGTTAACCGCTTGCCTTTCATACGGGGTCCAAGTAGGTACGAACCCGGCCTGCACCTCTTGACTTTTCGGAAACATGTGTGGATCAGAATATTGATTAAATTATATATGTATATATCACTTGACTTAACATTGAAGGAAAAACATTACGAAGAAATCCTCGTAATGTTTCCTCGTTCAGGTTCGAAATCGTCCAGGTTTCCTCGTTTTCGTTCTGGTAATGGTTTCCGTTCAATTTCTCGATTGTGTGTGTAGTACGCCAACCAGCGACAGGCTAGCGTGGTGGACTGAGGCCTTACCCTTCTCATACTCATACTTTTTATACTGAGAAGGGTAAGGCCTCAGTCTCTTGACGACGTCAGTGACGAAGACTACTGTCGCAAGATACAAGCTTTCCTGGTTTGGGAACCGCCGTGTACTTGCAAATGTTTATGATCTTTGGGATAAATAATCTTTTTATTAGTGAATCTGGAATCGAACCTACATTACACAAAGTATTTTGCGTAATAGTATTTTTATTGTGTAGGTATGGAAATGTACTTAGGTACTTAGTAATACTGTAGGGTTAAGTGCCTCCTCCTACTTCCCCTCTGCGGTTTTAACACTTCAAATAAAATACCCACGTTTAAAATTAAACAGTACAAAGTCCTTTATTTTTCTTTTAGCATTAGGGTTACCTAAACGTTTAGCGTACAAGAGTCATACAATCAGACCTACCTAGATTCTGTCATGGATATTTACAAAATGTCTGAGAAATACAAAATACAATGTTAACAAGAAAACGCCACGTTAATAGGTAATATCCATAGACAGCTGCAAAGAAAACGAAGTGGAATTCTGAAAATATAGATATAGTATATCTTCTGGTATCTTACTAATAATTGTGAAATATTTTAAAATTCAAATCGTATAATTTCGCTACATAAAATACTTTAATACTTTAGGTAAACACAAGGATTTTAAAGCCATTTTTTGAAATCACTAGATACTGGGGCGATATAGGTACAAATATTTTTAAGTTCCTCAGTTTGGTACATCGTTCAACAGCATTCCAGACAATTAAGCCTGGTAACAAATTTACATAAAATCCCTTGGTTCACTTGGGTACGCCCTGGACTCCATAACCAGAGCTATCTACTCATGTAGGTACCATTCAATTTTAACTATCCAGACACTATTCTTTACTATAATAACAAAATATTTCATTTAATTTGCCATTCACCTTAGCCTTTTTACACATAGGTACTATTAATATATGTATAAGAAAAGTTGAATAACAGTAGGTACTTACATAACTAATTTGATAACAGATATGTAATATACATACATATTATAATTTCAGTGCTTGAAATGTATGCACAGTCAGCAACACTAGAAGGTGCACGACGTTCACACAAAGTATCTAAAAACTAAAGACTTAAAGTTTCTAAGAATCCAATAATCTAATCTATCTCTAACTTTCTGAAACTCCCCTGTACCGAAACGTCCCCGTTTACTATATTGGTGGTAGTAGGTTTTCTAGTAGAGATGATACCTCTCGTGCTTATGATTTCCATCGAGTCGAGACCAAGCACTTTCTTTTTCTGGTCATTGATCAACTGTGATGTATATTTTACCATATCTTCGATTTTTAATTTACCTCCATACAATGAGGGTAGGCACTCAACATTTATTTGTTGGTGAAGTTGTTTTAAGCTTGTGTGCATCTGAAATTAAATAAACAAGACGTGACATTATTTAAATAGTACGGTTTGCATCCTATTCAAGAAAATGTATTAAAGATCGAATGTCGAGTCTGATCCTCTTTACTCGTGGCTGTCGTAAACTGACTACAGCTCTCCTTGTACCCAGTCTTTTGTGAAAGACTATTGTATTGAAGTCATCACGTTTCTTAAACATGCAATGACCACCAACTACCCATCCTGCACGATATACTATTGTCAGGTTTTCCATGACGGACCCGGGAGCACCTCAAGTCCTATCTTGCTCCAAGACAGGCACCTATTTTAGCGTGTTGGTTTTGAAGTGAGATAGGATATGAGGTACTCCCGCGCCGTTCATGAGGTGCTGCCGCGCCGAGACATATACGTATTATCTTTAAAACTTACGTTGAGTCTCTCAGCCATCTTCGGCGTGACTTTGCTGATCGCGAAATCGACGATATATTTGAGAGCACTGGGTACGTTTATAAAGTGGAACTCCTTGTGTCGCATGGGTAACGATTGCTGTAACAAACAATGTTGTATAATTTATGTAGATATGAGAGCACACAGATCATGTTTAGCTGCCCTCCAAACGTGACTTGAGTATAACATGGTCTTGTAATTCGCCCACTCTTTCTTTTCATCTTCTTTGCTCAATTAATTCATGGGTCTTTAACATAAAATGTGGCGGGCTCCAATTGAGTAGAAAAAACGCAAATACACTTTCCCCGAACTCGGAACCACAAACTTGGAAATCGCCTAAATCTTTGGTCCAACCAAAGATGGCTAAACTATTAGTTAACATTTCACATTACCTCTCCCCATTTCATGAGGCGGGCGAAGTCTGTGGGGTTCCAGGTAGTGATGTGGGCGCCGGTGACGCCACTGCCGTCCCCTACGTGCACGTAGCCGCACATCTGATCTAGGGAGTCCTCCAGCAGGCACTCGTACACCAGCATGTGCGCCCGGCACATATCCCAGCAGTTGTATTTGTATGCGTTGAATTTACCTAACAAACGTTCAACCTTCAATTCACTGCAGCTTACATAAAATGGACTAAATGCATACGTGCATAGCGTAAGTAAGTATAAAACAATCAAAAGTAATTAAACATAATTGTTTGTAAACACTTGACTACATCTAGTAGTAAATATTTAATAATAATTCGCAGTCCAATTAAATTCGCAATATATAAAGCTACATATAGCAATTGCATCGCTCGCAAACTTATTTTGGCAAACTTATCAAAAAATCTTCTTACTCATATTGTAAACGATGACCCGACGACCCTTGCTGTCGCGAACCGGTGAAACCACTATGTACCTTGAAATTGGGAAATGGTTATGAAATTTAAACATGGAATTATATCACAGAGACGTATTACATAAGAGATGACTGTGTCGTGCGTATTCACAATGCATCATGAACCAGAGATGGTACATAAAGTTCAAGGCTCTCCGCGGTACGTGGGAACTTTCTAGTTTATATCTGATGAATGTACGCATAACTCAAATAAAACTGCGTTACATAAGTCGAACATTATCTTATGAAACCATGTTAGTAGGTTTGCTTTGTTTGGATTCGGAGGCAATTATATTTCACTATTTTGATTAGGCATGTCGGAATAATAAAATTGTGTTCCAGAATTGCCTATCATTATGCGTGTGTAGATCTAGTCAAGATAATTTTAGACTACTTTCACATTACACAATAATAGATTCCATTGCTTACGAAGTTATATGGTACACATGTAGGACATTTACCCGTTTTGTAGAATATCTTTTAGTTTTGGATCATCGCAATCAATCTTCTTGAATATTTCTGGATAATATCTTCTGAGGCTCAAGTACTTCAAGAGTGTTTGTTGGGCCATCGGTATGCTGTACTTCTTGTGACGTAAAAACCGAAGTAGGAACGATTCATCTGTAACCAATGCATGCATACACAATAACTTATGTAACTAAAAACATGATCCATGTTCTTTTTGTTACGATGGTTGCCTTACTGAAGGGCGATGTTCACGCACAGTTCGAAATGATATTTCTTGCAAAATATGTCAGTGGCTTTGTACTGTCTATACAGCGAAATACATACACTTGAAAGCTCATTTTAGACCAGAGCGATATTTTTTTCATAATAATGACCTTCAATTTGCCATAAAAATTGTACGTAATAATCGTTAACAATTAATACTATTTTACACGCTTTGTATAGATGACCTTGTATGTACATAATGCAATTTATAAATTGATTTACATATTACTCAACATAAACAACGACCCATTTTAAGTTATTAAGGCTTATTATATATAATAAAAATATATTATAGTTATTTCACGTTAGACAATTGTCAAATTTTATGAAAACAGACCTGGCAAGAAAACGGTAAGAGTAAAAAATAAAGTAAGGAATTTAGTAGTGGAATTTATTTAAAGCGATAGGGACTGACGCAGTTGAAGAAACTGTATACCATTTTTCTATGCAGTCGAATAGAAAGATGATGGTGAACGAAACGACGAAAAATAAGATTATGAAGAATATTGTAAAACCAAATTTTAAGGCCTATACTAATAAATTTCGCACTGGCGTAGGAAACCAAATTTTGCATTGGGTGCACAAAGGCTAAGAAAGAAGAAGAGGGAACTACCTTTTGGATGACTCACAAGCCACGGCCAAGTTTCAAATTTCGATACACTTTCAATTAAAATGATTAATGTTCTTGAAGGCAGTCCAACCGTGGCAGATGATTAAAAAAATATTAGTGGCCTTGCCTTAAATATCAGCAGGTGCGAAACTGTCGGTAGGTTCAATAACTCAATGGTTCAAAGAACGATATAATCTGGACTTGTAACTTGTTAGTTGTTATGAATAAGTACCAGATTTGACGTTTAAACTTTAGTTGAATTATAAACGCAATGCTGCCTCTCAATGAATATTTTTAATAATCCCACAATTTGATTGACGTAAAGATAGTAAAATTAGCCTTCGGAATACCTATGGTAATTCTTTTGTTTTCTATATGTAATACTGTAGGCACTTTTATCAAAATACTGTTACGGTTCGTTTCGTATTTCCATTTTTGCTAGATTTTATTACCTTTAAAACAAAGATTATTTTATATTACCTTGCCGGACATTTTTGATGTCAATATTTTGTTGGATCCATTCTCTCATGATGGCCAACGCCTGCTCTTTAGTGGAAGGACTCTCGCGGACTTCTTTAGCAGCTTCGGCGGTGACATGCTTCATGGCCAGGCCTAAGCACCCTTCCTTGTCAATCTTGTCTGTGGAGACATTCCACGTCGTCGTTACAGTCAATAGCATGCTTGCGGTCGTCATCTTACTGAGATTTCTCTGCAAATGACCAAAAAACAAAAATTATTAATATGTATTTTGTAGGTCCTAGGTGACTAGGTATGTAGCTTCTTATTGCGGCGTGGAATGGTGGTGGGCTTCAAAGTGGTCTCCTAAGAGATCCCTTAGCCCAGTATCAGGTGCCGATGTGAACTACCAAAGTGAGTTTATTTTCCGGTAAGTAAGTGTTTGGCCAGAGGCTGGCCTTCGACATCCAAGTACCTGTAGCATTAAGTAAAATGAGGAAGTAAGAACAAGTGTTAAGTCCATTCTATCCGTGTTGCGCTTTAGAATGGCTCTAGAGAAGCTAGTTTCCTAACCACACTCTACAAAATCCCTTTCTGGCATTCAGCAATTGGCAATATGTTCGCCGCCTATTATATGGTACACATTAACGGCATCGGCGAAATATGTTTGTACAATAGTACCTACACATCTGCATCTGTCATATCACATGAGACGCGCATCCGCATCAGCCTATCGCAATAGACCTACAATTTCCTTAAACGATTCAGTTCCTGACGTTTAATTTGGCTTGAATCAGTCCCGGTATGTGTGTCTCTGCGCTATACCTGCCAAAGGACGGAGTTCTCCTTGGGGAGAATTTAAATGTGAGAATAGTTACATGTGTTGGGCAGTTACAATAAATTACGATGTATTGCAAGTAGACTCGTCCGCTAGTATGAGAACCGCTGCGACTGGCTTTTGCGGGGACGGTTAAGATTGAGGTTATAGAGTAGGCAAAATATACTTAAATAAAAAAAGATTACTCAGACATTGTTACTGGAATGAAGGTTATTATTTTTCCTTTATTTACCATTATATTTTCATATTAAGTAAGGCCAATTTTTATAAAAATTATGTAGCAGTTAATTTGAAATTGGAACAGATTTGTATGGCCTCATCTCAGAGGTTTATCCGGCTATTGAAAAATCAATCTACGAGTAGTTATTATTATATTAAAATGATTCTCTTGGTTATAATATAGGCATCAGCTCATTTTAAATGTGCCTACATTTGAGAGAACATTAGAATATTAGATATAATGTGCCACATAAATGATGTGCTTGTATGTAGGTATGTACATTTACAACACCTGTGCTTAGGACATTTATTGATAAGTGGATCGAATTGGATTTTCCAACTATTTATTCATTAAAGGATATTTTAATAAATAGGTAACGTAGATACCATAAACCTTGAAAGTTTCTTACACACATACCTACATATGTACATTCTTAATTACTAATACCAAGAATTGCAGTTGAAGTAAACGGACATTTATAATACTTATTTACCTGCTTAACTTGGTAAGTTCATTTTTATAAAATTAAATACCTACATACTTATGTCACTAAAGAAGTACTTATGTTATGAATAAGCCGAAGTCTCTTTCACACAAGTCCTTAGATTAGCCATTATCAAATAATCTACTTAATTGTTTGAATCAATCAACACACCCTTCTCATCTGTATAAAGAGTGTTACTCTCCAGAGTTAATTTAATGCAATCCCTACACTGAGAACTCAATCAAAAAACCGCAGCCGATTTCAGTGGAATAGGTAGTCTAAATATTTCAGTAGTTAAGATTGAAAATGCATATGTAATAAAATCTTTGGTTAAAACTAACTCAATTAAGGAAAAGTGGTAGATACATTATTTTATCACAGCTTGCGTTCCTTCTTCTTCGTGACGGTGGTGCTCCGTTAATTTTTACCAGCCCAGAACTTTGGCAACTTCATGGCGTTATTAGTGGCAGTGTGACTGTTCGGGCAGAATAAGCAGGACAGTAGATGTGATTTCTGAAACTAATCTGCTCCTGAAGGATGATGTATCAATTCCAGTTTGCATCACTTTTTAATTTACAATAGCTCAAAAGTAATACTAGATACTCGCTTTGCAATATCTAAATGTTTGTGTCATAGTACTTTTATTCATTTCCACGCCCATTGTATTGTATACAAAGCGCTGCCACGGAACAAAGCATACGCCTCTAGCCATTGATACAGTTATTGAACGTAGGTGAATGTCATGCATGTAATGAAGTAACCAGATACACCGGTTACCGGTCTCGGTTTCGCAACGATGTGCTTTATTAACTTTTACATCACTAGGTACTATACACAATACCGCTACTGATATCGCAAATCGTATTTTAATCGAAACGAGTTTACTATTGTCTTTCTGTTGTTTTTGTACAGAACTTTCCCTCAGCTGCCATTTTCCCAGCAAGTAACTCTTATGTTCCAATTCTAGTATTTGCGGTTTTCACTTATGAGAGTATGCATCAGTCATCAAGGATGCATCAGTAATTTCATACCAATTTTAGCGGTCCATGTGGTTTAAACAATCAACGCGGTTTGGCAATAAGTAGTGGAAATGTAAAAGATGATATAATAATACGCGACGAGTCTTTTTATCATATATACACCTTTCCATAAAGAACAAATAATAGACTAATAAATCATTCTTGAATACACAACTACTTAGCAAACTAAAGAACTACTTATTGGTGCCATACTCGAAAATATCCTCTCGGTGAAACTACAAAACTCCACGTTATATACAATACAGATTTAAAAATGTGAATCGGTGATGCCGACACATTTAACATTCATGTAAATAGGCCGCTCAGTATAAAATTGGAGCTATCGCTAGTGACTAAATATTCTGTTTACAAAGACTCATTACTAAATCAAGTACCTATGATTATTTGGTAAGCACATCAAACGAAACGCCGTCGCACATCTAAGCAATTTTTAAATTAACCACGTCAGGTTCACATTGTTTTGCTGCACAAGGGCACATACTATTATTAGTTTTATTATCATTGAATTGCATAACAAGCGAGATCTTTGAGATTAAAAACTACACACAACATACTTATTCACCATTTACATGATTATAGACAAATAAGTACCTACTTAATTTTTATTGGAAATTAAGTATAAATTGCGATAAAGCTCCATTCAATCGTCTTTTAGTTCCATCGGCGGTACTAGTCCAATATTGGCTACGTTTTTAGTGAATCTTCAAATCCACCTTAAAAAGTAAGCATAAGATCTAAAATTGCTAAATCACAAAACTATTTAAAAGTCAGTGGGCTCCTGTTAACATTTCTGTTGAGTTTAATCCACGCAATACGACGATTTGATAACAACTACATAATACTTATATCTAAACAAAACACATTGGCCACTTCTACATGTTTTTAAATTATTGCCTTTTGTAGGCTTTGTATAGATATTGAATTGATAAAAAAATATTTCGGTAAATTGTTCGCAACTTTGCCCACAGTTTTGATTATGTCCGACATCCAGTTGGCTAGCGGTCCAAAAGCCGGTTTATGAACTGCCAGCGTGGCAAATGCAGACTTGGTTTCCACACTGCAATTCTCTACTTCTCCAATCATTTCGGCAGCCACTTTATAAGCTGAAGGATGAATTCTTTCAATATAGGATTAATAAAATGCACAGAGAATTTCCCGAATCGCTGTCAAATCGTAGTAAGTGTAAACCTCTGGCTATTTTTCTGCAAAATCTTCATGTACGCGATATGCTAAAGCTGAAAGTTGCGACTCGTTTAAATTGTAATTGAGATCAACATTTTCAACAATGTCTATGTCCTTTAACAAAAGGTGTTCATAATCTTCCGGGGTTAGGGCGATGGTAGTCCAATAAAGTACTATGAGTACTGTGTCTGGAATATTTGCAACGCCATCGTAGAATTGTATTATTGACTTCCATATGAATTCCGCTTCTTCATGAGATAACTAGTCCCTTCCCAGATGTGCGACACACTGCACTTATAACGTAAATAATTTAGTTTATTTCGTCATATCTTTATTATTACCAGAAATTAAAAGGGTCTTATAACCTTACCACACATGAGCCAAGCATTGCAAAATATTTGTCGATGTCAATATTGACGTCGGTATATTTATTAAGGTTTTAAATCCGGAATTAGCCTCATACACCTAACAACGAGCATACTTAGTTTACTTTGGAAAATGTTTGTTATGTACCATGTACAAAAAGTCGTAAGTACATATTTAATTTGCATAATCATTTGAATCTTGAGAACGTCAAATACACCTTTGTGCCGGAATTTAAAACTGATTCTTTTGGTTGTGTTCTGGTTAGATAAATAACTGTCATCATCATCTATACCTTTTCCCAACTTGGGGTCGGCTCTAACTCTAACCAGGTGCGGCTCAATATCAGTATTTTACACAGATGAACGATTACACCCACATTTCGCCGATGCCGTGATTAAGTCCCATGTGGGGGCGACCAAATTCCGGGCTGATTCAGAGAATTTCAGAAAATCCCATCGAACAGAGGATCAATGCTCAGCACGCCACGCATGTGACTAGGCAGATTTGATTTAAGCTTTTTCTTCTGTTAAAAAGTTGTGTGTCAACAAATTTGGCTCGATTAATTCGCTTTTCCTATTTTCGCTAGCGTAATTGGATTTTAGCTTTCATGCCAACGTAAGGTAAAATGTAGGGTTTGGAATACAAAGTAAAATATTAAAGAATTTTTCCGATATCAGTTGCAATAGTCAACGGATTGCTGATCAAATGAGAATAATACTTATTAAGATAATATGACATCATATGTAAGATAATATAACATCAAATGCAACATCATATATACCTACACTACGTACCTATAATCCGCATTGCGTTTATTATCTACATAAAGATTTTAGTTCCAACTTCTGGCTAATTATATCGATAAGCAATACAGATAAATCTAGGTACCAGATTTTGATGTGAAACATCTAAGACGGCGGTTCAGATCCACTGTCATGCGTCGCCATGCTATATGATAGTATAAAACAAAAATATAAAATATGCATGAAAGGAGGTTTATTAAAGGAAATAAATTTGGCATGATCAAAAATAAAATATTTAGGTTTATTTTAAAGGAAGAAAAATGTTCGCTACTTAAAAAATACATATTCAGTGAATACCTAACATCTATCTAAAATTTTATTTTTGGTTATGCCATATTTTTTTCTTTCATAAACTATCTTTATATGCATATTATCTATACACAATAATTTCGATGTTTCACATCTGCCAGGCGCGGCGACCTGCGACGGTTCACTTAATTTTTTTAGGTACCGAAAGTTTTTTTCTTGGCATGAAATCTACGAAACAGTACATATTATTATGTATTATTACAGTACACAGTATCTAAATATTTATTTTGTAGATTTTACTACTCTCGTAGAAAAATATTATGTTTTTCAACCAGCGTAGCTACAAAATAATTTCTAGCGTGCATTCAGTTTCGTGAGCGAAACAATGAATCGTGAATTTAGTATGTCTTTCTACTAACAATCTGTTAAGATTATAATTTACTTACATCACCACTGCTAGTCTGATACTGTCTCTCAACTATACACGATTCTGTAGGTCTGACCAGCTAATCCTGAAACAAATAAAGCTTTCTGTTAGATTTTTACCTTGTAGAATCATTTTTTCCGGGCCAAATGTGTTTTCCATCGGGTCATAACCGCACGAAACAGTCCAACGCGATTTTCTCGTGCCTTTGCCTTTTACAAAGTGATGTGGTCAAACGTTTTCACATTATTAATTTGTATCTACTCTATATCACCAAAATTGTGTCCAGCATGATTATAAGTCTAACGTTGTCCAAAGAGGTTTTACTGCAGTTGTGAACTTTTCAGTTATTCGATGAGAAGCAGGACTTTCTAGAAGTAGGAAGATGCAAAGCCTTCACTAATGCCTAATCTCATAATATCAAGTAAGATGTGACCATAATGCAAGTTTTATTTGCAACAAATAACTCGAGAATATTTCCATGTGACGGTGCATTAGCAGAGGAGTTATGGTTTCACCATCCATTTTATATCATCGAAAGGCATACTAGGCTTGGAAGACAACCTTTGGTAAGATATCGACTAAGTAATAGTATGCTAATTGCCTTACTTTGACAATTAATTTAGCGAACAACAATATGCATAGGTATTATTTATATATATGTATCTATATATAACATATCATAATGCCTGTATGTATTTCCTAAAGGCTAAGCTGAGGCGTACCATAATATTGTAGACCCACATTTCGTCGATGCCGTTATTGAGCCCCATGTAATAGGGGGCGAGCTTTTCCCATATTTCCCATCTACAGGGCACAGTTCCAGGCTCGATGTTGCAACTGAGAATTTCCATACAGAATAACTAAATAATACTTGGCCCGACCCGGGAATCGGACAGTCGAATCAAATGAGGCAGTCCTATCTATACATTTAATAATATTATAACAGGCCAATGTCTGTACATTATAGATATTGGAGGAAAACTAATATGGGGGTCTTTATTAGAGCAACAGAAGCCAAAACAACCGTTTTTAGAATTATAGCCTGTCTGTCTGTCTCTATGTTTGTACACGCATCGCGCAAAAACTACTGCATGGAATTGAATGCAGTTTTCATCGATGTATTGCTAGAGGTCTAACTTAAAATATATGCTCCATTTTAACGCAGGAAAATATCAGATTCCAAATTCCAAGCGTACGAAGTCGCGGGCGAAAGCTATTTAGGTAACTATCTAAATATTTGCTTTGGCATTGATGTTGTTACAGTTGTAAAAGTACAATGCTGGTCTTATAACCACTCTTGGGCTTTAGAAATATACATCTCTTTAAAAGTAATAATAAACTAAGACTAATAGTGTTTTCCAATATACCCTAGTGACAAAAGCTGAGATCATTTGGTATAAATCGCTCGAAATCACCATCCTCCAAATACACAACAGCATGAGAGATTCCCATGTTTTTATTGCTCTTCCCAACATGACGGAAGAACCTGTTCTCTCTTTACTTGTATACTTCAGTGCTAACTGAAAGAGTGACTAAAGAATTGACACCTACATAATCATACGTATGTACTCGTGGAAATAATATGTATGTCGTTAACCCGTACTTGAAATATCAACTGTCTCGTAATACTTTATTTGAAGAATTTGGAAAAGCAAATAGCTAGGTCTAATGAAATATTGACGACCTTATTTGGTTACGTTCAAAACTCAAATGTTGCGTTGAGATATTGTTTTTTGTTCGGCTTTTTTAATATTATATAATATGTAGGACTTACCTCCATATTATATAAAACATACATACCTATTTACTTGAAATAGTTTCGCATCAACTACTACTACTGTACTGAAGTTTATTAGACGCTTGTTCCAAATGTTCCAAACTTAACACCTTTTTAGTTCTTCGTATTGTCTGCCTTAACTATGGTCATTACTTCTTTTTATTTAACTTTGATTGATACTATTTAAAGAAACCAATTACACTAGGTAACGAAACATAGATAAACATAAAAAAATTATCACAAACATAAAACAAGAATTTTAACTAAAATATCATACGATCAGTTTTGAGAAAACACAAAATTATAGTACAAAATTACGTATTTGAATATAGGTAATATTCATATGAGCAACAGTAACTCTGAGAAACATCATCAAAAACCTTGAAATAGTTATGGTACCGGCAGAATTTCGAATTTTCTATATAGGTTTATACCTAGTAGCTTTGCGTTATGCCTGAATGTAACCATTTTTTTTTAATATTTGGTATCTCAGATAGCCATGGTTACATCTGCAGGAAGTCTGCTCGCCCCGAATTTTTAGTTCCCATGTTGCTTCGAAATTAGAAATTGGCGAATCCGGATCGGAAATTCGGCCTACATTACGTCATTTTATTACAAAGTTATCTAGACTACGATCAAGATTAATATGTAATACATATATAAAATATGTTATTTCTCGTAAAGTCATCGTGATGTTGCAATATTTGTTTGCAAAACATATTATCTTAAACATAAATGCTTTACTTTAAGTACAGTAAGTTTCTGAAGGTAACGCTTTGCGTCCAAAGTCACTGTCGCATATTTAATCCTTAAGGTTGCCCTACTCCAGCTGTTTCCATGCGTGCGCAAATTATCCGTATGAATTACGAAGCTATTGTTTTCATAGTCTCGATACTCAATGAAAAATTAAACGAGATACTAATAGGTACCCAACAACTAATTCATACACATTATTGAGTACCTACCTACTTAAGTATCTTGGAAAACGATACAGGAACTCCAATAACTGCGTTTAATCTATTCGGCCTTAGTAAGTACTTAGTCTGTGAAAAAGTACTTAGGTACCTATCGAGCAATCTACTGAACTATATTATATAGATCTGCTTATTTGTATTATAGAAATGAGAACTCATCAAATCTATTGATACGATAAATGCAAATATATCTCAGTTACGTACCTCCATATTCTCAAATGCATCACTGGTCATATTCCTATTCGATATAAAAATGTAAATAAAAGAGTTAAGATAGTTCCATTGCGACGATTATAATTGGACGAAGTGCAATTATAATTATTGAAACTTAGGATAGAAATCAGGATTTAATCACGAAATTTCAGGTCCTAGCGTAATTTTTTTGTAAGGTCAAAATTTTTATCCTTTATTTCTCGTGCACCTATCCAATTAATAAATTACTAAGTTAAAAGAGCTGGGATACGGAAACACGATGAACCTTATACAAATATTTCAACCCAAAGTTATGTTTTAATTATGAAGTAAAGCAACTTGCCTTAAAAAAGGCTAGTCGCAAAGTTTTTAGCCGTAGACATCCCGTGGAAAAAGTTCTAGATCTAACCTTGTACTTATGCCTACATATTTCTAGGAAATATTCCATATAAAGTACACGACTCGATGATCACGCGCCACTGGTTAATTGTTATTATGTTACATACTTCACGTAATAGAAGATCTATTATTGCTTTGAAGATTTTGTCATACGCAAAGCAGACGAAAGCAGATATACAAGAAATATAATATGGTCACCATATGAGTAAGTATATTTTAGTTATTATTTAAATACTTCGCATTAAATGATGGGAAAGCTTTAGAAAAGTATAAGTAGACTTACAAGAAGACAGTTTCCAAACACGACGTGACAAAATATGTTATATAGCAATAATAAGCTTTAGATCATTTTGAAATTTGTTAAGTAACTTATAACCGTGGAACACCATACTTTTAATAAATTATAAGAAAGATAATTAAAATTAGCAAAGGCATTCAGGTTGAAGATTTTTAAAATAATGTACACATAGGCGATGCATTGTTTTACATTTATGAAAGCCTTGGAATGAAACATCTTCTAGGAAATGAAACAACAATGTTAAACAGATCCAATAGGTATAAATGAAATAGCCTTGCTAATAACGTCGCATGACAACCCATAATAATATCTAGTAAGTAATAGTATAAGTATAGTAAGTAATTATAAATAATTAAGATAATAATAGTACATAAGTAGCCTATAAGAATCTGCTGATGTTGAACCAACTCATTTGTAACAAAAACAACATAATCATTATTTAACGTTTCACAGTCCACAAATTGCATCTAAGGACTAATATAAGCGATTTCTTTTTATTCAGCTACCTATAATTTTATGGCGTTTATTAGAAGTTTCTATATGGTTGATTATACTAATGATTTAAGATCTTGATCTATTTAGAAATTATTTATATATATATATATATATTAGAAATGGCACATATCACTTAATCTAAACTTTTAACTGAATCGCTTTTACTAATTACCTAATTTTGGTTATAAGTATATTTGAAATTATAATGTTGTAATTTTTAAATTCGAGTTTATAGAATATTAGACTGTTTATTTATATTGATTTTTTACCTTACAGGTATCTACACCAATATCATATACCTATCATACATTAGACTGGTATACCGCTAGGAAGTAATATGGTTACATGATAATCATTATAGACAGCTGTCCGTGAATGACCGTCATTAATAGCGATATGTAAACATAACCCTGGCTATGCTCTCATCTCGCCTCATAGACTCCGTAGATTATAGACGCCGCTAGAAACCGGCGCGGGAGCCGTTGATTCATCATGCGTGTTACGGAGTCACGCTAGTAGACCTCGTTACGAATTATGTAAGAACCATAAACGCATTTTCGTAATGTATATCTTCCTAAATTGCAACATTTGGGACACTATATTTGTCGCCATACGGGTAATTACTTGTTGAATCATTCTAAGCGATCGCAAAAGTATTTTTTTATGATAAAAAATTTTTGCAAGCAATATAAATTAACATCTATTAGTTCATATAGTTTAAACAGTTAACTTAAAAAATTAGCGTCGTTAATATTTTGTTTAAACACTAAATCGTTTCACTTTTGTTTGCAAAGAATGGTAAATGTTGTTTCTTTACCGGGCTTTTTCATCACATCGAGAATGTTACGGATAATTTGTAATTAATAAACGCTATGCGCAAGGTAATCCAAAATAGTTTTGATCAATCATAATTGATTGATCGATGACCTTGAGATTTTTGGGCAATTGTTATATTCTATAGCTTTGATAAATTTTTGATTTATATGTTTAGACAAACATTTCTAATTTACTGATACAAGTAGATGCCTACATCAGAAAACTTAAAAGCAAATTTCTCCCTCGGATGCCATAGAAAGTAAAATAAATGTTTTAAATGACAATTAACTGTTTCTGGGGGAAATAATTGTAGGTAGTTTTCAGGAAAGAACTTGTGATTTAATACCTACAGGTTACTACGTAAGTCCTCTTCTTTCTCAAGTTAGTTCGTCTTGATGCCAGGCTCCTCTTACAGTTAGTTTATTAAGTACAAGCTATTGTCCGCGACTTCGTACGCGTGGAATTTAGAAGCTGATATTTTCCTGGGGTAAAATGGAGCCTATATTTTAAGTTAGACCTCTGGCAATACATCGGTGAAAACTGCATTCAATTCCATGCAGTAGTTTTTGCGTGATGCGTGTACAAACATACAGACAGACAGACAAAAATTCTAAAAACTGTTGTTTTGGCTTCTTTTGCTCTAATAAAGACCCCCCGTATCGTTTTTCTCCAATACCTATAACGTACAGACATTGGCCTGTTATAATTTTATAATATGTAGTAATAGTTTACGCTCTTAATTTATAATACAATTTTGTAATACAATATATCTCTGCCATGGATGAACTGAGTACCATGCTAGTGATGCATGCGACTTAGTCCCGACCGTCTGTAAAGTCGAAAATAGAAATAGGAACACCTAGATAGGTAGATTTAAAGTTTTACTTGACGGGAACTAAATCTAGAACCAATGATATATAGGTACAGGTACATATAAAGTACCTGCAGACAACATAAAGGATCATTTTACTTTTCAATATGAACTACTTTTACTGTGGGACCAACCAGGATTAACATCGGATCGGGACCAAAAAGATAGGACCTTGTATGATTCGAATGCATATCCACATCCAAATTATTATAAATGCGAAAGTAACTCCTGTGTAAAGTCTGCTTGTTTTAGCTTCACGTTTGAACCACTGAACCGATCGTTATGAAATTTTACAAAGAGTTAGCCTGGGTCCGATATATATGACTCCACGCAGCTATTGAGAATTTCCATACAGAAAAACCCAATAACACTTTGCTCGACCCGGGAATCGAACCCAGGACCTCACGCCCAGCAGTCGCGTTTGCGACCACAAGACCAATGAGGCAGTCTTAATTGATAAGTTAATTTAAAAAATATGCAATGTTCCTTCATGTAAGTGACTGTTCCTATTTAAATAGGTCAAAGGTTGGCATTAAGTCAAGCCTATGTTACACTAGTGTACATAAAAGAACATATAGATGAATGAATAATAAATTCTATGTAATAACCTGAATTTCCAAAGCCGAATTTAGCAAAGGTTTTATGTAAATCTTGTAATATATACATATAACCGGCTTTTATCACAGTCAATATTAGTAGGATTTGTTGTTTTAAGTTTGTTTGCTTTTCCTTGTTGACCCATCACAAATTCCTAATTCAAGTATTGTCACTGAGCTTTAAAAAATAATTTAAACACAGGTTTATCGGTCCTTAAAAATGATTTTGTTAGACAGTGTCGTTATGTACAATATAGGAACCTACATATATATAATTTATTGATGGCTTTTTTAAAAATATGTGACAGCAACATTTTTTAAAATATAATACACTACTTAACTATTTGCGAAATGTTTAGGAAGCTGCACTAAAAAGCCTCCTAATAGCTAGGCTTATTAAGCAATAGTCGTGTCTCCGATGACCTCAACACTGTCAAAGTTTTGAATAAAGATATAAAAAATTGCTAAGAAAGAAATCTCTTGAACACATTTGACCCGCTTTACTTTAAAAAAAATTGCATAAGTAATATCACAGGCCGAAAATCTCTTTTATTATGTGCGATTTTGTTTAGGTATTTCGATTTTGTTTAGATTTTTCTTTTTTAGGGTATATCCTTTTATGTTAAAATAGATCATGTTATAATATCTGGCGACCAAGCACTGGACATTTTCATTTTTTTTTTAAATGATAACGAATTTTTCCAGTTACCTTGCTGTATCGATATTTCGACCCCGGAAACCCCTGTATTGTTTATAATCCAAACAGCGTCTCGTTTGAATCCTCAGAGTAACCGCCAGCTTAGTATTGATCAATTGGCTTTTTTTGCTACGTGTCGCATGTTCGGTTCCTGCACGGAATTTCTATGATCTACAGGTTATTTCGGGCCTGGATGTTCTGTGGATATGAGATATGTATGATATATGTATGTAAACTGTTCCTACAATATGATAGTGAAGAACAATAATTTTAAAGGCAAGAAAAAGATTCATGCTTCCATGACCTCAGTCAGTAATTGGGAAACTTGCTAATAAGCGTTATCACCATTGATCTTATCTTTACTCATTGAATGTGTGCAAAATAAAAAGAATTACAGGGGCATTATTAGTTTTTAATGGTAGTCGTGAGAACATGAAATCCCGAGTTTTAACTACAGGTCCACCAAAAACTATTAGGGTTTCCTGATAGGAAATTTCCAGTATTTTCGGTGAGTGGCAAAAGGGTTTAAGTACAATAAGTAGGTACAATTCTACCGTAACCGCTCGGGTGGCGTGATGGTATGCTATGTTGACGGCTTGAACTGTAATTTGAGCATGGAAATATACTTTTGAGATGGGTGTTCTGAATTATGAATCTCAAGTTTAGAATAAGACAAAGAGACTCAAGTATATGAATAAACTTAAGGAATTTAAGATGCCAAGGAAATCTAACAACATTATTGCTGTTTTAGTTTTCACCATGTTATAAGAAGAGTACCTATCTACATAAACTGGCGGCTCTGTATGATGCTCATGAATTCCGTAAATATTGACGGCTAAGTGTGAGTGAACAAATGTTATTCTTCATCAAACTAAGTATAACAAAACAACACAACCTGTAAGTTGTCGCCAACTTTCATACGTGGCTATATTTATAGATCCAATTATGTGCTGGTGCCTATTAAAGTATTTAGCGTTATTTATTGAATCCTGTAATATCAACGACTGGGATCTTTCAGGGCCACAGATTAGAAAAATTCAGCTTACCTATACTAATGCGGTTTTTGTTCAGAATCTTGGAAACTGATCGAATAAATAAACCGATGTGGATATCTATAATTATTGTGTTATATAACGAAGGCAAAAGGACGTGACGACGTTATATTTATAATTGTTGTTATTAGACGTTTCTAAGACTCGTGCAGTGATTAATATTATAAGTGTAGAATAGTAGGGGAGAGGTGCCATGAATGGGACAAAATTCTTTAACTATAGATATTGGGGATAGTATGGGAGATAAATTAAAAATTTTCATTTATGTTTTAAATATATTTATTTATCTTTAGAATAATAATTGAAAAACCGCTTGTTTTTCTACCAATCCAGCATAATAATCAAATAAAAAAACCTTTCATTTTGTCCCGTTCATGACTGGGTAGTCTTGAGTGGGACATAGTTAGTCATGAAAGGGACAGGTAAAGTTATATCAAATTCTCATTGTTAAGTACACATATATCATAACATAATAGTTAACTAATACACCTACGCACCTCTAGGTATTTATATATTATAAAATTACACTTACATTTATGCGATCAAAGTTTATTATTTTGTTGAATGTAACAACACTAATGACATAAATTACATAAAAATAATTAAAGATTCCTTTTACTCCGCATTTTTCCGCAAGTTTACATTGAAACCAATCTTCCTCACTAGTCGAAAATTTCTGTTTACAGAATCTTCTTTTGTATTTGGCAGTTTTCTTAATTTTTGCAATGGCTTATTATCGCATTCAGAAAAATCGTCACTAGAATCTAAATTAGAAATTGTTGGATCATTGTCACTGGATGATTCTACGAGTTAAAGATGTCTCCAAAGAAAAGAGACAGAGTAGATCCAAAAAAAAATCGAAGAAGCCGTCAAGGAAGTGGTCGAAAAGAAAATGCCTTTAAGATCTATAGTAAATACCTATAATATTAGCAAATCGCATCTAGTTGAAGGCTGCTGATTTTTTTTTTTATTTACTGTCTTTTTTCTTTTGAGACATATTTAAGTTTAACCTATAACAATTAAAATTTGCAATTTAAAGTAAAATCCATCACCATGCATTGCTTCAGCAATCAAGTCTTGAAAGGGACAGTCATGAAAGGGACGTCCCTTTCAAGACCGTTTGAATTGTCCCAAACAAGACTAACATGCATTTTCAAACATAAGCTCACAGTAAAAAGTATTGTCAAGTAAGTTTATGCAATTATATACTCACCTTTTAGGTAATAAAACTTCAAAACAATTTTCAAGACAAGCACTTTCAAACACCATAACAACAGTCTAATACGGGAATCTAAAAAACCTTAAATAAATTAGTTTTGAGCACAAAAATATTCAACAAAGCTTCGCCACTTTATTACGTTTGACAACTAAGTAACAGTCGCGTCAATATTCTCAATGGGTTAGTGTTATCAGATTGTAAAAAACAAAAAACGACTCCTGCGTTCTAATCGGGACTAATTAGATTTGTCCCATTCAAAACATGTCCCTTTCATAGCACTTTCCCCCTATTAACATTTTTTATTAAAGTAGTTCTGTTTGATATCTTAATAAACTCAGTCTCTTTTATTAATAAGAAACCTTTTAAAATATTTTCTTTACTTGTTCTTTTTAGTTTAGTGTTCGTAACTTTGTGAGATAATAATATCTAGGTACCTACCTATACCTATATTTTTTTCTTTTCGTTTGTTTCTTGGAGAAATTGTGACGCAAGCATTAATGAACTGTGAGTCTTATTTATCAAAGTAGGTATTATTTAAATATGTTATAATATTATGTTCCGGGAACTTAGCACAACTATAGTTTTACTATATTTTCTTATTATCGCTTAAAAATACACAAACAATATTTCTTAATTTATTAAAAAATCAAAATCCTTATAAGAAAGAAATAAATAAATAAAATAAAATAAAAACTTACGTTTTCGCGTTATGGCGCACAAGAAAACAGCTAGGAGGCCGCTGCAGCGTGCTCGGCGACGCACAAACGCGTAATGTTCAACCTACTGTCGGCGCCTGCGTCTTCTACTATCATTACAGAAACTGTGCAATAATGTTACAGGCCTACTAGAAAATCAGCCGTTCCTAAAACATCAGATCATCTGTAAACTTACTATTTTATAAGCCATGCTTAATCTCTGCGAACTGGCCTTATTATCGTACTTAGTCATTTTTTTAAAGGTTATTTATTAAGCACAAAATGCTATATCATGTCGCCACATCCTATCAAATCTTAGTGGCCATTTACTGCGCCTGCACATTCGGGAAGCTAGGACTACGTACATATTTTATGCCCAGGTCAAGTGATCCACACTATTATAAATGCGGAAGTAACTATGTTTATTACCTCATCACGAGTAAACCACTGAACCGATCATTATCTAATTTTATAGAGGTTTAGCCTGGGAGAAGATGTTAAGGGTGAGAGGGATGTGAAGGGTTATTGGTAGTGTAAGGCAATATTTTTTTAGGATGGCTGTAGGTATATTTCGTGCTTAGGAAAGATTAAATAAAAATAAATTTTATTTTTCTACAAAATAAAAACGCCATCATAACCTTAGAACTATTAATATTGTAGGTATAATGCATACATACACATAGTCAAGTTTCAGACAAGTTTGTAAATGGCGTAAAGTTACCATGTTACCGTCTTTAATACACTACGTAACATTCGACCCACCTGAAGGAAATGATTTGTGATTTGTCCTAAAACTGTAACCTGGAATAAATTATGAACTGAGAATTTAATTATGTTATTGTTTGGACAATAATAATGCCTATCGTAATTAAATTTTTCTGACTTACGACATAAAAACAACGTGTTAAACAACGTTCAATTATTATTTTATTCCAGTATCAATTACATTATAAATTCGTTCTTTGAATAGGTTTAATATTGGGGGTACTGAAAAACATACCTAAATTATGTCATGAGCAATTTTTCTATAAAAGTTCATAGAATAGAATGTCCATTCAAAATTACTTTAACCTTAAAAATAACGTTGTATTTTAAAATGCAAACCTTTTTATGTAACCTAAACTGTCTCATACGTCGTATCTAGTGATTACGGAACTGTATCTACATTGCGAGTGGTACGACACGACACGCATTTGGACGTTTTCTAAATTAGGTACCAAGAACAAAGTTGATTAGCTATATTAGCATCATAGCATCACGCTTGTATTCCCCGATGGGTTAGGCAGAGGTATGCTATTGTATACCCACACTTCGGCGATGCCGTTATTGAGTCCCATGTAATAGAGGGTGAGCCTATTGCCATCTACATTGCTATACAGAAAAAAACCCGATAACACTTTACCTATCCCAGGAATCGAACCCAGGACCTCACGCTCAGGAGTCGCGCTTGCGATCACTAGACCAATGAAGTAGTCGCTGTTTTAGATACGTTGAAATTGTGTTATTATTGATGATATAATTTTAGAGGTAATAGATTACGAAACTAACACAGTTAAAACTAGGACGCGTTCAGAAATAGGCACTACCCCAGACCAGAAATTTTCTTCTGGCTTCTTTAGAGAATTTAAAGGGTTTTAGCAACGTCTCTCTTCTGTATAGCAGCATTTTACTAACTTTATAGTTCTATGGGGGAACGAGGTATGGTGTTCCTCCATTGAAAAAGGGAGGATCCTCCGACCAGGCCAGGTGGTTAGCCTGGCGGGCCGAAGCCCGACAGTTGATGTCGGATATTCGTATATGTGTTAGAAACGTTGTAAACTTTCATAGTGCGATTCAGGATTTGTTGTTGTAGCTTCACTCTGATAGATGGCGCTTTACTTTTTGCCATGTTGCGAGTAGTTGTCGCTACATTACTCCCCCCCAGACCGGAGGTCGATGCTGTTGAGTCTTGAGGTTGCTTGCCAGGGCCAGTGATGGTTCCCGTGAGTCGGAACCGAGTGCCGCATAGTTCGCAGTGAGTCGGAACTAGGTGCGGTGATGCTGCGGAGTCCTCAGTGAGTCAAGGTAGTGCAGTGAAGAGTAGTGGCTGGCTGCTGCGTCGACCAGGAGAGAAGGGCTCTGCTAGATGACCGGCCGAAGTGCAGTGTGCTGTGCCAAGGTTGCTGATGAGAAGCCGATGGGAAAAGCCAGGCTTGCGCGGTCGCTGCAAGCATTTGGTTACCCGTTGGGGCCGAGGATGCTGGCTGGCAGAGTGAGACTTGCTTGATGCTGCTCGAAGGGTACTGGAGGGGTGGAGAGGGGAGTGAAGGCGATGATGCCGTCGAAGGTTGAGAAGATGATCACGTCGGGGTCACCACTATGGGGGAACGAGGTATGGTGTTCCTGCATTGAAAAAGGGAGGATCATCCGATCAAGCAAGGTGGTTAGCCTGGCGGGCCGAAGCCCGACAGTTGATGTCGGATATTCGTATATGTGTTAGAATCGTTGTAAACTTTCATAGTGCGATTCAGGGTTTGTTGTTGAAGCTTCACTCTGATAGATGGCGCTTTACTTTTTGCCATGTTGCGAGTAGTTTTTGCTACAGTTCCTAAAGCTATATAATCCTCTTTTTCAATCTTGTGTACAGCTAAAGATTTTATTTTAGATATTATTTATGCCTCTGTACAGCTTCTAATACAGCTGTAAGCATAATTCAAAAGTGTAAGCCTTATGTATGCATTAATTACGGCTTAGGCTATTATAAAGCATATTAAAACTCTTTAATACTGCTTCATGTCTTATATCGACCATTGATATGGGTAACAACTGTTTAACGGTGTACATTGGTGCTGTTTTTATGCCAGCTGTTTAAAAGCATTTCATCGTAATATTGTATAGTCTTTATTTGTACAAAGATATACCGAGTAGAATTTTAACAAGCAAGAAGTCCTATATCCAGCATCAAATTCAGCCAATAACCAGCTTCTTATAGTTCGCGAAAAGTATTAAAAAAAATGGTGGTGCGAAACGATTTATACGAATTATAAAAAAAAGTGATATTCCAAAATAAAATAAGAAAACGGCCTACGAACACCTAGGCAAGAGCACTTACAATCCACAGAGCAGGGTGAATATTGGCATAATGGGATAACTGATTCGCTTACTCTGAAAAATTACAATTAAAATAAACATTAATATGGATGGCCTACTAATTTTCAACAGTTCTAACCATGAATTTTGGCCGATACTCTGTAACATATTTGGAATGATCCACCAACCATTTGTCGTCCACATATGCTTCTGTATAGGAAAACCAAATAATCTAACGAGCTATTTGGAAGATTTTGTCACTGAAATGCAAGTACTGCTGGCTGAAGGTATAAAAATAAAACAAAAAGAAATTAAGGTTGAGATAAGATGTTTTATTTGCGACTCTCCTGCCAGGACATTATATAAAAGTTTTTTTTTTATATTATTGAGTAATGAAATGAGCAGGATGTTTGCCTGATGGTAATCAACACGCCTGATATGGCACCACCCATAACTTTGTTTTGCAAAATCTTATGCGGTACTGCACTGCGCTTGTCTTAGTTTTGCCAATGTTTAATCATTTTATCCTCTTTACATGGCCAAACCATCCGAAGGCTCTCCACAAATCAAACCGCGTAAAGCGACGTCTCACAAAAAAGTGATAACAATATGTTGACAATTGTTGTTTTATTACAGCAGTGTGCAATTTCAACGGCAAACACGGTTGTTTGAAATGCACAACTGTGGGTGAATATTCTCACAACTCTCACACCGTGGCTTTTCCTGATGCCAGATGCCCAGATAGAACAGATGACCACTTTCGTAAGAAGTTATGTATATGGACAACATCATAAAGCAGATTCTCCCCTGCTACAATTGCCCTTACGATTTTGAGAAATTGGCCCGTGTAACTTCTATGTTAACCTATGTTGGCACAGAGGTTTTCCCAAAGGGTTTACCAAATTTATGCCGAACCCTAAAGCGTTGCATTACAAACTCTTTGAACGATGCTCTAATAAAGCTCTACTACAGCCTAAACATATTTTAAAATCCTTGTTAAAGCTTTTACCAAGCTAAAAGAATTACAAAGAAACAAATGTCTCAAGTTTTTAATTATGTTTACGCCATTTGCTTTGTATTTCGATAATATTTAAATTGAATTTTATTGTTAATATAATGCTTTAAAAAGGATTTCAGCCTATGGTATTGACTGGCCGCTACAAAACAAGTATCATAATGACTAAAACTAAACATTTCTTCGTCAAAGCATATTTTTTTACAATCCTACAATTTTTTTATAATATTTTTGTACCAAATAGCTCTTTATTTCGAGGGCGCATGAAATATTATATACAAATATACATACACTTTCACGGTAAACTGAAACTCGCACCCTAATTATTCATTCATACAGAAAAAAAAACAAGAGTTCAACACTTATATTATTTTGTTGAAACTGTTGAAAGAGTTATCACACACACCATATTCTTTTATTACCAGAAATTCAAAATAGCATTTTAAAATGTTTTTATTTTGCCCTTGTAATGATACAAGCTGGTATAAGAGCTGCGCTTAATGTATGCGCACTGCTTAACGTGTTTTCGCAGCCCATATAATGCGTTTATCCTTCCGGTAGACAACCAATATAATGCTGCTAAAATGTCATTCTAAAACCAAAGTCTGTATAATTTGTGCCCAAATTAGCATTAAAAGAGCTGTATACCGGTTTGTAATGCCTAATTTTAGAGTTCTTTTAAAGCTTTGAGAATAGGCAAATTCTGTTATCCATCCATTATAAAGCGATTTTGTGCTACTTGGGTAGGCACCAGGGTTAATCTATTATACATATAATAAAATTATAACAGGACGATGTCTGTACATTATAGATATTGGAGAAAAACTAATAAGGAGGTCTTTACTAGAACAACAGAAGCTAAAACAACAGTTTTTAGAATTTTTGCCTGACTGTCTGTCTGTATGTTTGTACACGCAAAACGCAAAAACTACTGCATGGAATTGAATGCAGTTTTCACCGATATATTGCTAGAGGTCTAACTTAAAATATGGGCTCCATTTTACCGCAGGAAAATATCAGATTCTAAATTCCACACGTATGAAGTCTCAGGCAAAAGCTAGTTAAAAATAATAGATAAGTAATTTAAATTAATAGAAATATGTTGGGAATACTGATTATGGTTAAGTTACCTACTTACCCTGTGCCAACAACATAATCTTGGTCATGTTTACAATAAAAGAACAGCCGTTAGTGAAAATTATAAAAGTAGTATTATCTTTGTTCTCTTGGTAAGAGCAAATTAATCCAAATATTTATTACAATATACTAATGCAATTCAGCTTACGCGTGCCGCGATCAAGTTTGTGTCAAATTATATATTGAATTTATTGATATTGAACTGCAATTGGAATAACTACCGACTTCAACAAACGTTTCCTCTCGATTGTCTTTTCGCGGTACATTATGTCTGATTAGGTACTTATGTGTCTAAGCAATTCATCAGCGGACATCTCTATAATATCATAAACAAATACTACAACATCTATTCTTTGTCTAGATCCGAATGCAAGAACAGTTTCTAAATGGCTCTTGACTAAAACCTATGCTGAAACTGAAGACTTACTAAAATTAACAATACTATACTGGGATTCATGCTATATATTTTTATATATCTCAAACATACACACATGTTACCACACATACAAACATATACACACCTTCACATTCCTATACTACACACCACACACACACTCTCACACACATAAATCCTTTAGTAGTACCCCTATGCCACTAATAATAATTATAATGCATGCACAATCTTGTTTTTCTTTTTCTATAAATATAAACATTTAATATAACTGGTACCCAAAACACAAGTTAAATCTTACCTTGAGTACCAGTGTTTAACTACATTTGTATACCTGTATTAGTAGGTACATAGTGTCTTGTTCCTACAGTGTACTTTTTATATGTAAAATAAATATATTCTATTCTATTCTAATTTTTTGAAGTAGGTACTTACTACTTACAGACCACAGACGGAGAAAACGAACGTAGCTACGTAATTACCACGCAAATCGGTCGATCTGCGAAGTTAAGCAACTCTTGCGGTAACTCCTTGGATAAGCGACCGTTCTTCATACATCGAATCCCACATGTCATACGAATATCTATGACAGTCGTTACGGGTGCCCCAAAAGTTCCGGCCCAGTTCTACTTAAGCTTAGCAAATTTTTGGGAAAGGTCTGTGATCTTAGTTTTGGAGCGCAGGGTTGTGTTCGTGTTCCTTATATGATCAATTAATCGAACTCCTAAAATGCTCCGCTCCATGGGTCGCTGGTAAACTTCAAGCGTGGACTTTTACTGAATCAGAGACCAAGTTTGAACACTATGTAAAAAAGGGGAGAATGCATATGTCCATAAGGTCTCTTTTGAATAATTCAGGGGCTTTTGGTGCGTCGAACAACGTGCCTGGAAGGAAATATATTTTAGTCTAGTCTACAGCCTCCACGTATAGACTTCTCTTGATCTTCAAAATATTCATTAAGATGAATACGTTGAATGTGTTTTTGAAATCTTAGAGCATTTACAAAAATCTTCTGCTGATGATGGAAAAAGTACCTACGATGCCGTCGACGAATCGAAGGTTTGTTAGCTTCTCGAAATAAATAAGCTATTAAGAGTTAATGCAAAACAGTTATTTTTATTGCACATTATATATACCTACTAAATTCCATAAGGCTTTTCAAATGAAGATCTATCACATAATATTCGCATCCAAACTTCACAGGTTCACCCGCAGGACTAATCTGAAGATCACCTAAAAATTTCTTTAAAAATGCTCCTGCCCTTTTGGGAGTCCATAGGGAACATTCATATACACATTTATTTTTATATATACAGAAGATAGACTTATTTGTAAACAGAAGCTATGAGCCTTTATTAATAAATAAATAATCTTTGCACTTTCATGATAGCTCATAAGAGTAGAAAGATTAGGTATATTCTCACGACAAAAGAAGACTAAGTAATATTTTCTATAGAGGTGTAATTGTTTTTAATTAATGTGTGTCTCGGGTATTTCGTATCGCATGCATTTCCTCCTTGAAATTTTCTTAATGTCGTCATTTACCTCATCTGTATTGTATCTACGTCCAACGCTTCTAGTATGTAACCGTTGTCTAACATGTAGCTATACACCAAAGACGGGTATTATATCTATTGTTTCGATTTAAGTATCCTAAAATGACTAGGTACCTACCTTTTTTGCATGAGACAAATACATACATATGAATTTATGTAGGTTTAGTATATCTGTTATATAATAGGTAAACGATACCATCCGTGCATCCGTTCAGTTTTCTTGTAGGATCCCTTAAGTGGCGAATGAGTTTCTGAAAAACCGAACTGACAGATTTTTATACCATGAATTACCAAAGTGGAAAAATATGGCGAGACCTTTGCCCAGCTGCAGCAGTGGGACGATAAACCTTAGAGAAAAAAAGGTAAGTAGGTACTTTATAACATAGTAAAAAACGTTCTATTTGTAATTAGGATTTTATTAAGTAATAATTTTATGAGTTCACAATAATATCATTTACCAAAAAAAACAGAATCAGTGTATTTATTTACACGCTTTTGTGTGAATAGTTCGAAGATTAGATAGTTATTAGAAAAACTTCTTATAAGCAACCTAAGTACTTATATTCAACATTAGTATTGGAACACTGTCATTTTCAGTGATTATACGTAATATAAGAATACACTTAAGTTTTTCATCTACCCATAAGTACTTGTACAAAATGCCGTGTAACATCGACCTACACTGATCATCTCATACAAATAACAGATGAAGTTTGGTTGATGTTAGTCGGGATATTAGGAACTCATCATAATTGTAGCTTATTTTGAATGGGAAGATGAATATTTTTTGTATTGCCGAAAAGGAATATGCGTGTGTTTACATATTGGTCACGTATTATTTTTGTAATCTATATAACTTTTTATTTAATTTGCATTGTCTAAGAATTTTAATGAAAAAAATTAAAAACAGTATGAAGGAAATTTTAAATATCAAAACCATCCAATCGTGTTTATTTAATCGAGTTGTCACAGTAAGTCCGTCAGTATTACCGGCATTGTTGATTTTTCGTTAATAAGGCTATCTCGAAGGTTTCGGGACGACTGAAAATTTCGACAAGTACCACCAACTAGAACACCTCAGAAAAACAAGGCGACTTTAGGCTACTTGAAGATAATCAAAATGAATAAGTGGCTGTAAGATACAAAATTGACTCATGATGCCAAGATGCCATCTTTGTCAAATAATTATGTTAACTGACAATCAGCTAACGGGCGTACTGTGACGTCATTTATTATAATAAGTAAGTACTAAATATTATTGTTTTTACAAATGGTATACTATTTTCGTCGTTACAACGTAACGACGTAAACAATCGACCAAAAATATAAAAAATATACATGCATATTGCATATTTCGAAATGTCGAAATGCAAAGTTTGTTTTCAGTCACCTATAAGTGACGACCATTAAAATATTATATTACATATAACATTGGATGACATTTCTGTTTTCAAATTATTTATTTGTATATGAGGTAGAACTCTCATCCTCTATGTCTCCAGTATAACGCATGAAATGTCATCAGGATCATCACCCAATTAAGTTTTTGAACACCAGTCATATATATATAGCTGACTAATGAAAACGTGTTCACCACTCCAAAGTCAGCAATGCAATAGACGACAAAAAGTCGGTTCTAAAATTGCTTGGTGTGGAGATTGGAGGGGCGCGCATTCAGTTATAATAAACGTGGTGATCAAAAGGTTTAATCATGTAGCCACTGTTGAGACTCAAGATTTGTCCTATGCGAGCACCTTAACTGAGTGTGAACGCATAAAAAAAATAAAATTGTATTTGTCGTCACAAAATCTTTAAAAAATACATCTCAGCAGTTCTATTTATTATTGATTAAAAGGCATGTGTCTGATCACGATCCCTCCTTACGGGTGACTACACCTTAATATTAGGCAGGATCGTGATAAAGGCGGGCTGTTCCAACGTACGTAGGTACACTCCTACGTTGGAGCACGCCTGCCTTTATTTCGGAAGAAAAGATAAGGCAATTATTTTTTATCTAGCCGGTTTTCTACTAAGCCTACGCCTACGCTTACCTACATTGTTTAAGGACCATCGATATAAGAAACGAAATAGATACAACTATATTGCATTGACAGTTATGTCGAGCAGGCACTAATTTTAGAATATGTTGAGTAGCGCGTCAATATTTAAATCACTAGAATAATAAAGTGTGATAAAACGCTTATTTAGAATATATTTAACCACACTTCATTTACATTACTCTCCCTCCGGAAAGTGGCTATGACGGGTTTGATAACAAAATATGGCAAATAGCCATATCCACTTGTATTTATGACGTATTATTTTCCTCATATCGATGGTTGGTACTTACATCTGTCTAAGTTATTTATAAAACTACATTTTATATAAATACAATTTATAATAATTCTTTGCGAGATATATTAAATATAATTTTCCTAAATTCAGCGATATAAGTTTCTAACGGGGCAGTTAAATATGGTCTGTCACCGAGGCAATATTCGCGGTTTCTTTTATTACTATTATGTTAACATATGTATCACGTTCTTGAACAATTTATTCATATTTTCAACAATTCTTGAACAGCAGCAATTCTTGAGCAACATTACTCAAACTGGTGTCGCTTGTTTTAATTATGTACGCCGCCGTATTATACGAAGGTACAAGAATCATGATTGTCACATAAACGCACTAATTAAATCCAATGCAATTTGTACGTTAAATGAATTCTCATAGAACAACAAGTAAGAGACCAGTCTCAGGTTCTCCGATGTTTGTACTAGAAGACATAATTATATAATTCGACATATTTTGGAAATCCGAGTTGTGTATAGAGGTATTCGACTGGTAGACTCTCAAACAACCATGGTTATTGGAAGTACTCAGATTATATAAAGGCCAGCATCTAACATAAAAAAAAAATGCTCAATGCCTAGTCATATTATAATTTGCTTCTGTGCCACCATTTAGTTCAAAAGTTAACTATGATGGGTCATGTTTGACGTTCATTTTATTTATTGATAATAGATTAACATATTGAAAAATTTATAGCTCATAATATTTTTATATAATAAATAATATATCTATATCCCACGCAAAATTAAGGGCCTGCGGATATCATAGTCAACACTGTAGTTACACCGAGTACCACTCTATAAAACAATCACGATGAGAACACTTGGAAGTGGAACAAGACTCAAGACGTTTAACAAATCTATGCTAATCTGTCACAAGTGTGAGGCACGTGGTATATTTGACTCGTTTTTGTTAGACCAGTCTGACACGGGACAGTCTTGACTATGGTGGACGCACGTTCTTAAGTTATTAATCTAATTTGTATATAGTTTTATTGTATATAATATAATCATTGTTATCTATATATGTAGTACTAAAATATCTAACGAGTCATACTATAAAATTGTATTTATTGTGTGTAAAAACAGAAAACTGTGTTATTATATAAAAAGCTAGTATCATCTGTCTATGTTGCAATCGACTATAACTTTGATTTAAAAAATACAAAACTTACCTTATACTAAGCAGTCGAGTTTACGAGAAACAATTCGTAATATTTGTAGCATAAAAGTAGCCTGATGTTATGCGTGTGTAACACATACAATAACTAGTAAATGGCAGTTATATGAACTGATAAATACATTATTATGGCAGTTATCGATTATAACGGCGAAGTCAGTAATAACGATATGTATAATTGTTACAATTAGCTAACTATATTAATATTCAAGACTGTAGAATTAAACACTACGTAAGTATATTCTTCTACAAATCTTGAATATTTATAGAATGATTGTACTTAAAGTTCAGCTGCTAAGCAACACAGCACATTTGACTTAATTGCACGATTATATAGTAGCTAGTTACTAGTATAAAACAATGATTTGTTCTTAAAAATAGAAATAACTCTAGGTACATTAGGAGGTATACGTTATTTACTCTAAGTTTTATATTGATATTATATTTTTACTAACAAGCTTTAATCATTTTATGAAACTTTAACGCGAAAATATCAACTGTTTACGTTTTTCAAATCCATTGACTGCTTTCAGGACTAGGAAAACAATAAATGGATCATTAACGTTATTGTCACCCGTTGCAAACTCGCTTGCGAAGAGGGATAAAAAAGAATTTATTTAGGTGAATTACATATACCACACAAACCCAGCAATTTAACAAAAACTTATAAAAAAAAATTGAAAACAACATGTATGTGTAAAAAAATTGAAAATTTAAATTGTTGTAACGAAATGATAACTTAACTAGCACCAGGTGGGTTACTCACGAATATAATTTCGACGTCAATATAAGCCTTTTAACTAGTTTTAATAATGTCCGTTGATCACATTAACCTACCAACAAATGGACGGCAGATATAAAAAAGATTTCAAAAAAGTGTCTCTTATAATCATCAACACATTATAAAAAAATCTTTATAAATAAATCAATGGCCGTGCATCTCAAAATTATTTAATAATTACACAGGCTCAATAGGTTTTTTGTTTCTTTACGGTACTTGACGGGTCAAGAAATATGGTTGCTAATGTGTGTGAAAACTGACATAAACCGAATACCGATCGATCGGAGTTATATTCGAGAGTAAGGCCCCTGATTAGACAAACCAAACCTAATAAAACATTCCATATATAGTTAATTATATTGCAAACTGACATCCGAAGTCTAACGTCAAGGTCACTACAGACTTCCCCTCTACTAATAAATTTATGACAAATAAAGTTATGTTAAAACTGCTTCATTGGTCTAGTAGTCATATCCATTAGAAAGTTTACAGGTAGATGGCAATAGGTCGTGTACGGTTTTCACCATACGCCTTTTACTGCTTGATACTGATAATTGATAAAACTATGCTTTTCACTCGATACGTGTATTGAGTTCACTTTTCTTAACTAATGATAATGAGGTGTTGCTGTGGCGCGATTTTAATGTGAACTGAACTTGAAGTAAATAAGTGGAAATTAATAACACTTCAATTTTGGTGAATATGCAATTGTGCAATGTGCCGTGGCCCCGTAGAGATGGTTGTCCCTTCGGGGAATAAACATCTCGACTTATACGTCAAAAATGTTAAATCATCTTTATACTACAGTGTTTACTAGTAAATGGGTTAATCACTAAATTTATCGGTATTCAGTACCACGAATGTGACTGCCTCCTTGGCGCATTACCGGGAAATCGCCACCTATAGTCTAACAAATAGTAAAGCGTATATCAATTTTTGTCTCAATTTTAAATTCGCGGTGCTAAACGCCGAACAACGATAGGTACTTTGGATGTCAATTTTCAGCATTGATAATTTAATTAAAATTTAAGTGAGCAATTACACATTTAAAAAACAAATAAATAAATTTAGTTACTGTTGATACCTTTTCATTTTTCTTTCCATTTTTTTCCTTTTCTTTTCATCTTGTTCAGTGTCTTGAGGAGCCTCTTGGAAGAACCATGGACCAAGTATATTGGTCCAAAGGAGCCAGAAAGCCCTTGCAGGCAGCAGGAGTAACAACAACCAGAAATAGTTGGATATCACAGCAAGGACATGTGTGATTGAAGACAATATCACTATGTCTTTTACATGCCTGGAATCAATACATGGATTATTGCAATATTATAGTTGTTTTAGTAATTGACATTAATTTATATACCCAATCAAACACATATATTTCTTGTTATTATACATACACATTATATATATATATAGAATCTATAATACATATATAATTATTAGAATCTTTATATTAATTTCACTGACTCTGACATGATTTTATTTATTTGTTTACTTTAATTAATGTGTAATTGTTGGCAAATTACATTTTTGATATTTTTATAGGTAGATCTGCCCACCTGATCCAAGTAAACCTTTAACTAATCCGTCTGTGAGAGCTTTACCCAAAAAGTAACATAAAAATGTTGATGACATGTCACTTTGATGTATAACATATGCTAAAGCTGTAGTTCAAATATTTTTTATTTTGGATAAATAGCTCTGCTTACGTATTTGATTTGAAAGCAGGAAAACATTGAGTTTATATGTACTTAAACATTTATTTCAGAAATCACAGTACAGATTTTGCTACATTTTGAAACTTGAATTGAACTGTGAATATGAAGAGTATTGTTATTACATATTTCGTCTTACTCACTGCATATATTAGTTCTATGCTCACTTTAAAAATATGAGATGTCTGATTAAGAGGAAATAAATTATATGGTAGCTCTGACTTAAGGCTTTTCATTTTGCCAATGAATTCTTTGCCAGAATGGTTTTCCATTACCACTGGCATACCAAATGCATAAACACTAAGCGAATTAGGGTTTAAAGCTCACTTTAAAAAAAAATGTCATGATGATAGTGTTATTAGATAATATAAAGGACATTGAACAATTGAAAACAATAGCAATCGCAACAATAGCAACACACAACTGGTTGTACACAACTGTTTCAACTTTCAAGTATTTTGTTTTAGCTCTGGGCAAAATCATTTCAATAAGGTAATAAAAGTTACTAGGGATAATAGAATCTACTGCTTGGTCTGTCTAATTAACTTAAGATTTTTGTTCCTAAGACTTCTCTTGGCCATATAAAAGCACATTTAATATCAATCAACCAGAATTACTGCCACCATGGGGTGCTGGTAATTCTGTATACCTTAATATAGATGCCCATATTAAGGTATAAAGTTATTACTTACTCGCCCATCCCACCTTCCATATTTAAGTCAAGACCAGGGTCAACGAGTAGACTGTTGTCTGAATAAGTAGGCCGACTTATATATCTCATCATTTGGTAGCACCCTGCATATATTGATAAAACAAAAATATTTAGGAACTGAAAAGGAAATAATGAAATTTAACCATTTGCACAAAATAAGCTATCATTTATTTAAGGAAATAATTCAGGAAAGACTTACAATTATTCCCATAGTTAAGTTGTCATAGTATAAACCAATGGAGACTATCCCATGAAATGCACTTGCCCCAAGTGCCATATTGCGGTAGAAATTAACAGTTGCTGTATTCTCCACCAAAATTTGTTTAGCACCTTTAGTGGGAGCTTTTCCTTTTTGTGGCTGAAATAATAAAATATATCAACCTGTCACTATCGGACTTTAGTCAATCAACAGGTTTGCCGTAGTAACTCTCAGTTATTGGGTGGCGCAGATCAAATGGCAGTCGCATTGTGTAAAAAAGTAACTTGTAAATCAACAGGTATAAAGCAATTAATTTTAAAAACTTGATATAGTCTTCTAAATTACCGCTGATGTTCCTAGAATAAGATTTTCATGTTTTCATAGATTATCTACAGGATTTATAGTACAAATTTGCACCATCATTTCATCTAAAACTTATATGAAATAGTACAATTTGCTTACCGGGGCCATTGCAACTATATTTATCAAGTTAATTTGATAATTAAATTATAGTTTTAGTTATGGGTAGTCACCATACAATAAAATATAAGTAAAGAAGTCCGTTTTTAGTGATACGAAAAAAAATCAGGAACCGAAGAGGATTGAAAATAAAATTAATTTTGACTTCGTGGGTGACAAAGGTTGACGTCGACGATAACGTTTTTAACTCCAGTTCTACAGAATTCCATATTGACACATTGCTTTTTAAGCCCTGCTTAACTTTTAATTTATATTGTCTGTGACTTTATAATTCGCTTTACGCCTTTGATTAGGTATATAGAAGAGAATATGGAACACAATTTCATTTGAGGCTTCCGGGAGCCAAAAATATGGCGTATGTGTGATAGGTGGATCCTAAATGATCTTTAGAGCTGAATTTTATCGATGCAAAAATACATGATGAAAATGGCTTAAATTTTTATTTAGGAAAACAGAAGTATTCGTTTTCCATTTCGATTTGTATTATGCCTGTTATAAAATGTACAGTAACATAATTAACGGCAAAAAATAGTTTATATTTCATGAGATCACTGAAACTCAAGTTATACTTTTTGATAATACTCGATAATAAAACATTTATTAAATATAAAATTTTATTATTTTCATGCCACCACTGGCATTAGGAATGTCAATGAATTAATTTAATGTTATACGTATTTTTTTTATATTACTTTTTAAATTTATTGAAATAGAATTGTAAGTTTTTGACTGCGGTATATTTAACTGAATTATAATGCAGTACCGTACAGTAACAGAATGCCTGTATGAAATTCTTACAATTTAATACCATCTTTATAAAATTATTTTGATAAAAAAAGAATTAACTAAAGTGGGTTTAACAATATTATTAGAAGCTTATAGGCTTTGTTTCATCTCTATCTAACCATCAGATTGAGGAATTCTAGTAGCGCGTGATATTAAGAAATTTTAATCGATATTACCTACATTTATTTATAAACAATACAATCTCAACACTATCTATACCACACAAACGAAAATTCTTTCAATAATCCATGATTTTTAAGAATAGCGCATAAATTATACTTAGAAATACATAAAGAGCGATATTTAGTCGAAAATAATTTAAAATACTCGCTTCAAACAGAAAAAACAGAAAATTTAATTACTAACCTATGAAATGAAACTCCTGGACATATTACATTCGTTTTGTTTTCACAACCCATAGTTGAACACTTCACCATTATTTATTACTAAAACTATGCCAGAAACACATGAAAATAATAAAAAAAGGTAAAAACTAAAAAACAGCACACCGGAATCACAAAAAACGCCATGTTTTGGTTACTCAAAGTAAAAAACAAGTGGCTTCATGAAGTCATCGAAATAATATGTTCAGTCCCTGAACAACTGGAACGAGATGTCAGAAGAATTGTTTAGGCCCTGATAATTGACCTTGAAAATCAATTAAAAAAGTAAAATAGAGAAAGACCACAGCGGTTGCAGATCTGTCTCTTTCTAGTTAAGGTGACAACGCTTTCTGAGATAAATAGGACTTATACTTAGCTACAGTCTGTAACATCGTCATATATCTTTGGGTTTTTTTTTAACATTTTATGTTTCATATATAAGGCTCATCGAAATAAATTGGATGGTTAAAAAAAAAACTTTAATATTCTACAAAGTCATAAAACAAGATAGATCTGCTTCTGATGACAGACTCTTCACTCTTTTTCTTTTTAAATTGATGTTTAGGTATAACCACAATTTTACAAGAGAGATATTGTTCCTGTTGTTTTACTATTTCGATGGTGAAAACATAATAAACATCCTACATAGCTTTTGTTCAAACATAAATTATTACAGATCGTATAATGGCGAACACCTGTTTATTTGTATTCCGATTTTTCTATATACGAGTACAGAGAATATGTTATCGGCAATCTGTATAAATATACAATGTGGATCTGGCGGTTGGTCACAGTTCTAACTTTTTTTACTGGCGTGGTGAAAACCCTGTCACGGGTTATTCTAGTTTCCTACCGGCTAAACTCACCACGGTCCGCCTCCACACCATATGGTGGGCTTCGAGAACTCTTAGAAGACCGCACCGAAGCCCTCCATGATGCCACGAGATTGAGGCAAGACTGTAGAGAGATCCCTACGTTACCCTAGCTGGGTGCTGTGCAAGGCGAAACGGGACCACATCGAGTCGCCGTCTTCTCGGGAGTCATTGCCCCAAGTACCCGTTCCCGAGTTCGCTTCGACCAAATAAATCCTTAATTTTATACTTTACCTAGTATCAGCTACAAGCTGTCGTTGTTAATCTTCTACATTCTAAATCTATGGTCTGTGATCTCTTTTTTGATACCGATCAAAGGAATAAAAGCAAGATCAAAGTTGATCAAAGTGCATAAAAACCGTAGCATAAGTATCAGTGTTGCCGAAAGTACGGCTATAGCCGTTTCGTACGGCAATTAGGCCTCCAAATCACACAATATACGGCATACGGCAGGATGCTCATTACCGTACTATAAAATACGGCAATCCGGCAATTGAATAAAAATATGTTAAAGTCGAAAAATCAAGAGATGAAAAGAGTATCATTTGTTTTTTTTTTTTCTTAAATAAATGATTCTTAGCCCATAGTATCATATTTTTGCTTCTTGTCTTGCAACTAGATAACATAATAAACATATAACATAGATCACGCTTGTATTCCCCGAAGGGTTAGGCACAGGTATACCATTGCACATCCACATTTCGCCGATGCTGTTATTGAGTCGGGGGTGAGCTTATTGCCGTCTATCGTGCGCAGTTCCAGACTCCGTGATGCTACTGAGAATTTCTATAGAGAAAAACCCAATAACACTTTACCCGACCAAGGAATCTAACGCAGGACCTTACGCTCAACAATTGCGCTGGCGACCACTAAACTAATGAGGCAGTCAGACTGCCTCAAGTAGATAATCTGTACTTTTTGTTGTTTTATCCGTATTTATCATCCTTAGAAAGAATTGAGGCGGGAAATCCCTCCAGCCTAATTCTTTCACATTTAATGGAACAAGAAGAGTAAAGCTACTCTACTTAGTACACGAGAGAGTATGTCAGTATACGTAATTTTATATCTTTTCATTTTTTTATGTAAATGTACGGCAATTTATTTTAGAATACGGCAATTTTTACCCTGGTGTACGGTATCCCGAAATCTAGGCAGCGGCAACACTGATAAGTATGCACATTTTATGTCAATGCTCATAACACTAGTTTTGGGCTTTGTTGAGAACAATGTTATTTTTGATGCAATTATACATACGGTAACTACCTTTAATTATATGCACATTTTTCTAAATTATAGGTAAGCATATATTCATTTAAAATGAAAAGAAAATAATTGTCTCATTTTATTAAAAACGGCAAGTTATCGGAACAGATAAAGTACCTATAGATAAGTAGTCACCGTGGCCACTATAGTCTCTCTCGCTCGGACAGTAGATGTTGCCAGGAAAATCAATGTCCCTTATTTTAAGCGTAAATCTAATTTTACCCTGATTAACCTGATAAACAACATTCTCTTTTATTGTCAGGTAAATGTGTATATATTTAATTAATGTTAATGTATTTAATATTTAACTGACAGTGATTTATATATTTCAGGTTTTATTTACATACACACATTCTGGTTTTTTGTTTTTTATTTGTAAACTAAAATAATTTGAGATGTCAGTGTCCCTTAACGGTTCATGAAAATTACGTATTGGTTATTTATAAATAGCAATTTTGCCACCCGGTAGCGTGAATTTATTTTTTTGTCATCTCAAGATCTACTGTAAACCAGTACAATTCCTGTAAAATACACATTCCTAAATTTTAATATTCAATTTGTATAAACTACTTGGAATTGATAGTGAGGTAAATAAAAGAATACAGTAGCAACACTTAATATTTCACGTGTTAGGTTAGGTTACAAACAATAAGCAAAATGACGCATTAATTTCATAGTATATTCAACAACAAGTAGTCAGTTCATATCCATGATATCTGTAATGATATCTCCGATGTTATTGAAACTCTAATAAATTGAATTATGTCTACTTACGAGTGAAATGGTACGCACGGCATCTTTTCGTATGCTACAATTTTTGCAGCCTAAAACAGTGCAATATCCCATAGCGCATACACCGCACACACTCTGGAGACACACTTGCTATTTTATATAAACTTATTTAATACAGAAAACTAAAATTTAAGCGAAATTGATATCTCGTGTTTACTTTAGCATATTTAATTAGCCACAAATTGTCAAATTTGACAATCTGTGGCTAAAAATACCGGCCACGCAGATAAGGACAAAAAATAAAGATTGCATCTCCTTCTTTCATATGTGTTTCGTAATAAACGTTCCTTGTTTAACTTGCCGTGACGTCAGTTACGCTCTTTCTATAGGTAGTATTTCTATGTATCG
Organism: Shargacucullia verbasci; assembly: GCA_947562105.1. NCBI lineage: Eukaryota > Metazoa > Arthropoda > Insecta > Lepidoptera > Noctuidae > Shargacucullia > Shargacucullia verbasci. The sequence goes on from OX387279.1 coordinate 11,699,803, forward strand.
GAAAAACGTCGCAATCTCCGAAGATCGCGGAGATGTCAAACGCCTCCGACATTAATTTACTGAAACCTTCAAAATATACAGAATGCAGTACCTACTTATGGGCAATTTTTCTAAAGGTGGCAAAAGGGTGTAGATCCTGATATATGATTATAGTCCTGTAATTCTGTTAGGGAAAATAGGTGGGATGTTAACAAAAGTTTAGATATTTTCTAACCACGCGACGTGTTGTGCTAATTGTGCTTGGTGTCCGAGCCCCGACTAACCAGTTGTTATTTTTAGATTCTCTGATTAGATGATATTTTGACACGCAACTTTTACATGCGTTTCAGTTTTTAGCGATATGCCCGCGTGGTTTTGCAATGATGTTGGTTTGCTACGTAGCTACATAGTTATATTTCGTAGCGCTAGATGTCGCCACACTCCACTGTCTAATATAGGTATACCAACTTGATATACGTAATTGTTGACCGAAAATATTAAACAGACACTATAGACTATAGCTATAGCTGGCAGGGCTTGCCTTATCGGCTGAAGAACGATCTACTTTCCAACAGGGTTTCTCGTTTCTGGGGTACTAACCATCAGTTATCTATAGCAGCCGCGGTGCTGCTCGCTTTCTCGACTACGTGTCGCGGATTCGATTCCCGCGCAGGACAACTATTGTAATGGCCTATAGCTTCTTATTTTGTGTTAGGGTATTTTACTAAACTGTAATTCCAATAGAACAAGAAAGATGCTATTAAAGTAGAGTAGATGGTGATTGTATATATTCTTAGGCTTAAATATTTTACGCAGGGCTTATTTGTATTTTTTTACTTTTTATGGGCAAAAGCCTGAATTAAACAATTTATGGGGCGGTTTATTTAAATCAGGCATCGTTTTAGAGAAACAAAACATTATATTTTATTACGATCCATTATTATTTTATATAAGAAATCCTAATTATTAGGTATAAAAAATCATCTGACTAGCCTTTCCCAACTTTTCCTAGATCCCATTGGGGTCGGCTCCCAACTTAACCGATTTCGATTGAATATCAGTATTTTACAAGGAGCGACAGCCATCTGACCTGCGCCATCCAATTACTTTGAGACTCTGATAGTATAAGGTTAGACTGGTTGTCAGACTTTTTGGGCTGCTGACTACCGTAACAACTATCATAAGTATTCGTATGACACCCGAAACTAACTGCTTAACTGGTTTTTCGTGGCACAGATGGGGTTTGGTATGTAAATAAAGGGTCACCCATCCAAGGACTGACCATACCAAGCGCTGCTTAGCCTAGACCGATCTGTGCTTTAGCTATGTAGGTACGAGCCATAGAAACGTATTAATGTAATAAATGAACTTCTGAATCAATGTATCAAATGTCGAGTTAGCGTCCACACTCATATTTCACAATTGAAGGAAAAGTTTCGTTCCATTGTCTGACCATCAATCAATACAGTTAGTTGAGGGCTGTTCGATCCTGGAAATAGTACCTATTCATTCAGCTTCTCTCAGCAGTAATTATGTCCATTCCACTTGTCTGGTTTAGAAAGTGAATCGAGCCAGTAACATTAACATTGAAGTACTATCAGTGCTTCTCGTAAATATGTACCTAATACCTAACGTTAAAATGTATTATGTTTAATACAACCCAACAACATCTCAGCTGTTTAAAGTTATCCTTTGTAAATTATGATTATGTCACGTTAAGCGACTCGTATCTATTTTTACATATTTACCACGGAGCACTTTTTCCTGGAATGGAATAGTCAAAGTATCTAACAACCTATATGGTAAGTATAGTTTACAACTCTACCAGCAAACCCTTTCCGTTCACCTTCCACGCAAAACTTACTGGAACCGAAACCCGCGTCCCTTGTCTTGCCTGCAAAAAGCCATCGCTTGGCCACGAAGCCAATTGAGTCGCCAACCCATGCAACTTGGCCGTACCACCAGCGGCATGTAGGTGCCTGGACTGGATAATTAGGTAGGTACCTTTAGAGCTACATCGGTTAATTTTGCGGCAAAATGGAATTCTACGTCGTGTGAACAAAGTTCATATTCACGATAAGTTGAACTGATAAAACAACATGGTTTGACATAAAAAGATTCAAAGATTTTTAGAAATGCGCGGTGTGTGAGGTTCTCAGTCTCAACGAATTAATGAAATTATCACTACCAGACGAAACGCTAAGTTATTATTTTATCATCTTCGTTGCATACTAGAACCTAGTTACTAGCATGTCGGTAAAGCTTTACTAATAATTAGATGCCTCGTTCACACGACCCATGTTTACCCATACACTGTAACTAAGATTTATTGAATACTTACTTCAGTGGCTGTGAACTTCGTGAGGTATTCAAACGACGCGACCCGGCGCAGCTTCCAAACGCGGGATTTTACTGCTTAGATGCCACTGATCTATTTTCGAAAACGTTCAGCGTGTGCAGATCATATACCATTCATCGTTGCAGTAGGATATCGAATATGGCTACGAATGTTTCAAGAAATATACTAGGATGAAAGGTAAAATAATCTAGTTTAGTGTACTAGACTACTCTTACTCTCCTAATGTCAACGAGTCTCTCAGTTAAGCGGCTTAATTTTTTACAGTATCTATTATATTATATATTGCACTCAATTTAATTGGCTTCTTGTCTATTAAATTTCGAATATTAAGATGGTAACAGAAAATATACTTATGTTTAATTTCTGTATTGCGGAAAGTAGGCACTCGGAAGCATGTAGGTACTTAATACATAAGATAAACAACATGTTACGAAATCAGCCAGTACACTTGCTAAGATGGCAACTAAAAGGCAACTGCGCAATTTTACGTGATGCCGATGTCATGCCGTTCCGAGAGGTCACTTTCTTTGTTACATAAATAGTGTGTGCGTTACACATATTCATTACTCCAAGTTCAGAATCATAACATACATACGAGTGGATTGAAACACTTATTATATAAGACACACTATTTATCATCATTGCATATGATCATGACTGTTTTTCCCTAAGGGTTAGGCAGAGATGTACTGTACGCTGCACTTAGGGATGGTAGGTACTTACTGTAGTTTAGTCCTATTTAAAAGGAGCCGAATCTATTACCGACCACTGATCACATTTCATAACTTCGGGCTAGATAAAGGCCGTACATCGAAACTATGTACCTATTGGTACGCTTCCCAATACCAGGTTTTGAAACTATGTATTTATATTCATATGTAACAACTACGTAGATTTTGGTGGTACTGAGCGCCGAGTTCGCAAGAGACACATATCGAAATGTTTCACCGGCATTAAAAAAAAAAACGGTTTTATAGATAATACCAATAGGCATTAGCTGAGTAGGTAACTCGGCAGCGTTGTATGATTTATAATGAAATCATTTTTGCTTACATTTTTATGTACCTTTTGAAAACATTCATATTTTAAACTGTCTTAGGACTGACTGAATTTGTTTCCGTCATTAGAAGCGTATGCTTCAATTGTATAATCTATACTTATAATAAATCTGTAGAGAGGTCAATTCTGTACATGAAATATATTTTCAAAATAACTATCAGAGGGTGATTAGTGATCGATACTGATGCCAAAAATGCAATCAGTTAAATTTTTGTCTGTCTGTCTGTCTGTCTGTATGTTCCTTATAGAAACAAAAACTACTCGACGGATTTTAACGAAACTTGGTACAATTATTCTTCATACTCCTGGGCAGGTTATAGTATACTTTTCATCACGCTACAATCAATAGGAGCAGAGCAGTGAAGGGAAACGTTGGGAAAACGGGAGAAGTTACTCCATTTTTTAAGCTTCCGTCGCGTGTGCAGCCTTAATGGTTAAAGCTACATAGAAATCATATACGAAAGTTAATCTATCTGTTACATCAAAACCATTGAACCGTGAGGAAGGACATACGCTACTTTTTTACGAAAAACGACTGAAACGCGGACGAAGTCGCGGGCAAAAACTAATTGTATTAATAAAACGACACTAAGGCTTCCACGAGACAAAATCGACCTTGTGTGGAAGCCACAGGTAATTTTTTTTTGTTCCTAGAAGCTACAAAAAATAGCTGTTTTTTATTTTAAGACCGATTTTAAGGAACGATAATGATCGTAAATAATTCTTATTCGTTAGTTTTATACGTCATATTTTACGCTAAAAACCGTTTTCTTTTCTTCTTTCTTTCAAAACAGGCGTACGTACATAAAAGTGTATAATCATATTTACTTTATTGAGGTAGTGTCAATTTCTTTTATAGATTTAGAAAGTGGGGTAGTCACATTTTGCAGCTTTCTAATAAGGTCCTGTAAAATAAAATAAGAAAACCCAATAACACTTTGCCCGGGAAGAGAACTCAAGACCTCAGCAATCGCATTTGCGACCACTAGACCAGTGAGGCAGTTTTAATATACTATTATTATGTACCTATACCTACATAGGTAAGTACCTAACCTACCTCATTCAGAGCGCCTTGCGGATCTCGTCTGCTTACTTAAATGAAAATATCCGTATCTAGTCGCCCGAAATAAATAAAAATGGTTGTTATCGAAAACACCCGATTTATTTTTATTTATCCGCTTTAAAAACGTATTCAACCGGCTTTACAACTGTACACATCACTAAAGCTGCTACTGTAGCTGCTGTGGAACTTTGTCTAGACAGTATATTAATTCACAAAGGCTGAATAAAGCCGGCTCTATACACATTTAATGGAATACAACTGTCAACGAGAGTTTCACTGACCGTTAGGGTTCATTCATCCGATCGAGGTGATTGTAACGATATCCGATAATACTGTTTTATGGAAGGTAGGTCACCTGATGACACTACACTCCGCCTTTATGTTGAGAAAAGGTAACATGAATTGTCGTGAGTGTGGAACTAGGATGGTTGCGACTGGTCATCGTCTCTGTTGTTGTAGGCAAAATTGATGGCAGATAGTTTAAGTTGATGACTACCAGTATCGCAATAATGTGGCAAAATTAAATATAAACTTGTTTATCATTGATAGGTACTGTTTACCCATCCAATAAGAAGGAATAAAATGTACCCAGATTTTTATTTTTACAACGGTTCTAAATTGATGGTCTTTGTATTAAAATTCTCAGTAGCAGCACGGAGTCTGGAACTGTGTCCGGTAAATGGCAATAGGCTCTCCCCCTATTACATGGGACTTAATAACGGCATCGGCGAAATGGAGGTGTACTATGAATACTGGAATAAATGCGTGGTGCTATGTTACTTTATGTAGTTAATTAATTTGTTAATGCGTTACGGTGGTTAGTTTATTTCTAGAAGTTATTTGATCAGAGATCAACCTCCTCTAATCCTTTGTCTTGATCACAGGGGGTAAAAACATATAAGTAGTATTTGTTACTAAAATAAAATATTAGTATCAATATATCCCAACAATACAGCAAACATTACATTGACATTATTTTTAAACATTGCACTTAATTTCGAATAATTCCTGTACTTATCGTGGGTGCGTTTACAAACACAAAATATTCACATGAACAAATACATCAACATCTATTTGTTCCGTGCGGGACTAGAACCCGCGACACGTAGTTCGATCGCTCAACCATTGCGCCAACCGTACCCTCACCCATACAATATAAGTACCCGTTTTATTTTTCTATAATAATCTTTGAATTACCTTATACACAGCTATAGTAAGTACTTATTTTTATATTAACCAGTATTTATATGTATGTAGAAAGGTAAATTAAGATATATTTTGATAAAGATATTATATAACTTAAAACTATCATAGTGTATCATTTTGCCGCAGTTGTTGTATAGGTAGCTAGCGTGGTGTTTCTTCCCTCCCAAACTCCTAAAACAGTTCATTTCACTCCATTTTTCCCTAGACATAAAATTCTACCGTTCTGTGTGCTTTTTCTTTCCAACCTAGATAATTATTCTTTTATTCCTGACAAAACGACACGCATGTCAATACCAGTACCGGAATCTCTCTGAAAAAATATTTCTAATAAAATTTATATTGGATTTCATCAATTCAAGAATTCGATTTCGGTACTCAAAGCTTTGATGAGTTCATAACAAAATATTAATATAAATTCTGAAGCTTAGAACACCCTTTCTAATAAATCTATAGTAGATATACTTGCACTAAACTTGTCTTCGAATAGGTTGCAGGAATCAAAGGGCGCTATTACAAAATATATACTTTTTGTTGTTGGTAAATTACCGATCAAATAAATATTTTGATTATGTATAGAGCTTTAAATATTCAAAATACTCAACCAATCACACCGCTCTTTTTTAAAATATTAATAACTCAACTGTTAATCAAATTTTGTTACTGACTGTATTTTGCTATAATGTTTTATATAAGTATTGCGCTACATTATATTCAAGCTACGTCTGTAAGGCTTCATTCTACTCATCACAAGTCCTACGCGGCATTGATATTTGTATGAATCCCAGGAATTTAAAATAGGATTTTCTGTGCACATTGCGAAGCGAGTTGCCAGCGTAGGCAGTTATGTACGAAAGAACGTTCTACGTAGGAGGGCGGGTGGTCCGTGTCATGGCGCCCTTTGATTTCTGCAACATAATCGAGGACAGCTATGGAACAGAAGGTCTGCTCTATGAAAGTCGCATCTTCGACACAAGGAACCAAAGAAATAAACTGCATCATTATTTAGATGCAACATGCGGAGGAACGGATGTAAAGTCAGCATTAAAAGATGATACACTTAATGAAATTCAAAAGCGATTTTACAGGAATTTTTTTGATTTTTGGAGGGGCTTTTTCAAGAATTAGCGTTTGAATTTCGCCACGTATCCTACATATTTTTAATACTGACTGTACCTATGCACTATATACTTAAAAGTATAGCCCATTAACGCTGCAGTAAAACGTTTATTTTCATATTAGCCTAATATTAAGAAACTGAGCGACATCAATTATCTTTATCATTAATATTTATTAGTCTCTAGAACTAGTCTTGAAGTCATATTGGAACACGTTACGATTTTCCAATTATTATCAACGAAATAATGCAAATAAAATCTATCGATTGTTCAGTTCCTACATAGGAAAAGTGAAATCAATACGCGCATTTACAATCCGATCCAGCAAGTCCTCTCTTGTCTGCCCCCCAGCAACGCCCTAAGGCGAGGTTCGAGTCCCACTATGGGACACCCTTAGCAGTGTTGCTTAGTATTATTTAATTTGCTCGGCTGGAGGCCCTTCTGGTCTCGCCATTTGCCCGGTTAAGCAGTAAAAGCTCCCTGAGCTAACTGCGAGAGACAATTCAAAAAATTATTTTTTTTAACAAAAATAAATACCGACTCCAAAAAACTCAAAAACAAAACTAAAAAGCAAAAAATAAATCTTTTATTATACAATATAGTAGTTGAAGAATATTGAAATCGGTGCCTACTACTACTTCGTTAAAGTTCAATCTCTTGGTGTGAGGAAATAAAAAAGTTCTAAATTGTTTAACCTGTTACTGACGGCAATCATACCTACAACCTGCAGCTTCTAGTCCTGACCGAATATAAAATTAAACAACGCCTTTAATGTTTTATTTTAAACTATGTTGCTTTCATTATTATTATTAGACAACATGTACGCATGTATAATCCTAACCCCGAAGGGTTAAGCAGAGAGATCTATCTAACGTACGTCAACATTTCGCGGGGCGAACGAATTAACATGTAGCGGACATAATTCCAAATTCCTAGCTGCCAATCAGAATTATCTAACAGAAAAACCGATTTCGAAACCAGCAGCGTCACATTCACCAGCCGCGCTTGCGTACACAGATAAGTAGAGTAAAATGGTGAAATAGATAGGGCTGATTTTATTTTAAGCATCATATTTTATTCTCTTTGTGTGTTTAGCATCATTGGAAAATGTGTTTTAGCTGTGACCTGTAGGCAGCCTGTTCAATATAAATAATAAATCAAGACATTCGCAATATCGATTTCAGCTTACTATAGTCAACAAACGGCCGTCACGGCCGGCCATGCATCTAATTTAAAGATCGTAACAATATAAGCTTCGTTGGATGCGAACATATTAACATTCGCTACAGGAATTTATCGGAACGAAGATATTTTTCTGTGTTGGATATCCGTGTCTGATTCTGTACATATTACATTTCTATGATGTATGTATATATGATGCTGTTTGAGGAGAGACCATATGTGCAATTTAATATACGAAGTACAAACAGCATCTAGAATTACAATTGAATTGTACACAATGTACACACTTCCAAAGTTTTATAGTAAGAGAAGAATACTTTTGCTGACCGTAACTACCAATTATTTTAACACTCATTCAAATTAAAAACATACTATTGACTGCAAAATTGAAGTACATTTCCAATCAGTGTAACGGGAATTTCATCCGTAGATCCGATGACGAGGTACTTTGCAATCCCATTTCATGATAGGCACTCGTATTGTATTAAGCTTTATGAGTATTGAGGAAGCTTCGTCCATGACGCACTTGTTTTCGAATAAACAGGACATAGATTACACACACAGACCGAGAAGAATGTAGCCCTAAAACCTGGTGAAGTATAGGATTTATCGAGTTAAAGTCAACGTTTTTTATTTCAAGAAAGCCTTTTCAGGCACTTTTAATAAGTCAAGACTCTAGGCGCACGGTTCCAAAGGGAGAAGAGACCGACAAGAAACTCCATGGATACTCTTTTCAAAAACAAAAAGTTAATTTACAATTAAAATCTTAAATTAACATGCATTATATAAGAAAAATACAAACTTAATAGAACGCTACTTACATAATGAGGCAATACAATATGAGTTAAACAAGTATTTCGAATATAATTATCTTATTTGAGGTTTTCAATGTAGGTAATATAACGATGATAGTCTAAGGGCTGGTTTTTACCTCAGATAAGTTATTCATCTGATAAGTCTATACAAAAACTGCTCCAAGTTCAAATCAATAGCTAGCGATAGGTTATCTGAGCATTGAAAAATTGACCCTAAAGCCATGTATTCACTGAGAAACATTTGTTTATAAACCCAGTTTCAGAAACGAAATCTACGTGTTTGTGAAACAAATTCGTATATTTCTGAAACATATGTATTAATTTGTTGCGGTAAAGACTACGTGTTTAACATCATGTTTCTGTGCTCCCCGCTGGCGGTGGGGAGCAAGCGAAACAACTCAGTTTCGCAACAGGTGCATACGAGTGTAGTATCATATATGTGTGTACCATCTTTTTCTTTTCTTTCGACTAGATATCGCCTTATACAAATACATGTAGGTACGTACGCAGCACATAACAACTTCCTCGGGCGACATATTCTTAACGACTATTAATGTGTACGGCATAATCTCCGTAACATTGTTTCTATAAACATTTACGTGATGTTTCAGAAACTTTATATCCGATGCCATGCTTATTTTAAATAGCCGTACGGTATGTAGGTAGTCAATCAATTAACTATTATTATTAAGTAAGTATTCTGCGCTTACTGATTATTCAATAAGTAGGCATACATACGTTATGCAATTAGAAGCTATGAAAAATGCGATGCCCTCAGGCTTAAGGCTTAGGCTGTTAAAATTGATGTGAGTATGACTTTCTCTGCATCTAATAGTATATTATGTGTGTATTGGTAGATTATGGCGGGCTCGTTGGCAAGTCGATCTCTCGATCGAGGTAGAGGTTGCTCGACTTAGACAATCCATCATAATACCTATAATCTATACTCATAAGTATTATACTTATAGTGTATGTGTGCGGCACGGTCACACAGTCCACTTCTACTTTTCCTTCCAGTACTGTAACTGATATTAGTAACTGATATCTAATTTTGTAACTTAAATTTATTTGATCTGATATGATGTGATTAACAGAGGGCACGGTGCAGGTGAGGGCAGAGCGGAGTGGCTAAGCGATTAGCGTTCTGCGCTAAGTGTCGCGTATTCGATTCCCGCACGAAACAAATATTTCGTCATGATCGTAGAATAATGTAGTTTTTGAAAAAAATACGAAAATCACTTTTTACCATATTTGGATGAGTATCCAAATATGGTAAAAGTGATTTTCGTATTTTTTTCAAAAACTTGGATGAGTATCCAAATATGGTAAAAGTGATTTTCGTATTTTATTGTATAAATATTATTACTACACTAAAATTGTTATTGTAAAAAAAAAAAAAAAAAAAAAAATAATCAGTCGGCAAACTGGCGGATTTGATAGGCGCTCATAGTAAAATGGCGCTTGTGCACACCCGTCTTCTTACTCCGGCTGTTAAAAACAACGGACAAACACCTATGCCATCACCAGCAAAAACCCATGGCGAAGTATGTAACGATTTTTTTTTGTCCCACTCACAATGGTGCAGGCTATAGCAACTGTCCATCAATCAACACGGCTGTGTCTTCATGCCAGTCGCATCCAGCTCCTCTTATTCGATGTAGAGGTAAAAAACGTGTCCGAAATCATGATGATTGGGAAGAAGTTAAGAGAAAGCGCTTAACGAATGCAGGAAAAGAATACTCCTCCAAAAAGGGCGTTATTGTTCCAGCAAAAACTATAGGTAGGCTGCAAGGATTACCTATAGTTTTTGTGTAGATATATTAATATATTATTCGTGTAGATATAAATGTTACATTATGTTGACTCTCGAAGAAAGACAGGATGCATCTGAAAAGTTTTGGAAATTAGGCGATCGTGAGAAACAATGGTTGCATGGTGCGAATTATACTACAAAACAGAAGAAAAAAAGGGTTCTTCAAAGATATTTAAAGCATAACCGTCAATTCACTTACAAGTATTTTTTGCCGAAGAGCTCATGAATAATAGAGGCTTGTAAAACCATGTTTTTAATTACATATTCGATTAGTGAAAGGTTAGTTCGGACAGCTTGGGATAAATATGACGGAAGCACTTTGATTGAATAAGACATGTGGGGGAAACATAAAAATCATAATCGGATTGTTGACGATGAAATGGTAAAGTCAGTTTGTGCTCACGTTAATTCATTTGTACCGGTAGAGTCTCATATAGACATAATAGAGCAGCGTCCAAAAGACTGTATTTAGATGGTGAGTTGAGCATCGCTCGGATGATCATTTTATACAAAGAATGGCCTGAACTCAATAATTATCCAAATACAGTTTCTAGTCTTAGACAGTACAGCGACATAGTTAACACTCATTTTAATTTGAGTTTCCATCTATCCAAAAAAGATACTTGTGATCAGTGTCATAGTTTTAAACAAACACAAAATCCTTCTGAACCTCTTAGAGAACTGTATGCAAACCATTTAAATAGCAAAAAAGTATCTAGGACCTTGAAATAAAATGATAAAAATGACGCTATTAATTCTAATGGACGCATTGTAGAATAGAATAGAATAGAAATCATTTATTGTTATCACAGGTACACAAGATATTATAGAAAGGTCTTAATTCTACTAGAATAACGATTTTTGTGATATACCTAGTTAGGTATATCACAAAAATCTGTACTCTAGTAGAATTCTCCATCACCATCTAGTTAAATGGTGTACAATATTATGGCAATACAAAATTAATTAATACAGTGTTAAATTCATTAAATTATTATTATTATTTTAAATCATTATCATTAAGGTAGTCAACAATTCTATAGTATGCTTTATTTATTAACAAAGATAAACTTTTTTCTTAAATATTTTAATATTGTCCTCACTTCTAAAACATTGAGGCAATTTGTTATACAGTTTAGGTCCCATACAGAAAATACTTTTATTTAACATGGTTGTTCGTGAAGGTACCAGACATAAATTTTGTGCTACCTTTGATTTTCAAAAGGTTTTGTCGTGTCCTCACGGGCAACTGAGTATATTGTATTACAAGCGAAAGCTGTCATGTTATAATTTCACCATATACGATATGGTTGGCAAACAAGGTTATTGCTATATGTGGGATGAAGGTGTTGCTAAACGTGGGGCCAACGAAGTAGCCAGTTGCGTTTATGACTTCATAAAGAAGTTTGTATCGAAGGGTGTGAAAGAGTTTCGATTCTGGTCAGACAATTGCGCTGGCCAGAATCGAAATCGCATAGTATTTAATATGTATGCCCATGTAGCTTGAAAAAGGCCACACCCGAACCGAGGGGGATTCTGTCCACAGTGTGATAGAAAGGGCTGCTGAGCATAAAACAATTTATACACCAGATGAATGGAAATTACTTGTACGTTGGGCTAAAGTAACAGGTGATTCTTATGAAGTCATCGACGTAAATTAGTCATTAATGTTTGATTTTAAAGATCAGCTAAAAAATAAGAACTGGCTTAAAAATACAGCTAATAACAAAGTCACTTGGACAGGCATAAAAGAAGCTTGTGTCTATGGGACTCAGAGCAATAAAATCCGGTACAAATATGCTTTATCTGATGATTACATGACCCTTGTACTTCGAAAGGAGACTAGAAATTACAATACTCCAACCTTACACAAATCTTATGTGAGTCCAATTCCAATCAGTAATCATAAATATAAGGATCTTCTTAGTCTTTGCGATTCCTTAATAATACCTACCAAATACCATAACTTTTTCAGAAGTTTAACAGATTATCATCATTTATATTTAATAGATATATTATATATTGTTTTATACTTTTTGATGACTTATTAATATTTGTAATTGTTTAATTGTTACAATTTTGATCTCTGAAGTTGTGATTTTTAAGAATTTATTCATTTTAATAATGTTTCTTCTTTTTTCTACTTCTACTTTTAAACTGTACCCACGATACGGGAGAAATCCTAGTGTGTGTCAACTGTTTTTTTAATAATGAAAAAAATCGGTTCTCTACATTCCCGAAGGCGAAGTGACATCGTGAGATTTACCTCGACAACCATACTACCCTGCGGTCTAAGAGCATCGACCTCGCCAACGAATGCTGCTTCGAACCATGTTATCTCAGCTATTGTTATGTTAAAGACCAAAATCATTATGTCCCGCACTATCTTATATTAAGCATAATAAATGTAATTAACCTATTGCATGAACATTTTATAAAACAATAGCGGCTTTGTTTATTTAATGACACAAGTACGTTTTGTTGAATAATCTTTCAGCTGGCCTTTTTATGTGAGATAAGATGTAATATTTTTATGAATGAATAGTGTGCGAAGGTAATCTACGAAGGTGGAGAATTAAAACAATAGGTTAGCTTGAGAATATTTGGTGGTGCACATCTGCGATGAACGCGTAGAGAGGAGAATAGCTTTTACGAGGTGCATAAATTTTGCTTTACGGTTCCCGGTTACAAATAGTAGCATCCAATCAGTTCCTCTTATTCACCGGCGAAGCGGGGCAAATATGAAGCTTTGGGCTAGAAATATGTAGCCCGTTCTAACTTTACACATGCCTATGTGCAGCTTTGACGACAGCTAATATTAAATGTTTGAATTTCTGATATATCGCTGCAAAATGAAATCTGGGGATGTTTTATGAATATTTTAAATTTTTTAACAAAGATTATTCATAGGTTTACTGTATATCCACATTTCTCCGATGGATGCCGTTATGAAGTATAGCTTATGTCGTAGAACTATTGTCGTTTACCGGACAAAATTCAGAACTCAGGGCCTGAATTCCAATAATAATTTGCCTGACCTGGGATTCGAACCCAGGATCTCATGCTTAGGGGCCGCGTATACAACCATTAAACCAATGAGGCAGATAGTTTTTGAACCATTCCTGACAATGAGACCCACGCTCTATATAGCTCAAGGTGCTTTTAATTTCAACCATGCTAAAATAACTTGTTATTATATTGGTAATAATAATAGGCGGCATTCATCGACACAGCTCTCATTGTGTGGAGGATCCTCTCTCTCTTCTGGAGCCCTAACCACCTGTTAGCTTGGAAGCTGTTGGTCCTTATTTTTTATAATTAAAAAAAAATGTAAAGCAATGAGTAAAGAAAAATTATATATAAATTAACTTTGTCGAAAGGCCGAACTATAGTATATTACAAATTGATTAAAATTATATTTTCTCAGTAACCTAAAAATACGGTGTCACGGTGTGGCTGCACTAAACGTAAACAACTGAAAGTATTACAGTCGGTGTCGCCAACGACAGTGTGAAAGCAGTGAGTAATAAATGATGAGATTCTAAGTCTGCCGATTTTGTTACCGGTGTCGTGTCGATGTTTGTACTGCCTCATTTGACGCCTTATACAATACAATATACATATGAAAGCGGATATCATTTTTTTATATCACCGAAATCTGGATTATGTAGGATTTAAAATTATTTATTTTATAATGTTTCACAGTTTTTAGTTGAGTTAGCGGTAAAGGAAAATAGCGTAAGGAATCTGGTATACCTAAGAGAGATCCATAATCTTCTCGATTGGTGGTCAGTGTTGAGGATTAAGGTCTAACCCTCATTTTGAAAACAGCCCGTGCACAAGTGTGGTGCTGTTAAGGGCTACATTGATTCTATTTTTATTCATATATAAGCTCTCATTAAATTTGAGGAATGTTTTCTAAAGACAAAAGCACTTTCTTCGCCATATTTTTCTAAAACAACCATTGGTTCCACAAATATCGGATTTTTTCATTCGCTTCTATGATGTAGTGATTGATATTTCTGTGTAAAGACACAACAAACCGCGAACTCCGGATGCTAATCTAAGAAGTATTGCTCAAACCATTATTTATTTATCAATAGGCAGCCATTTTCCAGTAGGTATTGGATGTATAAGGGCGACGAGAACTGATGATAAAGCTACGGCAACATAGAAATAATTCCAATATAGGCTTCGATTACGGTCTAACGTTGGTGTCTGGCACTAAACTTTACTTCTAGTCACACAAGAATAAAATAATTCACTTGTTAACAGCCTCCGCGATATACTTACCGAAGGACCAGGTGGAATTACATACTTACGTGATTGTGGTAAAGTAACAACTTCTATATACGAAAGCTTCTAAAAATGTATAGGAATAAAACCAAAATGTATTTATTCATTACATTTATTTCATTGGTTCCGCAAAACTAAAATCTAAAGACCTATAATAAAAACCTAAACTTAATTAGCTAAAACACAACAAAACACATAGCATCAGTGGGTACAGACAACAAACTCTTTAGTATTCTACGAGCTAACACAACAAACACACTATTCACCAGACTCATCTGCCGTCACTAAACAAATATTTTAAAGCTTACTATAAATAATTGTAATCAAAACATTTGAACTCTACTGTGAACTTTTCTGATGGGAATTTTTACGGGCACGGCAACAATCGCATCGCTGGCTCACAATTTTCGCATGGCAAACCAAAATGTATTAAACAAATGTTATTACCTAAGTGAGAAGCCATGATGTGATTGTTCTTGTGCTCCTGGACGCCAGTGGTAGTTGTTTTACAGTCTTGACTTTATATGGCATACACCGCTTTCCTGACAAGCGCTTTTTTAATCCGATTGGCGGATTTCATATTTGATTCACATTAACATAAAAGCTTTTTATTCGAATATAAATTACTTTGGGAATAGCCATGACAGTAGTTTCGTATTCTTCGAGGTCTTGCTTTGCTCGGCTTGTTGTTCGGATTTTGATTTTTGGCTTTCTGCTGTATTGTTATCATTGACGTCGCTCCTGTCCCAGCCGTGAGACTCGTGGTGGTGCTCGTGATGATCGGGGGAGGGGAACCACTCAGATATCCATACAGGTCGCCAGATTTTCTTGACACCTGGCACCCAAATCTTCTTCCAGTCCGGCACCCAGATTTGTTTCCAAGCTTCCTTCCATTCTAATTTCTTGTCAGGTACCCAAATCAATTTCTTTGACGGCTTCCATATCTGTTTCCAAGCTTCCTTCCAGACTAATTTTTTGTCATCGATCCATATTTGCTTTTTCTCGGTTTTCCAAATTTGCTTCCATTCATCCTTCCACACTAATTTCTTGTCTGGGATCCATATTTGCTTTTTAGCTGGCTTCCAGTACTTCTTCCAAATAGGTTTCCAAACTAACTTTTTCTTCCATAGATCGTGAGATGTGTATTCCCATCCTTCAGGATCTTTTCCTAAGTATTTCTCGCCGGGTACGCCGACTTTAACCCATTCGGGAATCCAAACTTTCTTCCAGGCAGGAACCTGTATTTCCTTCCAACCAGGTACTACAATATCCTTGTATACGGGCACGGTAATTTTCTTCCAATCGGGTACCTTTACTTCTTTCCAAGCAGGAACCTTAATTGGTTTCCATTCAGGCTTGTAGATCTTCTTCCAGTCAGGCACCTTAATTTCTTTCCAAACGGGTTTTTTTGTATGTTTCCACACGGGCTTCCAAATCTTTTTCCAGGAAGGTTTCCATATTTGTTTCTTGGCTGGTTTCCAAATTTTCTTCCATCCAGGCTTCCAAATAAGTTTCTTCTTCCAGTAGCCAGGGTCGTGATGCTCATGATGATCGTGGTGTTCTTCGTGATGCTCCTCTACGTGATGTTCTTCATGGATGTCATGGTGTTCATGGTGGCCATCGTCGCCGTAGTCATGGTGTTCGTGTTCGTCGTGGTGGTCGATCACTTCGTGGTGATCACCGTGAAGGTGCAAATCATCTTGATCTTGGAAGGGATTGACGAGATCGTGCGGAGGCGAGTAGTCGTAGCCGACTCGCTTCTGGATTGCGTACTGTTCCACCTGTTGCTGTGCTTGTTGATTTTGTGGTATCAAAGCCTTTCCCAAAACTAGAGCGAATTGTAAAATTACTGCTATAGTAATCTGAAACAAAGGAAAAATTCGTTAATATCAGGTTTTGTACACCTTATGTCGACGCCAAGCTTAGATATTATAGAAAACGCATAGCATACATTAAAATGACATAATTATTATACGTAAGATACATAAGACATCAGTTGTAAAACTGAATGGTCGCAAAGCTTTTTATAAACAACTTTCATTTATATTATGTTGAAAGAATAATTATGCCCTTAATTAGATTTTTTACTGTGTAGTAGGTATCGATTATAAACATTGATCACACATGATCACGCACCCAGACCCGGATTATCTTTGTGTTATACAAATAATAAAAAAATGTTTCGTATGAGAACCCGCGATCCGTAGCGCAGAAAA
Organism: Shargacucullia verbasci; assembly: GCA_947562105.1. Lineage (NCBI taxonomy): Eukaryota > Metazoa > Arthropoda > Insecta > Lepidoptera > Noctuidae > Shargacucullia > Shargacucullia verbasci. The sequence goes on from OX387279.1 coordinate 11,716,906, forward strand.
CTATTTGTATAGCCACTGCGCCAGTCGAGTCGAATTCATCTATAAGTACAAGCTTCACGTACAGTCAGCCCTAAAAAGATGTATACAACTAAAGAAATACAAAAGTGAATTTTGCAAAAAGTAGGAATTTTAATAACAACAATTTTAAGCAATTTTTCTTATACACGATATCCGCAGGTATCCTGGGTAATAATTACTAAAGATTTCAGGAACTAGTTCTTCTAAAATTCACTTTTGAATTGCACACACGCTACGTGTATATATCTTTTCGGGGCTAACTGTACATGATCACAACTGGTGACTTATTTGTTTTATTTAATAACATTGTTTTCACCCAAACCCTTGTTTAGAAATAGGTATAAATGAACGCGAACTACGTTGTTACATAAATTCGTTTATGTGAATCACAAAAGGAAAGTGAGGCTTGTCCAAGTAAGGTGGGGGCCATTAGAACTCGCTTCGTCTAATTCGCAGGTTGAACGGATCTAGGACCGTGAGCACCACACAAGCTTTCTATACTCCTGATTCTACCGGAAAGTCAAGTTTCAAGAAAAGTAAAATATGTATATGAAAAATTCCTTCCGTTCTCATACGAAGATCAATATATTTAAAGACTGTTGTTAGTACCAATAAAATTTAGGACAACTGTTGTATGGAAAACCCGTTTACGAAATTACAACCCGGACAAGTTAAATGGTTGTGTAAGAAATCGTGTTGAGAACACTAAAGTATGTCATGTATGGACTAGACACTAGGTCATTCCGATCGCATCAAATTATGTAAGATTAATTATAATTTTATAATGTTATACCAAATAAATAAACATGGAACAATATTTCAGATCTAGATTTTAAAGAGGTACTTCAATGTTTACGTTAACAACAGTGAAAATATGTTGAGAAAGTTTCTGTACATCTGGTGCATTAGCATAGTTCACACATGCAGCTAATATAATAATACAATACAACATTTGGACGATATTATGCAAGAGTTACACAAGCGATTGGAGCGTCATCGCCGATGGTGACAACAAAACGACGCCCTCCTATATAGGTAACTAAATAAACGATCGTATTCCATACATGGATGCACACAAATATTTATCGATACTCATAAAAATATTACAATGAAAATATATAAAAAAAAGAAACAACAATATAAAAGCATTACCGACGAGACTGATTATGTTCTGACATCAATATTATAAATGAACTTTTTTTTCTGTCTACTAATATATCTACTAATTTAATGTCGAATTAATTATTACATAATTCCTAAATGAAGCTAGAATTCGAGAATGAATCCCACAAAACATTGGGGCACCTCATACAAAAACTTTAAATATAGGGATTGCTTTCACAAAAATAATAAAGCCAGAAACATAAGGCCTAAAATTTCAACAGTTTCGTTATGGTTCCGTATTTGTCCGGGAAGTTGCGTAACTATTCAATTCAGTGAATATTTAAAGCTCGTTTTAAGACTGTGAGCGTACTTTTATAATCACTACCAAAAGGAGATTGCAGATCGTGACCCGACTAATGCCTACAAAACGGAAGAACACATTATGCAATCTGCTCGAGTTCATCGCCATTATTGCAATGTTCTAGAGAGATTTGCCGCTCATTAAATAAAAGTACTCAAACAACAATAGCGAGAAGTTGCATTAAGAATTGAAAAATCTTGGATCATCAATAAAAAATCCACGCATTGTCACGATCAGTGATATCGAGATGGATACGTTGATGTACATCTACCAATGTTCTCAAAGACAAGGTGATGAAACTTCTTTTCGTTGTCAAAGAATAATTATGTTTGTTTATGAAGCTTAGTTCTTTGTATGTTTAGTTAGGGATAAAGGTGATCTTAATAAAATATTTTCGGTAACTTATTTAAATTCTATTCATCAATATTTAAGGGAACACTTATGTCAAAGTCGAGTAAAAATTTAAGTCCATGTAATGTTTGACAATTATCACTTGGCTGCTTAATTACACAAGAAGTCAAGTGCAAATATGACTTGTCGTGATAGTCAATATTTATGTTCGGAAGTAATAAACTATTTGCAAAGTAAATTTGAAGCTTCTTCTGTATCAAACTCATTAACATGTTAAATCTTAGTTACTCGTAGCGCAATTAAATTCAAATGAGACTAATAAACTTGAATCGTAGAGTCATCGCTACGTAATTTGAGTTATTATGAAGTTTTTAGATTCTTTGATAAATGAATATTCCACGCTAACAAAATATAATAAGCACTTTGAATTTAAAATGGTGAGAGGATAAAAATTGCATTTTCTATTCGTTAAACAAAAATAATGACAAACGTTTTTCTACGACACCGGCACATTTTAAGGCAATTTTAACACTTTATCTAATTAATAAGAAGATTCAAATAATAAAATTTAAATAAAATTTCCGCGGTTGTACGTTGGAATGATTGAACACTGACCACTTGGCTCCAGGTCCCTCGCATGATGAGGCGGGGAACGGCCGGTCCACTAGCTAAGACGTCGGAACTGTTATTACTCTATTAATTCACCTTGAGTGACTATATATATATGGCTGGGTCCACCCCATCAGTCGGCGGTGGGGCAGCGCGTGCTTACTTTCGCCGGCCACCCCGCACCGTCCTACTTCGCCACCCGCCGCTGGCTGTCACTAGGATGCGTGGGATGCACTTCTTTACTTTACCCTGAAATAACTATCAATATTATCTCATATATACCTAATCGAAGTCCTTTAAAGTCTCATTATAGTCATTATATAAATAGATTTATGCCACCCACGCTATGCTTAATTATATCCATCTATCGAATAAGCGATCATTGAAGAACCTGCCATTAGAATACATCCATGCATTCAAATGTATTTATTCCACGAACTTCATGAACCAATTTCACTATTCGTAAAATCCTTAAAATGATCCTCCAATGTGAAATGTAGGTGCGAGATACTCGTAAGTTGCACGATGCATGATACGGATGAGAAGATCCTTTATCACGAACGAATTGATACTGCGGAGTGAAACACGATTTTATCAGGTATTTTGTTCAGTAAAAGATTGTATAGTGCTTGAAAGAGCTTTCTGAAGATGTTTATCATTTTGTTGAAAATTGTGTAAGTATAATGTAGTTTCGTGCTACTGCTCCAGTAAGTATACCGTGTTTGAGAGTTAGAGAAGCAGTTATTGCATAATCATTAACGCCAAGTATCACGTTTCTGTTTACCATCTCGTCGAAACCAGATGACTCGGTCATTGACAAACAATTAAGTTATCACCACACCTCTCATATGTTGTCACTGCACCTCGACCAAAATATAATATACTTAGAAACAATCTCGTCTGAAATATTCACAGTTATTCAACATTTTCATATTTCATCTTTACAAAGAGTAATTCGTCTGTGCCAACGAGACACGTGTAGTTCAGGCTTAAAAAACCTTTAATTTTAATTTGGTTGGCATTAGTGTGAGAATTTCCGGTTTCACTATTCACAATATTGTTTTATGCATTTTATGTTATATGCATAAATATTTACAATATGGATTTATTTACTTAGTAGGAGAATATCTACTGATCTATACACCACTATTTTTAATGAGGTACCAGAAAAAGCGTATTCAGTTAATTCAAACAGAATCGAATACAATGTTAAAAATTCAACATTTCATTTTACTAGATACTTTTTTTTTTCTTTTCTTTTTAAAAAACGTTGCCCCACACTAGGATTTCTCCTGTATCGTGGGTACAGTTTACAAACATACATGTCACATGCACAAACAACCAGACCCGAAACAACTATCTGTAGATCATACAAATATTTGTTCCGTGCGGGGATCGAACCCGCGACATGTAGCGCAGAAAGCTAATCAGTTAGCCACTGCGCCAACCGTGTCGAAGATTGGGTATCGTGTATGCTTCTGAGTTTCACTGATAAAATACGTGCAACGATTGAAGTATCCTACTGTACAAGGTCGATCTTGTAAAAAGGACATAACTGTTTTGTACTTTTCGTACTTACACTCGAATTTTACTACTTCTATTTTTTAGTACTTACTACCAAATGCATCAAGTTTAGTTTTATTTAATTTCTGTTTTGATGATTGTACGTGTTAGTGTTATGTAAACCATTCTAACACCACCAAAGCGTGTATTTTTTGTATAGTAATTAAAATTTTGTGATGTACCTTCTGAAACACAAGTGATTTTGTAACTTCTGAGTTTTGATAATACCGTATTTTAGGATAATAAAAAAGTAATATATAAGCATAATACTATGAGCCACCATCACGCGAACAGCGTCAGAAAGACGCTGTCCGCGTGGTGGTCACGGTGGCTCAAGTCCGAATTTGTAGAACTCGCAAGCCAAATGTCAAATGTTTGGTTAAAAATTGTACCATCCGGACAAATTTTCCCCACAACGACTGCTTTATTCACTGATTTCATACAATTTGAGTTTTAGATGTCTGCATTGAAACTGTTCAATGTATTTATTTATTTATTCTTTATGCACTATGTACAGAGGCGGACTTAATGCCTTTGGCATTTTCTACAAGTCGACTGACATCGAGTGATGCAGAGAGAAAGAATGGTAGGTGCACGATACAATTTTAACATTATCGACTGGTGGCCATCCTGATTTCTAGAGGGCGAGAATTGCAGTATGGACTGGACTAAGAAAGACGAATGTATAAAGTCTATTGGCAGCTAAGAATGGTTTGTCAACATTTTCCTGTTTGCTTCAAACAAATTTATAATTATAATGTTTCTATAAAAATACCATAACTCAAACATATATTTTCAGGTGTTTTCTTGATGACGACGATTATAATAGATGGTAAATCTACAGTATATAGGTAAGATAGTGTCTCTTAATTCCTATGGCAACGGACTTTACTGGCGGCGTACCATGGGTTGCTACCCGGGGCGGACAATGATAGTATTGAACCTCCCCCCCAAATAAAATAACAAATATTTCTAAAATATTTAAACTTTATTTTTTAATGCATAAAATGGAAAGATTGGTTACTCGCGTTTGGCTCATTGTGGGTCCAAAGTACGATTTTATTAATTTTAATTTTTAACCGCTTCTTTCACACGAAGCCACTGAAATGCAAATAGAAAAACTTTGGAACAGAATACCCTCATGCGCAGACTGTCACCCCTTGGAGCTTGGCACCCGGGGCGGACCGCACCCATCCCCCTTATACGCCGCCACTGACGGACTTAATAATACACAACTGCAACAGTGATTGTGTGTCGGTCGCGGATGTCCGAGTCTCAGGTTCGCGGCCCCCTGTCTTGGTAGCTTCGTTTGGATTTTATCATATAATAAAGGAATGACTGCTTCATTGGTATAGTGGTCGCAAGCACAACTGCTGAACTTGAGGTCCTGGGTTCGATACCCAGGTCGAGCAAAGTGTTATTGAGTTTTTCTGTATTGAAATTCTCAGTAACAACACAGTCTGGAATTGTTCCCGGTATATGGCAATTGGCTCTTCCCCTATTACATGAGACACAATGACAGCATTGGTGAAATGTGGGTGTACCCGTAGGTACACTAGTACACCTCTGCCCAATCCTTCGGGGAATACAGGCTTGATTTTATGTTATGCTAAAGGAATGACGCATTGGTTTAAAATCTGCCATAACATGGTGCTGACTTACTCGCATCTTACCGTCTGACGGTCTGACGGAATGAAAAAATTTTCAAGCGACTGATGCGGAACAAAGATTCTGAATCGGATGGGAGCCTCACACCAGCAGAAGAGCTGAAGGAGTAGTGTAGTAGTACAATGCAAAGTGAACATCACAATTTTGAATGAGTGAAAATATGAATATTCATTGTTAAAAGAGTTTTGCTGAGCATTACAATTAGACCTAACTGTAAGTACCTACGTAATAATTCAATACACTAAGATATTTTTACACGACCGCCCAAAAAGGAGTACCTATAATGTTTTCAGTGCCCTGAAAACATGAAGATGCGAGTAGATATGCCAGTTTCTTTATTAAACCATAACTTTTAAATACTTGAACAGATCATCCCGAGTGACATTGGTTATAGTATTTTTTAATTTGAAAAAAATAGTTATTGCGGCAGTAAGGCTCCACTATCACAAGTGAAAAATAAAAACCTTCAATTATTACAATATGGGTATCAAATTGAAGGCCTTGAAGAGTATATTCCAAAACTATATAATTTATGGGCATACATTTTACATAGCCGAAAAACGAACTAATAAATAAAAAAATAAGTTGTGTTAGTTAATCATTTACTCGCTGACTAAACAGATAAATTAAATAGTCACTGCAGTCGCGGGACCTCTTAAATCAAAAAGTGTTCTACAGAACAGTCCCCCGACTATAAAATAAAATCCAAAAGTGAGTTATGTTAACATGTTTTATTTGTTTATGGTCCAATTTAATATGTAGTTATGACGTAAATAAATAATATAGGCTCAAGGTCTGGTTGTGTGTACATGTGACACTTATGTTTGTAAACTGTACCCACGATATAGGAGAAATCCTAGTGTGGGGCAACGTTTTTATAAAAACAAAAACAAAAAACACTCTGATGTAACATTAGTTAACTTAACTATCGTATCTGAAGTTTAGCTAATCAAAAGATAAGCTACAATCTCTATCTTCTTAAAAGTCTTCATAGTTTTTAGCATTGATTTATAGATAGCCTTTGACCTAGCGTGAGGTGACCGTGTAAATAATGTGCGTTAGCTATATTTTTTGTATCTATTATTCGAGAACTAATATTTAGCACTGGCGAGGACGTTTAAAGTTTTGCAGAATTAATAAAAATATACGCAAAAATTCATGATAGATTTTTCTTTTACCTGTTTTTTTTTAGATCTAATGAAGCACACCTAGGACACCAATTGACCGTTATTGCTGCAGTTCGACGTTACCAGTCGAATCACAATCGCTAACCATATAGGCGAGTCATTCACTATGTATACAGATTTGTTATAAACCAATTTCATTGCGTGCACGTCCAAAACGAAAACGAAATTGGAAACATAAACATAATATAGTACCAAGCCTGTATTCCCCGAAGGATTCGGCAGAGGTCTACTATTGTACACCCACATTTGGACGATGCCATCTACCGGGCACAGTTTCAAACCGGAAAATTTCCATATAGAAAAACCCAATAACACTTTTCTCGCCCGGGAATGGAACCTAGACCACTGAGGTAGTTTTCAAAATTAATCTCGCCTTAAATTATAAAAATTAACCACTTTTTGAACCTAGGGGTAAAATATGCTAGTCATGATATATTTATATAACCGTTGCACTAGTTACCCTTTTGTACAGTTTATTATATATGCCAGCTCCTCTTTTCACCGAAATGATAGACAGAGATAATTATACAGTCATCATCATCATCATCATCAGCCAGAAGACGTCCACTGCTGAACGAAGGCCTCCCCCAAGAGGGGGGGTTTGCCATAATCCCCACGCTTGGCAGGCGGCTTGGGGATCGCAGTGGCTCACCGATTACTAAGAGGACGCTGCTGCCCGTCCTCCGGTGTCTGGCCGCAGTTTTAAGACGTACCCGGGTCGATTTATACAGTACACCCGCATTTCTTTGGTGCTGCTATCTCCTATGTAATAGAGATAGATCCACAGAAAAGCACTAGTATCGTGTAGGTAAAATTTTTCATTAGATATCCAAAACACTAAAGTCTGTCTGACATCCAGTCTAAGCTTATTGAATAGATGAAAAATATCAATATTCAGGCACATCTGGTTAGACTGACGGCTAACCCTAGACAAAAATGACCCCGAAAAAGTTAGGCAATTGATGATATGGTCAAGTGTAACAACAAATCAAGTTATTAATGAAGTCAGTGCCTTACAGATTTCATTGTATTTTTAACCGACTTCAAAAAAGGGGGAGGTTCTCAATTCCACTGTATGTTTTTTCTTCTTTTTTTTTGTATGTTTGTTACGCTATCACTCCGTCAATTATGGACCGATTTTAAAAATTCTTTTATTTGTTTGAAAGTGTATGCTCCCAAGTTGGTCCCATTGTCACCAAGTCAGGATCTGATGATGAGATCCTAGAGAAATCGAGGGATACCATCAAATATTGGAGGACAAATAGCGCGTTTGAGCTTTTTTCTTTCTTAATAAGTCAGGTGTTGGCGTCTGAAAATCATCATTTCATGATGCTGAGCTGATGATGGATGTCATAGTACTCCTCAACGGTAAGTAGTTAGGGAATAAAACTTCCGAGTTTGGGATCACTCGATATATTTTGATGAGTCCCGTATAAAACATTTGGTATAGAGAGTCTGATGATGGAGCCAGGAGATAGATGGTGGAACTCTTCAATAGCCTTAATAGCTCTTCAATAGCATTCCTCGAGCTTGGGCTCATTTTAAACCGCTAAAAGGCAAGACTATCACTGTATTAGTTATAATAGTCGTCTTAATCTTTTCATTTCTCGTAATGCGTGGTCGGCTAAGTAATTTATTTGATTTTAAATCACAAAGTGCAATACCGTCTAAGGTTTTCACTCGACTTGGGGCAACATACATTTGACCTTTGTACAGTTTTTCAAGAGAAGCGTCCTCATTATCCGTGAAATAACTTCAGCGTAAAGATGTATGTACCTATTATACAATCATTCGTGTCAGCGCTCTTCACGCATTGCATATTCTGCTGGAAAAAGCCGCTTGATAGTATTTCGCGAGAACTAGACTTGTTTATAGAATTTATAATAATTGTTTATAGAATAAGTAGATTTAAATTATATAGGTAGTTTAAAGTATCAACAAGTATCAAGAAGCGTAGTGGGTTCTTGTTTTGACAAAGTAGTGGCTCTAACGGCTCTAACAGGTAAACGCATACAAAAAAATCGCATTTGTATACACCCCTAATTATGGATCCAGAAAAATATTAAGGGCATGCTCTGGTTCTATTCAAGTTTAATTTATAAAAAAATGTGAAAAAATACCGATTGCTCCATTTATTTAGACCCTAACTGGTTCGAAATGTGTGGAATAGTCACTTTTGTGTGGGACAGCTGTATTTTCCTGATGCGATAACCTTAATTTTAATGATACTTAATTAATGTACACATTTTTTAAATATATCGTAGTTTCTCATTATTATTCGTCAACGAGTATATGGTGACATAAGTTATGTAATCAAATAATACCTAACACTTTAACATGTATAATAATAATGTGCTATCCACGCGGTGTAACCATCAAATTGTGAAATTATGCAAAACGTAAGCAACAGTAGTTTCTCCGCCGTTGACTGTATACCTACATGAAAACCTACATTTACCTACATAGGTGCAAATGAATGCAAACTGTCAAACACCATAATTTATATAACATGTGCATGACTTGCAACCGCACAATGAATTAGCGTCTATCTTCTTACGTATATCTCGTATTAAGTAATTGCATTTCCGCAATCATGTTGAGAAAAAATCTATTTCAAAGTAGGAATTGTTCAATGTTAGGTATCCATGGGCGTAACCAGGTATTGGTAAAGAATAGGGTAAACGGGGATCAAAATGGTCTAGGGTCACACATAAAAAAGGGCAAAGTTTTTCTATTGTGTCGTGTCGTTCCCAACTCGCGAGTGAGACAAGTTTTCGAAATGTACTGCACCAGGAAGTATTTGGTGTACAGGAACTGAGATCCGGGCTATCAGTGCGCGGGCGCGGGACGAACGGAGCGCGGCTCAGGCGCAAGGTGTGCATGATACTGTTAGCGTAAGCGTTCGGCGATTTTCGAACTGCATCGATACTATTTTACGATCTGGGTACTTCCTACAACTCGATTGCAGCATCACAGTCATATTTTAGTAAGTTTTCACTTTTTAACTATTCTCTACGCTCTCAATAAATAGTAATGAGAACGGTAGCATTATTTCCCCATAAATAATGATCACTCTTGCAAGGTTAAGCAGTTAAGGCAAAAAGCAATTGATATGTGACTGGTAGCAACGCAGCTATCAATATACTTCGTGTGCTACGAGCCTTATAACACGGAACTCACGGAAGAGGTTCCCCAGCAAAACAGGTCCAATGACTTTCTCAGAGCAATCGCGTCCTACCGCTCAGCCACCCACCTTATTCGCCTTTAGTGCAGTTTAGCGAACTATGTTATGTAACACCGGATAACGATGTGGTGCGTACTGTCAGCTGTGTCCATTCTTATTGTAGCTTTTTTCTTTTTATATTATCGAATCCCAATGGACGAGTTTAAAATATGACAAAGTTCAAAATCCTTTTCTTGTTCTATATCTACTTTTTATCCGGGAACGGGAAATTCCAAGCGTTTCGTGAGATTTAAATAAAAACAATTATTACTGAAAAATGAAGATATGTATCGCTAATAATAGAATACTTTTATTTACTTCCCTAATAATATAATTATCAAACTGAGCCTCAACGCAGCGTGGCCGGGTTTAGCTAGTATGTTTCCGGTCAGTGCAGTGACCCTTGGTATTATTTATATTATAACTATTCTTTATTATGCACCTTATGTATATGTAAATACATTGCATTGTAGTTTGAAAAAACTTTCGCCCTCAAAAGTCCTGTTCTGTCAAAAACAATCAATTGTGTTCTCAAAGTAAGTCAGTCGAGCGCACTCCACGCTGGTCACGTCGCGCCTCGCCATGTGCCCGGCCGTTTTGCTATTGACATGTCGCCGAATATCTATCGCAATGCTACTGTATCATCAAACAAGTGTCATTGAAAACGTCATGTGCCGATTATGTACGATTTATATAATCGGTACGTGCCGCGACTCTCGACGTGCACCTGTAATGGCACACTTTTT